>CM075246.1:2405000-3605000 GCA_037678475.1 x Bolboschoenoplectus mariqueter
ATTAACCAATGGACCCCTCCAGTCCAGTCCAGGTCCATCTCCTTCCCCTTCCTCGTCATTTTTATTTAATTAACAAAACCTACTTACACGCTGCCACCAAATCTCTCCTCCGATCATCCATCGCATCCCATCGCATCCCATCCCATCCCATCCCATCCACCTTCGGAGAATCAAATCCGAACAAAATCAATCAATCACTTACTCACTCACAAACGAACTACAAGGAAGAATCGGCGTAACTCAGACGGTGAGCCTTTTTCAATTTTTGTTTTTCGCTTAAAACGCGGCCAGACTGTTTGGAAAATCACTCAATTATCGGATCGTGTAGTGCCGATGGATTTTCCAAACCATGGCAGCACAACTGGAGTGATGCTTGGTATGGTAGAAGGTTCTAAATTTTAAGTAAGATATTTCACAAACAAACAATTGGTGGAGAGGCTGAGGGGGAGCTGGTCCCCTGCTGTCGCCCCCTCGTTCCGTCTCTGAATACAGGGTTTAGGAAGTGTATTTTGTACTAGGAACTAAATTTTAGATTTCATTGGAAGAGAGAAAAATGAAAATCAAGATATTATGTTTCATTTTGAATGTCAATTAAAAAAGCACCCATATTATATAATTTTGGTCAACCAATCAAGTAATACCTTTCAAGAGTCATACTAAAATTTGAATGATTCGAAATTATGGTATACTTTAATTTTCAATTTAAAACATCTATTGAAGATGGCACATCTTGTATGTTTTTTTTCTAAATTTTAAGTCTTTGAGCATAGTTTATGAATCTGAATGTTGCTATGTTAAGTTATTGGACACTATTGTAGGAGCAGTGGTAAAACCATTCACACCTGCAGCTTTGTGCCCAAAACATGCATTTTTGCAAAGCACGTGAACATTTGATCAAATCATAATTCACCTAAATTCTACTCATGCTATTATCATATGAGCATAAGGAGGTGATTTTCTTTCTAAATACACTTGTCTCTATTCAGAATTTCATTTCCTGACTGGAGCCAGACATAAGAAATGTCAGAGTTTCTTGATCTTGAGGCCCAAGATGGGGTGCGTATGACGTGGAATGTGATACCAGGCATGAAGCAAGATGCTGCTGCCTGTGTGATACCAACAGCCGCAATCTACACCCCTCTAAAACCCATCACTGATATACCCCTACTTCCATATGCACCCCTGCGGTGCCGGATGTGCCGTGCAGTGCTCAGCCCATTCTCTGTCGTAGACTACACGGCTAAGATCTGGGGCTGTCCCTTCTGCTTCCAGAGAAACCACTTCCCACAGCACTACTTTAGTATTTCTGAAGAAAACCTCCCAGCTGAGCTCTTCCCACAATACAGCACAATTGAGTATGCATCATCACCGGATATGGGCCCCACCACACCACCAGTTTTCATGTTTGTGGTCGACACATGCATGATTGAGGAGGAGATTGGGTATCTGAAGTCTGCTCTAGCTCAGGCTGTTGAACTGTTGCCTGAGAAAGCACTTGTTGGGTTGATAACATTTGGGACTTTTGTGCAGGTACTGTACGGATATATCAATTTAGTGGTACATTATGGCAAATAACAAAATAGATTTTACTGCATTTGCAGATACCATTGATATTTTCATTTCTCATGCACCAGTCTGTTGTTGGGTTATCTGCATATGACTCCGACTGCTGTAAATTGCGATTAGATGGGTTCTTCAATTTTCATATTAACTAAATTATATTTCTTGAATTCAATTTGTATCTAATCTAGGAAGCCAGGAATCCGATTTTCAAACTTGCTGGGTTTGCTTAAATGCTTAGGATATTAAATAGCTCATAGGAGTCCAATTTTCAATGTGGTTTGCTTGATCTGTGAAAATCTAATGGTTGGCGAATTGCAAATTTTATAATCTTAGAAATAGATTTTTGATCCAGCTTTTATAATCTTAGAAATAGATTTATTTTATAATCTTATGGCTTGATCCATATATTTGTCATATACTTAGAAATATATTTTTTGTTAATTTTACTTTTTGTAGGTTCATGAGTTAGGCTTTGGGATCTTGCCGAAGTCATATGTCTTCAAGGGGACGAAGGAAGTGACCAAGGAACAAATCCTGGACCAGATGGGTTTCTTTTCTGGAAAGAAAAAACCAAGTGTAGGAGTTATTGCCGGTCCAAGAGATGGGCTTACATCTGAGAGCATCTCCCGGTTTCTGTTGCCAGCCTCAGAATGCGAGTTTGTCCTGGATTCGGTGATCATTTCATATAATATATGGGTCTAGTGAATTTAGCACTCAATAAGAAAGTAAATGATGGTCATATAGAGGTATTTGGTAGGTGAGGTGATGCTTACAGCTTCAATATGTCATCAACCAGCTCTGAAAATAGACCAAAAGTCAGGGCTGTACCGTTCTGTACAGCCACTCTGTCACTCTCCAGAATTTTACACTTATTCTTAGGGGCTTTTTGTTTCCATATCCTGAATTATCTGAAACTTTATTTGACCTTTAAGGTTACTCATGTTTGGTTGTTTTACCCAGGAAATTGTGGCTGGTATGATGAGGATTAGTACTTTGTTGTTCATCTAAATTTGCTATTGTTGGTGCTAACAAGGTTTTACTTCAAACTAACTGCTAGGTTATAGAGGAGCTACAAAAGGATCCATGGCCTGTCCCAGCAGATCTGCGTTCATCTCGATGCACTGGTGCAGCATTAAGTGTTGCTGCTGCCATGTTGGGGGTTTGTGTACCTGGTTCAGGAGCTAGGATTATGGCTTTTGTAGGTGGGCCATCCACTGAGGGACCGGGCGCTGTAAGTTTTAGTTCTTCTTGTATGAGTTTCATTATCAACTTTTTATCCACCATACAGTCTGCTGTGAGTTCGTTTAGATTGATTAGAGCTGTCAAAAGAAATTTATATCCAAGGTTCAAAGAATCTCAAACAGACATTTATAGAAGAATGAATATAAAGAAAAATTTGTAGAATTGACATCATCAGCCTAACCTAATATGTTAAGTTGTTTCTTTCTATAAAGATAATTACTGTGATGATGCATTTTTTGCTTGGTAGTCTATTTTTGGTATAGGATGTTTCCAATTCAAGATCTTTATCTGAATTGCTGATGTCTTGGTGCAATGCTTGCAGATTGTATCGAAACCATTGACAGAGCCCATCCGTTCGCACAAGGACCTTGATAAAGGATCTGTTCCTTTTTTTGATAAGGCGGTCAAATTCTATGAGGGTCTATCGAAGCAGCTTGTGCATCAAGGGCATGTGTTAGATTTATTTGCATGTGCACTTGATCAGGTTTGTTCTTTGTCTTCAATTTTCTCTTTTTGTCATTTCTATCCATTTCTTTATGGGGTTCCTTTGCAAATACGACACTGTCAATGCCATTTGCAAAAGGGTCAAGAGTTTCTTAAAATTTGTGATTAACAAACTTTTTAGCCAAACTACTGTAGTACAAAGGTCCATCCTGTAAAAATATGAACAATTTTATCTTCTGTTTAGTAAGTCCACTCTCTTTCCTCTTGAAGTGAGTCGAGATCAGTTGACAATGGATATACGGTGCATTGCAGATGTTGATACTTGATAACTTGGTCATGAAGACATTGTTCTTTATTTTTGGGGTGGTTTGGTCATTTATTGTTCTGTTTGGTTCCTGTCTTAATAATTGGGGTGTTGGTTTAGGTGTACATATTACTAGGAACATTGTTGGTTCTCATTGCAAATGCTGCAAAATATATGCAATTTTTTAGTGCTTAAACCGAACTAAGTGTGATGAAACAGGTCGGGGTGGCTGAAATGAAAGTTGCAATTGAGAGGACAGGAGGTATTGTGGTTCTTGCAGAGAGTTTTGGTCATGCTGTTTTTAAAGATTCTCTCCGGAGAATTTTCCAGTCAGGTGAACAAGACCTTGGTCTGTGTTTCAAGTAAGAGTATAAATTTTTTTTTTTTTTGAACTTCTAAGCTAATTTTTCTGTCTGACCATGAAAGGCCTCATTTATCACATACACACCTACAAAATGAGATGCCTTTTCACTTTTGCAAATTCCGTTGAAGGACACCCAGACTACCCTATTGTTGTACTTATTTGTAAAGAACTGCAGATAGAGAGGGGTAGTTGGGCAGCTTTGAAGCCTTTTGGAAAAAGAAAATAGGGAGTATGGGTTGTTGAGATTCTCAACTTTTGTTATGTAATGGGAGATTTCCATGTTTATTGGTGCATACATAATAGGTAGATTTTGTTCTGTCAGTTTTGAGGTTTTGTGTACCTGAAAATATGAAGTATTGTAATGCACATTTTGGTTCCTTTTGCCTTTCAATATTAAATTTTGAATGCACTTATCAACTAGAAATACCAAATACATATTCAGAGAGTGATGTTTAATGCTTAGTACAAAAGTTGTTCTCATATAAAACCATGTCAATATTCATACACAAGAAAAGCTTTTTGGATTTGGGTCTTATGTTGTTTATGTTTTCCATTACAGTGGTATATTTGAGGTTAACTGTTCAAAGGATATGAAGATTCAAGGCATACTTGGACCATGTGCATCTCTTGAAAAGGTACAGTAACTTCAACATCTGATTCATCTAGAGATTATTGCAGAAGTTTCCATATTAACACAAGAATTTACTTGTACAGAAAGGTCCTTTGTGCTCTGACACAGCTGTTGGTCAGGGAAGCACAACTGCATGGAAGATGTGTGGTCTGGATCGAAAAACCTCACTATGCCTAGTTTTTGATGTAGCAAGGCAAGGCGGATCTGAGGCACTGGGTCCACCTGCCAGCAATCAGTTTTACTTCCAATTCCTGACCTAGTATGAGCACCCCTTTTTATTTATGTTAGTGTCTTCCTTTTATTTTTTAATAAAAAGAAGAGGTATGGACTTAGGATGGTATTGTCTTGCAGTTATCAGCATTATGATGGTCGAATGAGGTTAAGAGTCACGACACTTTCTAGAAGATGGATAACAGGCCCTGGAATTTCAGAGGTATGTTGTCCGTTGGTATAATTAGATTTGAGCTTGATATATGACTATTTGATGGGGTGGATCTTATGGTTTCTGGCTTGCCATTGGTGATCTTTTTGTATTAGTCCAAGGACATATATATATCAATCTGGTTGGTATTCAATCTCATTAACAACAATTGAAGAACAAAATTGCAAAACTAAAAAAATGCAAGAATGGTATTAGTACCTAACTAGTAAGTTATCAGTATCCTGTACTGTGATCCCTGGATTAAGCTTTGGTTTGGCATGCTAAGTTCTCTGATGTTCCTTCATATCTTGTGTAGGAACTCACAGCTGGTTTTGACCAAGAAACAGCAGCAGCAGTGATGTCAAGGCTCGTCTCCTTTAAAATGGAAAATGAGGTACCATGTATATTCTGCCTAAAGATATTTAGAAGTTTTCAATTTGGAGGTTTCGGTGTGTAATAAAGTTGCACCATACAATTGTGATCCTATCACAATGGCAATCATTTTACTTCATTACATTTTAAGAAATGATTTTAACACTTTTTTTTTTTAATTTGTAACTTCTATTATAGATTTTAGAAAAAGTTTTATCTTAGTTTATGTTGTTTTTGTTTCTTTCTTTTTTTCTGTATAGGCTGATTTTGATCCAATTAGATGGCTTGACCGTTCATTAATTCGATTGTGCTCCAAGTTTGGCGAGTATCAGAAGGAGAACCCTTCCTCTTTCACCTTATCTCCTAGATTATCCATATTTCCCCAATTTATATTCAATCTTAGACGCTCTCAATTTGTTCAGGTAAAATGTTTGTCTTCCCTTTCAAATTTTAAAATGTTAAGAAAAAGTCGGAGGAAATTCGAGAAATGCTGCTTTGACTTTTTTCATTGTTCACTGTGTCTGAATACTTTCTGGTCCAAATTGCCCCATTGGATAATTCAGTGAATTTGTAGGAACTGTATCATAAAAAACATAAAAAGGAAAGGAATTATGGCAAACTTCACCACTGTTTATGTCAGCTTTCAGATCTATGCCACTGTATCATAAAGGATACATTTTGTATATCCCTTGAAATAATATCACCATTATAGTTTATTCTCGATACTAGCACTAACCTTAAACCTCAAATTTATCAGGTTTTCAATAACAGCCCCGATGAAACTGCTTATTTCAGAATGGTCCTTGACAGAGAGAGTGTGGCTAATGCAGTTGTGATGATACAACCTTCGCTTATATCTTACTCTTTCCAGTCTGCTGCCGAGCCAGTCCTTCTGGATGTAACTGCTATTGCAGCTGATAGAATTCTTCTCCTTGATTCTTACTTCACTGTTGTTGTTTTTCATGGTACCAGCATTGCACAGTGGCGAAATGCTGGTTACCACAACCAACCAGAGCATGCAGTGAGTTTTTGAAATTACTTATAAATGCCAAGCATATACGTATTTCTGAATTACCAATCTTGCATAAGCTCCCCTTGTAGTAACACAGCCATACTCATATTCGTAGTATATTTTGTTAAGGCTTTTGACCAAGTCAATTGTGTTTTCTCAGGCTTTTGCACAATTACTGAAAGCCCCACGTGATGATGCTGATGCAATAAACAAGGAGCGATTCCCAGTGCCCCGTTTGGTCATCTGCGATCAATATGGCTCCCAGGTACCTTTTTTTTAAAAATTTTTGCAGAATGGAGTTTGTAACATGGCCTCATGCTTTGGAAGAAGAGAATGCCGTGTATCTTTCCAGTTACTCTATGGTAGTCGTGTTATGCGATCATATCACCGTATTGATTATTGTATTAAATCATTGCAGGCTCGTTTTTTATTGGCAAAGCTAAACCCATCAGTGACATACAATTCCGGTAATCCACCGCCTCCTGGTGGGGACGTCATTTTCACTGATGACGTCAGCTTTGAGGTCTTCATGGACCATCTGAGACGCTTAGCAGTGCAGTAAATCTTATGTCAGCTAAAAAAAAAAATAGTTATGAAGCTTTCTTGTTACTGTTATTGTACAGCCAGACAGCTACACTCTCAATTCTCCTATTTAACCAATTTGTTTCCTTGTTGTGTGATCAGTTATAGCATTTTTCTTTTCTTGTCTCGTATATTGAGTATCTTGATATCACCTGCCATGCTGTCAAGCTTAGATGAGAAAAAGCTTCTAAAATGCTTAAGCTTCTTTTTGTAAATTGGTATTGCTTCGTGGAATACGAACTTTGCACGACTGTTCACATGTCGCTTTAATTCTCTCGAAAATGGAAACAAAAAAAATCATGCTATATTCATGAGCGTTTGATATCAAGTCATCACTTGCACTCAAAATACTTTCAGTTCGTCTGTGTTTCCTCTAAACTCCTTTTGAATGATTCTTTCTGAATTTGGAACGTCCCAGCCAATCCATTCGATTGGTGTTGCCTTACAAGTTACAACCTGTTGTTGGTATCTGTTTAGTTTAGATTATTATGCTGCAAATCTGGAATAACCAATTGGGTGAAAATGCCTTTGAATTGAACTATTTTTCACCACAAAATTTCCAGTGATACTCTTTAATGTCTTTGGAAATTTCACCAACAATCCATTATGTTTGTGTTGCTCAAGTACATAAGCGTGGTTGATTCTCTCCACCATTTGATGATAAGTTAGCCATTTAATGGGTTCCTGTCATTTTTTTCTACAAGCATATGTCATATTGAAAATGATATTTCCTCTATTTTTGGTAAGATACAATGGGACCATTTATTGTGGGTAGTAAACAAAGTTGGTTGGTTAATGGTGGGTTGGTTCTCAATTGATTGTAGTCTGTCAAACTGACCAAGTGGCTTTTAATAGCTGAATAAATGCACTGGACAATGGCAGATATTAATTGATTGATTATAGATGCTATTTGAAACTAATATTTATTAAAAAAAAAGGAGAAATAAAGTAAGAAAAAATTTCTCCTGTTCCCTGGAGTTTAGATATTCACTTTAGTGGCTCCTCATGATGTAAACTTTAATAATCATATAAATTATCAAGATTTCTATTATTTAGCGGTCCTTGACAGTTATAGGAGTAATTTAGCATAGCGTTTTAGTTTGATAAGTGGTCATTACTTATAATACTGGTATTTTTCATGTTTTGAAACACCCAAGTTATTGGTAATACATTTTTAAACACAAAATAATAACACAATATCCTAATATTATCATTATAAAAGTCTGTAATTTGCTAAATAAATTGCAGACTTAATAGCAAACAAGTACTTGATTATTTTTATGCTTTTAAAATTAGCATAATTCAAATATTGCATCTCATATTAAATTTAGTACACAGTAAAATAAACTAAGTTCAACTTCTATATTGGTGTTACGCCCGCTATTGTACAGTTTATAGCAATCAAACACGAAATTGGACTACTTGAAAAACTGTTATATTTTGCACATATTCATGACCTAATTGTGGTATATCCATAAATATAATATTTACACCGTTCAATATGATTCTACCTTTTTCTCCTCTGATACGATAGCACACTCAATCATTTTTAAATGCGAGTTGAATTTCTAAGAGAAATTTATGTTTATATTATATCAAATGGCTCAAATCTGTTGACACTGAAGCAAATTGTAAATAAAAATTTCAAATAGAAAGAGAGAGAGAGACTAGAGAACTATATTCTCATATATTTTCAATATATTTCTTGTTATTGTATATTTTCAATATATATGACACATCATTCATATTTATAGCTTATAAGGTCGGTTCATAACCAAAACCGACAAATCTATCAAAATACAACTCAAGTCCAACTAAACTATAACAAAATACAAATAAGATACACCTAATTAATTATAATAGAAATTTAATTTCAACTTTACTTCTAAATATAGTAGTAGGCAGCAGCCAGCTGTGTAAAATAGAGGAGCAAAAAACAGGGCAACCACTTTTTTTGACTTTTGACTGTCTTTTCACATTTATATTTGAGTTTAATTAACAAAATCATCCCCCCAGAAATATGAGCTGGATCCTCTGTTCTGCTTGGTACTATATATAGTCTAGGTCATATGCATACATCTTTATAATATTTATGTTTAGATGTGTTAAAACTGTGCGCATGTATTATGTATATATTTTTAAGATGATCTCTTTTTATTTTTACATGTACTTATATTAAGATATACCTATTTTCAATAATTCAATTATTTTTATTCTTAAGATATTGCACTATATATAAAAGCCTTTGACCCTAAACTCTTAATGCTTACTAATATATATCTTGTCTTATAATTAAGACAGTATATATTAGGAGCCAACTTATTTTTTTCTCAAGAAGGGCATATATAGTTGGCCTCTCTCCCTCTCCTTTCCTTTACCCCTTCCACACAAACTCTCTCTCAAACCCTCTCCACCCCTTTTTTTCTCATGGATTCCAATAGTGAAATCCTCCATGACTTCTCTCCTTTCTTCAAGATCCTAAAAAATGGCAGCATAGAACGTCTTGTCGGCACTACGTTTGTGTCAGCCGGTGACGATACGGTCACTGGAGTCGCATCCAAAGACATCACCATTGATTCAAATTCCAACCTCTCTGTACGCCTTTTCCTTCCTCCAAACCCCTCAAAAGAAAAAAAGCTTCCCATCCTCATATACTTCCATGGAGGTGCTTTTGTTCTAGAATCAGCCTTCAGCCCAGCGTACCATGTGTACGTCTCATCCCTTGTCTCTAACTGTAATGTCCTTGCCATTTCAGTTAATTATCGTCTTGCACCAGAGCACCACCTTCCAGCTGCCTATGATGACTCTTTCTCTGCAATAAAATGGGTTTTGTCGTGCAAAGATGATTGGCTTTCTGAATTTGGTGATTTTGGCCGGGTTTTCATGGCAGGTGATAGTGCTGGTGGGAACATCACCCACAATATGGTGTTGCGTGAAATTGGAACTAAATTAGAAGGAATAATACTCTTCCACCCCTGGTTTGGTGGGTCTGAACTGTTATCTACAGATACGTCACATATGAGATCAAGGTTTGTCACCGATGCTCTATGGAAATATGCTTGTCCCACATCGGATGGTGTGGACGATGTGAGGATTAATCCGATGGCAAAGGATGCACCAAGCCTGACAGGTCTGAATTGTAAGAGGATGCTGGTTTGTTGGGCAGGGAAGGACGGGTTAAAGGAATGGCAGAAGGCATATTACGAGGCGGTGAAGAAAAGCGGGTGGCAAGGACAAGTTGAGATGTGTGAGAGTGAAGGCGAGGAGCACTGCTTTCATATAATAACACCAGGAAAGGAGAAGACTAAGCAGCTCATGGATGTTGTTGCTTCTTTTTTTGCCAAGATCTAAAGGTGAGTGTAATGTACAATTAGCTTCTTTCTTTTCTTCTTTTTTCTTTTCTATTTTGCTATTTTGCTATTTCAGTTGGTGGTGTGTTTTATATGGTCATAATAAACTAACATGACTCATATGGTCAGGTTGGCATTTATATGGGCAAGATAATAAATGGCAGTTCAGAAAGATGGAGTTAGTAGTTGGTAGTCAAAATATTTACTACGAAACTCAATTTATTAATTATGGTAATGTACTTGTTTGCTTGTTGTAAGTTTGATAATATCTATTATGGAATCATTCTTCAGGTTTATTTTACTTCTTGAAGGAACATATATTTGTGGAATTTATAATATATAAGAAGGGCCTTTCTGAATAAAGAGTCATGTTAGTTTGAAATTTAATATATTAAATATAGTCATGCTCTTGTGTCCTTTTTGTATGTTTGATGATACCTACTATGGTCTGTTCATTGTTCTGGTTTGTTTTACTAGAAGAATCAACAGATGTTATTGGAATTTCTACATGATCTTCTTTGCAATTTAGGTGCCAAATTACTCTTTGAAGTTTCACAATCACGATTATGTATGTGTCGCATAGTCAACTAGCGAAGTACAGTAAAAAGAAAGTTCCAGTGGCATGCTATTAAGTTCAGTAAAAAGAAAGTTCCTACTAATGCCGAATATATAAAGCTAGACATACTGGTACCAATGTACCAGCATGAACCAGGTGGTTGCACATAACGGTCTGTGCTGTCCTGACAAGATTCAATTGTTCTCCTCCCTTGAACATTTGTTTGACAACTTTTGGGGATGTGTTGGATCAGGCCCTAGGAGTTCCATACTTCAGCCACTGGTACGAGGCATACATCTTGACTCATACCAGGTATCCCTGGCATCTTATTGTTCCGTTCCTTTTCCCCCCATGAACTATTTATTATCCTGTCGGACTATAATTCTTATCCTAATGATAATTGCCACTGTTAGGCATGCCCTTTTATTCTCACTTATTTAGTATGTCATGTACAGTTATTTTTGTAGTATTTATTTTTGGTTTGTAGTCTTATGTATTGATCTGTATTAGTAGAAGAAAGTTGTTTTCCACCTGGGGTAGAATTATCTCTTTTCACTCTCTTTCATCCTCCCTACCAGCTACTAGAATTTCTATCAGCATAGTAATAAATGATGCTAACTAATTTTAGCATTGACGTCAGTAGTAAGCAGTTACAGGAAGCAAACAATTAGAAGCCTCAAACTTCTATACCAATTGGTATTACTTTCTGCATAGAGATGGCAATTAATTTTTCCTTTGTTTCTTTATTCTAAAGGCAACCCCCAATATATTGCAAATACAAAATAACAATGAAAAACAACAGGGAGAGCCACAGAAGAGATGCAGATAAAATGAAAAATAACCTCCAAATGAAACAATAAGCAAAATCATGACATGTCTACCTTTACCTCGATCTCTAATTTTAGACCAGAATCTAGTCCCTATTAATGAATGCCACCATTGCTTCCATCTCCTTCATGGCCTCCTTGCCATCAAACTTAGTCAAAAAATAAACATGCTCCTCTCCTGGTGTTTCATACAGCTCCGCCTCCCCTTCCCACACACTCTTCTTCAATGCCTCGGCATATGCTCTTCCTCTTTCTGCAAACAAATCCAACTCAGCCACCGTCACCATCACTCTATCGCATCCCAATTTGGAGAATAATTCAGGCGACCCCAATGGGTGCACGAATGGGTGATTCATATCATACTTCCCTCCACAGATGAAACTCCATGTCTCCTCCATCCAAGCCTGCAAGCCGGGATCCGTCTTCTCATTTCCAATCGAATCCTTTCCCCAGAAATATGGATTCATGAGCAATAATCCTTTCAATCTGGGGCAACCATCCAAACCCTCCTCCCCAAATCGTACCGCGACATTATGCACAGCATTCCCACCAGCACTGTCTCCAGCCAAGAAAATGCGGGCCAGATCGCCATGCTCGGCAAGCCATGGCTCGGATCCTGATTTGCAATTATAAACGACCCATTTCAGGGCCTCCCAAGTGTCCTCATATGCCACCGGGACCCGGTGCTCTGGAGAAAGCCGGTACGACACCGACACCACGACAGATTTTGCATTGGCTGATAACAGGTTACAGTACCGGTGGTAAACCGGGGAGCCGGCGGTATGGATTATGAAGGCTCCACCATGGACAAAGAGGATAACTGGTACCTTCTTGGCCGGGTTGATACCAGTTGGGAGGTAGAGGCGCACAGAGAGACCGGTAGATTGGTTGATGGTTAAGTCTTTGGAGGTGACGCCTGTGGTGGGGTCGGTGCCAGTGGGGACCACTTCGGTACCGTCTAGGCGCTCGACACGGCCGCTCTTGTAGTAGCGAAAGGAGCCCGGGAACTCGTAGTCTAGCACGGCGTCGGGATCCATGGCGCTCAAATTTGGTGGGGGTTTGCGTTGAGAGATGATTGGTGATGGTTGGAGATGGTAAAAACAGGAGAAGAGCACCGCGATTAAGAGGATGGTTAAAGAGAGGCGATTTTTGAGAAATTTGAAAAGAGTATTCGTCATTGATTTGATTTAATTGAAGAATGAATCGGAGATTTATAAGGTTGGGATTTGGAGTCATGGCGACCAGCAATTTTTCCACTTTCTCCAAATTTCCGATTGTGCTGGAAGGGGTGAGAGCGAACAAACAGGAAAATTAACATAAATTTCACGTTAATCCTTAACAAATAAAAAATAATTGTTTGCTGTAAAAAAAATATAAATAAATAAATAATACCAAAAAATACACGCAAGTTAAAATACATGAAATTAACAAATATGATTTCATGTAATTTTCATACCGAAATTTAAAATTACGAAATTATGCTCAATTTCGTAATTCACCACACATGAAATTTATTTCTTGGAATTAAGATACAATTCAATGAAATAATCATGCCAAGTCTTAAATTATGAAATTATGTCCAATTTCGTAATTTTCCACATATGAAATTTATTTCTTGGAATTAAAAATATAATTTCATGAAATAATTATGACAAATATTAAAATTATGAAATTATGCCCAATTTCATGATTTATTACATTTAAAATTTATTTCTTGGAATTAAGAAACAATTCCATGAAATAATCATGCCAAATATTAAATCATGAAATTATGCTCAATTTCATGATTTATCTCATATGAAATTTATCTCTTAAAATTAAGAAATAATTTCATGAAATAATTATCATGTGAGATTAATGACTAATCTCATATGATATACAATGATGAAATGAAATTAATGCCTAATTTCATTCCAAAAATACCAAAAATATTCTTAAAAATCATAGAAAGACTTTCTGTGATTTTACAATAATTTTCATGATTATATTATAAACAATTTCATGAAAAATAATTTAGAAATGAGAAAAAAAATAAAATAGCAGCTGGGGAAAACTCTGTGTGCAATTTGGGGAGCCCAAGTGCCATCTTCACTCTCTTCCAATTTCTAGCGAAAAAGAAGGGGACAAAGAGCAAATGCACTTGGTGCTTGTGAACCTTCTTCCTTCAATTTGATATGGTGCATTGGTTCACATGGACCAAGACTATGTGAAAAAGGAAAGATGTTTGTTTCTCATTAAACATGACAAAAGGGACCCACACCCTTTTGTTTCACTACCGAATGGGACCCGAACCCAGTCCCTCTTCTCTCCCCCTTTCTCTCTCCGACAGTGGGCCCCACTGAACAGAATCTCCTCCCTCTTCTCCTTCATTTCTTCTTTTCTGCACAGAGGAGTTCGCCCAAGGGCTGGCCGGCGGCGGGGCGGCTCGACGAGGAGAGTTCGGGAAAGTCGTTAATTTCAAAAATAGATGAACTAACGAGGGAGAAATCGGATACGAAAGTTACGTTGGTGAAGAGGCCGAACGAGCAAATTGGCGACCAATAGCCCAAATTGAATGGTTGGGGAGCGTCATAAGGGTGCCACGACGATGTTCAAAGTTTTAATTTGAAGTTTAGAGTGGTGGAATGGCGGGGTCACAAAGGGAAGCCCGAATGTGGGCAAGCTCGGCCTTAATTGAGTAAATTGGGGTTACAAAGGGTAATTTCAGGCTATGAACATGCTATAGGGATGTCAAATAAACTCTCAATGATGTAAAACAAGTATCAAACGCATCCAAAAATTGCAAGTTGTCCCAAGCCCGAAAATTGAAAAAGACAAAGGTGTTTTGGATGCCTCTGACACAATCCAGCCTTTTGGAGACACTTGACACACTTTGGTAGGCTTCAGGAATGCAGAAGAATCAGAAGAATAGAAAAGAAACAAATTTTATGCTATGTTGGGTAATGTTTGTCTTTAGCCAACTTTCAATTTCCACCATTTGATCAAAATTGATGGTGGAGATGATATCAATGTATTGCCCTAGCCTTGAGGCTATATAAGGATCCCCCATCTGCAAAGAGGAGAAGAAAAAAAAGAAAGAAAAAGAAAAAAAAAGAGGAAGAAAAAAAAATATCTTAGGGTTTGCCAATTTCAAAAATTTTGGTTTTTTTTGAAAAAAAATTGAAATTTTCATTTATAGATTTTGAATTCATTTTCTTTAGTTGTGAAAGGTATGATATGTATGTAATTAATGAAATTTTATATTTTTCTTGATGAATGAAATATATTTCTTTTTTTGCTTTTGTTGTTTTTTTAAAAAAGTAAAAAAAAAAGAGATCAAAGATTAGTGTTGTAGTGAATGATACCAATATATTTTTGTTTTCTCAATCTGAAATTAGCTTTGTTAATATAATTTTTTTTTTATAAATTTTTGACAAATATATATTTAAGAGGGTTATGGTGAATGCCATCTCTCAAAATTTGGAAATAATGTGTTGTAGTAAATTATACCTCTTGTTCCAAATTTAATACAGTGCTAAGCATCAAGCAAAGCATGATATCAAACTCGAAATCTCAAAAATCGAGTCAAAATGTTGCAAAAAATCTGTAAAAATAACAAAAACTTGTGATTTTGACACAAGTTCATGCTTTTTAATAAAAAAATTTGTTCAAAACTTGACCCTCCATGTTCTCTTATATTTATTTAGTGAAACAACATTATTTGTGAGCTTGTACCAGTGCTTTAAAGCTCATTGAGCCTTATGATGCTCAACTGATGCCAAACAGGGGCATTTTTGTTAATTTTCTTTGGAATTTCATATCTTTTTATTTACTGAGCCAATTGACCTCAAATTTGGACAGGAATTAGAACAAGACTAAAAAAACATTCTCCTAAAATTTCATAATTTTTGGACTCATGAACAGGGAGATATTGCCTGTTGAATTTCGCTGGTTCAAAGTTTCTGTAAAAGTCAACTGTTGGTCAAACACCAAACTCAACACCAAAAAAAAAAACTGATTTAAATATAAAAAATATAGCCTGATAAAGGATGATTATTTATTTGATTTGGATTTTTTTTAAGTTGATTAGGATGTGTGAATTCCTTGGAAAAATAAAATAAAAAAAAAAACAGAACACTGGCACAGATTTGGCATGTGCCTTATCTGGCCAGTTCAAAGATCAGCTAATATATCTCGATTTACTCACCCATTTGATCTGAAATTTTGCAAGAGAATAGAGTATGTTTTCATGGGTATGGTCCCAAAATTTCATATTTTTTTGAATTTTCTGTGATTTTATATGAATTTTTGAAGTTGGGTCTGTCAAAAGGAAAAAACTGGGTTGGTTCTGTTTTTTTTCCTTTCTGTTTTTTTCTCGTTTTTTTTTCAGAAATAAAAAATGGTGAAATTGACCACTCAAATAGACTGGAACATGGTTAAATATGTTTTTAGGAGAATCAATTGAAAAGAAAAACAAGGATAAATGCACGAATTTCCAATCGGTACCAAATCCATTTGAGCCCATTCGGTACCGATCGGCGAAACTCACATATTCGGAGATTTAAACTAAAATCAAGCTTCACAAACTTGTTTGTTATGTTCTAACGATGCTACAGCTCGAAGGAATTGAACCAATTTGACAAAACGGGCTCAAAATCGACAAAAAACCGATTCCCCACGAGTTTCCAGCTCTAGCCGAACTGGTGGTGCTATCTCCGGCGATCGCCGGAGCTAGTGGCCCCGAGACCGGGACAGTAGTGTCCTCCTCCCCGAGGCGACTCCGGCGGTGCCCCCCCGATCGACGATCCGACGCCGGCAGGGCTCCGATCAAGAAGGAGTACGAATATTGATGCATATGAAAGTGCAAATATTGATGAAATTTGAACTCAAGCATATGGGAGCATATGGGAGGGAAATCGCACGGATCTTGATGCCATCCGACAGTCCATAAAAATTTAAAGTTTGGATCTTGATGATCTAGCTTTAAATCAAAGGCTCACATTAATCTGTTTCAAAATGATCAAATTATGTGAAACAGATTAATGTGAGCTTCTGATTTAAAGCTAGATCATCAAGATCCAAATTTTAAATTTTTGATAAAACAAATCAAAAAAGGCGCAGGAATGTACCTGCACGTTCTTCCCCCGTGAGCGAGGACGCCGATGCCTCGCGCGTGGGTCGCGAAAAAGGGCCGCACAATAATCCTTTTTGTTTAATATTTTGATTTTTACATTTTCAAAGATTTTCTGTAATGATCCTTAAAAAGTTTTATTTTCGTTAGATGAGTCGTATTGTTGTTATAAGTTAAAATATTAGATGAAAATCTACGTTAAATATTTATAGCAGCCTGATTTTATCCATGATGACAGTGTATGAAATATTATTTTTAATTAGTTCGTAATGATACTTATGTTAATGCTTGTACTATTAAATGAAGGGGGATGGCACACTTGATAATATGCTTATTTTGACAATCTTAATAATAAATTTTTAAATAAATTCGAAATAATTTTAAAAATGAAATTTTTTTATAGATATATTCTTAAACTTATAGAATAATTATATTTCAAATTTTATACAATTTAAATTATATTTATTATTTTTATCAGAGATCGTTAAATATAAATCATTATAAATTATATAAGTTTTAATAATCTTTGATGAATTATCAAATAAAACTTTTAAGATTTTTTTTAAAATTTATTTAAAAATTTATTGTTTATATTGTCATTATTGATATGAAATGCCCGTAGGCTTATTAATCGAATTTTAAGTTTGAATTATTTTATATATGACATCTCACTTGTGGCGAGTGGCTATGGCTTGTCGTAATAAGTTATGCTCTGACAAATCTAGACGTAATACAGACATTCTAGCTAGTGTTAAATATTATTTCCTTTTTCAGTTCTCCATCTACAAGTGATAGCTTAGGCGTCAAACTGAGGATATATATAAATGTTTTTGGATCTCAATCTTGGTTAGAAAACACTAAAGAAGGCATATCAGGGCCTTGATTTGGGTTCTTCCAATTACATGATCTTACTTCAACTATGGATGGATTATCAGATGAGCACATTAATTCATGGTAGACCGTACCAAAATAATTTGATTCCAAAAAAATATCAGGTATTTGATCGATCAAACATAATTCTTTTTTCTTGTAGAGTACAACAAAACCACAAACACACACACACACACACACACACACACACAGAATAGTATTATTTGATACAACACATGAACAAGCTCTTGCCTTGGAAGGCATAAACATTAATGTCACAACACATGAAAAAGCTCGACTTCCTGGTTCATAATTAAAACACACACAGATGAAACTAAAATTCCACAGATAATTTCTGTTCATTCGTCAATATGTACTTAAATCAAGGTTGGGAACATGCCTGCATAAATTGCGGATCTCGTCTGCCTTAGTGGTTTCAGACTGGTCATTGTCCGATTGCCGAGTCAACTTGCAGAGTGTCGTGAGGTGTTCTAACCCCAGAGGAACCAGCAGCATAGGAAAGTAACGTACTCCAAGTTCTTGAAGCATGGGCATGGCGCCCTCCTCTATCTCCCGTTCCTCGAGATTTCGGGGACCGGAAATGTTCAAATATTGTAGATGGGGAAAGCCTCCGGCTGAACACCTCATTTGTTTTGGATCTTCATCTATTCCTTCAATTAAGAAGAGCACCTTGACGTCGTGAAGTTTCTCTAACGCTGCCATCAGATCTTGTCGTATACTACAACTTATGAGGTGAAGCCTAGTGAGGTGGGTGGCGAACATAGCAGCATCAAGAACCATACCAGTATCATGGTAGAACTCGCCACGGTATCCTAGAGAAGTTAATTGCTGATAGAAGGGAAAACCTCTCATATCAACCACTTCTGTTGGGATTTCTTCACCCGTTAGAAAAAGATCGACAAGGCTCTTCAATGTACATAAGAATGCAACAACTACCTTTCATGGAAATCCCTTAGTTATTGTGATAACTAAAGTACGCAAATTTGGCAGATTAGGTAATGCTGCAGTCCCCCATGTGAAATCAGATAGGTCGCAAACTTCGATTCCTCTAAGATCAAGTGTTTGCAGAAATTTCATACCACTTATCAATTTTACAAACCGTACTTGGTTACTAATTTCCATATTCCAAGGAAGCTCAAGAAATCTCAATTGAGTCGGTCCTTCAATCATCTCGTGCCCTATTTTTGTGTCAGTATGCGAATCTCCGTTGCACTTCAGCACTTTGAGAAGCTTATGTCCAGAACAATTTAGCGGCAGCGACTTGAAACACAAGAGAGTGCGCAGATTAGGACTTGCATATTAGACCAAAACATTGCTATCAGAATGATGGACTGCCAAACGGCGTGTCCCATCAGAGCTATGTTCTTCATCAGGCTTTGAACACACTGTCAGAAAGTTGTCGTCCTTGGCTTTGTCGATAGCCAGATCACGCAGGAGATCATGTACATGACAATATCTCATGGAATGATTGTAAGATCTTTCAGATACTCTGACCATGCTCCTGCCACAGAAATCATGCATGGGTAAGTGATTGATCTCTTAGTTGGCGAAATGCTTGAATAAAAATTAAAAGCAGAAGGAAATTGACACTATACTGCACCAGAAAGATCCATTCGACAGACAAATTTAATATCAGTGTCTTAATAATACTATAGAGTTAATTCTCTCTCTTTCTTTCTCTTAGTGCGACTTGCTGATCTCACCATCGCCACTCTTCTTGTTGTTTAGTCTATAAATGCAACTTGAATTTTGTACTTTTCAACTTATTTATTAATAATTCTTTCGTTCTTTTTTTGTTGGTAATTTATTGTAAGCGTTTTTTCTGTTGTTCTTTTCGGGATCCAATTTTACACCTTTCAAGTTTGAGAACGGAATTGGTCCGAAGTGCTTTGGACCATCTCCGTCCAAAGGGCTTGTAGAACCGTGTGATCCAGGTTGATAATGATCGTAGTTAGGTAGAGCTTTGACCAGAGTCAAAGTCTGTTAACGGTTTGTTAATGATAGAGATTAGAGTTAGTTAGAACCTTTGACCAGAGTCAAAGTTTGTTAACAATTTGTTACAGTTTGTTAAGGAGTTTGAAGAAATAGTCTAGGTTCATAATCAGGTTATAAATAATCATCACACTGTATAGATTGGAATTATTGAAAATACTCAATTCATTCTTTAATTATCTTCTTCCAGATTTCAATCTCTATCACAGGTTAATTTTGATCAATGGAGATAGCACTTGAATCACCGTTTTAACTAAAAAGGAAATATTTAACTATAATTATAAGGTGAACTGAAAAACAAAAACTAGAACCTTCCAGTTTCTCCCATTGCTCATCAAGAAAAATTGAATATCGTTTTATTCTCCAACTCATTTTTAAGAATAACAAATTAAAATCGTGAAAGATTTAGTTCATAAAAAAAATTGCAAAAGTTTGTATACAATTTCAAAGTGCACTTAATTGATGTCTTTTCTTTCATCAGAATTTGTGAAGTTACTTGAGATGAAAAATGTTCTCCCATTATTTTTTCTATAATTTCTAATTATAATAATATCATTAAATTAGGTTTAGCAAAGAATCACATAGACACAAAAAAATTTCAAGTTTTTATTTTTTTCAGCAACTTTCTAAAATTAACTAGGAAATGATAAAGCGATGAAATCTGTAGCAGATTGTTAATTGTTTTTATATCTATTTCTTCAATTGAATGACTTGCAAGGAAGATCCCGTAAAATATATGTTGTAGATATTATGGTTCTATAATTTGTCAAACTCATCATGTAGAGGAATGATCTAGCTGCAGATGTAGCTGGAAGGCATTGAACAACATATGCATGGAAGTCAGGTAATATTCACTTTCAAGTAAATTTTTTTATAGTATTTTGTCGAGATTTTGTTTTCAAAACTGAAAGGGGTATTCTTTTTCATTACCTGATCGGTGACTTTGGAAATGATTTATTGCAAATTGAAATGGATAAAGACAGTTATATATTTTTTCGTTTTTCAAACAAAGAGGCGCCTCTAAACGATGTTTTCTAAAAATGGAACAGAGAACATGGAATACTCGGGACAAAAATTGAAATATTCGTTCGGGGATTTAATTTGGGGATTGTTTGATGGGATTACAATATTTATCCTATAAACTATTGAACATAGATCTAATTTAAATTTTAAAACATATATTTGTAAAGAGTATTTACATCTTAAATTGAAGTGCATACAAAGAATGCATAATTTAAAATGCAAGAATATATTCTCGTATAAAATTTTGAAATAAAATGAAGGAAGGTTTCTTCTAGAATAGTTATCTTTCATTATATTCCTAATGATAGATATAGTACTATAGTACCAAACGCAACCCTAGTTATTAATGTTTTTCTTCGTAAGTAAGGAATAATGACTTGATTTATCATTTATGCTCCAACCAAATCATAATATGATTAAAAGAGTTAAACAATAAGTCATACCTTTACACAAGATCTTTTAAGAACCTCTCCTCCAATTTTCTATTCTCTTCTTGTGGTATGAAACCTTCTGCAATCCACATTTGGATTAAGTCTGTAACATTAATTTCATACTCTTTTTAAAATGCAGCGAAGTATATGAAACAAAACTTGAGAGCAAGAGGCAAATCCTCATAGCTGGTGGCTAGAATCTCGCTACATTCCATCAACATGCCAGTTCATTGTTTGCAATAACTTATTCCACTCAATATATTCAGGTTGCTTTCTAGATATGAGACCACCTAAAACCATCAATGCAAGTGGCACACCACCACATTTTTTCACCAATTGTTTTGCAACATCCATTAGATCATCAGAATAGGGTCGGAAACAAATGGCCTTAGCAAGTAAAAGCCGGAGACCTACATCCTCCGATAGAAATGGCAGCTTGAATGGTTCAAGTGAGGGATCGGCAACCTTGGCAACCTTTTCGTTTCTGGAGGTTATGAGTACTCTACTCCCATTGTTTGCATCAACTAAGGCTTCTTCTATATGAGTCTATAACTCTTCTGTCCAAACATCATCTAAGGCTAAAAGATATTTGTGTCCACCAAGAGACTTACGAAGCTCGGTAAGGAAATATTCTTTTTCTTCTCCTTGCTCGCTCGAATCAATCCGCCTGATCTGTTCTAGTATTTTTTCCAGAATGTCAATCAATTCAAGTTTCTGAGAGACAACTACCCACATTCGACGGCTGAAATTTGCCTTGGCATTATGGCTGTACAAATAGAGAGTTACTGACTTAAATATATATTAGAAAAATGTTTCTTCAACGTATGAAAGCAATGAGTTGATAATATGTCTTATTGAAGAACTTAATGGCTGAGACTAATTTTTTTTTGAGGAACTATTCAGGATCAAAATCTCAATATTTGTTTTTGAAGAAGGGATGCATTCTGTTTATGGCAAACCAAGCACTTAAATGGTGATAAAGTTCCTATATTTTTTTTCCTAATCTATGATTGTATGGAACATTTTAATAACTTTTTTGCTAAAGATTAATTAAATTTATTTTCAGAAAAAAAAAGGAAATGAACAAGAGTTTATGCACGGTTTTGACAATTACTTGGTAATTAAATACGTGTGCAGAACTACAAACTAAAGTACGTAAACCTAACATTATATGTCAAATAAACCATGATAATTTGAAAATTATTTAATAATGAAAAAAGTTACAATTGTACCTATTATACACTTTTCGAGCAAGAGTAGTTTTACCAAGTCCTCCAACCCCCACGATCGAAACAACAGAGCGCCTTTGAATGTTTTCATCAAGCAACACCTTCACAATGTAGTCTCTATGCATGTCAAAGCCAACAACGTTGAGGTCATCAATGTCAGGTAGCATAGGCAGCTTAAGAGGCGGCTTAATCGATCTCCCCTCCACTTCCCTCTCTGAGATCCTTGATACCGTACTTGATTCTAAAATTCGAGATCTCTTCAATTCAATTCTTGTAAGGATCTGATTTATCTGATCACCGAGTTCTTGGAGAGCCGGGATTTTCCGAGTTTTCCTGAAAAATCTCTCGATGGCCTCTCTCTTGAGGGACCTCCACCTTCAAGAGGACAGCGTTGTCGAAGACATCTACTATGTCATAGGCGAGGTCCCTCACCGGCTTCACCCAATGCTTCTGCATTTCACCTCTTATTGTCTTCATATCGGCATCCTTGAGGAAAGCCCGAATCATTTTTAACTCACGTCCCATCTTCTCCACCTGCTTATCAACTCCCCATATGAGTGAAAGCTTCCTAAATGCATCATCTGCTATATTAATTACTTCTCTCTCGATCGGTTTATGTATATTTGTCAGCTATGTATTGAGTATATTGTGGGGTGATGAGATCATGAGAGGGAATGGATTTGTGCGCTTAATTTATGGTAGTATATGAAATGAGAAGCTTGGAAGGATTTTAAAGTTGAATTGGCAAATTAATTAGTAGATGGGTATTTCTCCTTTTTGTGAAGAAAGTAATGTATTAATTATATATGTAGGACCTGATATCCATTTGTGAAGAATTGAAGTATCTGCCTTTTTCACTTGCTTCATCAAGCACCCCACATTTCTTGTCAAATCTAATATATTTGTAAGAAAAACAAGGCTCTTAATTTCACAATAGTGATCAGACAACAAGTCCATGACCCTACCTTCTAATAATGCACCACAAAATATCTGCTAAAAAGGAAAGTAAAAACGGATGTCTAACGAAGCCACCACAAAATGTCGCAAAAGTAATGGAACCGAATCTTCTGCCCACCACTACCGATGATGCTTAATAATGCACTAATCTTGATTGCATATATATAAAAATTATAGGAGTTTAACCTCATTTTGATGGCGATCAACAGAAGATTAAATACTCAAATAATGTTGAAATAATATAATTTCTGAGGCACTTATAATGTATTATATGCATAGTACACCCAATTAAATTTATAGTTTGTTATATAAAATTTTAAAAATTATTATTTGAGATCTAATTTCATTGATGTGGATTTGACATTGAATACATATCATTGAATTAATATAACCTATATTTCTTCTATAGCAGTGAAAACACTCGAAGCATTATTGTATACTGCTTCAACACATGAATTTATCCTCTTTATTTTAAGAAGGTTTCTAAATGATTAATTTGAAAATACATCAAATTTATAAATGAACGATTAACATTTTCCTTGTCTTTTAATTTATAATGCGCAGGAAGAGATTCGGTTCCAAAATTAAGTAAAATAATGCGCACTACCTACCAGTCGCAAAAGTAGATATTGATTGATAGAATATTGATGTGTTTTGTAACAATTCTTTTTCTGTAAATTTATTATATTATATATTTAATTTCAAAATTTATTAAATCGGTTTTAAATGATCACAAATCTACAAAATTAAAAATGATCTACTTCATAGTGATACATTTACACTTAAAGTTTACAAATTTCCAAGATTATTTTATACAAACTAAGAGGTAAAAAAAATGAAGATTTTAAATAATTATAATGAATTAATTTTTCATTATTTTTTTACCGCTCAATTTTATACTAAGTTAATTGAAGGAAATTAGTTTCAATAGTTTGAATTCATTGTCTGAAATCAATTTAATAATATTATGTTTAACAACCATCTTGGTAAGCTTTAACGGCATACTAGAATTTGAAAGATATACGTGGGTGTTTAAAAATAAATTCGTGGGTGGGGAAATACTCTTGAAATTTTTTTCTGGTTCTAACAAATATTAAGTTAAATATGTATAACTCACGTATTACTTGACGCATGAAAATAACTAACATTCTTTTTATGCCTCATCAATGAATTGATAGAGAGAGAAAAAACTATATTTATTTCTCCACGCTTTAAATGATTGAATATCCACATTTTTTATTTCTATTCATACCTTGAACTCTTAAAAAGAAAAAAAAATACATGCAATGAGCGGGGTTTGAACCTAGGATGTTTCAAAATCAATACAACTTTAGACATCTCCTCAAAACTAAGTGAATCAAAACTCACTTATGTCATTACATGAAGTGATATTTATACAACCTAATATAAATTCCAAAAAAAAAAATCAACCGACATTAAATTTATCTAATTAGCAATTGAAATATAAAATTCAATTAAAATAACATCCAATTTGGAAAAGTGACAAAATTAAATTATTAATAATTTAATATTCATGAGAAAATCTTTTCATTAGATTGAAATTTTTTTTTTACAGTTTTGTCCGCCGAACAATCAAAATCATTAAATTTCAAATGAGTAGATTAAACATATATTAACGATTAATTCCCCCAAATTATTTTTGAAGAAGATCAAGAAGTAATGTTGAACACAACAATATAAATTTTATTCTATTTGATGACATTTTAATGGTCCATCAAGCCAAGTTTATTTTTAGCCTTCTGTTTTTATAAACATGACTTCATGCGATAGGCAGTGGAAGGAATTCTAAATTTGATGAAATTTGGTCACTAAGTAATCTATATAATTTTCTAGGAAGCATTTGGATTGTTTACTCGCTATTATTAATTTTCTAGGAAGCATTTTGGTTAAATACTCAAGTTCATGTTTCATATATCAAAAGCATAACTACATGTCAAAGTACTTGCAAGTACTTCTGAAAATTACAAATGGTCAATTCAAACCGGTCAATTTAAAAAATATTATATAGATCGTCTAAAAATCAAAATTCATCAAATTGAAATTTTGTTTGACTTTCATCGCCTTAATTCATTTTTGCAATAATGGAGGGTTACAAATTCAAACATATGATTGGTGTAATTTTGATTAAAAGCAAAGGAGGGTATGGAACGAGCAGCAATTATGATAAACGGTGCTGGTCCCTTTAATTTTTAAATTCAAATATCCCATCGGACTATATAGATACATTAATCTAACTATAAAATATTCACAGATTATAATTTCACCGTTCATCACTTAAGTTTTTATTCTATACCGTTCTCTCCTCGTAGCCTGAGAGAGAGAGAGAGAGAGAGAGAGAGAGAGACCCCCTCCCCTCCGCCTTTGTCGAACCCTTTCCTTTGCCTCTTTGTCTCTCTCACGCGACATTACTCACTCGATGGTCGCACCACTTCCGCTCACTCTTGCTGCCAAAAATCATCCCTCTCGCACGCACTCTCGCCCCTTCTGTGCTGTCACCCCTCTCAGCGACTCCCACGATTGTCCCCTCTTGCTTCCGCCTTTCGATGTCTACCTACCCCCTATTGGGCACCACAACCACCGCTCTCAATGTCTCCTAATGCACCGTATTTTAGGGTTGCGTGAAAAGGTACTCCAAAAAATTAACCTAGATTTGTATAAGTTGAATTGATTAGTGTATATCAATAACAAGGTGCTCCAAAATCTTAATCTGAGTTGTGGGAGAATTTTTCTTTGTTTTAAGATAGTCTTGGTTTTGGTTCTATTGAGAGATATAATCTTGAATTTTAGTTCTTTTGTCCAAAAAGATATAGATATGTGCAATATTGGTAAAAGCTAACACCAATTTAATTTGGGAGGGGATCTCTTAACAACTATTATTTTGATAACCGTAATAACTGATTTTTAAATAATTCTAAAAAAAATTTAAAAATAGAAAAAAGTTTATAAATATATTTTTTAATTTATAAATAAATTGTGTTTCAAATTTCATATAATTTAAGTATAATTTGATACTTTATCAAAGACTATCAAAATTATATGATATTTACAACAGTTCATATTTAACGGTTTTTGACGGAATATTAAATGATTTTTAAATTATATGAAATTTAAAACATAATCAATCTATAAGTTAAAAAATATGTTCGTCTATTATTTTCTATTTTTGAGAATTTCTAAAAATTATTTCATTATTATTAAAAATTAATTATCAAGGTTATTAAAATAATAGTTATCAAGAGATACTCTCCCATTTAATTTATATCATTGTTGCCTTTTAGTTGCTTATGAACAACTTAAAAGTGCGATTAGGACCAAAACCCCAATATTTTTATTGCACATGTTGTCCAATAATAGCCAACCCAGAATTGAGTTCACCCAAATATCAAATCATGTAGTGAGAGAGAGATAGAGAGAGAGAGAGAGAGAGAGCCTGAGAAGCAACAAAGGAGTAATATAAAAATATGTGAAGAATAATTTTAACCTTAGTTTAGTTGTTGATCAATATTACTAGTATAGAAAATGGTTTTCTTACCAATTTTAACCCCAGTTTAATTCCTTGTGCATAGCAATATAAAAATAATGTAAATATATATATTTTTTTGAGCAGATTCTTGCTGTAAAGGTTGTTGAACACATTCAAATATACATAGCATGTCATCTTCATGAGGAATAGCTTGTCATCTTCATGAGTGAATGAAACTTGGGTTTATTATTTTTTTGTTTAGGGTATAATTTTGGGAAAATTAATATGGGGGTGTACTTTTTGTGAATTCATATGTGATATTTGGAGATTTTAATTAAAAGTGACCTTTCAAAAATTGGTATAATTAACCCAATTATGACAGTCTGACACCTGTTGGTATTTCCTCTCCCATAAATCATGTATTTCGAATTAAATTCCAAGAGATACATTTATGAAATCTAGATTCAATTTTATTTAATTCCATACTTAATAGAATTAAAGTTGTTTGGAAAAAAAAAATACAGAACAATCAGTTTGAATCTGATGTTTCAGTTTCTGGAATTGATAGGACCTTCAACTGGTATTTTCACTTTGTAGTAAAATTCGTAATAATTTTTGTATTGTACAATATATTTTTCTGAAAAATAGATTCCAATACCTTTCTAGTGGTATATCATATGTAAAAATCCAATCAACCAAATAGAAATTATGCTATTTCTAATCAGCACCAAAATAAAATCTGCTCTCTGCAATTCCAGCCCAGCACCTTATTTTGTCATTTTTGTTTCATCAAATAAAATGGAATAAACCCCTCATTTTATTTTAGAATCTACTCCTACACATCATATGTAGAAATTTTTTATTCCACAAAAATCACAATTTAAAATAACCTAAGGTAACAAAACTTAATAATCATAAATCTGGATAGATTATTGAGAATAAAAAAACTTGAGAGATAATTAACTAAAACCTCTTGTGTCATAAAATTAACACAAAATAAATAATCTAATTGTCACAGGTAACTAATATCAAAACCTAGCTTTGATACCACTATTAGTGTTATTTACGTGTTGTGCAACGGAAGTATTTTTTTTTTAATTAACAACAACACAAATATTTATTCTTGTGACAAATATGAAATTTTATATATTTATTTGTCCTATAATATATATCATATATATATATATATATATATATATATATATATATATATATATTATTCTAACTTTATATAAGTTGTAGAATACCAATCTTATTCTCTCGAAGCCCCTTCTCGCGTCCTTATCGCTTGTCGAGCCTTCTTCTCTTGCACGTCACCTCTCGGTTTACCTTGAACCTAAACAACAAACTAAAAACTCTTGATAGAAGAGTTTCAAAGTTTGAAACTTAGATACAACTACCTAGCTTTAATTAAAACTTGCTCCTTTTGACATTGGTGATATAAAATTGCAAATTTATATGAGAAAATGGAGGAAGAAGAAGAAGAAGACTCTTCTTCTTTTATGTTTGGCTAGCCTCAAGGAGAGAGAGAGAGATAGAAGGTCTTCTAAAAAAAATGATTCTTGATCCTTCTTCATATTTATAATATATGAAGAAATTAAATGTTAATTTGCACAATTGCAAATTCGTCCTTCTCTCTCTTATTTCTCAAACAAACCCTCTTACATGGTTAATTAATTTATGGCATAATAATATTATGTTATACAATATTATTATGTGATAATAATATTCTTATAATGATACCGATCATTATACCAAATAATAATTACAAACCTACATAAATTAATTATGTATCTAAACCATTTCATAAAATGACATTTTATTTTGATATTTTATCACATGTATTTCCATAATATACATCTTATGAAATATCAAAATACTTATTGTTTCCCGTTCAGTTGGTGTGACCTTTATGAGGATCTACGTCATTTAGATTTTCTTATGATATAAATTTCATATTATAGACTGTAAGAGGTTCTATCACTACATTACAGTCACCAAATGACAATAGATGACTACGTCGATCCACAATATTTGTGTCTGTCATTGTCTCATGATATTATGAATATTATGTGAAATAAGATTGTGTCATTGTCACATTATATTCGTTTTTTGATCTCTCAAGTGAATTATATATATAATTACCTCAGTTATATTGTGCAATATATAATCTCACTTTACCAAGGGCGCCCAGTAATATCATAACTCTTCTGAGAGATAATGATAATATTGATATATGAATTTCTCCCGCACAAGTCATACACATGAATTATCAACTATTTACTAAATTTATTTAGTTTAAAATGATAATCACAATATGTAATTCTCATGTGAGAAATTTACATATCTCATATCTTGAACTTTAAATACACAATAAGACATTAATAACACATAACACATTTTTTATAATATCTTATTCTGTTTGGTCATTGTTCAGTATGTAGAAACACATTTCTACATACTCATGTTATTAAATGATAACTCTTATCCAACACTTGTAGAACTTCAGTATACTTTTAATAACATGACAATCTTATCTTGGTGATAAATGTTCCCTTTAATCATCTCGACTTGTAAACATATTTAGAACTATACATTGTCATCTTATGAGTTCTATGATTCAAGACCAAGAACATATTCTTGAATACTTCATAAGAAATAACATATTAAAACTCATGGAACATTAATATATTTAAATTACATACTTATGAACAAATTATATGAATTTAATTAACTTTCAAAACACATAATCTTTTTAGTCTATACGTTCCAACTCCCGCAACCGGTGCTTTTTCTTTACTTCCGGTCATCACTGATCTCTCATTTAGACTTGTGGTCCGGATTGAAAAGAATCTCTATACATTATTAGATATGTGAGTGCTAGAGCCAGAATCAAACCACCAAGTGTTATTAGGAACATCAATAAAATGAGATTCGAAACATACTAAGGCACTATTCATACCTTTCTTTTCGAACCATTGACGACGCTTCATGCAATCTTTTTGGAAATGTCCAACTTTCCTACAAAAATTGCACCTTTCCTTGCTCGTCTTTTTGAATGTCCCTTTTGAAACTTTATGGGTCGTGGGACCCTTCTTCTTTTCTTTTCCACCACCTTATTTCTTAATGCCGCTTATGCCAACGCCATTTTGGTTCACAAGATGGACCGCGGGAGGTTTGTTATCTTTAATCCTTTGCTCCTCTTGAATCAACATTTCAGACAATTTATGAACTGTCCATTTATCTTTAAGTGTGTTGTAGTTCATTTGGAATGGTCCATACTGATCAAAAGGCAAAGAGTTGATTATAAACTGAACCAAAAATGATTCCTCCACAGTCATCCCGACACCCTTGAGTTTTGAGGCTAAGGATGTCATCTCAAGTATGTGCTGGTGCATAGTAAGACTGTCATCATATTTCATAGTGGTCAGTTTTGACATTAGTGTACTTGCAACACTCTTATCAGCACTTTGAGATTGTGCTTTGACACTATCTAAAAAGTCCTTGGCACTTTCAGTAGTTGGAAGCGAAATTTTGACATTAGTTGCCATAGTCATCTTAAGAAACATCAATGCCAATCTGTTCTATTTCTCCCAACCGGCCATTAGAGCCTTTTCTTCAGCGCCGCTTTTATCAGTCAGAGCGACGGGCTTTTCGATTAGGATGGCATCCTCAAGATCCATTAAGCCAAGTGCAAACTGCACTTGTTCATGTCATTCTATAAAGTTGAGACCATTAAAGGTCACAACGGACTGAACCATTGATGCGAATCCAACATCGACAGGAGTAAAACCTTTATTTAGGAAAATTTAGGAAGAGTAATTAGATATCATGTGATAATTTGCGAAATAATTTAAAATAGATATTTACATCTTATTTTGTAAGTTAATTACTCTAATTCTTAAGGATAGAGATCACTTTAACTATCTTTAATATGTATGTAATATATATTGCTTTCTAAGTTTTTGTTGATTGTAATTTGTGGAATTTACTTCTTTTGGGTGTGGGTACATTGTTGGGTTTTACCGAAACCCATAATTTATGGTGTAAGTGCGAAATGAAAATTTCAAAAATTAATTAGTACATCAAAGGATCTATTCGTGCAGTTAGAATCAAACCGAATGCGAAATATAAATAACTTTATACCTTTTTTTTGCTAGAGCTTTAGCGATAAAAGCTGATGCGGTTACCTATTACACTGTTAAGATTTCAACACAGAAACCCTCCGTCGGTATCTACCGGAAAGATCTTAGACCCCAATTGACTCCTTGCCAGCAGAGATCTTTTTGACAGTACTCAACGCTCAAAATTGACTTTCAGACGGTGGAATAATAGCATTTCGCTATTCTACACTGATGTCTGATTAGTGTCTAGGTGGATTGGGATGTCCTAATGGTGGGGTATGCACCCCTTTATATAGGCATGGATGACATGGGTCATACCCATGTCGGCCAGTGTGTCACGGCTTGTGACACCTCCTGTCACAACTCGTGACACCATGTGTGACACTATAATTCGGCCCCTTGTCGGCCAACCGACCTAGCTGAGCTGTAACTCAGCTCGTGTGTCATGGCCTGTAAGACATAGGTATGCGTGCATAAGTCGGCTCCAATGTCAATCAGTCGACTTGATCTAGCTGTTTCTAGAATAGTTAGTGTGTGTTGCGGCCCGTAACACCACCTGTTACGGTTCGTAGCATCACTTTTGCACACCGTGATGTGTACACACGTTATAGCTTGCAGTAACCGTTGCTGTGACTCGTGACACCCATGTTACGGCCCATAACATCGATGTTGTGGCCCGCAACAACCTTTATTGTGGCCCGTAATACTTTCGTCTAAAGCCCATTTTTGGTATCGACATTTATCTCATAAACGTCGCATTAAGTTTGTCATCCCATAACATTGCTCAAGCATCACATGCTCAGTCTAGCTTACTTTCATTTCGTGTGACCCTATAGGATTTATGTCATTTAGCAATAGATTCGGAATCATTTTGATCTATAAGATGCGAGCTGTACCTAGCAATGTATATCACACCTACTCAGATGACACAGATAATATGTACATACTATACCACAATCTGCAAGCAACATTTGCCTTGTGTCGATACCTTATCACATGATATCTCAAACGAATTCAAGGTATGCCTGTATCATCTTTGCAAATTCATTCTTCTTTTGATTCCCGAAATGACTTTAGTAATAATGATTAACATTTAATCATATCTGTATAGTTACTAAATCATTTCATCAAGTGCCCAATAGATTTCTGAAATGACTTTAGTAATAATGATAAATACATTCTCTCCGCACAAGAGATACATACCGAGGTAAAATTTGTATGGCTATTAGTTACGGACAACGTTGGATAAAACTCACAAGTATATATTTCTCATATAGAAAATATATTATTTCATACCTTAGAGTTAAGATATATATGAATCATCGATGATATTGACACGATTATTATGATATTTCACATTGGGGTCATGTTCTCTAATATGTATCTATGTAATTAAGCTGATAACGATTATCACATAATTTATAAAACATAACGATCACATTAATCCATACACTGATTTTTATCTGTCAATTAGTATTTCTCTCTAATTGCTAAAGTTAGGGACATCATTTAGAATAATTTTTATGTTATATTATTAAGTTTCACATTCCAGATTCTCAACTCAAAAGATTAATAAATAAAGAATATCTAAGGAACAAAATGAACATATATATCATATATACAAAATATCCAGATTACATGAACAAAATACATTTGACTTTTAAATTAGTACACTAACATACATATGGGTACAAGGTTGATTAATGGTGATTTTGGACAGTGTAAAATAAAACAATGATCATGTTAAAAATAAAAGTAAATTGTCGGTGTACACATGCAAATATTAGTCCAGTAAAAACCACGACATGTATATAATCATGAGATGAAAGTATTTGGGTGATTAAAATGATAGGAGGGTAAGCTCATGAAAGTATTCCCTCTTCACTCATGAAAATCATGTCAGAATTTGTTGGCTGGGACAACAATTAATCGTGGAAAAACTCACAAACTTAATATAAGACACACGAAATAAACTATATTCATCGGCCCCGGGTATTTTCATGGAGACCTGATTCGTCGAAGCTGAAGTGCTTGTAAACCCACGAATGTGTCTATATACAATGGCTTACCCTCGCTTCTGGCCCCTTTTCCACCCTTGATAAAAATCGATTTTCTAGTAGTGAAAGGAACCATTCTGATTAAGTTGTTTTTCCGTTGTGATGTTTCTAAAACTTGATCTATTTCAATTGCTAACAGCGGTATCAAAGCCATATAGGTTTATTTTCATTAGAAATTAGTTCTTAAACCTTTATCTATGTTTTCTGTTCGTTCTTTGTGTTTTTTGTTTGATTAATTTCGTGATTTGGAAAAAGAAATTGGGTAAAACATAATTTCTGTTCAAATTTGATAATTTTCTGACCGTCTGATATTGTGATGCCATTTTCGATTTTTTTCCTTATCTGAATGACTTGATGTACTCATCAATATTGTAAAGCTCTGAGTAAGCTTTCCATAAAGTATAAAAACTCGCCTATTCGACATGTGTAGAGAAAATTATGGCTGCTACAAGTAGAAGGTGTCAGTCTGTCAGAATTTTGGACGCAGTAATTTTTATTTTGACTTTGTGGCGGTATTTCTTGTCTTTCTGGAAGTTCTAAATTTTTGTGCATTATATGGTTGAAAAGTACTGTAATTTTACTTACTAAATTGGATTTAATCACATTAATTGGATGAAAGATGATAGAGGTATGATGGTTTAAATTCAGATTGTCGACTGAAATGGCAGACTGAAGTCGGTTCTGAAAAACTGTACTAATTACTGTTTCTTATCATGGTTTTGGATAAAAATTTTACCAGAAAATACACAGTAAATAAGTCAACATGTTGTTGGGGTTATCTAATTGATAATCCTTGTAATTATAATGGTTTTGTTATAATTTTAAAGCCAATAATGGTTGGTTTTTTTTTTATATAAGGGGCTCCCATTAACTCGGCATTTTTTTTTTAAATATTTTTTGTAAAATTTAAACCCGCGTCTTTATATAAAGAAATAAAATCTATTAACACTATCCTAGACATACGGTTCCCAATAATAATTGGTTGATAGCATATATGGTGCTGTCCCATATTGGTTGAAAGTGCAATTGAAAGCGGCTTTCAATTTTAATGCACTAAGTGTGTGAATATGGGTTAGTAGACTATAGAGTCTCATTCATATTCTGGGTTTTGCGTCGATTTAGTTCAGTGTAATATTGTTCTGTTTGTGGGATTTGATTAAGTGCCTTTGACTTTCTTTTGATCTTGCGGCAGAAATAATGTTGTTCTTGGACCAATTTGTTTATTGTGCACCAAAATTATTGAGATTGTGCTAATTTAGATTGGTTCAATGGTTATCCATTTTTTAAATTTTTCGTTAGCAAAAAAATATAAAGAATACAATGAGTCACAATATTAAATTTGCATTAGTATTTATCATGATCTTTTAATTTTCTATAAATAATTTTGATGTAACTAATAGTATTTTATTTCATTTGATATCTTTTGATTATTTTTTAGTTTACTAAATTAAATTTTCAGCAATGAATATTTTTATTTCCGGATGAAAAAAAGTTAACAATGCAGCACTGGAAATCCATCTCAAACCTAAACATAGCTCCTTATATGCTCGAATCAGGAAAAATAACCTGGGAGTTTCTTTAAAAGAACAGTTCACATGCTTTTTGATAAAGAATTTGGAACGAAACCCAGCTGTGAAGAATCAATAGAATATGAGGTTTTTGCAGAAAGCACTCTTATTAAGGTTTTGATTTAGGCGCTACGACAAACTCTCTTTTTTTAAACCCGGAGAGCAGCCCTAGTCTAAACGTAATGCCGTGAAGGTTGTGGCGAAGCAACCAACAGACTTTGTATATGATCATTTAAGAACATGCCGTACTATGTTAGCCTGTTAGCTAGGCAGTCTTCAACTACAAAAAATAAAAGAAAAATCGGTCCTGAAATACATTTATCCTTAATTATTCTCCTTTAATTTTGGGTCTTCACTTCTTCGTCCAAAGTTGAGCTTTCATACTCCATGTCTCCCAGACTTACCACCTCTAGCAAAAAGATTTACAATTCATATGATAACCGGCATTTAGTCTAACTATTATGATAATATCTTTCATGTGAGAGATTATAGGTTCGAAATATAATTAAAAGTTTTCTTATAAATATTTAAATTGAAGGCTTAACCCACGTTTTGTCTCAAAAAAACAAAAATGAAAATACAAATAGGGTTGAACATTATTGATTTCAGTTAGAAACTGTGTTCTTCTGATATCGATTATACGGTCATAGTTTACCAACACTTGCTAGGCAATCATCTATGTTGAATATTGATTCAAAATTAACGTGTAGGGATAGCATGTCTATCAAAAACACCGAATTAGAAGCCTGTGATTCAGTGGAGATAGCATGTCTATCAAAAATAGAAGTTTGTGTTAGTGGATTTGGTGGTTTTCCAATTTTAGATTCTGCTATAGACGTGTTTGTCAGTATTTCTATAATTAGTTGGGTTAGTGGAGTGTGGTTTCCTTATTTACACAAGACAGTAATAGCATGTAGTAGGTTTAGTGAATGAGAGCTGATACACAGATATGCTTATTGATACCATCATCGATACGGACTTAATTATACACATTAAATAAGTTATTATGCATATTAGTGATTTTATTATGCAAACTTATTTTATACAATATTATTATTATGCAATTTAAATGAATTATAATGTATATTAATGGCTTTATTATGCAAATTCATTTTGTACAGTATTATCATTATGTAACTTAAATGAGTTATTATGTATTAATGGTATTTAAGTTAAATAATAGGCCCGTATCGATGACGGTATCAATAATGATATCTCCATAATATTTTTCTTAGTGAATTCCATATTTAGATTAATGTTTAGCTATAAATTCAGATGTATTTTATAACCGAGTTAATCAATGCAATAGAGATTATTTTCTGCAGAAAATTCTGTCTCTATTGTTTGTTTAGTCTTCCGCAAATTTCCAACAATCTATTAGGTGGTTATCAGTACTCCTTTGCCACAACAAGTTTCTAGTTTCTCCATTTTATAATTCATCATATCCTTCCTTCTTTTCACAACAAAACAACGATCTCCAGAGATTCACATGCTGAGCTGCAGTTTGGCATTTTCACCCCTCATCTGGCACTGTTGTCCGCCTCTAAGTAAAATTGTCAAGATTAATTATAATGTATTTCACTATTTTTCTTTAATCAATGTATACTGATCCGTACCGTAACCCTAGTGGTGAAGAAATACTCCAAAGCTTCTTTTAGTTTCGTCTCTTGCCATTCAATTGAATGTGACAGCTAGAAAGAGCACTCTGTTTTTGTTTTCCTACAGACAAATTTCCAATTAACATTAGGAAAACAGTAATAAACTGTAACACCTGCAAGAACGTCAGTTACAGAATAAAATCTATAAGCTCACCATCTTCCTCTTTGGTCACCCGGCATCATGGCAAGTATTGCTCCACACAATCTGTAAGCCCCACCTCCTGAAAGAAAGTTTATGAGAAATTAATATTCTCAAATTGGGAGTGGGGAACAAAAAAATTTTTGCACAAGTACCAACCTCTGCATGGAGTATAAACCAACTGCAGTATCGGGCCTTGTAATATCACGATTGAGATCTTTCAGTATAATATCATCTCTTGCTTGATACAATCTGAGAGAATGGAAACAATTATTTCAAGATTCAATCAAGTCCTTTAACTAGAATTTCCAAATTATGCCAAAAATTAAATGCATTCCCAAAATATGTAAAAAATTGACATTTTGCTGAAGGCTCTCAACCTTACATCCAAGTACCAGCATGCGAAATTCTAATCACACACATATGCTGACAGAAATTGGTGCACGAATTTGTAGCCTAAAAGGAAAAAGAAACAGCATTTAGCCCAAAGTACAGTTCTTATGAAAAATGTGGTTTTATAACCTTAATATCTTGTGTTGACAACGATTTCTTCTGACAAAAATGAAAATAATTAAAAAAAAAAAGAAAGAAACAATTATAGAATTGTCAAAAAACATTTATCCAACTATGAGTCCAAAATTTACCGTATTCGAAGTCGTAATATTACTTATGAGTAGCTCGACCTTAGGGGTGATATATAGACAGATTGCAAACTTCTCTACTTTCCATTTTATCCTCCATCTTAGAGGGACGGTCATATGCTTACACGGTCTTCTGTATTGTTCCAACACCTTAATTATCTTTCAACAAACAAAAAACTACCTTAATTATCAAAATTTTGAATAGCCACCCTCGCTTAGAAAAATATAAAGAGAAGGTGCATACTGTTGAAATAATAAACTTAATATATATAATTAAGTGAAGTAAATAAGAAAAAAGTAGTGGAACTCTTAAATTTCAGCAGCTGCCAGCAGCAGCCAGAATTTTAGTGCTGATTGATGAAGGGATTTGAATGAGAAAATGACAGTTTTTTTATAAAGGATCTATGGTTTTAAAGCTCTTAAAGTCTAGTTTCCAATGGTTCAAATTTCAAGTCGTTTGGAGTTCTCTACAGAGAGTTATTACTATTTTAATAGAAAGGGGTCAGCTGAAACAGAGGTTGTTTGATATTCTGTTTTTAATACGAATTTCTAGAGTTTTCTTTTGTTTTAGGTTATAAAAGGAGTTGTATTCTGTTATTGTGAGATGTAAGAAAGTTATAAGAATTTCTAATAGAAAAAAAAAATTGTTTTATCCATCTCTTATCTTATCTCAAAGTGTGATATCTACCATTCTGTTTTATCAAAGTTATCACATACACCACAAAAGTCAAATATTTGAAAAACAAGAAAAAAAGATAGTAAGTGAAACCTGGTTCAGCTTCTTCTTAGTTTACAAATGCAGTATGCTTGCTTTCAACAGAAATTTTCAGCTGCTAAGAATATGTTGATAAATGGAATAACATTTAGTTCGAAGGTACTTTGCATAATGGTAAGCTCTGCAATGAAAAGAAAAAATTAAACAAATAAAATAAAATAAGGAGAAAGAAATAAAAAAGCAGAAAGAAATGAAAAGGAAATACCAATTGCCAGGGGGGTTTGGGGGGAGAGGGGTGGGGCAGTTTTAGAGCGAACAGTGAGCCACTAAAATCATTCAATCCACCTATGTTGTATGCCTTGGATCTTGTCCCAGTCAAGACCATTTGGCCGACACCTTTCCCCTAACACTGGGCAACCAATTATTTCAATGTACTGGACTGCATCTGGCAGTTCTGGTAACTCTGATATATTTGGGCAGTTGTAGAAGTAGATAAACTCCAGGGTAGAGAAGTCTCTCAAAGTTGTTGGCAGCTTCCTTGTTTCACAGTTAATAAAACCGAGATTCTTGATAGTTTGAAGGCTACCAGATTTTTCAAATGTTACAACATCATGTTGGAAAAACATATTCAAAGTTTGCGGAGGAGCAAAATCTTCAGATGTTAAAAGCTCGTTCAGCATCATCGAGCTGCTGATATTCAGTTCTTTGCAACCTTTCCAAGACTTAAAAACAGATTGTACATCAATACTTGGAAGCCCAACTAGCCAAAGAAAATCAAGGAAAATACGTGATTTCAAACCCTCAAATGAGCAAAGGTTAGGACAGTTAAAGAGCTTTAATGATTTAATCGAGATCAACTGACTAAACGATAGGGTTCTTGTTACGTGGCAATTATCAAGTTCAACATTCTGGAGGCATGGAAAATTGCCCATGAAAATACCCTGAGGAACCACACAACTTCTCATCATGAAGGACTGCAGAGTGGAGGGCAGCCGAGTATAATCACTTTCCATTTCCAAACACCAACAGAACTTCATTTGAAAATTCTCCAGCTTGGTAAGTGCATGAAGACCACCGAGTGATCTCAGACACCAGCAATGCTTGATCTTTAGAACCCGGAGGCTCTGCATGGACTGCAAGACTTCTTCTGGTGGAATTGTGGTTATTGTCATGATGCCTTCTAGGTATAGTTTCTCAAGGGCTGCCATACCTCTCAAGCAATCTGACAAGGCTCCATCCGATATACAACAATAGCCGAGATTTAGGATGCAAAGCTTAGTGGGTAATTTCAATCTATTTGCCCTCCTGGTGCTAAAAATAAAGTTCATCCTCTGTTTCTGACAATGCCACCAAGCTCTCATTACATTTTCCCAATGTTCTGGTGCATCATCCTGTGCAGCACCTTCAATAATTCGAAGCTGCTCTGAACAGGTTTGTAATGAAACTGTTCGCTTAAAGATTTTGACTTCCCCAGAAAGCAAAACTTGTATGTAATCAGCAAAGTTCAGAGATAATAATTCATCAAATTGCATCATGCTGGGACTCCTATTTTCTACTTCTATCATACCTCGGTTATTATTTATTTGTAGCTCATCCTCACACACAAAAATCAAACATTGGCTGATTTGTAACTCAAGAAGGCATTCGGGCAAATTCAACAAATCTCTGAAAGCCCCCAAGTTTTTAAGAATGAGTTGGCAACAATGACTGGACTTGCACAAATCTGGGGGCAAAACTGTTAGAGAATCACAGTTAATAAGCCCAAGAGATTTTATATTCAGTACTATTCGTGAACCTTCACCCAACCAGGTTGGATATCTCGAGTTCCTATACCCATCGATTGAAAGCTCTTGCAGGTTTGATGGGGGTTGGATGGCCTCAATCACTTCTAAATGTGAAGCATTTTCGACTGAGTCACCCCATACTAGCTCCAACTTTTTCAAATTTTTTTTTTCAACAAGCTTTCCCTGAACAGCTTCATCCTTGTCTTTGACATTCTCGAGATTCATAATTTTTAGAGTACCACCAATATTCCTCAAACTACCCAGTTGTCGCAGCTCATATCCTTCCTCCTTTCTCACATGAAATTCATCCAGACGTTGGACTGAAGTCAATTTACCTAGGTAAGGTACTGGAGGTAAGGAATTGACATGATTAAACATGTTGTCATACTTACCAATGCTTCGTAACTTGATCAGGTCACTCAATTTTATTGGGAGAGTCTTTACGGACGTGGGTAATATTAGAAACTGAAGATGGTAGAGCCGCGACACATAATCAGGCAACCCGTCGATTGAACTTTGCCAGACATTTAGGTACCTCAGGTTCCTCAGATCTCCTACAACCTTTGGCAGTGTTTTATACCCCTCTGACCATACGTCTAATACCCTCAAGTATTTAAAATTTCTGGACACCATCAAAAAGAATTTATTTACATCTTCAACAACATTAAATGGTATATCAACAATCAAGGCTCGGAGGTTCCTTGGACTACTTATGATAGATAGATTCTCTCGCAACTTCCCATTGTTGACATTGAGATACAAGTATAATGTAGTTGAGGGTATTTCTCTTTCAATATTTGTTACTCTGAAACAATCTCCAACAGAAAGATTTTCTGCTAGATCACAAAAGAGATCATGCATGACATACTTTCCATCCACCAGTTGAAAAATAGAGTTTTCTACCATCATTTGGAAATATCTAAAACCTATATCTTCAAGATTATTTTTATCGTCTGAGGGCTCTATAAAATCAAGTGCCACCCAATATTGTACCAAATCATCACCAGTATACCAAGCACCTCTCGGGAATATGCTACAAAATAAGAAGCACCGTTGTAATTGCACATCCATGCATTGGTAACTCCATAGCAAAACCCCCCTAGTGCTGCTCAAGTTGACATTTTCTAGGGTCGCTTGCCAAAATGTTCTATTTGGCTTTTTTCGCAGCTGGTTACCAACGACTTTTGCTGCCAAAGGAGATTTACTCATTTTATCAGCAATTTGGTCCCCAATATCACTCAAATCTTTCTCCAATTGTGAATTGGCAATTTCCAAACCAGGGATTGCATAGTACCTAAAAAGTGATATGAAATCGTATGGTGCCAGATTGTCCAATTTAATAAGTTTTTCAGGTTGTAATGCAACAGGAAATGATGTTGATCGACTAGTTACCACAATTTTACATTTTCCTCCTCTGGAAACAAATGGTGCTAAGAGGTCGTCCCATTGTTCCTCTCCTGCCTTTGGATCATACCAAACATCATCCAGCACAAGCAAGACCCCTTTTGATTCTGGAAGTGCCTTGATAAGCTTATTTTGTAGTACACTTAGATTGCTTAGATTGGGGTGTTCTTCTGTGATACACTCAATCATCTCCTTTGTGCGCTCCTCGATAGTCTTGTTTTGAGATAAGCAGAGCCACATCCTCCTTGAATCATAATGTTCCTTCACCTTTTCATTGTTATAAACATACTGGGCAAGAGTGGTCTTGCCATTCCCGCCAATGCCAGTTATGGCAATGACCGTGTAACCCCTCCTCGAACTATTGCTTTCTTGCTCATCCAACAGAAAGCTGATTATATCATTACAATCACCATCACGGCCAAAAACTTTGTGTGTTAGAAGCGAGTAGGTGACGGGACGACCATTAACAGTTTTTGCACTGTTTCCAGTTTCAGTTGGTAATCCCAGTAAATCAAGGAAAGTCTTGGCTTCAGCTGCAATGTTCTTGAGCTTGTTCAGCCGATACCACAACTTTCCCTTTTCAGGGGACAACATAGAAACCTTTTCACTCACCTTGCCAGTGAACTTCACAAGGGGTTTGATAACAGGGGAAACTTTTTTGTTTACCTTGCTGGTGAATTTTGCAAGAGGTTTGATAACTGGATGAGAGGAGATGTGTATCCCTAGTCTCTTGTTTTGGCTCTTGGTTTTGCATTTGAGGCGCTCATACTCCAGATCATGGAGGATTCCCTCGGCATCATAGTAAGCTTTCTTCCAACGGGCTAGCCACTTGGCTAGCTTGTGCTTGTGGGGGCTGTTTTGGGCTGCCTGAATGACAAGGTCGAACTCCGGAAGAAGAGTCGTCTCCAAATCTTCAAGACCCTTCGAGATGTCACTGCCCAGGTAAGAGGTACCCTTGCTGATGAGATCTTTTACAACTGGAGACAGAACCCACCTGAGTGCGGCTAGTCCGACTGATTCAGCAATCGGCATTGCTTCAGCTACAGATGATCTATCTATTTGATTTTGGAGGAAGTTGGAGAACAAGAAATCAGGTACAAGTAGAAAAGTGCAGAACTAAGTGTATAATAGTGTGTGAAATTAATGTTATAGAAGGCGATGGCTCAAGCTGCCCAACATACCTACCATTATCGTTCAATTAGTACAAAAATAATATATTGGAAACCAATCAGTCACATTACAACCTCTGGCCCCACTACTCAGTGATCGTAAGCCTATGCATTTGTTATGCTCCTGCTGCAGGAAGATCATCTGTGACTAGTCATTAATCATTACACTACGGCAAATAAAATAAGCTGGGCGCTTTTTGATATATTAATCAATTCAATGTGGTCATTTAGTAACTAAAATGCGACAAATAGTCAAGTGTGGGGGTTTCTAGGTGGCTTCCTATATAATAGTTAATTGCAAGTGGTCATTGTTGATTATCAAAAGAGAATGTAATAATGTAATGTAAGCAATTAAAATTACGCAAAGGAAGACGCTACACAGATCTAGATCAATGGGTTTGGCTTACTGGGGAGGATCATATTTAACAAAGGCGAAGTATATTTTGAAAAAAAAAAAAAAAGAACGCAGAATTTTGTTTGTCTATTTAGAAACTTTAATTGTTTGAAGTTTTTTTACTAGACCTAAATAGGAAGGTTCAAATGCATTTATTTTTTATGCTTTCATTATGTCACTTTTTAATTTTGTAACTCAAATTTTAAGATTAAAATGTCAAAATAAAACCGTTAGATGTGCTATGGAAAATATATAATGAGAGACCGGTAAATGGCTTCAAAATAAAACCATTAGATGCTTCCCGAAACACGAACTTGTCACTTTATTTGTGTATAGCTAGGCTGCAGGTGTATACAAATCGACTGGTAAAATAAGTTCTCTACGTCGCTGATAAAACAATCTGTTGTAGACTTCTCCAATAAAGCAGTCTTAAGTCTTAACTGTAAAAATTACAACCACAATGATATGAGAGAAAATTTCAATGTGGAAGCCTAATTAAGGCGATAAGCATCAACTGGAGATGACCACTGATGCTAACAATGGATGGCTTCAGTTCTATTCAACAGTGATTTTTCCTTGCGTTGCTTACCAGAATGATTCCTTTGTACCAGTTGGTTATTGACTACAATTAGATGTAAACCATAGTTAGAGTCTGCTTACGTTGCTATATGTATCGATACAATGTGTAATTAATTGAGTAATATTGAAATGAATAAATAAGATCTCTCTTTTGAATCTTCTTCTCTAAAAGCTTTCACAAGGATTTATTTATCTATAACACTACGATCGCCACACTGCCAAAATACAACAAATTAAAGCAACCACATGTGAGAACCACCCTTTGATGATGGAAAAAACAATATTTCCTGTGTGGAAATTGGAAAATATAGAAGATGACCGTTCAGAATATGGATAAAGAATTTTTTATGAACATTTAAAATTAAATGACTTGACTTTCATCTTTATCTCAAAATAAAAAATAGCAAGTAACAGAATCACAATGGATATATTATAAATACAGGAAATAATTTCCTGTATATTTCTTTAGTTCCCAAAGTAAATGCAAATGACACGTGAATGATGTGAAATAATAGATAATAAATTCATAGTGGATACTAATATACAAGAGAGTTTTCGAGGCAATCCTTTTCATTAGCATTATTTTAAAATATTTTCAGAATCGAAGTCACAATTTGCTTATCAGATCAACAAAAAATCATTATCTCATTAAGCTATTTTAATTGGATTAATTGTATGACCAGACGACACCTCTCCATCAATGAATTAACGTTAGAGACAGAGGACTTGAACAGAACCTTGATCCGACCATGATTGGGTACAGACAGGAATGCAATTTGCTCTCATTGGGACAATGAACATGCTGACGGTCTAACAGATGTCTGGCCCATCCGCATAAAGGTCTCATTTTAAAAATTAATTTTGAGAAAACATGTGACAGAGTAAATTGGACATTTATCAAAGAAGTATTGTTAGGACGGTATTAACCATAGAAGATCGTGTTACCCATGTACTTAGGCAAGATATTTCAACTTGATATGGTTGCATTGCTAGAGCAACAATCTGATTACGATTTTTCACTTTCTTTATTTTTGTATAGATAATCTGCTAGGATTTATTTCCAAATATTACTATTTGTATCAATATATGTACAGACTACCATTGTAATGAAATTAACATGTCATTCTTTCCAGTTCATTTTCTCTTACTTTTTCTCAGACCGGATTTTGGAATAGTTTTTACCAATTGGGTGATGTCTTTACTAAAGAATTCTCGAACTTGCATCAATATTAGTGATAATCCTACTCATTACTTTACATGTAAATGGGGTCTTAGGCAAGGGGACCCTCTCTCCCCTATCCTTTTAACTTAATTAGTTGTTGATAGGGGGAGAAGAGCAAATTTAATTCAAGGTTTGGGTCCTCCTGTACATGAAGGTTTTCCTGTGGTTAATTGTCATTATGCGGGTGACACCATATTCTTTTTAAAACCTGATTCTGAAAATGTAGAAAATGTGTATTGGACTATGATAACTTTTGACGCATTATCTTGAATTAAGATCAATTTTCAAAAAACTGAACTGGTACCTCTTAATCTGTCAATTAACGAGGGAAGTACTTTAGCATTTGTTTTTGGTTGCAAGTTGTCTCCCTTACTTCTTACATACTTCGGGATCCCTTTAACAGATAAAAACTATGTCAGAATGGGGTGGTGTGATTGATAAAATGAACAAAAAGTTACAAAACTGGTCTGGTTCTCTTTTATGCATAGGGAGTTGAATTACTGTTGAGAAATTAAATTAGAATTAAGATAAGTGGGCTCAAAGCCATATGGCTAATTATCATCATAGCCCAATTTAGAAATAGCCGTACTGTTCACAAAATAACCGTTAGAGAGCAACTTGTAAAAAACCCACTGTAACTTGTACAAATAATCAAGATAGCAATTTTAATTTTACTATTCATGATTTCTTTCTCTCTTCTCTTGAATTACTGAAAATGCAACAATTACATTGATCAATTCGGTATTGTCAGCTATGCCTTTATACTTGTTCTCTATGTTTAAAGCACCAAAAAAGGTCATAAAGAAAATTGACAGTTGTAGGCGCAGATTCTTATGGCAAGGTACTAAACTCAAGCTAATAGAAAAAATATTCACTAATAAATTGGAAAAAAGCTTGCTTGAAAAGAGAACATGGTGGTTTAGGAATCATAAACATTGAAACTATGAACATTGCATTGTTATTAAAATGGTGGTGAAAATTAAAAAATAATTAGTTTCATAGTTTATGGAAATGTGTGATTCAAGCTAAACATGAAGTACATATATTTTCTCCTTTTTTGAAAGAACTTATGAAAAATCTCTAACATTGATAATGTCGACTTTAAATATTTGGTAGGGAATTGTAAAATGATAAGCCTTAAATTCATATACTTTTTGATATGATTTGATCTCTAAAACTATATCATTTTACATAATTTTTAGATCATTTAGTCAAATATTACATCAAATTCGAGATACTGCTATGTTTTGGTTTTATTTCAGGAATTTGGAGCATTTGAAAGCAAGAGAGAAATATTGGAAGCAAGCCAGAGTGTACTTGGAATTGAAATAGCACACTGGAAGCTTGCTGGTGGAATTTTGCACAATCATTGCGAGTCGCAATTTCTCGAGGCTAAAGAACAGTTTTTCCTGCAAAGTTCGCTAGCGCCTTTTCACTCCGATTTTGCGGGTCGCAAAATCGACCTTGTTTCACAGCTAAAAAGCCCAAACAGGTCTGTTCATTTGTGAGACATATATAAAGGTCTAGACTCGACTCCCAAAAACTTCTAGACATCTCTGGACTTTTTCTCACCTCTTTCCACGACTCTTGACACCGAGAAATTGATTTGAAGCAAGATTCAAAGGATTTTGAGATACAATCATTTTTTATAGTAGTTAGTGCATATGCTAGTGCCTTTGGAAACATAGAAATGATATATGTTTTTCACAGAAATCAGTTTTTACATCTAGAAGATTGATCATGCTAATTATGTCTACTGTTCATTACTGGGTAGGGGCTGCTCCGGATGTGATTCAAGAGTTGGTGAAATTGTGGCTGCCTCAGGATGTCGATGAAATACTAATCCAGGCTCTGAGGCCTCAGCAGCAGATGGAAATGGTCTCCGCATGTGCAGCACTACTAATGATTCTGCTATAATTATGTTTTTATTAATTTTGAGTTGTGTACTCGGATGGTTATTGTTTTGCTGTTTGGGTACTTGAGTTTTAATACTTTTTGAATTTATTAGTTTCTGTGGTCCATTTTTGGGTGGTACCGAGATCTAGAGAGAGTTGTTGAGACTAGATATTAGGGATTTTTTTTTTAATATATGACTTTTATTTCATGAAAATGAAATGGGTGCTTTTGCACCTATTTCAAAAAAAAATGACTGCTAAGTGCCACAGAATCCGAATCCACTGGGTAAATTATGAGAAGTCATTCAATTTCACATGAAATCTATATTTGATCATTAAATTTTCAATTATTCGAGTATATAATTAAATTTAACAATAATTAATAACTAAAAATACTTAATAACTGAACTTGTCTTAGAAATCTTAAAAGTCAACAATTTATATGAAGTATCAATTATACAATGTACTTGTAAACACTTAATGGTTTGAGCAATTAAAAAAAAATGGTTTGCACAGTTTCTTCTTGTTCTTTGTTATTCTTGATTTGTAATTTGTCACCAGCAAATTAAGTATATTTTACTTTTATGAACTTGCAAGAGTTTATGATATTGATCTCCAAGAATCGTGTAATACACTTGTGCTTGTTGAACGAAGATGCAAACATAGATATGGTAACTGATCTTTCCTCAATTTACTGATTATAATCTCTGATGCTGCACCAGAAATTGTGACAAAGCTCTGTTTTATTTATTTATTTCATTCTTTAATCAATATATAGACTAAATCACCTAGGATAAAAAAAAAAAAGTTGATTGTGTTATAGGGAGGGACAAATGAACCTTTTCAGATAGCATTTTTTTTAATCCGTACAATCTTTTCGATGTTTGTCTATCTATTAGTAGAAGAAAATCCTAATTTAATTATATTTGTTTAATTATTTGAGTAGATTATACCACACACAAGGGGTCAGATGGGAGAGAGAGGCCAAGATAGAAACCTTTTAGCTTTAATTTTTGTTGAGGTTTAGCCCCTGCCAAGTGCCAATCACCAAGCACAATATTAATTATTAAGAGCTAGCGTTACGAATACAAATACAAATACAAGACCAAGCACACGAATAAATGAGTGAGCCCAACACAACGGAGCAGAGAACTATCTATCCATTATAATTCAATTCTCCTTTCATTTTGGGCCTTCGCCGAGATTGACCAACCCACAAGCTAGAATCCCATTGGATGCTCTGAAATGAGTTCTTTCTAGCTGTGACTTGTGAATCGGGTGTTGAGTTGTCACTTGCTGACATGGGGTTCTTGAGAATGCTAGTGGAGGTATTGACTAAATTAGTATACTGGTTGCCATTGATACAGGCAGAAAATTGATATTCAGTTCAATCAACAGTCTCAGAATGTACTGTCATAATTATCCTTGTGGTACAGCATTGGTGTTTAATTTGTATCTTGTCCAAATTGTAAATCAATGAAAATATTCCAATATCAATTACAACACAGAGATGCCCACACTATTGCTGTAAAATATAAATGAAAAAAAAAAGTGTACCGACTACTCCGAGAAAGGTAGCCAGATTTTACAGATTTTAAGAAAAAGAGAATCTGGTCAACAAGTCGAACAATTGCAAAAGAACATATACATATTTAGCCAGATATACATATCTGATAATCATTTGACCATTGGCTACTTTGGCAAGTATATAATACTGCTCCAATAACCATATTCTTATATTTCACCCCCAAAATCTTTAAATTTAACATAGTAATTTATCATGAATTGAAGTTTGCTCACTTCCTGTTGATGAAGGCAGCCATTGCCTCTATCTCTCTGACAGCCTTCTCGCACTTGGGCTTAGCTAAGAAATACGCATGCTTCTCCCCGTAAGTCTCGTACATCTCCACTTCCCCTTTCCATCCGTTACTTTCTAGCGCCTCAACATATGCCCTCCCTCTTTCTCGAAACATGTCATTCTCTGCCACTGTCACCATCACTCGGTTGCACCTCGGCTTCATCCATTCCTCTCTCGTTGCCAGTATTGGGTTCAAAAATGGATGATCAAGATCAAATTTTCCTGCACAGATAATATCCCATGTCTGATCCAACCAACTCCTGAAATCTGGTTCTAGTGTCTCAGATCCAATTGGATCCTTGCCCCAGAAATAAGGATTCATAAGCAATAAGCCTTCTATTTTTGGAACATCTTCCAATAGATCCCTGTCAAACTTCACAGCTATATTATGTGCTATGTTAGCACCGGCGCTATCTCCTGCCAAGATTATGTGATCTGGGTTGCCATGTTTGCTAAGCCATGGCTCGGAACCTGATTTGCAACTGGACACAACCCATTTTAGTGCATCCCATGCATCTTCATATGCTACTGGTACTGGGTACTCAGGTGCGAGGCGGTAGGTTACTGAAACAGCAATGGCTTTAGCATTGCTGACTAAGCAGTTGACCAAGTTGTGGTAAACTGGAGAGCCGGCAGTATGGATCATAAAAGCTCCTCCATGGATGAAAAAAAAAATCGGCAGTTTGTTATTCAAGCAGGTAATGTCAGGGAGGTAGAGACGGACAGATAAACCAGTGGATTCGTCGATGATTAGGTCTTTTGATTTTACGCCAGTGATGGGGTCAATGGTGGCTGGAGCGACTGTTGTGCCGTCAAAGCGCTCAATGTGACCGCTTTTGTAATAACACAACACACCTGGGAATTCATACTCTAGCTCCATCTCAGGATCCATAGAGATGTCAGAGCAGAGATCAATTTGGCCTTGTTGAAAATGCTTTGTGAAGGATACATCAATAAGTGGAGAGCACAACTTGTATATATTTATGTACTTTTTCTTTTTTTCTGAGGAGTTGCTTGCCATGCTTTGTTCTTTTCTTTCCCTTTTTTTTTTCAATTGCTGACATTGGTCTTAACGGCTCATAAGGAATCTGATTCCGTCCTTCTCACCTTGTAGCAAGTGGCTTTTTAATTTATGATATTACAAATTAATATAGACATGTTAGCTAGTGGTAGCTACTTCTTTTTTTTTTTCTTTTTTCAATTCTCCATCTACAAGTGCCAGCTTAGGACTTTGAAGTTTGAACCAGGTATCCAATTGATTTCCCCTCAAATTTGACTAATATTTATCTCGAAATTAGCAAAAGTTTTAGTCTCAGATATCTCTATCATGCTTTTGGATTTTCAATCCTTGGTTAACAATGATATGCGATGTTGTCAGATTTTGGGCCCTGAAGCGAGCTTAAATGGACTAACAAGTAGGATTAAATACTACCCATTTGGGCTAGAAAGTTTTTTGGGTTCTTCCAATGTGGTATTACTTTTTTCTTTTCCTATGATTCTCCAAATGACCACTTTTAGTTATGGAATAGATAGCAAACATAGGTCGTCCTTATTATGATGTTTTTGTTACTTTAAATTCTACTTCTGTTCCGATTAATGAAATAGAGAACGGACTTGTAGTATTTTTAAAAAAAAAACGTTATTTACATGATAATAAAATTCTAAAACTCATTTTTGGTAAATATGACCGTTAACATGTTTTGAATTTTTTAAATGCATAATATATATATTTTTTTTAAAATAAGAGTTCTCATTAGTCCCGATAATTATTTTTTTAATATTTTTTTACGGAATTTAAACCTGTGTTTTTCCGTAAAAAAATGAAATCTATCTAAAATTCTAAATGTATAATATATTTTTGGTCAATTCTTCATTGAACTATAATAATGCATTCAGGTGTGGTAATTGATGGGAAATTGGGAAGTACATTAAAAGGTAGTGCTGATACAATGTCCCAATAATTAGAGATGGCAATTGGGCAGGGAGTTGGGTTCGGATCGGATCAGATTAGTTTGATTAAGAAGGATTGTCGTGTTATAGTTCGAGTTGGGTCAGGTCGAGTCGAGTTTCGGGTCATCTAGCGTCAGGCTTTTTCGGGTCTCGAGTCATCTCAGATCAAGTCGGGTCAGGTTCAGATATATTTGTTTTTTAAAAAAATCAGGTCGAGTTGATTTGGATGTCAAACAGGTCAGACAAGTTCGTCGGGCCAGGGTCAGGTTTTTATGTTTTGCCATCTCTATAAGTGGCAATCAGGCATGTCAGGTTGGGTTAGTTTAACTGAGAAGGATTGCCAAGTCACAGGTTGAGTTGGGTCAGGTCGGGTTGAATTTCAGATCGTCTAGCGTCTGCTTTTTTTCAGGTCTCGGGTCATCTCGGGTCAAGTCGGGTCAAATTCGAGTCAGTTTGACTTTTTTAAAAAATCGAATCAAATCAGATCGGATATCAAGCGGGTCGGACGGATTTGACGAGTCGGGACGGGTTTTGCCACCTCTACCAATAATGCATCCATTTCATTCCATTATCACTGATGTTTCTCAGGGAGTCAGTAGTTGAGCATTTTATATATTTCCTTAATTAAATGAACCTTGACATACGTCGCACAACAGAGCACATAAAGCATGATGGGAATTATTTTTAATAAGTGACAATTATACAGTAAAAGTTGTTATAATAATTCAACTGTCCAACGCTCATTGTAGATTGTAACAAATTAAATTTGGTTTAACTTTTAGAAAATGACAGATAGAAATGCCTTATTTTATCCGTTCCTGTATCATCATCTTGTCCCATAAGAAAAGCCAAAACAAACAAAACCACATTTATCAGCTGTACCCCAATAATTCAGTAATACTACATGTCACAACCAACCACCATGGATCCAGACACCGAGCTGTTCTACGACTTCTCACCATTCCTCCGCCAGTACAAGAATGGCCATGTCGAGCGCCTAATCCCTACTGACTTCGTCCCGGCTTCGCATGATCCATCCACTGACATCACCACCAGAGACACAGTCATCGACCCAAATGTCAGCCTCGCTGCTCGCCTTTACATGCCAGACATCTCAAACCATCCACCTGATAACAGTAAAAAGCTACCAGTATTAATATTCATACACGGTGGAGGTTTTGTAATCCAGTCGGCTTTTTCAAGCTTCTACCATGGTTTCATCAGTTCCCTAGTCTCCAAGGCCAGAGTTTTAGCAGTCTCCGTTGATTACCGCCTTGCCCCTGAGCACCCGCTTCTGGCTGCATACAACGACTCATATGCCGCGCTTAAATGGGTTCTGTCTAATTGCAAATCTGGTCCTGATCCATGGTTGTCCCGGTACGGGGACTTCAATCGTGTGTTCATGGCCGGGGACAGTGCAGGAGGCAATATTGCACATAACGCGGTGGTACGAGCTGGGAGGGAAGGGATCAAGATCGAAGGACTGGTGCTGATGCATCCATACTTTTGGGGTAAAGATCCTGTTGGGTCAGAGACGGTAGAACCGGAAATCAGGACCGGGGCAGGGAAGAGTTGGAATTACGTGTGTGCGGGGGCTTTCGATATTGATCACCCATATGTGAACCCAATGGGGCCAAGGCAGGAATGGGAGATGTTGGGTTGCAAACGGGTGATTGTGACAGTGGCAGAGAAGGATCACTTCAGAGAGAGGGGGAAGGCATATGTTGAAGGGTTGAAGAAGAGTGCATGGTGCGGAGACACAGAGTTGCACGTGTCGGAAGGGGAAGAGCATGTGTTTTTCCTTGTGAAAGCGCAATCCGAGAAGGCAGTGAAGGAGATGGAGACGGTGGTTGCTTTTCTAAACCACTAGGTTTTGAAATTCATGTGGTAGAGATCAAATTTTTAGTGATTATCCATTTATCTCTAGTGCCTAGTTTTAAGCAAAGATTACAATAAAAAGTATTTTATTATTTGAATGTTTTTCTCTTCAATCAAGTTCCACAGATATAATTTGAGGAACAAAACTACAAAAGATATGTATTTAGAAATGATAACTATGGGAATGGTTAGTAAATTTATGTGCTAGTTATCAATTGAGTGATCAATTTATTCAACAATCACTTTATTAGCAGTCAATTATGGTATTAATTTGGAAACTCGGATACATGTTACATACTGATATATATGTCCGAACCAAAAGACATTTTTCCCAAAATTTGGTCTAATTTTGAACAAGAAGTGCACAATCATATGATAGTGGTTGGCGAAAGTTCTTTTGTTCTCTAATAGACGTGTGGTGTGGTTAGTTGGATTTAAATTTCATGGTAACCTACTCACTGGGCTATGTTGCTTTCAATTTTGCTCACCTAATTCCAATCGATTGGACCCCCAAAAAATTCTAACAAAAGAAGTTAGTATTGGTTTGATTACTAGTGGGATAAAGTAAGAAGTCGCTATCATGCTTCTTTGCTCTCTTCCTCCAAATCAGACTCAAATCTAGTATTTCACACACCCTTCCCAATTTTGGCTTCCTAATCATTCCACCATGGTCAACACTCAGCACCCTCCACATGAAATTAAAATGGGGAGAAATAAACTCTCAAGGGTATTCTCCTCAATTCCTCTCCTTGCCAAGATCATAATCTCTGCTCTCCTGCTCACTGCTCTTATTTTGATACTAATTACGCAATTGCGCCGCTCGCACAACCATCCGAGCCAAGTTGCTCCGCAATCGGCACATCCACCACCGCCACCTCATGTTGTACCTACACCGATCGATCCAAACACCACAATTCAGTTTGATTTCTCACCTTATCTTCGCCTTTACAAGAACGGCCGAGTTGAGCGCCTTAGCGGCACAAGAACTGTCAGCTCAGGATTAGACACCACCACTGGTGTAAATTCGAAAGATGTAGTTATCAATTCTTCTACCGGCCTTGGTGCGCGACTTTTCTTACCGAAATTGAACACAACAAAGGATGAAAAATTCCCTATAGTTATTTTTTTTCATGGTGGCGCGTTCGTTATTGAATCACCTTTCTCGCCTACCTATCATGATTATCTAACCACCTTAGTTGCCAAAGCCAGGGTTGTGACGGTTTCGGTTAATTACCGACGAGCACCAGAGCACTGGCTCCCAGTTGCATATAATGACTCCTTTGAGGCATATAAATGGACTGTTTCAAATTCTAATTCTGGGCCCGAAGAATGGTTATCCAAATATGGCGATTTAAACCGGCTGTTTCTAGCTGGTGACAGTGCCGGTGCTAATATCGCACATAATGTCGCGGTCATGGATGGGGTCAATGCACAAGGGTTGGCATTACTGAACCCATACTTCTGGGGCTCGAAACCTCTCAAAAACGAAACCGAAGACCCGGTAGAAAGGCGCAAGTTGGAGGTGACATGGGAGTTTGTGTGCAACAACAGATACAGTATCGACAATCCGCTTGTGAACCCCTTGGCATCCCCATCCATGTTGAAGAACTTGCCATGCGAGCGCGTGTTGGTGACATTGTCGGAGCTGGATCAGTTTCTAGAAAGGGGAAAGGCCTATGTGGACGCATTGAATGAGAGTGGATGGAATGGAGAGGTGGAGACGTATGAAACCAAAGGTGAAGATCATGTCTATTTCTTGTACCAGCTCAAGAGTGATAAGGCTGTAAAGGAGATGGCATTTGTGTCTTCTTTTCTGAATAGTTCTTAGTTAGTTATTGGTTTGTTTATTTTTCACTTATTTATTTACTCTAGGGATTGGTGAACAGAAGATGGAGGATGGTAATTGGTATAGTTGCTCTCCACTTGGTTTTAGTATCTAGATAAATGTTGAGATTATTACCAGAGGATGATTCTATTTAGTTAGAATTCTACAATAATACGAACAATAATCATTTCCTATATTGTCCCTTCACTAATTGTGCTTGTCTTTTCTTTTTTGTCAGTTTGTTGGATGGAATAAGGATGTAACAAAGCAATCAACAAATCTAACCATAGGTGGTTTGAATTTGGTAGCTTTTCAAACTGTATGAATAGCAACCTTCTACCTAATACTAGGAAAGCTGGGAACTTTACTAAGAAATGAAAAGCACAGGCGTGCAATAGGCCAACAACTAGGAGTCTTTGTGTTGACTTACTGATTTGTGTAATTGATTCAGTAAAAGCCTGGTAACCTCAAGCCCAGAACAAAATTGATCTGGTAAAATAGGAATATCTGGGTTGTAATATTTGGGCTCATGACCCATTTGATGTTTGGGTGGAGATTTCTTAACAATTATTATTTTAATAATTTTGACAATAAATTTTTAAATAATTCTAAAAAAAATTATAAATATATTTTTTAATTTATAAATTAATTATATTTTAAATTTCATATAATTTAAATTATAATTAATACTTTATCAAAAATTATTAAAATTACGTAATATTTACGATGATATATATTTAACATATTTTATTATAAAAGCTTGAGGGCTAGTACAATTTGACCGAATTCAAAGTTAAATGCTTCCCTTCATTACAAGACAGTTCTTCTTTTTGCAAAACCTTGTTTTCAAAACCTTTGTATCTGAAAATACACAAGGGTTTCGCTCCTGATATTTGTTAGCCCATTGTTGGACTAATCTGTTAAGACAAATTGTGACCACTTCTTTTATTCTTTTTTTTGTTTGTTTGGGTTATCTTTTTTGGGTGATTTGGTCAAATAACAGTTTGGGATAGGTGAGCCATTAATGTCCATAAATTTGACTCAAGAAAATAAACAAGATTAAACAAAAGAACCTTTGACAATTCCTTTTTCTCAAGTAGAACTATAAATCAAGAATGATATCTTCCCAACATTTTCCTAAAACAGAAACAAAAAGTTTATACTAACTTGTAAGCATAAGATAATGTAACTGATTTAAGAAAAGAACTAATTAAACAAGTGAACTGCATGTGATAATATTCTTTATTTAATAAGGGGACGCAAGTTTGATTTAATCAGAACCGTGTCTCTTTTGGATTTCATATTCTCATCAAAGTGTGCTTGCGTCTAAGGTCACTTTACTCAAACAGAGCAATTGCCCTTTTCTGTAATCTACAAACAACAGAAAACGAGTTCAAGAAACATTTAACATAGATTCCTCTCCTAGTGATCTCAGTACACTAGCAAAAATATGGATCCAGAAGCGGAAATTCCATTCGAGTTTCCTGATGTCATCCGCATATACAAGAGCGGCCATGTCGAGAGGTTGTCAGAAACTAATTTTGTTTCTCCGGGCGTCGACCTTGATACCGGTGTAGCATCCAAGGATGTGGTGATCAATTGTTCAACTGGCGTCTCAGCACGGATCTATCTCCCGAACCTTCCCCAAGACGAGAAACTTCCTATCATTGTCTATTGCCATGGGGGAGCCTTTGTATTAGGCTCCGCCTTTGACTCACCGGATCATGCTTACATGAACCGCCTTGCTTCCCAAGCCAGTGCCATAGCCGTCTCAGTCGAATACCGGCTAGCGCCTGAGAACCCAATACCTATACAGTACAATGACACGTTGGAGGTCTTGAAGTGGGTCACGTCACATGCCGATTGTGGGCCCGAGCCTTGGCTGACAAATTACGGAGATTTCAGTACTGTCTTTGTGGTGGGCTTTAGCTCTGGTGGCAATGTGGTGCACAACGTAGCGCTTCAAGACGTGCATTTCAAAGGATTGGTGTTGATCCATCCATACTTCATGACAAACAAAAAGCTGCCATCGGAGCCAACCGATCTCATAAGGACAAAATTGGAAGAAATCTGGTGGTATGTTTGTCCGGGCACGAGTGGCTTGGACGACCCACGGGCAAATCCGGAGGCCAGAGGTGCACCGAGCTTGAAGGAATTGAATTGTGACCAAGTGATGGTTTGTTTAGCCGACGATAGTCTGATGTTGCGAGGGAAGGAATACTACGAAGCGCTCCAGGCGAGTGGGTGGGGAGCGCATGCCGAATTGCTTGAATCGACGGGACAGGGGCACGGCTTTTTCCTTGAGAAGCCTGATTCTGAGGCGGCGCACGAGATGATGCGCCGTTTGCTCGCATTCATGAAGCACAGCTAGAATGGATGGGATGTTTGTTGATTCATACATTCAGATTCAGTAGTTTCTGGTTTTCCTTTTTCGTTATTTTAGATGTATTGATTTACTCATGATCTCTACTGGTTTTAATTGGGAAATAATAAGCTTAATTGCAGCCTTGCAGCTTTGAGTTATCATTAATTGTCTTGTTATCTTATATTAATCATATATCTCAACCTTATTACTAAGGATATCTTCTTCATGCTAGGTTTTATGTTATGTGGAATTTGTTTCGACATCTCATTAATCTCCTCTTTTTTTTTCTCTTTTGAAATATGACTTGTATCGTATTTAACAATGCTTGCGTAAATTATCCAAATGAACAACAAAATTAATTAATGATGTTAGCAAGGGAAAACCGAAATTAATTAATTGAAGCAGCTTATAATTAATTATTTGTAAGGCACAAAAATTCATACTTTTTTTTATATTTCTGACCGCTTTATTGGGTGGAGTTTGTGCGCGATTAGAAAACGACGGTTTTGATTTACTTAGGTTTACATAATAGAAAATGTTATGGGATATCATTATTGATATCGTCGTCGATACGGATTTTATTGTATATATTACATGAGTTATTATGCATGTTAATGATTTTATTATGTACAATATTTCTATTATCTAATTTAAATATCATCAATATGCATAATAACTCATTTAAGTTACATAATAACAATACTATATAAAATGAGTTGTTTAATAAAGTCATTAATATGCATAATAACTCATTTAATATGTATAATTAAGCCCGTATCGACGACGGTATCAACAACTGTATCTAATTCGTAGTTCATAAATAATATGAATATAATTTAGAAATAAGTCAGGCATATATAATTACAAAATAGGAAGCGATTAATAGTACTTCAAATCAAATTCCTTAAAAAATTATTTTAACTAACTTTCTATTTTTGACAAAAAAAGTACATTCACATATACTAATTTTTTTATTTTTGACAAAAAAAATTATGTTCATGTACTCTTACATGTTTAAGTACAACAAGTTAAGTTTTTATATTATGTACTCATGTATTTATATAAGTGACTCATGTATTTATATATCTGACTCGGGTGTTTATATATTTTAAGCAGGTGTTTGTATTTTATTTTGTACTCAAATGTTTATATTTTGGACCTAGGTATTTAGATAAATCGTCAAAAAGAAAAGTAATAAGAGAGAGGAGAGAGAGAGAAAGTCTCGGGAAATAAAATCACATAGAAGAAAAAAATCAAAGACAGTAACAAAAGAGATGAGAGAGAAAGATAGAAAAAGTCTTCAAAAAGTAAAAACGTATAGGAGATAAGTTACATCTATTATTCAGGTATTTATATAAGCGACTCAGGTATTTATATAAGTGAGTTAGGTGTTTATATAAATGATTCAGATATTTATATAATTAAATAGAGAAATTAATTTAAAAAATAAAAACTTTCAAAAAAAAAGGCAAAAGTAAAAATCGTATAGGGGAAAAATTAGGGATGAAGCATCGGAGAGAAAAATATTTTCTCTAGAAAATAATTAAATAATTTTAAAAAATCGGAAAATTTTTAAAAATATATTTAGTTCGTCAATTCATTCGGAGACTTGTTGAAATTGAATAATTCGGGAATCATTCACCATATTTCAACGTGCATACAGCCATGTGTCTGGCTTCATTTTATTTTATTTTATGTGGCTAATAATCAATATCATTCGATGTTGCCAAACCTCCAATTCTATAAAAAACAACAACAACAATAATAATAATAATAATAATAATAAACCTGTGATTTAGATCATATTACTCGAGAATTAATGTTGCTCCAAATAAATATTTTGGAGAACCTTTCCTCTATTACCCCTCTTTCTGATCCTGATTACATGATCTCAATTTTTGCTTTAGAAAAAAAAACAAACCCGTTCCAATATTTTTTACTTGTAATAAAAGGCCAAGGTTAATTCCTTCTTCTTCATTTTTAAACAAAACAAAAACATAGTTTTTTTGCGACTGATAGGAAATGCGAATAAATTAAGTAATCATCACACAATTATCTTCATTCATAAAAATTTGCAAAATCGTGTTATGAAGTTGTTAACATTCGGTCAAATTTATTCAAATTAATTTTTCTTGTAATGTTTGAATTTTAAATTTATTTCTCTCTTTTTTTTTTCAAACTTGGACCAATTTAATTAAGAATTCAAGTCATCCTTTGTTGCATTTTATATTAAAATCTGTCATCTTAAATTAATTTTTAGTATAGATTTGCATGTAATCGAGTGTATTTATTAAGAGAAGGGATTCAATGTCTATATTCATTGATGTTCATGATATCTATTTTAATATTTATACTTTAATTAATATATATAAATGTTAAATATATTCTAATCCATTTGAATAACATGCATATAAAATTTACTAAATTTTAACTTTATTAGATAGTCATCAAGAGAGCGAATAAAATCATAAAATTTGAACCGTCGATTTTTGTTAGTGCTTGATGTATATCAAAATAACGTTGAAATGGTGAAATTTTTTGTATACCTATATAGTATGATATATACAAAATATCCAATTAACTAATTTTATTATTTAAGAGTTTAATAAATAGTTATTTAAAATTTAATTTTATAATCATTGATAAGGCATCGACGACCATTAACATTGGATCCCTCCTCATTTATTAATATGAGCTTCTTAATTAACATGAAAAAATAACAAGTTTGTTTAGCCTCACAAGAACATTTAATTGCATCAGATATTTTTTTATCCAGAGAGAAATAATAATTAATTTTTCACTAACAAGTGTGGTATTTTTTTTTTATCCTACTTTGAACTCAGTAATAATTTATTCAACTCGGATGTATACGGGAAGGACTTGTATTTTAGAAATACATAATTTATATAATTAAAGTATCAACTACGATAAAAATAAAGAGAACATTACAAAAATATAATGTTTATATTTATTCGGGTCAATTTGCAAAAACCCTAATCATATTTATATGTTTATAAGGGTTCATTAGAAAAAGTTCAAACTAAACAACAAAAATCTAATTATAAATCTTTTAGAATTGACACTAAAAAATAATTAAAATTTTTTTAAGAAAAGAACGTGATACCACGAAACTATGAAGATAAACAACTTCTCTAGGTGACAATTAATTTGGTCAATTTTTCATTAAAAAAATGAGAAATGAATTTTAAAATTATTTGAATTAATTCGGACCGTAGGATCAAACGACATGATACATCTAACATTACAAAAGATAAAGAATGAGACAACTAGATTAAAACAAATACAATTGTTTACTACAAGTTTAGGTGATTAAAAAGTATTTTTTTGACCAAATAATTAAAATACTCAATGATGTTAATCTATCTTTCCTACTAAATAAATAAATATATAGAAAAATATTGGTGAGATCAAATGAGATTTAAAATGTGAATTATATAGCTTCATTAAAAAGATTCCTTTCATTACCTACTCCCTCTTCTAATTAAATTTAATAATAATATGTTTTTCTCCTAGAAGAATTAATTAATTAATTAATTAAATCATTGTGTAGAATATGACTACTAGCTTGAAATGTTATTTGTACTTGCCCATTCACAAATTTACATGGAAATATGGAATTGTTCAAACTTGCATTATTTTATAGATTCAACATTTGGAATTGTTCAAATTTTTTGTATTTTTTAAAACTGGATATTTCAATGCATATGTTTAGATATACGTGTAAATAAATGCTTCTACATTTTGTTTAAAAATAAAGATAGATTATTATTCTTAATTTTAAAATTTGAGTTATTAGTAAATTAAAAAGTGAAGCATGATGAAAACATAAAAATGAAAGTATTTGAACCCTTCTTAAAAAAACACAATAAAAAAGATAGACAAAAAAGATCTCGGCATGATTATCTTATAAGAATTTTCTGATAAATTAAGAATTTAGAATAATAGAGGATCAACCTTTGATCTTGTGACAAAAACAATATTCTATGTGTGAAAGATCATAAGTTCGAAAATCCGATGGATGGTCCTTACGGACATTTAAATTTGAGAGATTTTATTTTTATCTTAAAAAAATATTTAGAACGATACTATTTAAATAGTAAAATTATAATATGATATAATAGTGTATAAGAGAGTTATTTCCATTCTATTGATTATTGAAAAGTGAAAATATCTTTTGCAATTGTTAGTAGATAGGGTTAAAAAAGACCAAAATGCCCCTGTTGAACTATGTTTCTATTTGTTTGCTTTTGGTCGTTTTCTGGTGACAAAGTTAGTTGGCAACATAGCAAAAAAATAATTCAAATTCTACTTTTACAACCATTTAGAGAAAACTTATTAAACAAAAATAAAATTGAAATTAAGAATCTACCTTTAGTCTATAATTTAGTAAGCAATGACAAAAATAATTATTTATATGAAAAATTATAAGTTCAAAATTCCCATAAAAGATCTCTTTTATGAATATTTAAATTTAAAGTTAAATTTTTTATATATCCTTTAACTCTATATTATTGTCTTATTTCTCCCTCAACTCTTCAAGTTCTTTCTTATTTATCCTTCAAATTAATCACAACAGCTATTTAACATTTCCCATTATACCCTTCTTCCCTTTGTTTGTTTTATAACTTTTGTTAAATCCCCATGAAATAATATGCAAAACAGAGCAATTGAACACAAACCAATAAATATTCTAACTCACAAATAAAATCAGAGCATGATAAGTCATTGATATCTTATCAAGTTTTTTCTTTGCATAATAGCCAACTTGTGTGCAACTTGGAGATGCTTTCTATTAGGCCATTAGGTTCTTACCATTTTTTTCAATTATGTAGGATTAATAATTGTTAAATCTTAGTTGAGACTGTAACAATGTTTGTTTATTTTCTTGTGAATAGGAGTTTTTTTTTTCCTTTCCGTATCATCCATAACATGTTGCAAAATAATTGCCATTACTCTTTTGACAAGAGGAGAAGCATGTTTAGTAATTGAGCCCATTGACCGAATCAAAAGGACAAAAGGGAAGAACAAATGAAGCAAAATATGTGTTATTTGTGTTGTACAATAAATTCAAATTGGACAAAAAACGTGAGAAAAATCATAAGGGAAAAAAAGGAGCAAAACAGAGACAAGGTATTTTTGTCTTTTATTTCAGTGATTCAAGATAAAATGTTGATTAATTGGTTTAATGTAAGTACAATAATTTAAATGATATATAAGAAAAACTTTAAAAGAGTTGAGGGATAAATAAGATATATTAAATTATTGAGGGAGAAATAAGAAAATGATGTAAAGTTAAAAAAATTTAAGTGATTTTAATTCTAATTATTATCTAAAAAAATGATAAGATTGAAATTTAAAAAAAATAGAAATAGAAAGAGCAAACATACATAAACTTACCATCTCACCCTTTACCAAAACCACCACTCGGCCATAAACATCTCAATTTTCAACCAATTTTGAAAGCAACACATCTACAACATCATCAATAAGCATCCCCACAACCCCAACTTATGATCACAACAATTGCATACAAACAAACCATAAAACACATCTTGACATAAATCAACAAAATCTGTCTTAGTGCCACCCAAAACTATATTTATGATTCCACAGAATCCATTTTAGTTGAAACCAACAGATCAATCGCACATGTTTACGGACCTTTCAGATTAAAAAAGAAATCAGATCAATCGTATCCGTCTATTTTTGATCGGACGGTGCTGATAGAAAAGGTAAATCCAATGATGCTGCTTCTCACCTTCCACACCATCCTCCTTTCCAGTTATACTTGCTTGCTACTCTTCCCCACTCGACATAATTGTAGCACTCACTACTAAGCAACAACCCACAACACACCAACAACTCCCCACACTTCACCAAAGATTTCTCAATCCCAACGCCGAGATCCAAAGACAACCAGAAACAAATCAATTAACAAAATAATATACTAAATACAATTAACACAAGAACAAATTAAGAGATCAACACCGAGACAAAGCACGAGAAAATTCAACGAGATCCCAGCTCAGCTCAACTCAACTGCCCCTTTATTAAAAGAGAAACAAATATCTCTTCCTTCACCATTCAAGCCTTCAATGCCCCAACCCCAAATCCTCCTTCCCCACCTCCGTCGTCCCCGCCTTGTCGTCCTCCTCCCTCTCCTCCTCTTCCTCCTCTGGTTCTACGCCGCCTCTCTCTTCTCCTCCTCCCCTTCGCCTCCTTCCTCCCCCATGGCTTCCTCCGACTCCGACTCCAACGCCACCTCCAATTCCATCCCTCTCCCTGTCATCCCCCCTCCAAGGGATGACGAGGAGCTCGTCTACGAGTCTCTCCCCTGTATCCGCATCTACAAGAGCGGTCTCGTTGAGCGCTACTTTGGGTCCGAGTTCACCCCGGCCTCTACTGACACCGCCACCGGGGTTGCCTCCAAGGATGTGGTAATTGACTCCAGGACTGGAGTCGGCGCCCGGATTTACCTCCCGAAACTCACTGATCCGTCCAAGAAGGTCCCTATTTTGGTTTACTACCACGGGGGAGGGTTTTGTCTTGGGTCGGCGTATAACCCCACTTTCCACAATTACTTCAATGGGTTTGTTGCGTTGTCGAATGTGTTGGTTGTTTCGGTGCAGTATAGGCTGGCTCCGGAGCATCCCGTGCCGGCACAGTATGACGATTCCTGGTTGGCGCTTGATTGGATTGTTTCTCATGCCGACAGTGCTGGTCAGGAGCAGTGGATCTCTACACATGCTGACTTTGACCGGCTCTATCTAGGTGGAGAGAGTGCCGGTGCTAATATTGCGCACCACATGGCAATGAGAGTTGGGTCAAGTGGTCTTGGGAGACCAGTGAAGATATATGGACTTGCGATGATCCATCCGTACTTTCTGGGGAGTAACAAGGTGGAGTCCGATAGTATAGATCCTGCAGCAAGCGAGAGTCTGGCAAGCCTTTGGAAGGTTGTTTCCCCGAATACAACTGGGATTGACGATCCGTGGATCAATCCATTTGTTGCCGGTGCACCAAAGTTGGATGCGTTGGCGTGTGATCGTGTTTTGGTTTGTGTCGCTGGAAAGGACACACTTAGAGATCGGGGCAAGTTGTATTATAGCAAGTTGAAGGAGAGCGGATGGAGTGGAGAGTTGGAGATCAGGGAAGCGCCGGGTGTGGGTCACACTTTCCATTTGTTGTTTCCAACAATGGAAGAGGCCGTTGCACAAGATCATGCCATCAGCGCGTTTCTTAATAAATAATTGAGAGAATTGCAGAGATTTGATGCATCTATTAGAGGTAGATTGGCTTAATTTTTTTTCGTTTTGTTTGTTTGTTCTTGCTTTAATCATTTTGTTAAATTGTTTGCTTATTTTAATTTAAAAATTGATGCTAAATAGCGTGATATCTTGTACAATTTGCATTCAAAATAATAGTTAAAATGACCATTTATCATGAACCACTATCTTTTTATAAGATCTGTTATGTGGAAGTTCTGTTTAATTAGCTTGCTTTAAAAAAAAAAATTAGTTGTCAATGCACAGTCTGATAGATCTAGACAGTGCTAATGCAATTTGCCAAGAGAATTGTGTAGGTTACCACTCCGGATCAAATACTGAATTGTGTTGTCCAAGATAATAACAGCAATCGTTGAGATCCAATAATCAGATCAATTTCGTGATGAGCAGATGGACTCCACGATTGTGATGTCATTTAATTTGTTCTATTACCGGGAACCCATCATCTGAGATTTTGGTAAGATTTATGATTTTAAGCAATGCAGTTTGTCGAATTAGTTTCACACTGATCAAAGGTATCTCTGGGAGGAGTGTTTCAAGTTATTGTGTCTATTGTTGGTGCTGATATAATGTCATCTCTAACTAAAACCTCCTTTTCTTTTCTTGACAATCTTATCTAACTGATGAGATAACATTGTCGCTAACTAAATCCTTCTTTTCTTTTCTTGACAATCCTCCCTAACCTAACCGAGGATGTGATGCATTAAATTGTTTTCCTTTTGTTGACATGAATATGTAACAAAAAGTTGTTGTGTAAAATTGAGTACATTATGGTGGAAGATATTGAGAGTTAAGAATGGTCTGGCTCCACTACATTGATACAATTATACTCTGCTAATCTATAAAAGGACATAAATAACTCACAATTCTAGCCCTATTTACACTTTTTTTGATATGAACGATTTGAAACAAATACTAGTTTATCTTAGTTTAGAGATATTAGACCGTAGAAAATTGCATTCGATATTATTTGTTTCCTCCTAGAGTCATACCTTCAAAAAGAATGGTGGAGGAGACATGATGGACAAACTCATGGCATCATTCTTTAAATGCAAGTTGTGTTACTATCACATGCGCCATACGGTGACATTGTACTTTTTAATACCTTTACACAAATTGATGAACTGATTAGGCATAAGAGCAGTTTGATGGGTCACATTTGACTTCAATCTTGAAATAATAATGTAAGTTTTTAAAATTCTAATCTTGCTTTCAATCTAATATTTTATCTTCCTAACTCCTGAAATTGCGTGCCCCTGATTCAATGATGTGAACTAATTCACAGAACCTCACATGAACAATAAAATTTTGGTCAACACTTTATGCACATTAAATAAACAAAAATAGTTTCAAATCTAGTTCAAAGACCTTACTCTTATATCTCCTCTGTCTTGCAAATTCTTCTCCATCTCTTTTCTCAACCACAATGGATTCCAATGATGATATCATCTATGATAGTGAGGGTTATATCAGAATCTACAAGAGTGGTCGTGCTGAGCGCTTATATGGGATGGAGTTCGTTCCACCTTCAATTGACCTAGCCACCGGTGTTTCCTCCAAAGACACTACAATCATGCCAGGTGTAACTGCACGCCTTTACATCCCCAAAATAGACTCCGATAAGAAGCTTCCGATGCTTGTCCACTTTCATGGTGGTGCTTTCTGCATGGGATCCCCATTTGAGCCTCTCGTGCACAACTACATCACCTCATTGGTCTCTCGAGCCAGTGTCATTGTTGTATCAGTCCACCACCGACTTGCTCCAGAGCACTATCTTCCGGCGGCATATGAGGATTCATATGCCGCATTAGACTGGGTTCTGTCTCATATCAACGGTGGGTCTGAGCCATGGTTAACTGACCATGGAGATTTCACCCAAGTATACGCTAGTGGCGAGAGTTCAGGGGCTAACATTGCGCACCACATGGCAATGTATGGTGGGGCCAAACTCCGTGGTGCTGTTCTGATCCACCCATACTTCCTTTCTTCAGAAAAAGTTGAATCTGAAGAGTTCAATCCAGCAATGGCTGCGAAGCTGGTAAAGATATGGAAAGTAGTTTGTCCATCAACCACGGGTTTGGATGATCCGTGGATCAACCCGTTAGCGGAGGATGCACCGGCACTTGCCACACTTGGGTGCAAGCGGGTTTTGGTCTTGGTTGGAGGTGCCGATACATTAAGGGACAGGGGCAGGGTGTATTATGAGAAGTTGAAGGAGAGCAAATGGGAAGGGGAGGCGAAATATTGGGAGGCTCCCGGCGAGGGGCATGGTTTTTATCTGATGAAGCCGAAGTCGGAGCTGTCAGTTGTGCAAGATCAGATAATTGCTGATTTTTTGAACAAGATATGATGATAAGTTACTGTTCTACAAATTAGAGGCACCTGTATTGTATTTGTTAAGCTTTGTTCTGGAAAAAAAAATAAATAAATACCAACTTCCTTAGGTTTAGTAACCAAAATGATTGTTTGGTGACATAATGAAATGATCGATTATTGCTATTTGCTTAACATGATCACTATTGAAAGCTTGATTTGTCCGTAATTATGATTGCAGAAATATAATTGGGGTTGTTGCAGAATATTTGCAAAGAGACTGTATGTTCTTATTTGGGTCTTTAGATGATGTCAACTAACCAAGCATAATTTTCTTTGCCGAAGAAATTGCAACTAAAATTATATATGTATGTATGTATATATATATATACATATATATGTACATATACATATATATATATACATATATATATATACATATACATATATATTTTAGCACATTCCAATCCTTTCATAATCTCCATCTTCTTTGTATTCTTTCAATTTTATTTTGTTTGGCAAATAGCTGGTTAATTTTTGCTGACAATACCTGGTAAATTAAAGTCTTGTACTGGTTGATTGCAAGGAAGTGCAAGTTCCAACTCTAATTTTGAAAGAGCTCTTTCAGAAGAGTTGCTCCGAGCTCTCTCTTTGTGGTATCATATGACAATTCTTAATTTCAACACCCTGTGTTATTATTTCTACATAATTAATTGGTTTTAACAAATCCAAGCTGTGAAGTCATGATATTGATAAAGAAAAGTCATGATATATTTTAGATTAGTCAAGGATACATTTCTTGTCATTTTCTTTCCTCTTAAATGGTAATGCAAATTTTCTTCTAATGATGTATACTTCCGAGCATTTGGATGTGGTGGATATGACCACATGAATCATGCCTTCATTCCTAAGAATCTAATTTTGCATTTATTTTTTTTTAAATAAAGATGAGGATCAAATTATTTAAATTTAAATGTTCATAAAAAAATTCTTTTTGAATTTCGAATTTACGATCTCCCATATAAAAAGCATTGAATTTTATTATTCCCTATATTATATAAATCTTTTCCATATCCAAATCCATATTTAACATAAAATTAGTAATCCGTTGAGATACAAAGACCGTTAATTACTGGCACACATTCAATAAAACATTGAACAGAAATAAAATAGATAGAGATGTTTCGAATTTTCCAATTCTTGATTATAGTTTAGCGGTTTTAACAAAAATGGCATAAATCATAAGAAAGGCTTTTATATTTTATCAATTGCAGAAGTATATATATTTGTTGTAAATCACTGAATGTTGCAACCTGCATGTTCAAATGATAATTCAACTACATTAGTTACCAAAAGAAATGGGGACTGGTGAAAGAAATTTCACTTTCATAAAAAAGTAAATAAATTAACCACATTAAAGAGATTTTTTATCACTAGAGAAAGCAATAAATTACATCCAAAAGGTTAAACCTCAATGTACTTGTTTAATAAATAAAATAATTTTAAAGATGGCTTGACCGCAAAGAAAGTTAAGCAGCCACATGTATTTATTCATTATGTTCTATTAAAATATCTAATTGTTGCATCTCTACTTTTCCACCTCTTGCTCCATCTTCCATTCATTTTCCTCCAAGTCAGAAATGGAAACCCATGATGAAATCATCTATGAAGCCAAGAGTTACATCCGGATTTACAAAAGTGGCCGTGTCGAGCGTTTTCGCGGTACTGAGTTCATACCACCATCAACCGATCCAATCACTGGCGTCTCTTCCAAAGACACCACGATCATGCCGGGTGTGTGTGCAAGGCTTTACATCCCCAAGATTGAATCTGAGAAGAAACTCCCAATACTGGTCCACTACCATGGTGGCGCTTTCTGCCTTGGTTCCGCATTCGAACCGCTTTTGAACAACTACATGTTCTCATTAGTTGCTCGAGCCAAGGTCGTTGCTGTGTCGGTCCAATATCGACTCGCACCAGAGCACCCTGTTGCAGTAGCTTATGAGGATTCCTACGCTGCATTAGACTGGGTTCTCTCTCAGAATAATAATGGACCCGAGCCATGGCTTACAAAGCATGGAGATTTCACCCGATTATATGTCAGCGGTGAGAGTGCTGGTGGCAACATCGCACATCACGTGGCGATGTATGGTGGGGCCAAGATCCGAGGTGCAGTGCTGATCCATCCATACTTCCTTTCTTCAAAGGAGGTCGAATCAGAGAGGTTTGATTTGGGGTTCGCTGAGATCCTATCTGATGTATGGAAAATAGTGTGTCCTTCCACAAAGGGCTTGGATGATCCATGGATCAACCCATTATCAGAGAATTCACCGCTGTTGACCGGGCTAGGGTGCGAGCGGATCTTGGTCTTGGTTGGAGGCACCGACACGTTAAGGGATCGGGGCTGGGATTACTACGAGAAGCTGAAGGAGAGTGGATGGAAAGGGGAGGTGAAATTTTGGGAGGCCATAGGAGAGGGGCATTGTTTCCATTTGGGGAATCCAGAATCTGATCAGACAAGGGTTCAAGATGAACATATATGTGAATTCTTGAATAAGCTTTGATTATATCCAGTTATATGTGAATTCTTGAATAAGCTTTGATTATATCCAGTTTCTGTTTTGTTTTCCATATAAACAAAGAACTCTTGTTCTTAGTGGCTATTTAATTTGAATTAGTAATTATGTTATACAAATAAATTACATAAATTGATTGAGGAATGAACTTTGTTGACTGTTAAAACTTAAAGTGTGTTTCTGTATTATTATAGCTCATGAGCCTTTCTATTTTGTCAGATCATCAGTACATATTATTTTTTTTATAATTTGAGCAAGGTAACTATTTGGATCTAGTATATTGCACTCTGAGAAGTGACAACAGGAAAAAATAATTGGATCTAGTATATTGCACTCTGACAAGTGAGAACAGGAAAAAATAATTGGATCTAGTATATTGCACTCTGACAAGTGAGAACAGGAAAAAATAATTGGATCTAGTATATTGCACTCTGACAAGTGAGAACAGGAAAAAATAATTGGATCTAGTATATTGCACTCTGACAAGTGAGAACAGGAAAAAATAATTTGGGAATATTAGAATTTGTGATCACTTTTGGTGCTTGTATATGTGAAATTTGAACCACTCATGGAAAGATAAGTAAAAGACGAGCTAAATTTTCAATTTCGTTCCTCAATTCTGCGAATTAATACCTGAGATAATAAGGTACTAAAATGAACTTTCTTAATTAATCCGGAGTTTCAGTGTTAATGAACAAAAACTATGATGTAATTCTTGTTTAATCGAACTAAAATTAAATTCAGGGTATTATATGGAATCATGAAAAGTTCCATGCAACCAAAAATTAAGCTATTATAGCTGGAATCAATATATTGTAAATAATTCTTTAATTTGCAAGGTACATACTATTAGTATTTTTTAGTTGGAACTCAGAAACCCTGGCTTTGAATGAATTTGGAGTATAATAATAGGATTAGAAAGAACCATCTTATACAATTAAAAGGATAACTGGTTCAGTTTCTATTCGTTTTTCTATTGTACATATATATATTTTTTGATATAAAGACTTTTATTAACCTCGACATTTATTTCATTTTAAATATCTCTTACGAAATTTGAATCTATATTTCACCGTAGAGAAACAAAATATATCACCACTATATTAAATCTGATTTGTGCATTTTAATAGGTTCCCATCTTCAACATCTGTCATTGTTGCGTTTCATTTTCCAAAACATTATCCAGCTAACTTCGTCGAAGTTAACCTTGTTTGACCAGAATTGGAATTACAATAGCTTCTGTCGCATTTCAGGTTATTATTAGCTGAACCCAAGCGGTACCAAAATCTGAAACGACAATTCCTTGTTTTATTTAATGACACATCCATTCAAGTATCATTTAATTAATTATAATTTAATCATCCACCAAACGCTTTCTACTTTCTTCTACTTGTTCCTTTTTATTTTCTCATCTCAATTAGGCCAACCTCCTCGCTTTGATATAGACCACAAATGGACCCAAATGATGAGATCATCTTTGATATAGACCAAGTCATCAAAATCCACAAGGCTGGCCGTGTTGAGCGGTTCCTCGGCACCGGGTTTGTACCGCCATCAACCGATCCGACTACCGGTATCTCCTTCAAGGATGTAACTATCACACCTAGTGTCTCCACTCGCCTCTACCTCCTGAAACTAGACTCCGAAAAGAAAGTCCCTATACTTGTCTACTACCATGGTGGCGCATTTTGTCTTGGGTCGGCATTCGACTCACGTTGGCACAACAACATAGGTTCCTTGGTCTCTAAAGCAAATGCTGTTGCCGTGTCTGTGCAATATCGGCTTGCACCGGAGCATTCTCTTCCAGTTGCATATGAGGATTCATACGAAACTTTAGACTGGGTTACATCTCATGGCAAATGCGGGCCTGAGCCATGGATTTCAGTTCACGGTGATTTGAACAGAGTATTCGTCCTTGGTGAAAGCGCAGGTGGGAATATTGTACACCATGTGGCGATGTATGGTGGGGCCAAGGTTTACGGGGCAGTGCTAGTCCATCCATACTTCCTTTCCTCGAACCCGGTAGAATCAGAGATGATAGACCCGGTTTCAACCGAGAAGGGAAAGGATGTATGGAAAATAGTGTGTCCGAAGACGAGCGGTTTGGACGATCCGTTGCTCAATCCGTTTGTCGAAGGGGCCTCGTCGCTTGCAGGGCTCGGGTGTGAGCGAGTTTTGGTCATGGTTGCAGAATTGGATGTATTGAGGGATCGGGGCCGGGATTACTATGAGAAGCTGAAGGAGAGTGGATGGAAAGGGGATGTGAAATTTTGGGAGGCGGCCGGAGAGGGACACAGTTTCCATATGGTGAAACCGGAGTCTGAGCTGGCACTAGAGCAAGCTCAGATCATTGCTGATTTTCTGAATCAGATGTGATGAGATCATCCAGAGTCTTTGTTTGAAAAGTATTGTCAAATACTTAGTTCTAGTAAAAGAGTACATTTTTCTGGACTTTTAGTTTGACTAGGATTTGAAAAATCTCAAGACCATGCAAGAAGGGGTGTACAACTTGGTTTAAATCTCTTTACATCCATTGTCAGTTATCATCCTGATAAATACAATTGAAAACTTATGCAGATAATTTCTTAATCTAATTAATGGACGGTCATATACTGATGTAGCCTTCTCAAGCTTCCTTCTTGGTTACTTCATTACTTATCAGATGCTTCCATTAATTACTTAATACAATAGATGTTTATGGATATACAATATATCTATTAAATGAAGCTAGAACTGTACATGTATCAGAGACAGACACAAGATAAACACTTGGAAGATTGAATTCAACACATTCCCCAATAATATAATTTAAGTGTTTTTGCTGTTTGCATGTAGCAGACTATACCTATTATAAAAATGACATTTCAATCCAATTTGGGTTTCTTGATGATAACCCAAAATACCTGAGGCCTGTTGGATGAAGGCCCAATTGCTGCCACTTCCTTTTCTGCTGCTTTGTCACAGCTCACTCAAGCCTTCTAAAACCCTAGTAGCCTAGCCTTGCATCATTTTTCTCTGTTTTAATTTTCTGAATTTGGTTTCTACAATGATCTGGATTGGGGGTCTTGAGAGTGCCTGTGAAGTTTAACTAAAGGAATAAGTGGATTCGGGTGAGAAGAAAGGTGATCTTTATGGAGTTTGGTTGTGTGATAATTTTAATGTAAATATTGTGTAATTACTGATTATCTCTCCATTCTATATTAACAAATGAAAATACTCCAGAAAATAGGAAATGATTCCTTTTCTCTTTTTATGGCTCTGTATTGTCTTTATTGTATTGTACTATGTAAGAGAGGGGGCTTATTATCAGATGTCTGACAGTCAAATTGTATTTCGTTAAAATATGTCAATATGGGGTTAAATGCTTCATTTTGGACTGGAAAAGTTCTGACATAATAGAGTTTTACTGAAGCTAGCAAAACTGACTTGGCCAACATAGAAAAAAAAAAGTCTTTAACCTAGATGACATAATAAAGTTTTACTGAACTCATAATCATGTTAAACTGAAACCTGTATTATCTAAACCTCATTAGCTTAACCTAGATGACCCAAAATATGGAATGAGCCCAAATTGAATTTGACATATCACTTAGAAGAAAAGAAAGAAAAATCAACTGAAGGCAAAATGATGAAATGAACATTCAGCATGAACTGGACAGCACTGAAAACCAAATCAGATGTGTTCGAACCTGAAACTGGATTCTTGTGAAGTGAACCACGACCAGATGCAACCCCTAGTTTTAGTGATGTGGTACCAGATAGACTTTGACAGATCCAAACACAAACTGACCTTTAAACCGACACAATCATAGATTGAACCAGATTTTTCCACCTATTGGTTTAAGGTTGCTTTGAATGCTTAGTCATTTAAGTTGTTTCCTCCTGAAAATTTGGGTCTAATGATGTCTCGTATTTGGGTATCTCTTGGCCCATGACTGTGTTCTGGTTACTTTAGTTATCAACAAAAATAGATTTGCTCTTTGAGTTCATAGAGTTCATTTCAGATAATGTTTATGTTTAAGTTGGATCTGTTTCAGGTCTAGAGTCATTTATGTTTAAACTTTTTTGGGTTTTGCTCATTTAGGACAGGATATAGTCGTGTTCACAATGTGCATATCAGTCTGGTTGTGGGTCCATCTCAGTGGAATTTGGGCAGTCAATTTTGGCAAATTTCCAGCCCAATTGTGTGTTATAATATGAGTGGTTTGGGCAGCTTTTCCAGGTCGCATCAGCTTTGCCGGCTATTGGTGTAAGGATTTGACGGAGCCTTTACGGCATTTGAAACAATTGTCTCTGGCTGTATTTGGGGTTCAGTAATATGCATTCGAATGTCGACATCCAGAAAGGGAAAATATTGGTTTGCCCCCACCATCCATATAGGGGTGGGGTTCCACTTTCAGTAATGTGGGTAAGACTGGAAGGATCTTTCAGAAAATATCCATGGTTTTCTGATCTTCTCTTCTTCCTTTTATTTAATAGAAAAGTCGGCTTATTTGTACCGAGAGAAAATTCAGTCGAATGTTGTGTTGTTCCTGCTAGTTGCTACAATCAATGTTGTGTCTGCTGCATTCTCCGGTTTCCTTGCAAAAGATGTACTTGTGATGTATGGTTTGGTAATAAATAGGAGGATCGTTTTTTTCTTTCTACTGAAGTTTGTCAGTTTAACAGCCTAGATTAAAGTAGATTAAAGAGTTCTTTTCTTTGGTTAGAGCAAGCTTAATTGGTGTAAAACCATACATTTTATATTTTCTGTAAAACAAACTTGTGTAGTAGACCACCATAAAACAATTTGGATTTTACTCGAGTATTATGTAGGCTATTGTTTGAACAACTTGGTTCAAGAATTAACATTGATTTGGCTGGCATAAACATGCGTGTAATAATTTTACCTCTAGTTGTGAGTTGTAACCGAACTTTAACAGTTGTTCTGAGAGTTATTACATCTAATCAAAACAACAAATTAATACGCAACCAAACTCGTCTGAGGAAATATGTGTTTAAGTGAATTTGCAAAAGAATAAAAAAAGGATCTCGCATGCAACTTAGTGGGCATTATGTTGCGCTGTCATTAGCTTCCGATTAAAACAACTGAACTGTTGAAGGCCCTTGTCAAAGTAATGATTAATATTAAAAATAGTGGTCATAAGTAGTATCTATATTGTTATTGTTTATAGCTGATGTTTTTCTTATGCTGGATTTTACCTACCACTTATGGCAAAATGCTTGCCTAACTGATGTAGTGGAGGTCATTTTTAATCTTTAATTATGTCGATACTTTAGTTGTTGATTCTGAAAGTTTACATGAAGCTACTTAACAGTCAAACACCAAACTGGTATTACCGTCGAGCAAAATGTGCTGCTACTTAACAGTCAAACACCAAACAGAACCAAACATATGTGTTATGATTTTGCCGCCTCCGTTGCTCACTTCTTAACCACATTTGTATTTGTGATTAAAAATGTTTCTAACAAACTTTTGTTATGTGATTTTGAAGAATGTGGATAATTACATTGATGTGCTAATGACCAGCACAGGTGGCCTTATGACTGTGATGCTGGCAGTTCTGGATTCGAAATATCAGTCCCTTTTAACAGCTAAGGATATATAAAACTTCTACTTGGAGAATTCTGGCAAGATATTTCCTCAATCATGGTTGGTGTCATCAACCAATATTTTATTACCTGCTTTTGGTACCAAATTCTGGCAAGATATTGCTGGTTGCAGCTATGTACTGGTACCATGTTGGTTTCAACTGGTGCTGGTATTATTCAACAGGTACAATACAGAATTGCCAAGAGACGAGGTGTCTTTGATTGGGTACTCGACCAGGGATGGACTCCTCATGTTGATGCTTTGCTTTCACAGAATCCATCCAGTTCTGACACGGTCGACAACTCGACATCCACATCTTGGTAGCATTCCAGGCTCTACACAGTCAGAAGAATTACTTGAGAAAATCCAAGTATTGTAATATGTACTTTTGGACTGGTTGCTTCAATATCATGTTTTTGTTTTATGCATGGAACTATGTACGTATCTTTTAATATTAATGCCTTCTTGAGAATTGTGATGCAACAGATAGAGTGCAAGCATCCAATTGTCAGTTTTTTCTGGTTTGTACATGACTTATAAGATAACTAGGATTAACATTTCTTCGTACATGCGGACTCATGATATGTCACTATTGGTGAAGAAGTCCGTTGCAGCATTGCATTGCGCATCATTTGCAAATAGATTATAGGAGGTTTTTCTTTTTAAATTTATATTATATAAATCTTAATATAGTCGAACGAATAATACATTATATTGTACGGAGGATACAAATCCATGACTTTGATGAAATGAAACAAATTAGTTGCATTTCAATAAGAATATCCAGAATAAATTAAATGAAAGCCCATTAAAAATATAAAGGCCTATTAAAAAAATATCAATACAGGCCTCCTTTCTAACGCAACAAACTAATCATAGCCTTAACTCTTCTCCATTTTCCTAATTTCCTTCCATCTCTCTCTCTCGCTGCTATTCTCCTCTCATATCACTGTTTACGCACTGCTCAAAAAGTCTAAACCCTAGCTTCAATTTTAGATCGCACAGTTACTCTCGGTTAGTTCTCTGCAATGCTCTTGATCGGGAGGGTTGTGGAGGTTGATAATGGTTCCTGCCTTAGAGAATCAGCGGATTCAGTTGGGAAGGGACATGGCAGTTACGTACCGGAGACATGAGGCGCTGGTTCCTGTTGTAGATCCTCTGTGGCATTGTGATTTCGTGATACAATGAGGTACATTTGCCTATTCATCCATCAAATTGTTTGCTGGATTGCGATCTTCTTTTATAGTTTAACTGGCAATATTGATGATGATCTATTATCTATCTATACCTGTGCTTATGTGCTGCTGTTTCCGAGTTGTGAAGAATAAATTACTGTTAGGTGGATCAAGAGTGCTAGTTTGAGGTGTTTTGAAATTCTGGTACAGTTCCCCTGTTGCCATATTTCATATGGTATTTGAAAAAGTTGTCATAGGTTTTCTAAGTAGACTAATTGACAGGCATTTCTGAAGCGCTGATACTTTTGTATTATGTTAAAATTTTAATAAACTAAAATGTCATATCATAAAGTTGTAACGTCATATAGTAGTAAGTACCCAGCCTCTATTTTTCAACAATTATTCATTCTCTGTTAAAGATAAAAGGAAAATTAGTTTAGACTAAGTTGACTATATTCCTATTGCTCTTAATTGGCTAGGATTGAAATAACAATTCTTTGTTACCTGCTATGGAGGGAAGAAGAATGCCATGATACCAAATAGTCTTCATTAATACTAGTTTTCCTTTGCTATTGCTATCTTTTCAGTAAATAGAGGTGGCAAGTGCTCAGGCGGGTTGCCGGGGTTAAGTCCGTATGGTGTAAATTTCAGGTGGTAATGCTTCCATTTGTACTGCTTGGTGTACTGGTTAGGTGGGCATGCAGGTTGCTTTAAGTTTTTGGTGGATTAAGTTGTCTAAAACTTATCTCCTCACTATATGTCTATATCTCCCTACCAAACAATCTATCGAAATGGTTATACATCTGTACTTCAATATCCTTCAAGCATGCTTTTCTCAATCAACTCTTCAGTTCAAATTCCTGTACTGATCATGTTACAGTTTTTTGGACTCAGTTTGTTCTGGTATCAGTTTGGGTTGGATTTTGTATTTCAGTCCATTTGGCCTGTTGTATCACTGTAGTCTAATTGTAGCTTTGGCTGAAAGTAGAATGATTATCCATAAACTTTTTTTAACTAACCATTTACACGCTCACGAAAAAAAAAGAAACTAAGTGGAACCATGAAGGATCCACCAACATGGAGGCATTGGAACCTTCATTTTAAAATATTATATGCTCAATTTAGCAATTACCATCTGAATAGCACAATTTCAGATGAACTTATCTAGTTTGTGTAGTTCTGATGAGACTTTAACAGGTCTCTGTAACATTCCTGAACCAAATGATAAACAAAAAATTAGTAAGTATCAAAATATCGTAGGATATTGAAATTTTTTACCGAATCGACTTCAAACGATAAATTCGAGTTGCTCAATAAATTCTTCATATCAAAATATCGTAGGATATTGAAATTTTTTATTTTTAGAGTTCTCTAACTATTTGTTTCATATTTTTGAGAATGGCCTATTTTCATATACAAACATTCATTTTTTTATTATTACTTTTAGAGTCATCTTAGAAAATCTAAATAAAATAGTTAGAAAACCCTAAAAATAGAAAATTTCAGTATCCTATAAGATTTTGATATGAAGAATTTATTGAGCAACTTGAGTTTATCGTTTGAAGTCGTTTCGATAGTTTTTTGAGTTAAGATCACCCTAGCTCTACTCTATAAATTGTACTATGTAAGATGCTTGTGAAATTCCAAAAGCACAAAACTAATACGAAAAGTGGCACTTGTTTGAAGAAAACATTAGCTGTTTCTGTTATCTGTAATTGAACTGGTTATCACTATATGACCTACCGTTGACACCAACTATTGCTTGTGATTATGAGTTCATTGGTATGTGATAATACATGGTAGAAAGAAAGGAATATATATTTTTTAAAATATAAAGATTTTAAGAATTTATGGATATTATGGTTGTTCATTGTTTTTACACTAGCCTAAGCTCACTGTGTATCCAATGCATACCTAAATCATCTAGAGATGTATTGTAGTAAGCTCTTTATTTTAGCTTAACAATATTCTTTTAGCTATTAGTTTCCTTCGTCAATTATAAAACTAAAGCAAGTAATGAAACGGTGGTTTGGTAATATTGCAATTGGATCTTGTTGATTTGAACCAACTTTCATATGGGATGGTTAGTTTTGCTTTGCTACAATAGACTATCTATTCTAAATATGGTATTGAATTGTATAAAGTAAGATTAAGACGCCACCTAACAATCAGAACTATCAGTCCCTCTCTTACCTTCAGTTCAGGGCTCTTCAATCATTTGTCTCCACACGCTTGAATTTAAATAATAATAGATGCATGACTGCATGAGCCTATCTTTTCAATTGGAGCCTCCAAAGAGTTTAATTGCTCTTCTTGTATGTCTATTTGAAAAATCAGTGTATGGAACTGTGGATAGATCCCACATTTTATAAGATGTAACTTTCTTTGTATAAAAGCCTACAATATTGGTTGAGCGAATTGCATTGATAAATCAACTAAATTTTTTGGAAGTAGATATTGCGTATAGATTATTACTTCAGATATTCTATCTTTCACATTTCATGCATACAGTATAAAGTAACAGAGAAAAGCAAGTTGATCTAACTTGTTAGTATCACTATGTCATAATGACATTATACACACATAAACCAATTAAAATGTTGAGAAGTATGTCGCATTCAACAATAATTGCATGTAGTTAATCCTGAAGTAACAAACTACAAGTAAAAAACATGGGGCATTATAGAGCGGGGCGGCTTACGCAAAATTAAAAAAGTCAGCTTTGAATATTGATCAAGATGGCAGGTCTACGGTAAAAGAAGACTGCGCACGTGTTTTAGGCCATGCGTGTCATAAACAAAATATGACTAGAGAAGGTTCAATGGACTTTTCTAGGATATCAAAATCTATATATATATTGACCCCCAATGATCCAATCACACCACAAAATAGTTTTAAGTTCTCTTCAGATATCTAGCCATACGCCCTCTTACTTGAAAGCCTGAGAACTTTGTCAGACGAAACAAGAAATAAACAAGTAGAGATAAAAATGGTGGAAAGAGCGCACCCCAAATTACAGTTCCAGGCGCCAACTTATGGAAACCTAATCACCATTCTGAGTATCGACGGTGGAGGAATTAGAGGCATTATACCTTCTGTCATCTTAGCTTTCCTTGAATCAGAGTTGCAGGTATTGACACTTAACCATGATATCAAGTATTATGTTGTTTGTTAGTCAGATTATGAATTTTATTTCTGTAACTTTTGAATTTTTCCATGTGAAGTATATTAATGCCGAGATTGCTAAAAGGAGTATGTGGAATAGTTCACTATGTTTTTTTTCTGTTTTTGTCTCATAATTGGAGCCAGGGATAAAGAAAAAATATTCTTTATTTGGACCTATGCTTTTGATGGTACGATTAAGCAATGTGCAACTAGATAACAGTCATGCACCAATCAAAAGTGATTTCTTGAGTTGCGCTGATGGTTTTGTCACCCATGAAGAATTTTCTAACCAAGTTTTTTATTAACTTGTTTTGAAGAAACTGGATGGAGAAGATGCAAGGATAGCTGATTACTTTGATGTGATAGCGGGGACCAGCACAGGTGGCCTCGTTACAGCAATGTTGGCGGCTCCAGATTCCAAAAATCGGCCTCTTTTTGCAGCCAAGGATATCGAGACCTTTTACTTGGAGAACTCTGACAAGATATTTCCCCAAACCTGGTTGGTTTAATCAACAAATATTTTGGCTTGGGCTTTTGGTATCTTTGCATCGTGTGCCAAGTGCACACTACCACTAACATATGGCTTGTGCTGATACAATTACTATTAGGTTCTGACTGGTACTTGTATGGCATTTTGATGGTAGATGCTACCCCATGATGTAATGTGATTAATTTGATTTCTGTACTTCTTTTTTTATAAACTTTTTTCTTTCTTTCAACAGTGGAATGGTAGGAAAAGCGATGAAGTTACTTCGTGCAACATGGGGGCCACGATATGATGGAAAGTACCTTCATAATATTATCAGGAAGAACTTAGGAAATACAAGGCTGCATCAAACTGTTACTAATATTGTCATACCAACCTTTGATATCAAGCGCCTTCAGCCTACCATCTTCTCTACCTATGAGGTATATTCATATATATTTCTCCCTCCATCCCTCCCTACCTGCCTCTCTTGTTCTCTCTTTAAACACAATCTTCATCTTAATGAAACTTTGACATGTTTCAATAGGTGCACAACGACAAATGCCTAAAAAATGCGCTTCTATCTGACATCATCATTGGCACGTCGGCAGCACCAACTTATCTGCCGCCGCATTACTTTACTACCGAAGACAGCCATGGCAACATGAGAGAATTCAACCTAATTGATGGAGGTGTAGCTGCTAATAACCCGGTAAGAAAGTGGCAGAATCTTAAGTAATATAATAAAATAGTAGGTGTCTCAATGTCACATGGATTTACGGAGTATTGAAAATGGATGAGAGGAAAAAAATTGAAAGAAATGACTTCCTTTTGCACTTCTTGCTAAACATTAGAGGCAACAATGGCATCGGTCGTTTTGGGTCTCTGATCAGTTGATTTCAGTTTGTCTCAGTTTTTGGGTTGGTGGTTGTTTCTTTATTCATGTTGAGCGGGTTATGATACTGGATCAATGGTTAGAGACTCATTTTTGGGTTATATACCTGACCAAATTGATATTTCATTAATGGTCGATTTTCTTCTGGGTCAAAATGGGTCATGAGTCGGTTTACGGGTTGAGGGTTAGAGCCAGTTGGGTTGGGTTCTAGTGTAGTCAGGTGGGTTCTTCGGGTCGTACCTCTATTAAAAACAATTATAAGTTAGCAAAACTGGATTGTACATGAATTCTAAAAGGTGAAAGTACCATCCCAAAAATTGAGCAGGTTTTTCTATTTTTATTAATTATTAACATATAAGAGAAATTTAATTATCTTTTTCAGGCTCTGGTTGCAATGGGAGAGGTCACGAAGCAGGTGATAAAAGAGAATCCAGATTTCTTCCCAATGAAACCCATGGATTATCGCCGGTTCCTGGTCATCTCTCTCGGTACCGGCTCCTCAAAAGGAGAAGACAGGTATAGTGCAAATCTTGCCAAAGGGTGGGGAGTCTTCGGTTGGCTGCTCAGCCAGGGATCAACTCCTTTGGTTGATGTTTTCACTCAAGCAAGTGCAGACATGGTCGACATCCACATCTCAGTTGCTTTCCAGGCTCTGCACTCTAAGCAGAATTATCTCAGGATCCAAGTAAGTGCATTGTTCAATTATATAGTTTGGTTTATATACCTCTTGGCTGTTTTGAGTTTTGATATGTCATGCTGACTACTAAAAATGTGGGTAAATAGGATGATTCGTTGACTGGGACGGTAGCCTCGGTTGATGTAGCGACAAAGGAGAACTTGGAGAATTTGGTGAAGGTCGGCGAGTCATTGTTGAAGAAACCGGTCTCTAGGGAGAATCTTGAGACTGGCCGTGTGGAGCCCACCGATGAAGGAACCAATGAACAAGCTTTAGTGAGGTTAGTTTGCACTATAGAAAGAATGTCCTGATTCAATTTGGATATTGTCCTAGAATATTGAAATTACTTTTTTTAATATTTTTGCAGATTTGCAAAGTTGTTATCGACTGAAAGACGACTGCGTGAGAGCCGATCGCCTCAAACGAGAGTTACACGGTCTTTTTCTGCCATCTGATTTGCTCAATTGCAACAATGGAATTCTTTGTAGTTTTATTATTTATAATGACTGTTGATGGAAAATGAATAAAATGTAAGCCAAAGCTTTTGGGCTTGCTCCTGTTAGTGGTTTGTTCTTCTATGTATACTTTGTTCTCAAAAAAGGTTGTAAAGAAAAAATAACAAAAGAAAAGAAAGAACTTATCTTTTCGTTGTATCTTGCTAACATGGTTCCTTGTCTTAGTATCTATGAAGTTATCAGTCGCAAAACTGTTTCAATTACGAGTGCTCTAGTGCATTTTCACAAAACTTTTTTCATGGGCCAAGAGTAGAAGCCCATTAACCTTCCATTTCAATCACTCGGATACGGATCATATTAAAACACGATCCGAATCCAATCCCTTAAAAGTTGGAGGGTCCAGCAAACGCATTCGGGTCATCTAATGAGAACATTAACAGCAGTGAATAACAAATATGATATATCGCAACATTCCGTTGTAAAAATATATCGTGTTTTGGTTGTGTAACATACAATAACGTAACAAAAAAAATACATTGTGTTTCGGTTATGTAACATATAATAACGTAATTAAAATATTTTTTTCACATGATGTAACGTATCAAAAATAATAAAGTGAAAATACGTCATATCTATGATATGATATATATAAAACATATCACGTTTAAATACTTTATATTATACCGTGATGTGTTAATATGTAATGTGACGTGATATATATATAATACATTATTTTTCTTAATTTTATATTTTTATTAAAAAAAATATTAAAAATTATAAAATTTATTATAAAATATCAGAAAATATTAAAAAAATTTATGATAAAAATATATTTTATATTTAATTAAAAATTAAAAAATATTTAAAATAATAGATATATAATTTTACGTAATTACATAACACATCATATACTATATCATAATATATTTAAATAATTTTAAGTGACCTACTGTAATATATTAATTTTAGTTAAAAAAAAAGTTCATGTAAGTCGTGAGACATGTCATTACTTAATAAACACACGTGTACCGTAACGTTTTTGGTCTGGAGACTCGAATTTCGTAGCCCGACGGCACCACTCCCTCACTCGCGCTTAAAAATCTAGTCGCAAAACCCTAGCCTCTAATTGAGATCGCACGATTAGTTTCCTTGAGAAACTTTTTTACAATGGTCTTGATTGGGGGTAATAATGTAAGGTCTGAGAATTGTTCTCACTCAGAATCAGCGGATTCATTTGAGAAGGGATGGAGGTGACGCTGGATCAATACGTCAAGTGCTGATTTGATTCATGCTCTGGAGCTTTCATGGAATTTGATTGCGTGATTGTGTGAGTTGAATTTTTCCTTCTGCACAAGTTTTTTGTCGAATTGTAGCTGTTCTTTTCTTTTGCAAATGATCGCCTAATTCCGTGTGTCAATTAGGAAAAAAGAATTATACTTTATTCAACTGCTTATTACTGAATAATCTCCATTCTTTGTGAAAAATACAAAATGATCCTAATTAAATTGACTAATTATGTTCCTCTCATTGGGTAGAACGGGAAGTACAGTGCTCTGGCCGATATAGTCTTCATTAATTGCACATGGGCTTAAACACCAATGAATGGATAAAATAGTCCTCATATTTTTTTTTCCTATTAATTCTGGTTTTATAACTAGAGTTAACAAATTGTCAGGTCGGTTCACCATGTATTTATCTGGGGTGATTAAAATATTGGGTCATAATGCTTCCATTTGTACTGTGTTGAGTTTTGAGTGAGGTGGGGCATTAAAGTTGCTTTGGGTTGTTAGTCAGGTAGGTTATTTGGTAGTACTTTTTCTGGTAAGATCTCATCTTGGTTAATTTTGTGCTTAAATTGGGTTGGATTTGGATTTTATTCAGTTTGGGCTATTGTATAATAATATATTAATCGTGGCTTTATCTGGAAATCACATGATTTTTAAAAAGACAAATTGTTAGATTAGCGTCTGAGTAGCACACACTGATATGTGTGTTGTGAAGTAAAGAAGCCGTATCTGGCACATCTACTGACAGTTCCTGAACCAAGTAAAGAAAAGCATATTCATAGTAGAAAATTCAACTAAAAAAAGGCGGCTTGTAAAAAACACAAAAAAGAATAAAAAATAATAATGTAAAAAGTAACTGGCTTCCCACTGAAGAGTCTGTAAACGGTTTCTGATAGCTGTTTTTGAGCTGTTCATCACCAGCCGTACATTGACCAACATCTAATAATAATGCGTCTTATTTTGACTACATATGATGACGTGTTGTAGAAACAAGGTATGAAAAATCAAAAGTCTTGAAATTATAAGAATTCAAGAATGTTGTTGTTGTTGATGATGATGATGATGTTCAAAAGCAATTATTTATTGTTTTTGTACCAGCCTGAGTATATTGTTTACGACAATGCATGCATAAATTATATGAGGCATGTATTAGCTTTTTTACCAGAGCTCAAGTGATTAATAATATTATTTGAGCTGTTAGTTTATTTTTTTAGTTTTACTTACAGTGTTCTATAAGTATACATTGCGTAAAAATAAGGCGGCTTGGTATAGTCAACTTATAACGTTAAAAATATTAACCCTTGATATTGTCAATTATCAACTAGTTAGAACTCATGAAAAAACCAAGTTTTGTTTTGACATGCGTACGCAATTGTGTTATTACGGATTCTTCAAATTCTACTTTTATATTGGTATAATGTAAGATTAAGATGCCACCTAACAATCAAAAGTAGTTCCCTGTCTTACCTTCGAGTCAGAGCTCTTCCATTATTTGACTTCATACATTCAATTTAAAATTCAATAATGGCATGACTGCATGAGCCTATCTTTTCAATTAGGCCCTTTAAGTAGTTCTAAAGATGTAATTTGTCTGCAAAGAAGCTTACAATTATTGGTCGGATTATCTTTTATCAAAGAAATTCTTTTAGAAACAGGTATGAATTATTGCTTCATATCTTTACAAGATATATATACCTTGTGCTCTTACATTGTTTGGAGATAATAGGGCTAAGCCAGTTGATCTGTTTTTTTTATTTTCACTATGTCATGTTTGATATTTAACACACATAAATTAGCTTCAATGTTAAAGCCATGTCATTCTTCACACTTACACGTGTTACTCTTGATACAATCTCACGCAAATGAAAATAGTGAAGAACTAAAGTCCATGTGACTCGTGCAATATTTAATAGTTGCAAATATATTGACCTAGTTAAGAAGTCTACTCCACGTGGGTTCTACGCGTTTGGGTATTCAACAAATTACAACTTGAGATGGAGTGCATGAACATTCTTGGGTTTCAAAATCTATATATAGCAAGCCCTAGTGGTCCATTTTCATCGCACCCGACCATAATTTAAAGTTCTCTTCTGATTTATATTCCTCTCCTGTCCTTTTCATAAAAGCTCAAAAAGTTTCGTTATACAACAGAGGAAAAAAAAAACAAATTGATCTTGAAATGGTGCAGAGAGTGGGCTCAAAATTTCAGATACAGGCACCAACTTATGGGAACCTAATCACTATTCTGAGTATTGATGGTGGAGGAATTAGAGGCATTATACCATCTGTTATCTTGTCTTTCCTTGAATCAGAATTGCAGGTATTTACACAACTCTCGGAATTAGAGACATCATAACATCTGTTATCTTATCTTTCTTTGAATCAGAATTGATGGTGCTCTCCTGGGTAGTTGGGTTAACAAGTTTTGTCTTTTGTTATATAATTTTTTCGCATACAAACTATTATAGGAGTACTAAGAAGAGTTTGAGTTATGGAAGACTATGTTTTTTTTTTTTGCATAATTCCAGTACCAGGAAGAATTATTTGCATGCTTACATTGCTCCTAGTGAGCAATGTACTCTTAATAGTCTAGCAGAAGACAATAGCCAAATCTTGAATAGAAAAAATATTTCTGAACTAGGATTTTATTTTATTCTTTTCTATTTTGGAAGAAATTGGATGGAGAAGATGCCAGATTGGCAGATTACTTCGATGTGATAGCAGGGACCAGCACAGGTGGCCTCATGACGGCGATGTTGACGGCTCCAAACTCAGAAAACCGACCACTTTTTGCATCCAAGGATATAAAGAACTTCTACTTGGAGAACTCTGACAAGATATTTCCTCAATCATGGTTGGTAATCAACAACACTATTCGATGCTTACTTTTTGGTAAGAAGTACCAATTACCAGTACCAATGTTGTGCCATGTGCTGATTACCATATTGGTCTTGATTGTTGCTGGTATGCTGTTGTTATGACAGATTCGTCCGTATTGTTATGATGAATGTTATGATCATGTGATTCTGTTCTTATTTGCTAGTCATTATTTCTCTTTGCCAGTGGAATTGTAGGAAGAGCAATGAAGTTGCTTCGTGCCATGTGGGGTCCATGCTATAATGGTAAGTACCTTCATGATATTATCAGGAAGAACTTAGGAAGCACGAGGCTGCATCAGACTCTTACCAATGTTGTCATACCGACTTTTGATATCAAACGTCTTCAGCCTACCATCTTCTCGACCTATGAGGTATATTGATCTCTCTCTCTCTCTCTCTCTCTCTCTCTCTCTACCATAATTTTTGAACTAATTGAATTGTTGTCATATTCCAATAGGTGCAAAAGAACAAAAGCCTAAAAAATGCACTTCTATCTGACATCGTCATCGGCACATCGGCAGCTCCAACTTATTTGCCACCACATTACTTCAAGACTGAAGATAGCTACGGCAAGATGAAAGAATTCGACCTAATTGATGGAGGTGTTGCTGCTAATAATCCGGTAAAGAAAGTCGCTATCTATGATGAACCTAATCAAACAACATGTCTAACAATGTCATAGCTTGTACAGATGATACAAAAACAGTAAGAGAAGAAAAACATTTGATCTTATTTCGTCACACCCTGCTAAAATAATTTTGAACCAGCAACAGAGTTGTTACAATTAAAGCATGAACATTATCCCAGAAACTTCAGCAGTGTTTTTCTGTATGATGTACAACAAAACTAATCAAACAGAAGTTTGATTCTCTTTGCCAGGCTCTTGTTGCAATGGGAGAAGTTTCTAGGCAGGTGATAAAAGAGAATCCAGATTTTTTTGCAAGAAAAGCCATGGATTACCATCAGTTCTTGGTCATCTCTATTGGTACCGGTTCCACGAATGGACAAGACAGGTACAATGCGAAGCTTGCCAAGGGTTGGGGCATTTTCAGTTGGTTGCTCAGCCATGGATCAACTCCTTTAGTGGATGTTTTCACTGAATCTAGCGCTGACATGGTTGATATCCACATCTCGGTTGCTTTCCAGGCTCTGCACTCTGAGCAGAATTATCTCAGGATCCAGGTACGTGAACTATACAATTATATCAGAATATGGTGTTGTTGTATGCTTTTGGATGTTAAAAATGTGTAATCACTCCAAAAAAATGTGGACAAGTAGGATGATTCGCTGACTGGGACAGTAGCTTCAGTTGACGTGGCAACAAAGGAGAATTTGGAGGATTTGGTGAAGGTTGGAGAATCATTGTTGAAAAAACCAGTCTCCAGGGTGAATCTTGAGACTGGTCGTGTGGAGCCTACCAAAGAAGGAACCAACGAACAAGCTTTAGTGAGGTTAATTCATATTATTAAAGAGAATGTTCTGTTCAATTTTTATCTTTTTCTAGTATGTTAACTATTTGTAAATCATTAAATTTGCAGATTTGCAAAGTTATTGTCATCTGAAAGACTACTGCGTGAGAGCCAATCTCCTCAAACTAGAATTGCTCGATCCTTTTCATTTGTCTGATTTGCTTAATTGGTAACATGAAATTCCTCATTGTTGTTGTTTGTATAGTGATTTGTTTATTGAAAATGAATAAAATGTAAGCCAATTTGTAGCTTAATTGGGCTTTCTCTTGTTTGTAGTTCAATTGTGTAAATGTCCTTTGAAAACGATTGTAATATACTTGTCTATTCATTATATTTTGTATCTTGATTCCAGAGGCGCTTGTCATAAGCATCTATCAAGTTTTCGAGTGCAAAATCCTTGTTAGGTGATCTCTTGTTTGTAAAAAGAATAAAATTTTGGGTTCAATGGCTCTATATAATTATCTTATTGGATATTTTTATGAGTTCTGGAGAACATTTTCAAAATGTTTATTCATTGGCCATGTTTTTTACAATATTTTGTCAAACCTGTGTATTGCTGCTTCCCTAAAAGTTCCTCCAGTGTTGGTTATGATCTTGGATTCAATTAATTACCAGAGGGAAAATTTGTCTTTGTTATTTTACTGTATTTATGTTAAACTCAGAAAGTCCACATTTGGAATAATAATCTCTTAGTAGCATATTGATCTTGAGGGAGGTATCAAAAAAGCTCTTTACAGTCAAACCGCCTACTCTTAAGTAAATTAATTATTATAGCGTAGTAATGTCTACATCACAGCTTATGTCATAATTATATTGAAAATATCCATTTGCATTCTGTAAAATGTATTATGCATAGTATAGAAGTCATTAGAAAATTTGAGTAGATAATATTGTAGCACCTATATTTGAACTGCCTCAAGTGCAAGAACATTAATTTATGATGTAGTCAAGGAACTTCCCAATTAATGAGACGAGACCACAGAAATATGCCAAGAACATGTTTTCCATACCAAGAGTATCAGTATGGTTTCTTGATAAAGTGTTTTGTTTCGGACATCTTCAATTATGCAATGGAACCGCAACCCCAAAAGGAAACATAGAAAATGAAAAGAAACGGAGGCAGAGAGAAGGTCAAATATATGCCAACACTTTTTTCTCATGCAGATCTAACAAAGAAACACAGCACACGCCCACAAAAAGCAGCAGGACTCTGTTACTGGCTCAGATTGAGCACCTTTGCTAAACAATTGTTATCCTGTTATGGTCCCATTGGTCTGTTGGATTCAGTTTATATATACTTAATACAAACATTGACGATGATTATATATATATGTGAAATGGAGCATATTCAGCAATAATGTAGCAACCAACCAAATTATGCTGACAATACATACACTATGTCAAAAGATGGCTTTTAAAATGAATACTGGAAAACAAGCATCTTCCATTCAGGACCAACTAACGAAACATCAGTATCTCCCTTTTTCAAAGAGACGGCAACAAGTTTTCTCGTAGCTATACATGCTTCGCGAGAAAGATGGTTTCGCACCTCTTTGCCGTAGAGCCATTCTCTAGGTTCATGATGATACTTACATTAGGAATTGTTGATTAGTATATGGTACTTATCCTAGCACCAGATAAGTTAATACATATACAGTTGTCAGTATTATATACACTAAATTGGTTTCTATTATAACTATTGTTGTTGAATGTGTGTATTTTCTGTATAATTCCAAATAAATTTCAAGTATAAGGCAATTTATAGATGGGTTATAGCACTACTTCTGATCCAAGAAGCTTAATTGTGACATTCTTACGATAGTGAAGCCCTTACTAGGTAAATCTATAAATTATATATCCATATCAAGGTTGTTAGAGGTCTCATATTAGAAGATTTTTTTTCTTGTTGTCTGTGTTCTTTTATAATAGCTAGTTGCAGCTAGTGCAGAAGTTTCTGCAGTGTATATAAAGGTACCGTTACAACGGTCACATAATGAGCTAACAAACACCTAATTTCTTCTGCCTGAAAGTTTTTCTCTCTATCTCTCTCTCATCCTCTTTCCTGCTAAGACAAGTACGCACACTCATGGCTACATTCAAACATGTAAGTGTGTACATCGTCCTCATTTGTTTAACAGTTGTAATCTCGTGTGAGGCAAGGAAACTACTTCCGGAGAGAAGTGCTACAGAAGTTGATCATACTGGCATAACCAAAAGTTCTCCAAGTAGTGTTGCCAAGCCAAATGTGACAATTGATGATAATCGGCCGACAATGCCAAGCCACAGCCCTGGAGTAGGTCATGCTTAAAGTTCAACCAAGGTTGTAGAGAAGAATCTAGAGAAGAATCTAGAGAAGATTCAAACTTTCTTTCTTTTCTTTTTTTTCTTCTCTTTTATCTTACAGATAATATACCTTCCTTGCATGTACGTTTTCGTGCGATTGTGGAGATGTAACTATTTAGCTATCAATAACTAGAATTGGAAATGAAAAAATCATAAATGCTCTGCTAGCTCTAGAACGCTGACATGTACTTTAATTTTAAATTTCTCGTTTGTTTGTCCTCATATTGACAAAGTATTTCCAAGTGTACATATTCATCTGCAACATACATAGCCTTTGGATTTAACAAGTACTAAATGATATTGAATTCATATGTTAATCAAATGAAAATTAAGCTTGCACCATCTAAGATGAACCTAAATTAAATTAGTGGCTGGAAACCAGAAAGGACAAAGACATATATATACATAAAAATGTTTCCACTCTTAAATGATTTTTCTCTGTTTATGTAAAACAAAAGATAAAGGTAAAAGAAAATAAAAAAAAAAAGTAGCAGACTGGCAGTAATCCTCTGCTTGTCCAGATCAATATAGTATCAATATCAAGTTATGTAATTTTCTTACAATTTAGACACTTTGAAAAGTTCTCCTCCTGGAGATGAAAATCTTTCTGTAAAAGGTGCCTCTACACATACTGTCTTGTTTGTTAATGAGCATTTCCATAGAACTTTACTAATAGGCTAGCTGTTTACTTTATTTTTTTCTGGACCTGGCCAGTACTATTTCATAGCCCACACATGAAGATGAGACATATATATAAAATTATAAATTTCTCTTAGTTCTTTTTACTGTATTTCATTAAATAAAGTAAGAAGGATACAAGAAGGTATTTACAAAAAAGTTCTCTTAGTTTTATAACAGCATCTCAGATTTACAGAGGAATGATATGTTGATTATATAAAATTAAAGTAAAAAGTTTATATCAAGAATATTCACCTTTCAGTGCTTGAAAGGGGCCTTGAATAATATATAGTGTATGGAAGATGAGTTCACCACATGACGTTCAGCCATGCATGATATGCCGTTCAGGCGTCCACGTCATGCCGTTCAGGCGTCCACGTCATGCCGTTCAGGCGTCCATGTCATGCCGTTCAGGCATGATGTTCAGGGTCACAGGCATCCACCACATGACGTTCAGCCATGCACCACATGCCGTTCAGGCGTGGATGACATGCTGTTCAGGCATGATGTTCAGGGTCACAGGCATGCACCACATGCCGTTCAGGTGTCCATGCCCTGCCGTTCAGGCATGATGTTCAGGGTCACAAGCATGCACCACATGACGTTCAGTCATGCACCACATGACGTTCAGCCATGCACCACATGCCGTTCAGGCGTCTATGCCATGCCGTTCAGGCATGATGTTCAGGGTCACAAGCATGCACCACATGACGTTCAGCCATGCACCACATGACATTCAGGCGTGGATGACATGCCGTTCAGGCATGATGTTCAAAGTGATGCCTGAACGTTACTGTAAGAAAAATATAATAGCGGAAGTATTTTTCCTTTGATCTTACGGTTTCAAATATGTTTGACAAACCAAAGCCCTTCTGTAGCCTTCAATTACTTGCTGGAAAAAAATAAGCCACGTAGTTAATCGAGTTTATCCTTCTGTTTCACCATCTAAGAACCTCGATCTTGAATATCTCGTGCGGAAACCATCCGTTCTCATTTCCGACATGGAGGAGAAAGAATTTCATGATGTTTCTCTCTTCTTTCTTATTCTAGATCTATCTAGACAATGTTTAGAATGAATTTTCTGTTAAACACACTAAGAGAGACAACAAAAGATTAAATATATACAGTACCAGTTGAAAGGATTCATTCAAAAAATACATGTCACATCACGTGTTTCCACACTAAAAGTCTAACAATCTCCCTATTGGAGATTATTGGTGAAACCATCTCAAGCCTTCATATAGGCAAATGGGTTGTGCGACCAGCGATACACTTGTAAGTGGGAGCTTATAGATTAGAAACCGGCTAAGACTAGCTTAGAGACATCAACCTCTCAAACAAAATAATAATTGATATAGTTAACTATCCCAAGCAATGCGTAATGACTAAATTTTATAATTATATATTAGTAGCTCACCATTATAGTTGACAATACATTATTGATTGATTAATTATGATTTGTTTACATTCAGAGCTCCAATTGTGCTAGCTGTGCCCACAAAACCTCAAACGGAATTGGGAAAAAAAATGAAAGGAAAAGAGCATAGAGGGAGTCATGTGCCAGTACTCTTTTTCTCATAAATTACTAGTTGCATAAACAAAAGGTGTATAGTCATAGTGCGCTGCTAATGGCTTGGATTGGAGATCAATCCTAAACCATTGATCTCCTACTTTATATGACGGCTCACAAATTAAATGGCCCCCTTCCCCTTGAACGGTTGAATACAGTTTATAAATAAATATATCCATCCGAAAGAGGAGCACATCGATAATTATATATATATGTCATAAGCATGACATTGAATGAACTTTGTAATGAAAAGACTGTTCATGTTCAACATGAATATGCTGGAAAGTAAACATCATTACAACAATTAATCTGATGAAAATTTAAATATTAGACTTTCTTTAGGGAACCACTACTTCGAGTTTTCACATAGCTTTCTCAAGCCTGAAGTGAACAGATGGAAAAAAAAAATCCATCTACTGGTACAGAAATTTTCATGCTTTAGTTGATGCCAGTTGCTAAATATACATTCAATTTCACTTGTCATATATTAACAACATCATTGGATAAATTATCAATTAGTTGGTACTTGATAATTCGGGTCTTCGGGACAAATTTACAGAAAAGGATAAAATTCTTTGAAACACATGAATTGGGGGGATATTTAATTATTAGATCAGAATGATAGAAAGATCTTCAAAAAGAAGGAAAAGAAAACAACAGAAATCAAAAGAGAGTTAAGTTGCATAAGTGTATATATCATGTCAGAATATATAAATTATTATTGTTGGATATAATTGCCAATATATATTTTAAATTGCCAGTAATCAATGTTAAAGCCAGCTACTGATCATATATATATATATGTACATTGATGATGAACCATATAGTTACTACTATGGTATCTTTCTTGATCCAATACTCATAATGATGAAATTTTCAGAGAGCTTCACTTTTGATTTCTCTAATGTTAGGCTCCTTTTGATCAGTATATCAACTTTGGACGTCCAACGGTGACATCAAAGTTGCCTTTTCTCTTTTTTCCCTTTTCTATATAGTTAGTGGGAGGGTCATTAAGAATAGTTAAATTAATTCTCTGCATTATATATAGAGACACCATCACAAGAGCCCCAAAAACAACAAAACTAACCGTTAAAGATGGCCAAATCCATCGTCACAAGAGCCCCACCATCACCCCGGCCCCACTGTCACTTTCTCCACCAATACAATCACTCATGGCCAAATCCATCGTCACAAGTGCAACATCCTACTTTTTTGTTTAACTGTAATCTCATGTGATGCAAGCAAACTACTTCCAGAGAGAGGTTTTATTCAAGGTCTCCCACTCATGATGTGAAATTGGTGGTAATGGTTAAAGATAACAGGCCGACACACCAGGAAGTAGCCCGAGAGTAGGTCACTTTTTTGGACACAAAAATTTAGAGAAGAAACAATAGAAATTGGTTTTAAATGTTTATTGTAGTAACAGATACTTTTAGGTGTTGTTCATGGAGTATAGAAGCTTAAGCTTCTTGGATTCCATGGTTTTTTTTTTAGTACCAATTCACTTCAATTCTGCATGAATGATCAGAAAAGTTTGTTGAAATGTAACAGTTAACTCTGATCCCAGTGCAAGATAGGGTAATCAAAATTATTAAGTTTGAGATACTGAATCTATGGTGCAATGAATCATTGTTGATGTTGAAGTACTTTGGACAGATAGTCCCTGATATATTTCATATGAAGCTCCACAATTTGGTAATTTTGCAAGGGTTTTCATTTCCAATTAAGCATTATTTCTTTGACAATGATTAAATGAAGAAATGATAGAGAAGCATATTAATTTCACAATGGTTCTGCTCTGCGTGCATAACATCTCTGGTGCCAAGTGAAGCATGCTCTACCAGTTGGTCTTATCATTTTAAATAACATTTAAAAGAATATACACAACATACACAAGAATATATGATAATATTCCATAAATGGAAAATGAAAAAGATTCTAGGAGTTGTATGGAAATTTATGCTTGATGGAAAATATACAAGAGAGAATGTTCCTATCTGGTGAATTGTCGTGAACTTTCTTTTGCAAGTAATTCATTCTGCTGTTCATTTTTTTAACCAAAAGAAAAAAAAAAGATGATATCACCCCTGACATCAAATCAGAAGTCAAAATTTGTGCTTTTGTTGAATTCCTTTTACATGAGAATATGCTTTTGTTGAATTCCCTGTCTCTATTCTGTGTGGTCAGCATCCAGGAAAGTTTTGACAAATAATGTAATTAATTAATAGCAGATATTCTCACAAGGATGTCATAAAAAAGAAAAGAATAGTGCCTTGAAAACTTATGATACCAAATTGACGGTATCGGCATCTCCAGCATGATAATTAACACTTTTACTAAATTTGACAGTATATCTTTTGAAGCTGACACATAATCAAATGTTTTTTTTTCTTTTTCCCTCCATGATAATTAGGTCTACACTTATATAGTAAATGTAATTAATGTGTCCTTCTAGTTATAGGTTGACACCTTGGTATAAGGATTAATTGTAACTACTCTTCATCATTTACTGAAAACAAAAAAAGACTATTAGTGTGGTAGAAACGAAGTACCATATAATGAAATTTCTCAATTACAAAACAACATTTGCATCTTTTTGTTCATATGGAAAAAAAAAGGAAAATATGATTCCTCACTTGACCATATCATTACATAAGCAAATTAAAAGCATGTACTATTATCTTCTAGTACAGATCATTTTCCACCTTGAGGCCTTTGAGACCTTTCTTTGCTGATCTACTCTTGACCTCTCAGGTGTATAAGAAACTAGTTGATTTTGCTTTTGTTCAGAAAAGGAAACAAAAAGGAAAAGGTAGATTTTGGCAACTCTGATCCCTTTGGTCTATGATTCTGCTATGCTCATTTATGATTGCCTCAGAGAATTTTCTCTGAAATTTAGTCATGGGCCGGGCTTATAACTAATAGTCTGTTAGTAGGCCAATTGCTACCACTAATAAAATGCTGACACATACCAGAAAGGTGACTAGGTGAGAGAACAAAAATTTCATAGAGTGGATGTTGACTCTAGGTCTATTCTTTTAGTATAAAATTTGGAACCGTCAGATTAATTCAAAGTGAAATTTCTGAAATTTCAGAGATTAAAATGAAAAATTAATAACACTTGAAAGACAATTTCTAAGAAAAAATATTTAGAATCAATTAATTCAGACATGCAGCTTTTGTATGCCCCATAGAACAAATTTAGAAGTCAGAATATGTGAATATATCAGGAAAATTAATTCTTTAATTCCATATAAGAAATTGATTTTCAAAGAGGCATCGAAGTTAAAGTTTGTCGTTCAAATGTTTTGTCGTTTGTTAATTAATTGATCCTGCAATTTAGTACCAACAAAAAAATTAATTGATGTGGATCATTCATCTCTTTAGTACTATTAATGATGAAAGAAAGAGGCGTATTACCAATGCTGAAGGCAAATTTGTTCTGAATTAATTTGCCTATTAATAGCTAGAGGTACGTTATGTATTTACTGTATATGTATGAAATAAAGAGAAATGTTTTTACCATAAATAAAATCCTTCTGTATATATATATGTGTGTGTGTGTGTGTGTGTGTGTATGTATGTATGTATATATATATAGAGTAAAGTTAGGGTGCTTCCATATATATATATATATATATATATTGCATGATAATTCATTAAGATAAAGATTACTGAAAAAATGTGCTGTTATAATATTGTCAAATGAGAATAGAATTGAATGAAAAATAAAATTCAATTGATTTTTTTTTCAAATATTACATTTTAAATACAATTAAAATAGTGCAGAATATATTTCTTTTCAATATTCTAGCTCATTGATGAACAAGTTCTTTATGGGTTGACTAATTAAAGCTATTGATTGTTTTTCCCTAATATCAGAGAACAACTATTTTGTTTCTCAGCAACCCCATAACAGAGAAACTGAAAAGAAAAAAATAAAAGGGGCACACAGAATATTAATGGTCAAGGCTTGCTCTAGATCTCATGCTTACTTAACAAGGCAGTTGCATAATGGCACTCATTAATTAATTAACATTTAACAAAGGTATTAGTCTCTGACCCTCTGTTAATTAATGGCTCAGATTTAACAACCTTCTCAAACCGTTGGTAGCCTACTTTACATGACTCCTTGCCCATTGTATTTTGCCTTGTGGAGGACATCATGCAAGAATCTTTAAGCAAAACACTCAACAACCATCAATAAATCGGAATCAGTCTTTAATTTAATGACTAAAATAATATTGCACATATAAAAAGTCAAATATTTGAGAACCAACTTTTGGTCGAGTAATAGAATAATATTCTCCATATGAAAGGTCACGATTTAAAACCTAAATGAAAAATTATTTATAAATATTTAAATTTAAGTAATTTTAATTCTCATATTTATCTAAAAAAAAGTTCAATATTTGAAAAATCTACTAACAAATCATAATCAACTTAATTTGTTATTTTATTGACAATCAATGACCGTCAAAAAATCATAATCAGATTTTAGTTTAGTACTAAGATAAAAAGCAGAAAGTCGGAAACAAAGTGATATCTTATAGAGGTTCAATATACACATTCTAAGTTATTAGAGTGTGCTAATTAAAAAAAACTATATAGTATTATGAATGTAAAATACATGCTAATAATAATTTTGGATGGATTCGCATAGTATAATTTCCACATTTCATACATGCAAAATTATTGCACGTTTGGTGTTAATTGGTAATTAAGTGCCACATAAAATCTAATAAAACAAACACCACAGAGTCTGCCATTTATACTCTCTCACAGAGGATCCCACACATTCCACACTCTATTTAAACAGATACCATCACAACACAGACAACAAATCTTCCCTACTGACATTCCATTTCATTTCTTCTACATATCTATCTTCCTCTCTCAATTATATATATATACATTCATATATATTCATGGAAAAACGGAGACAGATATCCCCTTACATCCTCCTCTTTTGTTTGACAATTGTGATCTCATGTACAAAGGCAAGAAAGCTACTTACAGAGAGAAATGTGATGCAAAGTGCTGTTCATTCTACCAAGACCAGAAGTTCTCCGAATCACGTGGACGTGGACGGTACCATGGTGACGACAGATGACAACCGGCCAAGCTCACCGGGGCATAGTCCGGGGGTAGGTCATAGAACATTTAAAGTAAAGGTTGTAGAGAAGAACCTCTAGGAACACTCATCAATTGTGGGTTTCTTTAAATTTTTTTTTCTTTTTTTTGGGGTGAGTGGGGGGATTGTTTGATAGCTAGCAGTTGTTAAATAATACATCTTTTTTTTTTCTTTCGGAACAACGGATATCAAGTTTGAATTTTTGTACATTAATTAATATTAATTAGTTGTTATATTGTTTGAATAATCATGAATTTATGTTTGTTGAAATGTAGCCATTACCTTCTTTTATAATACAGTGTGACTTATGCATTTCTTGCATAATCCTGCCTGAAAACAGTCCTTTTCAAGAGGAAATGAAATGTTATGATCTATTTTTTATTGCTATTCAAAGGACAAGACGTTGATTATATTCTTGTAACCACCACACTTGGTATTGATTAATTGCATGGGGAATTTATGTACATCAATTCCTTCAAGAATTAACTTTCTACATGAATGACAATCATATCATGTTATATGAAGTTTACCTTGAGAAATCATACAAATTTGAAAAACTGAAATCTACTTTATAAAAGTGAAGTAATTAAAAAGGTACATGTCTGAAAATATGATTTTAACATGTAAATTTTACTATCTGGCGCACTTTAATAGAACTCCTATACATTCTGTTATATAGCATAATGTTGTCATTCTCAACTCCTCTACATCGAATTAACAACGCTAATTATATCTATGCTATCTCATTCAAATTTTTTTTTGCGAGACTTATTTGGTATTTTTATGCCAACGATATTTGTTTGACATCATACCGATCGACCGATATCGTGCATATGTATTAGTATACACCATTTGTTTGCAGGAACACACGTAATAACTTTAATTGATAATTTTTAGTTTTTCACCTTTATTCTGTAATTAACCTCTAAGCAGGCAATTATAAAAAAAATAGATAGAATTCAGAAACTTGCATTTTGAATGTACCTTATTATTGTAAATATTTATTCAAAAAGAAAGAATTCTTAAACTTCCATAGTTCCATTTTATAAAATTATCAGCAAATAAAATCATTCAATATTCTGTTTTCTTTTTTTTCAGTTCAGTTTAATTTTCAGTTTATTATTGTAAAATTCGAGGGTGTGGAAGCACCCTCGAAGTTAAAATTTTGTACCAATAACACTAAATTAAATACGTAGATATGCTTACGTATTAACTGACACACGAAAATAACCATTGTTTGCAAGCCTTATGCTTACTTCTATTTCCCTCCCTGCCCCCCCCCCCCCCCTCCTAAAATTTCAGCAAAAATTTTACTAGTTTTAGTTCCCTCTCTTTTCTTCTTTCTCTCAAAATTCATAATCTAACCCTAACTCAACTCAGATCCCCCAAATTTGTCAAACCCCCGCTCCTCCTCCATACAATCTCTCTTCTCCAAATCACAACTCTCTCTCATTCTCTTCAATTAACTCAGTGCCTCTCTTTCACCCTTGTGCCACCCTATTTTCCTCTTTTCCAAGTGTTCAAAGAAGATGGCCTTACGGCCGTGTGCGTCGCTCGTCTCTCGACTCCCTCTCATCAGCGGCTCTTGTAGATCGGTATACCTGTACATTTCTTGCTTCGAGCTTTCCTCGCTCTCTCTTTCTAATTCTATTTTCCTTTCTCCTTTTCTCACTCTTGCAGATCCACGTTCATGTTGTTATTGTAAACATATATCTGACTTTTGAGCACTTAACATATTAAAATAAAATATTTTCTAGATAGCTTGCTCATGGGTACACCAGATGTACTAAGGATTGAGTTAAGTGAGTTCAATATACCTTGTGCTGCTGGTACCAACAGGATGTTTATTGGTGAACCGGTATGAGTTATGTAGAGAAATCAATCGAAATAGAGACTCAAATCTTAGTATTATGTTGTTCAGGAACATGCTAGTACAATGCCAGCAGTATTATTAAAACCCAAATGTGCATTAATTTCAGCACCAATAGAGACTTAATTTTTTTTTTCTAATGAACAGATATTCTTTACATAAGCATAGCAAACCATAGCAATGCAATTATAATTATTACTGGTTAAGCCTCCTCTGTGTGATTTAGTTTGCATTATATAATTTATGTGACAGGATTTTCAACTGAGATGATAGCTATGGTGATTGTGCAGGTTTGTAGCATTCAAATTTGGTGCATCAAGACACATTTCTTCTGTTGATGAATCTGAATTTTGAAAAATTTGAGGTGCCATTGACTACTCTAGGTGTGCTTCTAATGGATAAGGCTAGAAGAAGGCCACTCTTACTTGTATAACCATTTCAGTAAATTATAATTCAATAAAATAAGTGATAATTGTTGCACTTTTTATGGCAAGCTTTTGTTGGAATAAACCTTAGTTACTGATTTGGTTGTAGCACCATACCTACCAAACAATGAACTCCGAATTATGACAGAAATTTCATTTTTTTTTCTTTTTCCTTCTAGGTGGAGCCAACGAGGTGACCATTACCCAACTATTTTGAAACCACTCAAGTAGAAATAATGGCTGATATAAGAGTGGTCCTGATAGATTGGTTAGTTGATGTGGCCGATAGATTCTTTTGGTTGTCATAGCTGTGCCTAGAAGGTATTTGATATAATTCCTTCTAGAGTTATGTAACGATTTCTATTGCTAAATAGGATATTGTGTGTACCGGTAATGATATAGATCAGTTTGCTGTATAGGTCCATTTTTGGATGTTATTTTTCTGATTTGAATTGGTACAGAATAGGTTTGTTGTCCAACTGAAGCAAACCGGATTTGGTTTGATAAATTGAGACCTAATACTTATCAAGATGCTGCCTTATTTTCAATATTTTATTAGGTTATTACTATTCTGTTATTCAGCTAAAGCAAATCTGAAGTAAATCTTCTTAAGGCCTGTATTTTTCCTTGATCAAGTATTCAAATATGTTTTCATCAAACTAAGATGCAGTGCAGGAAGGTGTGTTTTCTGATCTCTCTCTCTCTCTCTCTCTCTCTCTCTCTCTCCTTTCTTCCCTTACACTTTCTCGCTAATGAATCACACGAAACTGTAGGTGGTGAATGAGGTTCACTTGAAATAAAATTTCTGGTGATGTTCTAGATCTAGAGTCTTGTTGATTTCATAGAGAATAAAAATCTATCTCAACTATTTGCTTATTATGATTTTGTCATTTTTGCTTCGTTATTTATTATATTTATCCAATTTTAGTTATTTTGTTGTTACTTCATCCATATTAATGTGCATAAACCAACAGTTTCAATGCATGATGGTGATTGATTTATCAATTCCTTTTTTATTTTAGATTGTTCAAGAAAAAGATCGATTACACTAAGTTTGTATTGGTCAAAATCACTTGGGGGGTCAAAGAATTTCATTAATTTTATGGATAATTGAATCATATTGTTAATCTAATTTTATATCTTATTTTATGGGTAATTGATCACTATAGCTTATTAGAAGCTCTGCTTCTGTTGGTCCAAATGAGAAAACTTTAGAGGTCACATTAGTAAATTTTCTATATTCAACTTATGCTTATAAGAGACTAATAAATGACTTTTGTTAGTTTAAAATATATGAACAGCTTTCAATTTGCTACAACCACAAGGCAGCACACAAGAAGGTCAAGACCATAAGATAAATGAAAACAACTATGCAAACATCTAGTTAGGCCTCACACAATGATTTACTAGTACCGACTATGATTTCAATATTATATTTTGAGAGTGGTACATAACTACTTTTCCTTCATGAGGAATAGATGGTAAAAGTGAATAAAACTTGCATTTTTTTTTTATTATTATTTTTTGTTTAGAGGATAATTTTGGGAAAACAAAGTTGGGAGGATACTTTTTGTGAATTGGTATGTGATATTTTGGTTATTATTTCGATTCCTTAGAAGGGACTAATTTGTTTTAATTTAATATATAATGCAAATGACTTAATTGTGAATTTGATATTTTACTTTAATATGTATGTGATGTACTGCTTTCTAATTTTTTGTTGGTTGTTAATTGTGGAATTTACTTCTTCTGGATGTGGAGACATATGGGTATAGAGTTGATTAATGATGATTGTGGACGGTGCAAAATAAAATAATGATCCTATTTTTAAAAATAAAGCAAAATTGTCAGTCTACACATGTAAATACTATTGCAGTAAAAATCACAACATGTACATAATCACGAGATGAAATGGCTTACGAAATAATACCCACGAAAGTATTTCCTCTTTACCCATCAAAATTATGCTAGAGTTTGCTGACTAGGACAACAATTAAATGTGAAAAAGTCCACAAACCTAATGTGAGATCACGCACGAAGTACACTATATTTGTCGGCCCCACGAATATAAAGGGTATTTTCGTGGAAACCTACTTCGTTGGTGCTGAAGCGTGGGTACGCCCACGTATATGTCTATATACGTCGACTTACCCTCGTTTTTGACCTTTTTTTTACCCTCGAATTAAATTATTTTTTTTAGTAGTCATGTATATCCCCTATTCTAATCTCAAAAAAATAAATTTATCAACAAATGGAAGATTGAAAAGAGAATAGTACTCAGAGATTGATTCTTCTAGCTAGCTAGCACAAATGCTTCAATTGCTTCTATCAAAAAAGTTCAAGTACCTTGCCAATTCTGAGTGGCTTAGACTTTGCCTCAGTATGCAAATTGAAAATAGAAAAAAAAAAGAAGAAGAATATATAAACTGAAAATTAAAGGTTAAATCCAGAATCTTGTATGTTCACTGTTGCTTTCAAATCATTGTAATTCCAAGGATTAATGTTTAATTGTTAGTTGTCAGTTTGCCACACAACCATACATTGAAAATTTTGTGAGATTAATTATAAAAAATATATATAATGCTCTCAACGCAGTATCTTTCATAATTCTCCAACTACTACAAATAAAAGAGATCCTCTAAAAACATCAGCGCATGAGAACATTATAGTGTTAGTGAAAAAAATAATAAGATAATATTGAAAACACTGTGTCAACGTCTTTAATTAATTATATCCTTTGAGCTCTCATGTTGGGTCCCAATATATATAGCATGAGCAAATATTCAACCTTAGATTTGGCGAAGGAGAAAATATTCTGCCTTATTCTCTAACTTTTTTTTTTCATAATAAAATCTGTACGGATCCAATGTAACACGATATCTGTCGATTGTCCGGGAAGTGTCTCAACTACAAAAGTCGAACATAGATTCTTTTTCCTCTAGAATTTAACGGATTTCAGGACATTGCAATTTTGCTAAATGGTTAATAATCATATAATAAGATGGGAATCATTGACAACAGTTAATATATTGATATTAAATTTACTATATAGTACAAATTGATATTTATTTTTTTTAATTTTTTTATAAGATTTAAATCTACGTCTCTTTATAAAGATATTACATCTATTATTATTTATATTAGATATACAATTCAATTAAATGTTAATGTATAATGCCATTACCATAAGTTTGTATAGATTTGAACCTTTTTTTCACTAAGTATAATTCAAAGAAGTCAATTCTGGAAAGTGTTTGTATCTAATATATCTCATCCTTAGGTGTTTTCCCATTTTCTTAATCATGATAACTGGCAATAAATTCTGAAACAATTAATTTGAGAGGATGCTATTGCAGAAAATATGGTCCTTGATCCTCTTGATTTCTCCAACTGAGCAACTTCTGGTGGCTGATAATCAGCCGCCACACAAAAGGGTCAAACAAGTAATGGCATTTAATTAATTAAACTTCTCTAGATGAAGGACTAGCTAGCTATACACTTGCTGGTATATAAATACAATACCAGTACCAGCACTGAAGTGCACTGACAATTGTCCAAAAAAGAAATAATAGAAAATGCAATCATTCTGATAGATTTGGAAAAGCACGCTACAAAGAAATGGAGAGTACCAGAGTTCCTGTTTTGGTGTGTGTGGAAACAAAAATTATTCCAGCATATGTGGAACCAACCAATGCGCTACAATCTTCTCACCATGGTATTAGAAAATTGTACAAGGTAATCATGGAGATGAAATCTAGTCAAAAGCTACAGTATTATTGTTTTCTTGTGATTATAGTGTTAATTTTATGGAAGCTGATACACAAATATGATTGTTAATATCATTATCGATACAGAATTTATTATAAACGTTAAGTAAATTATTATATATATTAATGATATTTAAATTTAATAATAGAAAATACTATAGAAAATAAAAAGTAATTATTATGTTCCACCAGCTTTTATCTATCACTCTTGCACCTTATCGGATCGCTCTTGAATTCCCTCACGTGCGCTAAATTTCTTCCTATCCGATCCCTTCTCCAACTCCAATCTTTTTGATTCCTTCTCTCCCATTCCTCTCTCTGCGTTTTTCTCTCCGATTTCCTTCTCCCTCCTCCCTCCTCCTCCGATCTCTTCTCCCTCATTGCGCTCCTTCCGATTCCTCCTCCCTCCTTCCTCCCCTCTTCTTCCGAACGCTTATCCTTTTCAACCGCTCCTCCTTCCGATCCATTCTTTCTCTATTCTCTCTGATCCATCCTCCATCTTTGATACCTCCTCTCTCCTCTATCTCCTCTCTTTAGATCACTCCTCTCTCTCCGATTACTTCTCCCCTTCCTTCCTCACTATGACTTTAAATTTTTTTTACATTTTGATATAAGTATTTTTTTGATATTATTTAGATGTTAGTATAATTTTTTTTTAAATCCCGTATATGAACTATTTGAATGTTAGTATAATTTTTTTAAATCCCGTATATGAACTATTTGAATGTTAGTATGAACATATTTAAATATTAGTATAATCATTTTTTTATTTCGTGTATAAATTATTTGAATGTTAGTATAAACGCATTTGAACGTTAGCTCAAATATATTTGAATGTTAGTTTAAACACTTTTAAATATTAGTATAAATATATTTGAATATTAATACAAATATTTTTCATATTCAATATAAACACTTTTTCATATATAATTTCAGATTTAGTATAAACATTTTTTTCATATATAGTTTTCAGATTTCATATAAACATTTTTCAACTTCATGTTTAAACACTTTTCCACCTTTGTATAAACCTTCGTGAGCTTTTGTATAAACACTTTTCACCTTTGTATAAACCTTTGTGAGCTTCGTGCGCTTCACACTATATGTTGGGGTGCAGAAGTGGAGGATAGAATTATGATACAGTCGTTAATATACATAATAACTCATTTAATATATATAATAAAATTTATATCAATGAATGAGATCTCTATAACATTTTACTAATATTATTTTTAAAAGAAAACAGACTAATTATTTGGGATTATTGGGGCCCCAAGTACATAATATGGCCCATTATGTTGGGCTTTAATTTAATTAATTAATGTAAAAAGTTTCCTATTCATGTCACAAGACCATTTCATAAATATCAAGCACATAAATATTTGGGCTTCAAAAACTTAAATAAAGCTAATTTGGGCCCACAACTAGTACCATCTTTAATTGAAGAGATGTCACATGTACTTGGCATTAAGTTAGCATCAGATCAGATCAAAGCCCATATTTAACCTTTAATTGATCAGAAGAAAATTTCAGACTTTTAGAATTTTTTTCTTTTTCTCTCTTTACTTGTAATTCTGGGTCCAGTCCAGTCCTATTTTCCCTTGGGAAAGGTGCCCTAACGGCCTGCCATTACTGATCCTTCTATCCTCTGCAATTCCTCCAAATAGTAAATTCACGCAATTCAGGTTTCTACGGCTGGGCAGTAATTACTCCAGGTAAATTTGTGCACATTTACTGAAGCAAAGGGAAGCATTAAATAACTAACCTCCTCTTTACTTTATTACCACTGTTTTGATGAGGTGATAGTAGTACAAACAATTATGTTAAGCAGACATTTGAGATGAGGTGTAATGATGTCTCCTGTTTGCTTTTTTACCCCCCATCTGAACTTTTGATAAATAAATAGAAATATGGTTAGTGAACAGGATACCAAGTTGTCTGGATTGTTCAAAAATAATTGGGGAAATTTCTATCTTTATCCCCCCATTTTTCTTTTTTTATAATAATAGTTGAAGTCATATATATCAAGTTCTCTAATAGCTACGCATTAATGTAAAATGAAATGAAAGGAGAATATTCCATTTTGCTATAATAAAATTTAATGCAAAGTTGAGTGAAACATCAACCATGGTTAGTTTTTTTTTTTTTTATAAAGCTAAATATAGTTTGTTGGGAGGTTCATTGTTTTTTTTTCATTGAATAATAATGGAATTGTTAGATAGAAAGTTAGAAAATACACTCCTAATTTTTCTCCTCCTTGGTTGTGTTATTGGTTTATCCAAAAGGAAGTAGATTTTAGGAAGCTATTTTAAGTGGAATAAAAATAATAACCTATTTTAAGAAGTTATTTTAAGTAAGATAAAAAAGAATGTATCACGACTTTGTTCGTCACTGTTAAGCATCATCTAAGGAGTATTTCCTATATACCCATTTTTTTGCTCAAAATATAATTTTCAATACAGAATTTGTTAATTAGTCCACCACGGCTCCTTTTCTTTTTATTGTTTTGATAAATTCTCCTCCTTTTGACCGGGACAAACTTTGGTCTTCATGGGAAGTCCCATAAAAAGCAACATTTGTAACAATTGAGAGGTTATAAATGCAAAAGAATAATTTCCACTTTTGTTTTTTCCAAATGGAGACCCTAGGTGAGGAAGGGGAGGAGAAAACGACCGGAACGTGGAAGCAGCAGGGGGGTGTCCTGGGCCCCACTTGTCAGGCCGACATCAACGTGCGTTGGGTGGGGTCGGGTCGGGTTGGGTCAAATCCCTGGGATCTGCAATCAACGGCCGTTAATTGATCCCATCTCTAAATCGGACGGCTGTCAGAAATCCCGCCTCCTTCGCCAGCCGCCTCCCTATTTAGTCTCCCTCCCGACCTATGCCATAATCTCTCTCTCTCTCGCTGTCTTGTTCTCTCTCTCTCTCTCTCTCGCTCTCTCTGCCTCTCTCTCGCCTCTCCTTCCTCGTTTTCCTCTCCACTTCCTCTCCACATCACCGCATCTCTCTCTTGGCGGCGGGATGCAACAGGCTGCGACCGTGGCATCGAGCGCCGCTGATACCAATCCCCAGCCGAAGCAACAACAGCCTTGGGTTCATATGCAGTTCCCTCACATGGTAATGCCACATCAGATGGTGGCGGCTGTACCTCCTCCACCTCCGCCGCCTCAGTTCCCTCAGCACTTCATGCCTTTCCATCCGCCTCCTCGGCCACAGTTCCAGGCCGCTAACACGCCCGCCGCCGCCGCCGGCTCTTCTCCGGCCTCAACTCCGGCCGCGAATGGAGGAGGAGGGGAGGATAACAAGACGATCTGGGTTGGAGACCTCCATTACTGGATGGACGAGAATTATCTCGCGAACTGCTTCCTTTATACAGGAGAGGTTAGTTTCTGTCTTAGACTTCATTTCTTTTCGTAGATCTTCATCAATAGAGATAAAGTTTGTTGTTAATTTTCAGATGGTCGTTGGTGAATAGAGTAAATCGGGAAAGATTAGGATAGGAAGTACATTTATTTTAGTTTGAATGGTTAGATCTTGAACAGCGTAGTAGGAACAACTGGATGTGAATGAATTATTTTTGGTTAGATAATGACAAGAGCTTGTGAGCTTTTTGGAAGGATCTAATAATTGGATTTGGATGTGACTTGCTGTTCTTTGCTTTGTAGTAAAAGTTTATAATTACAAACAAATAAACTTGTAAAAGATTAACTGATTTTGTTCATTACTTAGCTACGTTGTTAGATTCATATTGTTCTAAATGGGATAATAACTTAAAAGTACAATGTTTGACCTCGAAAATTAAGTCTTGAATATGATCAAAAAAAAATTTTATGTCATTATGGATTTTGCATTGAAGTACTCGAATGAAATAGATATATTTTTTCAGATACCTTGTATATGTGTGATACTGACTTATATGTGCATGTCGGTTCGTATATTGAAATTGTTTTATGGGCATTGAGTTTTTAGAGAATTGTATAAGCAATTCACTAGAGTTTGCGCTTTGATTATGGCACTTTAAACATGTATTTTTCTGTTCAGGCTTTGTTCTAATCATCTTATTTCTCAGTTTCAGAGTGATTGTTTTTATCTGTATCATTGTTGTCAACATAACTAGTTTTGGATGAAGGTCTAGATTAGTAATTTCATTTCCTCAGACTTGTATATTTCAGACTGTTTACGATCTTGCAGGATTTGTTATTTCCTTTGTGTTCTGTGTTTTGCTCTCTAAATTTGTTAGCCTTCTCATGAATAATTAATTAGGTTGGCTGTGTCTTTTTCAGTCCTAATTAGTTTGCAAACAGCTATAATAATTCTAGCAGATATTAAGTTTCATAAATTAAGTATGTATTACCTTGATAAGAAAGTAAAATCATTAAATGCAGTACACTACAGTAATGTTTCAAAGTATTTAGTTGTGCTTTAAACAATTTGTGAATTGTTTAAATCTCGTTTAGCTTTTCCTTTTAATTCTTTACTCAGGGCATTTCACATTATAGTATAATTTTAATTGAAAAGGACCCATTAACCCTTAAAAGAAGTTAATTTCAAAAAAATGGTGACATTACAGTGCTGGCCATACTTACAATTTTTGCTTAAGAACATTAAGTTACAGAAATTCTCTTATTCCCAATTTGATTCCTTGAGCTCCAAATTTCCCATTTTTGTTCCTAAAGTATCTTTTTTGTCCATGTTGGTCCCTGTCACTGAAAAGTTGGGCATATTCCTTTGTCAAACTATCATAGCATGATTAATTCCATGTCAGCTCTGAGTAGTATTTCCATTGAGGAGGGATCTCTTGACAATGGTTTTTCAAAAAAAAATCGAATAAATTGAAATTGTAAAAATAAATTTATTGGTATATTATTCAAATAAATTGAACATTTTAGTATTGTTTATTGATGCATCAAGGACCATTGAAATTTTAAGTCCCTTGATGTATGATGAAACATATGCGAAATCTCATCATTTTTTATAGGCATGCTATGTAAATAATATAGATTATTCCAATAACGTTGGATTTTAAATTTAAGCTTTAATATTAAAGATTGTCAAAATAAACAATTATCAAGTGATCCCCCCCAAACCCACCCTTCATTTCCATTATTTTTTTCTTAAAACAACAGTAGCAAACAAAATGCTGTGATATAGATATGGGTTAATTGGGGAACTCTGAAACATCAGGGACAGAACAGGAACTGGTTAATACATGGACTATCTTGATAATTTACTTCTTCAAGAAAACATAAAGAGGTGATTGGTACTTGGTACTTATTTGTTACTTTTGTAATTCAGGTGCACAACATAAAGGTGATAAGGAACAAGCTGACAGGGCACTCAGAAGGATACGGGTTCGTGGAGTTCAAGACGCGGGGGGCAGCAGAGAAGGTGCTGCAGACATTCGGGGGCCACATCATGCCCAACACTGACCAGCCCTTCCGATTAAACTGGGCCTCCTTCAGCATGGGTGAGCGCCGTGCTGACGTCGCTTCCGACCACTCGATTTTTGTGGGTGATCTGGCTGCCGATGTCACTGATGCCATTTTGCTCGATACCTTCGCTAGCAGGTAATTGATACTGTGCTATCACTCTTTCTCATTTTCCCTATTTGGAGTATTAAAATTGTTCATTGAATGTAGGCATGGTTTATTGAGATATGCTTATACTATGCACTTAGCTACATATGTGTACTAGGCCATGGTTTTCGTCCATTTTCTTTTTGTATTAGAGGGATAGGGGTGTTCAGAAGGTTGCATTTGTACCTTGGAATGTAGCATTTACCCAAAGTCTTACTTAATACTCATAATTTTTGTAGTATTCACTAGCCTTGTAATTAAACCACTGATGACTGTTTGTATGTAATCATTTATTGGCGGATTAAACTGTATCAATGCAGGTATCCTTCTGTTAAGGGTGCAAAGGTTGTCATTGATGCAAACACAGGCCGATCTAAGGGTTATGGCTTTGTGCGGTTTGGAAATGATGATGAGAAGGCCCAAGCTATGACTGAGATGAATGGCAAATATTGTTCTACCAGGGCCATGCGCATAGGCCCTGCTACTCCAAGAAAATCTTCAGGTTTGCTATATTTTAGAGTTTTTGTCGTATTCTTTTTTGCATCTTTAGATTGTGAAATTTTATGGTTCTACTGCTATCTGTGTTTTTGAAATATCTTCAGCTGCTATGACCTATTGGGGTTGTTCAATCTTATAGAATGGTAAAGTAATTTGGTCAAATACGCAAATGGGTTTCAAATACAGAGTCAGTGTGGGGGGGAAATGCTGAGTCTTTTTTTCAACAAACATTGTCACATTCTGGTAAAGAGTTTCTTGCACTTCTTTTCTCTAAAAGAAAAATATGGTTTGTGAGAAAACAGTCTGGAAGCCTGGCAAGTATCTCATAGAATCTTGGTGCTAAATAATGAAAACTTATGTATTATTGCTAAATATTAAGGTTCATTCATTTTGTTTCTTTGAACATGCTTCTTATTACTTCGGTAACAGTAAACTATCAAGGATACTTTGGCTCAAATTGTTTGTTTACAAGAATATGAAAGATGTGAAACATTTATCCAAATGCTCTTGTAAAGGTTAATTTGTATAGTTTAACATTTAGGCAGGCAAACATTTTTTGTACTTTGTTCTCTCATTTAATTTGAGTTTTTCATGTCTAGGTGGTCCTGGATCTAATGGCAACTCGACACCATCTGATGGGGGAGATGTAACAAACACTACTGTAAGTGCATCTCCTTCTTCTCGATTTTTTTATTGTCCTTTAAACTGACGTCTGTTTTCTATTGAAAAATATTTTTAGGTATTTGTTGGTGGACTGGACCCAGACGTCAGTGAAGATGACTTGAGGCAAGCCTTCTCCAAGTATGGGGATATCTCTTCTGTTAAGGTCCCAGCTGGTAAACAATGTGGCTTTGTTCAATTTGCACAGAGGTAATACTAAAACAGAGACGTATTTTTTTCCCATTTGTTTTAGTATACTTTTAATAGTTACAGAACTTTTAATCTTGTTCTTCAGGACATGGTCCATTTGATCTTTCTGACCATTTAATACCATGACTAATGCTGAGAATAATTGGTTGACCCAAGTTAACTTTAAGGGTGTAATCATAATTTAACCACATCATTAAGTAGCTAGCTGCAATTGTTTTTTCCCCTTTTCCAGAAAAAGTGCTGAAGAAGCATTGCAAGGGTTAAACGGAACAGCAATTGGGAAGCAGACAGTACGTCTTTCCTGGGGAAGAAATCCAGCGAATAAGCAGGTAATATAAATCTGTAGCTTTTGAAGGGCTTCGCTATGATTCTGCCGTTCTCCTACTTGTGTATTAATAACATTTGTTTTTCTTTATAGGCAAGAGGAGATATGGGCAATCAATGGAATGCTATGTACTACACAGGCCAGTTTTATAACGGGTACGGATACAGCACACCTTTCCCAGATCCATCAATGTACGCTGCGGCTTACGGTAGCTACCCATTTTATGGGAATCAGCAACAAGTCAACTGAAAGGAAGGTCAAAAATAGAGAGCTAAAAATAATAGAAGCCATAATTATCAATGGGCGAAGAGACTAGTTCTAGTTATAGTGCTTAAATGGATATTAGGTGAAGCTAGAGAAATGTAGCGTGTGGTGGTTGTGTAAAGTACATCCATTCCCTGAACTTAGCACTTTCTTCCTAGGGAATTTTTTATCGACTAAGTTTTATCTGTTATATTCATTCAAAAATTTTGACCTGGTGGAAAGTAAAAACTATTTAAGACTTGTCTATCTCGTGTCATAATTCTTTTGGTGCTTTTGTTTTCTGGAGATGGCCATTTTTCTGCTTTACGGTGTACAAAATGGTTGCAAATAATCACTTTCTATGTAGAAAACGCTGGTCGGTGAATTATTTTTGTTTTAGTGAGAATATTTATTTTTTCTTTTTGGGTAGCTTGAACCAGAAAGTCTTGAGTACACTTTGGAATCAATTCATGCGTTTCTTTTTTTCTTTATTCTTACTACTTGAAAGTCACACCGGAACTACCCAAACTCAGAAAATAGCAAATTAGACAACATTATTATTGCATTAATGGACGTATAGGCAAATGATTATTTGAACAATTTTAGTTGTTGCAATCTCTAGAACATATACAACATGAAACTATCTGCCTATACTGAAAATGAAGAATTATATCAAGCTCTGATCAACATTAAGAGGGAGTATCAGGTGGCAGTTTTGCTTGGAGAAAATTGGAAACCAAAGCCAATGCTCTCTCCGGTTTATCACTCGGTACCATGTGCCCTGATCCCCTCACTGTTACCAGCACCAATCCTTTGTGTTGCACTGTAAATCCTCCAACCTGAACCAATTAAGAAAATCCAGTCAGCAATGTATCCAGTTATCCATGATACCATACATCATGTCTGATGGTTTATACACTATTTTTGGACTTGATTTGGTACTGTATATGTCAGTCAGGATACTGGTATTAGGAGATTAATTGAAGAAGATTGAATGAAGAGCATATGGTAACAATTTATTACCTCATTACCATTGTACCAAGGATGCCACTCTTTAATTATACGAAGCCCCAACTGTACGATGGACCGTCTTGTTGATGTCACAGGAACAATTGCATCCACATCTCCACTGAATTTTTATTGCAACAAAGTGTTTGTTACTATTCGGAAAGATAGTTTAATTACCATATAGAGTATTAAGAAACAACAGCTAATTTTGGTACCTATATAGCCATATGATCAAGCCATCAGAAATCAGCTGCTTCAGTACATCGTGCATACTTTGTACCATGTCTCTCCATGTGATAGTTCTACCAGAATCAAAATTTATGGTGATTAAAATGAAATGAACTAGTTATGAATGACTTAATTAAATTATTTGGTACTTATGTACCTGCAATGTTCCCATCGGCTTTCTGTGGAAGCATGAAAAGCCTCTTTCACTGCTGCATCATTGAGATAATCTCCCACATATCTTTCGGAACATGGATCGATACCAGACATCTGTGCATAAATAGACCCTGGCATGTTAGAACCTATAACCTTGAACACTATACAGTCATCATATAATAATAGATGAGCCTGATTCTTACCCCAGCATATGATTTGTTTCTATAACCAGCACAAATTGGAGCATAGATATTGTATCGATCAATACTGCCGGTTTCAGCTTTAGAAGTGGCGATGGCACAATTACTGTCGGAAGCAGAGAAATTGCACTTCTTCTTAATTTCAGCATATACCTTGTTTGAGATTAGTGCATGAGACCACATGTACTCATAGGTTGTCTCTTCGTTGATTTCAACATCTAGATATGCATTTCCAATCTTAACAGAAAAGAAATAGGATGACATGTTAATTGAATTTGGTCAAGAAAATGTACAATCACAGATATTCAGTTCAGCCACCTTTAATTGATTGGTCGATAACAGCTACAAAAATTCTGAAATTATCAGTAATAGCACATTGTTTACCACACTAAAATAGAATCATTACTCTGAAATTTCTTGCACAAGTTCACATATCAGACACATAACTACAAATGAAGGATGGTATTTTAAAACAGAATAATTTGTTAATAGAATATGTTTCTATTTTGTAACTATAAACGGTAAAGCGGGAGATGTTTTATGCGAGATTGTGCAAGAAATCACTTACCATGATACCCCGGAGATTGAATTTAGTGTTGTTGGCTATCTTATTGTGATGGAGAATAAGAGAGGCTAGCTGTGGAATGTAGTGGCCAGAATAGCTCTCTCCAGCTATGAAGAAATCGTGCCCCTTGTATTGCGGGAACCTCTCGAACCAGTTGACTAAAAAGACGTAATTGCCCTCTGCAGCAGCAACATCTCCTGATTCATATCCCTTTGTATAAGAATACCCCACACCTGCCGGTGATTCCAGAAAGAGTAGATTTGCCACTAGGATGTTCAAAATCAAAAAGTTTCGAGTCACAATATGAAAATATAAGTAATCATAGATGCAGAATGGAAGAAATACTCTTCTTATATGACCAAGAAATATCTCAAATTAAGTGTTTTGGAATTCAAATTTAACTAGAGTTACTTATGTCATGATAATTGTACCATTAATCCAAGAGTATGGATTTTTCTCGAGAGTTTTTCCGTCACTGTTTACTCTAAAAGGGCCTAGCTCCATCATAGCGCCGTATCCCAAAGATGAACATCCTGGACCTGAAATTGTATGATAAGGGAACAAAAAAACCTGTTTATTTTTTTCCCCGGGCAGCTTCAGCTTTTACTTAGGAAAAAAAAAAGGGAGCTTAGTTGAAACAATATAATATTAATGCTTTGCTTTTGTGGCTTTTCCTTCTCCTGGGCTTCTTTTTGCACTGCTTCATATTCTTAAGTTGGTCCTTTTTAGATTCTATAGTTAAATAAAATAAAGATTGGAATTTTTTTTATCTTCTTTTGAGTACATTTTTGTGTGTATTCATGAATGTAGAAACTATAAAGATTTTCCTGTCTAGGATCAGAGCTGCTTTCAAGAACTTCAACAGCCTTTTGTCCAAAAACCAGTTGTGCAATTTTGCATCAATAGTAGTAACTTTGGCTTGTTTTCAAGTTAAAAATATTCCTCAAACCTTAATTAATATTTCAGACAATTAAGGTTTTGCAAGAAAACTCTAAAAATTCGTGATACACTGCTTTAATGCCATTTATTAATGGGAAAAAAATCTAAAAGACTCATGACTCAAATAATTATGTGTGTTCTTAGCTATAAAATAATGTATTTCTTTTAGGTAAATGAAATATAATAATTTTCATGTAACTCCTTGAAATGAAAAGCTAAAAGGCTCTTATACAATATGTTAAATTGAGTTGTATACACTTTTCTAGCAAATTTCTTTCTTCCTAGTTCCTAAGCATTTTTTGCTCATGAATTAGTAAAATTATAACATTTGGAGATAAGTTTTGCCTGAAAATTACAAAATGAAGAGCTTGTCAGTGTAACTTTAATTGAAAAATTGTCATCTAACTTAATGGAACTTCTTTTCCATCCAAGTTTCTCCAAGTTGGCAGAACAAAGAACAAAAACCAGAAAATTTTCATTATCACTAGCCTAAAAATATCTAAAATCTCTATGAAATACTTTTAATGGCTTAAAAGCAAACACAAAATTTAATAGTTCCATATCTGATTTACCTCCATTCAGCCACAAAAGGAGAGGCTTCGCCGGAGAGTTTTGAGGTGACTCAACCAAATAGTAGAACAAAGCCTCCTCATGCTTGGAGTCGAGATATACATACCCGCTGTACTGCGAAAAATTGACATTTGGTTGTCCAGGCAATGAAAAAATCTTGTCTTTCTCCATTAGCCCGGCTTGGTCTTCTACATATACTGAGGAACTTGTACCATTTTCCGAAAATGAATCGAACAATGAAAATTGAAGAGAATCAAAATTGGAATTTGAAAATTTGGAGAATTTGGAGAATTTCAACAACTTTTCTAGTTGTTTTGTTTGCATGTTTGCTTCGTTTGTGCTTGGAAAAATAGACAGAGAAATCAAAACTACTAGCAAAGTGAGAAGGTAAGTTCTCATTTTTTTTTCTTTTCTCTGCCTATTAGGTCTAGGTTTATTTGTTGAACAATTTGGCAATGGAGACCTATATATAAATATGTGATGCGCTTTGTGGATCACTACAAATTAATTTGTATAGAAAAAAAAATTGAATAATAACAATTCTGAATTCCAGAAGTATCTACAATTTATTCCAGGTGCTTAAAAGTTTAATTTGCACTATATGGTCCCCTAACAGCAAGATGCATTAAAAAAAAACTTTCTCGTGAATTCATTTGTTTGGAATGAGCTTTTCTTGACTGCATTGATTTGGACTTGAAGTGAATAACGGAAAATAATAGAAATCTTAATGTAATTATGTACAAGAAACCAAAATTATATTATTTATTGTCAGGGAAAAATTGGAAAAATGCTTATTAGTCAATACTTCAAGCATAGCTGTCCCTCATCAATTCTAAACCCCAGTGACCTCACACCACATGTGATTGATTTATGTTTTTTTAGATAAAAGATGAGGGTCCGGCTACTCAAATTTAAATGTATATAAAAGATCTTCTATTCAGATTTTGATTCTACGACTTTTCATACGAAGAGTATTATTTTTATCACTAGATCAAAGATTGATTGTTGATTTATGTGTTTTTTAAACTGCAAACACTAAAAGGATGTACATTAGTCTAATGAAAATGTAAGCACAAATTTAAAAAAGTTTGAATTGCATACTTATGTAATTACAAAAACAGTCAAATGTCTAAGATTTTTTTCGTTTGACCAATGTCACACAATTTAAAGTACGATAGAAATAAATGATTACATATACATATAGTAGCATGATTAATTTTAATAATTTATATTGTCAATAGTCAGAGATATAGAAGATATATCATAAATTCAGTTATTAATGAATAACCAAATGGAGTTACAAAAGCTTTTTATTTGTGTACAGCACATAGGCACACACACCCACTCACATACTTTCTTAAATTAAATTCTTATCTAGTCTTTTTTTAGATTTTAATATTCAGTATCTATTTTGAAAGACTATGCCACTACTAACTGACAGGAGAAATTTTTTTATTTCTTCCCACTTCTTTGATTTATTAAATCAGAGATTCAAGAAAGGAATCAAAATACATATCTCACCCTCATCATAACAAAAAATGTTATGTAAAAAAAATAAAAATAATAATAAAAAAACTATTTATATTTTTTTATCTTCTTTTATTTATATTTTTTTATTCGATCCATAACTAACTAATCAATAATAAAAACTATTTAAGTGAAATTTCGTGTTAGGCAATTGAATTTTACGGATTCAGCGGGTTTTGTATTAAAAAATATTATAAAAAATATAAGTAGAAATAAGTTATAATTGAAAAAGAAAATATAAATAAAAGATAACATATTCTAACTAACAATAACATAAAAAAATTTCAACTAAAAAGATTAAAATTTTACAAGATACCATATTATTTTATAATAATATTGTTATTATAATTAGAGAAATGTTTCTACCCCAACCTTAAATCTCCAATCAAATCCCCCAACCGTTTAGTTTGACTACGATCACTTTTTAGAAAAACGTATCAATATTCTTAAACATCCTAATAAAGTCATCATAGTTTATATATAGTCATACCTAAGTTTTTATATCTATCATATCAATTCTTAAAATTAAACACATCAAATTTTTATACTGACTATATAATCTATTATATTTTACTTGTTTTCAATTTGTTTATACTAAATATTAAGACTTTCGGTATTAAGACTTACATTTACTAGTTATTAAGACTTATTTATACTAAATATTAAGACTAAGTATTAGAAAATTTATATTATCTATCAACTTCAAATCTCTCAACTCAATCAAACTAATAACTATCCAACCCACTATTTACATATTTTTTTCTTCTTGCCTTTCTCCTCCTATCTCCTTCAATCCTCATTCCCCATCCTTATATGATTTTTTTTTTTTCTTTTCTTTTATGCTTCTCCTTCATCTCTTCCTCCTTCCCGCCACCATCGATGTCTTCTTTTCTTCTATCCAACACCACTTACGATGCTCTTCATTTCTCTTTATTTTTCTCCTCTGACTTTTTTCTTTTATTCTTGTGCTCCTTATTCGCCTCATTCTCCATCCGTCACTATTTCTAGTGATTTTCACTCATCCTCCTATGTTTTTCATTGTCACACTCTCGATCAAAATAAATAATATATTTTTTAATTTATTGATATAAATACTAGAGTTTTTTTAGATATAAATATATAAATCGTTGGATATAAAGACTTGCATTATTTTAGTATTAAGACTTAAATTGATAGAAATTAAGTCTTAGTATGTTTACTACTCATATTCAATGTACTATATATAATTCTTAATACGAGCGTATGTATATTGTAAGTATAAAGAATTAGATACAAGTTCATACATACTAGATGATAACTATGTATTAAGACTAAAGATAATAGGTATTCAACCTTATACATAAAACTAATGAGATTTGTTAGTACTAGATATAAAGGCTTGCATGCATTCAGTTATTAAAATTGAATTTTTCTGTGATAGATATTAAGACCTTGTAAAGCATATATATAGTCTTTTAAGTCATTCATTTGATTCATTCAAACTAAAACTTTATGTAATATATATTAAGCCTTCTATACAGAGGTATTAAGACTCTTATACAATATAATATAGTCTTCTAAGAATTTAGTTCATGTATTGAAACTTTTTGTAGAAGATATTAACAATTTAATCAAACTCATCTTAGCGTATAGGATTATGATTGACGACACGAATAAACATGCTTGGGTTGATCATATTGTTTAATATTTTGTGAATTTTTTTTAGATTAATATGAGAGAATTAATGCTTATAAAGTATTTAGACTAGAAAGTGTAAAAATTTAATGTTAAAGTTTGTATACTTATAAATTTGAACTGTTAAAGGCTTCAAATATTTAATTTTTGAGAATTAATGTGCTAGATATAGATATAATATAAGAGAATTAATATTTATAAGTTTTTTAGACTAGAAATTATAAAAATTTGATATGCTTCATGTTAAGACAAAATTTGAATCAAACTTTGTAACATTCTACTAAACTTTATGGGCCATAATTTCAAAAGTATATCTTATAATATTTGTGATATAATCATCCACCTGACTCAAAATGACAAAATTGAACAATAATAGCATGCCATGCATTGAGCAATAAAATTTTAATTCATGGGTGCTCATGGATTTTTATTTTATCTATAACAGAAAACTACTCTACAGCGACTATATACCTAACAATATATGAGTGACAACACATTTATTGGACCAAAGAAAATGTTTTCAGAAAACATTAAAAGATGGAACAAATTGTAATCAGAAGCAGGAGCAATTAATTAATCTTATCAAGTGAATTAATTTTCAATACTGATCATATCTTTTGGGATTAATGGTGCATCCGGCAGCGGTTTTCCATCAAGGAAATGACTGAGCACCGTAAACGCTCTCAATGGCTGGTTCGACGGGACCATGTGTCCGGCCCCTCGTACCGTCACTAGCGTCAGACCTTGATACTCTTCAACAAAGCCTCCAACCTTCAAGTAACACACAGAATACATTTTTTAATTTTCATTTCCTTTTTGTAATCTCTGCTAGAAGATGATACAAATTGTAAATTTTTTTTTCTTAAAAAAAATAGCAAGTGATGTTCTTATTATAAGATACCTGATCATCACAGTTCCACGGCCTCCATGGTCTCTTGATAGGAAGTTGCATGGCCTTGACGGATTTCTTGGTATTGGTGATCGGTACGACGCTGTCAGTATCACCACTGAAACAGCATGAACAGAGAAAAATTACTATTCAGTTTCATTTGAAAATTTTATTAACAATTGTCATTCCTTATTAGCTTCATGATAATTAACTAGAATTAAATAAGAAACAGAAGTACCTGTACAGCATCACTCGGAGTCCTTCCATAATGATTTTCTTAATGGTCGGAATGGAGTTATTAGCTCGTAAAGTGTATGTTAAATTTCTACAAGAAGAACCAAAACAAAATCTAAGTCATAAAATTAGAATAAACAAAGAGGAAATGGGAAAGCAAATGAAATGTAATATCATTCTAGACCATCAAATTGAGTCTGAAATTTCAGTTTTTTTTTCTTCCTCCTCTGGCAACAAAAACTGTCATGCAGCATTATCAAAAATGAAAAGGACTAAAATTACTGAAATTGAGGCAAATTAATAGCACTACTCATTGCATAGTCCCCATTGGATTTTCGGGTCGACATGGAAAGCCTTCTTGACCTCTGGAAGGTTTATGTAGTTTTCAACAAAACTATCGATGCATGGATCGATGCCTTGCTCCTGTACAAAACCCATGTATCATATATTTCTCACAATAGGCCTCTTTTCATATCTAATTATTCTCATCTATTATGTGAAAACATAGTAGAGATAATAAAAAGTTAAAGTACTTCTGGTCGAGAATGTGAAATTTTTAATATATGGCAAACAACCAGTTCTATTGCTTATTCATTTTTTTTTTAAAAAAATAGATAGGTCATGCTTGTGGCATCTACTGATAATTGAAGATTCATATTCTAGGTTTTAGCATTTTAAATTATGCAAATTTTATTTTGAAAAAGATATAGATATGGATCAAAATATGTTTTGGAGGAACAAAAATGATTAAATGTATCACAAATTTATGTCATTTTAATACCACTTCATCGGTTTTTCTAGGTGTACCGTCATGGGACTTCAAGCAAATAGGCGCATAGATATTGTAGTTATCCAGGTCTCCAGTAAAGGCCTTCATTCTGGCAGATAAACATGGCAGGGTAAAATTATCAGTTTCGTAGAATATTTCACAGTCCCTTCTAACTGCCCCATAAGCCTCATCTGTGATGAAATCACGACGCCACAAATATTCGTCTTGGTCTCGACGGTTCTGTAGCTTATTAACATATGCATTGCCAATCTAAAAATGAAAAAAAAAAATAATACAAAATAACTGTTAACAGAAAATTTGGATATCAAACCGTTAGGATGCAAACAAGATGATCATCATAATAATAATATAGCATATATAAAACATGAACCTCACAGTTTCAGTAATATATCAACACAGTAAGCATTCTCTAGTTAACAGTGTTATACCAATATATCAAAGAAACACTTTTCTGATGGTATATGTCAAATATAACTATCATCCAAATTTATAGAAAAAGCAAGCAAATGCACTTCACACATGTTATTTTTTTTTTTCTACATTCTGCTGGAATGTAAATCTAGTAGCTAGGTAGTTACTGACAGAATCATCTAAAAATGATTGCAACCAAAATTTACTCACCATGGCACCTTTAAGGTTGATGATAGTTCTACTTTTCATTGCATTCTTGGTTAGAATAAACTCGGCCAGCTGAGGAATATAGTGACCGGCATAGCTCTCGCCTGCCAGATACAAGTTGTGTTTCTTGTAATGAGGGAATCTGTCGAGCCAATTGACAAGGAAAGCATAATTTTCTTTTGCCGTTCGCACATCTCCGTTTATTTGACCATCTTTTGCCTTTGAAAATCCCACCCCACCCGGAGACTCCACAAAGAGGATATTAGCCACTGGAAATCCCATGCGTGTTACAAGTTAGAAATATATACATGTGTGTCGTTAACAAAGAAATAATTAAAAGGTTTCTGTGATCTAAATGCTAATATATATTGGGTCATTATTATAAAAAGCACGCTGGCATAATCCTTGTAAAAGATTCAAGCACGATTGATTACACAATGATTGAACTAAGAAATGAATGTATAAAGGCTCAACTAAAATAGGGAGTCTCCAGCAACGACCGAATGATACATGTTGCGAGAAAAGAGGGGCTCATTAATAAGTACAAGGAAAAAAGGTAAAAATGATGCAGGAAAAAAAATGTAGATTTTTAAGTCTTACAATTGTTCCAGGCATATTTGAATCTTGAAAGAGTTTTTCCATCGGCATTCACTCGAAATGGGCCCACTTCCTCCATGGCTCCATAACCCAGTGACGAGCATCCTGGCCCTGTGAATGCAACAAGAAAAAATAACATCTTCCAAGAATCAATTTTCTTCATAGGTACTGATTGAATAAAAATGCCCAGCAACACCCTTTTTCGAGTTGTGTTGCCAAATAATAAACTACTTATTTCTGTTTATTAAATTGACAAAACAAATATCATGTTTATTAAGATGTATACACACCTCCGTTAAACCAGACAATAAGCGGTTTATTTGAGGAATTCTTAGGGGACTCCACAAGATAGTAGAACAATTCCCTTCCCTCCACCTTGTTTACCGTAATGTATCCTGAATATTGTGCAAAATTTATGCCTCTGGGTTGACCCGGCAGTGATTTGATCTTATCTGCCCTCCTAAGCGCTCGATGAGCCTTAGCCGAAAGGACGGTGACAGTTAGATCAGTATCTTTGTCTACTGCTACAGGTGAATTAAATAGCTGGTCAGCTTCAATAGATTGTTGAGGTGACCAAATGATCCTCTGGAGGGTTTGGGCTTCATTAAGTGCCTCATTGGTGCTGAAAAATGCACAAGTGCTAATGGAGATAAGGAGCAAAATGATGCTTATAGGTTTCATCTTATTGCTCTGTCTTCTCCTATGAAATTGGTGGCATTGTTTGCATCTCTATATATGGATTTGAACAGAGTTTTCCTTTATTTAGAAAAACAAAAAGAGACCTTTCAAAGTAACTGTCTCTAAAGAAAGCTTGTGGATAGCATGTATGCAGACATTCTCTGTTACATTTTTGACCCAATTGCAGTTCTCTTCATGTATCTGTTCCTGTGCCTGTGTCTTCATGCAATCAGATCCGTCCAATTAGAATTGAACGCATGTGATATAACATGATTTCAGAGGGGTCTTTGTGATTTGTCCAAGATTTGAAATTAATGGTTAAAATTACATGTCAAAATATGGAAGGATCAAAACTATGTTGTTTCCCATCCTAAGAGAAAGCTCATAAACCGTAAAGAACTGAACTGGGCTTTTTTTTTCAGTTCAACTTTTTTTTGTTGATAGATAATGCTGCCATCTGTGTTGTCTTGATCAAGAATTGAACAGTAAAATGAGATATGCTGTTGCATTTTGGCATCATTTTTTCGAGACCTATGACTAAGAATTGCCTTTCATTTGAAACCACAATTGAAGCATGCAATCACAAGGCATCACGATTTCGTAAGATTGAAACTTATTCCTCATTTGTGGGAACCTTGTAGAAGTAAGTTGATTTGGCGTGTTGCGAGGTGAAAGGAGCAATTCCGCATCCAAATAACACAACTGGTATACAAATAGCATTAGATCTTACTGGTATCCAATATAGAGTCTATGTTAATACTTCTATATATATGCCCAAATCATCCTAGTAAGTTGAGATTCTTATACCACTATTGTGGAATTTAACCTGACAAGAAGGTTGATTTGGGCAAATTCTTGTGCCACTATCATATGCCCAAAATCCCACTAAGTTATTACATGAGGCAAGATATCATGATATAAAGAGATGTTGACAGGATATCAAATGAAATCAGTATTTTTTTTAACTACATTACTTGTTAGCCAAATTAATTGATGTCCTAATTTTGTTATACTTTTGCACATAACATAGTTTACCAATATCAAATTTCCTGCATTATTTTAGGTTCTAATGTTGCAAGATTATTCGGAATATGGTTACTGTCGTATAATGATTTTCACAAACTTGAACCAAACCTTGCTTTCTTCAAATAAATTCCACACAAGATCAATAAATATATCCAATATTACTTCTTATTGTCTTTGTGATATAATTTTCTCTTTACCTCAAAATGACAAAATTGAACACAATTAGGTCATGCATTTAATTACTCATGGGTGATGATGGAAATCTAATTAATTTCTTAATGTGTAAAGAGCATAATTCGTGAAAAGTTCAGATGTTTCTACCCCTCTGAATGTCCCAATGGGCTGAATAATTAAAAAATAAAATGCAGCTCTGGATGCACTTTTGCTCGTGATGTGTGGCGAGTTTTATCAGAAAGAGAGGGTTGCCACTCATACCGCTTGTTCTGGCACCAGTGCTTCACCTCAACTACCGGTGGGTTTGTCGTTATTTGGTTGTGGTATAAATTTACTCGTTTTTTGTTGTTTTGGTTACCGGTTTTTGTGTACCAGTTATATTTAGCTAGCTTGTTTTATTTCTCTGAGCTACATTTCATTCCCCGTCTTTTTGTTATACAGGATATATGCTGTATTTTGTATTGTTTATTTTTTAGTTTAACTCAAGACGTCTCTGCTACTTTGTTTTTTTAGGATGGAAAGAAAAAGAGAGATTCTTCAACCACTATGTCTGTAAATTTAAAATTGCCCTGAAATTGGACATTCTTCGCATCTGCTTAAATTAGTGTACACATTGGAAGAGCTTTTTAGAAAACATAATTGAACAAAACTAGTTGTAATTGCAGATACCAATCTCATCTTGAGAAATAATTTCCAAATCTAATCATATCTTGGGATCATCGGTGATTTTGGTAGAGGTTTTCCATGAAGGAAATTAGAAAACATGTAGTATACTCTCATTGGCTGGTTCGAGGGAACCTGGTGTCCCGCCCCTCTTACTGTTGCAAACGTCAGACCTTCATACTCTTCCACAAAGCCTCCAATCTTCAAAATAACATACATAGTATATAATTAAATTTCATTCCCAGAAATTTACTTTGTGCTCGAGTATGCTTGGAAAAAACAAATTGTAAACAATTTTCCTTTTTTTTATCATTCTGTTGTTTCTAATAAGCAAAGTGATGCTTTACAATATAAACTACCTGATCATCACAATTCCATGGTCTCCATGGTGTCTTGACAGGAAGTTTCATAGCCTTGACAGATTTTTTGGTAGCGGTGACTGGCACAACACTATCCATGTCACCACTGTAACAGCCCAAAAGGAAAAGGAAAAACAGCTTAGTTTCATTGAAAACTTCCTTTTCATCTAATTAGGGTATTAATCAAAATTTTATTATGAGTATTAAGTGAGGTATGAAAGTACCTGTACAGCATCACTCGTAGTCCTTTATCCACAATTTTCTTAATGGTCGGGACAGTGGTATCAGGTTGAACAGGGTATTTAATATTACTACAAACATAAAATCAGAGTATTAAAATTAAGTAACTAAAGAAAAAGAGAATGCAATGAAATACAATATTGTTCAAGGGCACCAAATACAAGTCCAAAAAAGCTGTTTTTCCCCCCTCTAGAGAGAAAAGTTGTCTCTAGCATATAGAAATATCAGAAGATGCAAACTGGCATGGTGGAAAGAATGGAAGTACTAAGCAAATTAACAGTGTAAAGTTCTACCTGCAGGACATCCATTTAATATTTCGGTCGACATGAAAAGCCTTCTTCACCTCTGGACTGTTTAGGTAATCTTCAACAAAAGTATCAATGCATGGATCTATTCCCAGTTCCTGTACAAAACCCAAGTAACATATATTATTCAGTGTAATATGACTCTTTTTCATATTTAGACGTAGACATCTAATAAAAACTTTGTGGAGACAGTGAACATGTAGAAAAAGTGGTCATGCAAACAGGTTAAGTCATCAACTGATCAATAAAGCCTGTAATTCCAACTTTTTATTTTTCTGTTATTTTTACTCCAGAAAAGATAAAGATGAATTTCAAAATATGCTTTGGGAAAGTAAAAATAATGGACTAAATGTATCAGTAAGCATGGTCATTGTACCGTTTCATCTGTTTTTTTAAGTGACCCGTCAGGGTACGTCACACAAAGTGGCGCATAGATATTGTAGGCATCAAACTCTCCAAGATTACTTCTGTTTCTGGCAGCTCCGCATGCATGCGTGAAATTATCAGTTTGGTAGTATAATTCACAGTCCCTTTTAATCACTGCATAACCTTCATCTGTGATGAATTCGCGACGCCAGTAGTACTCATCTTGTGATCGACGGTTATCTACTTTATCAATATACGGATTGCCTATCTGAAAAAGAAAACAAAAAAGAGTAACTCTGATTGCAGCCTCAATTATATACTTTATATGGTGGCTACAGCAATACCCTCTTCCATGTAAGAGGTAGTATTTAAGTTAGGAGGCATGACCCCATCTTTACTCAAAAAAGAAAAAAAAAGAAAGAAAATAATATATATACTTAATAAGGGACATAGGAAATGTCACCCTTACACACAAAAAAATTTTCAAAATTTATACCAAAGTACTGAAATTCAAATAAGATCCTCAATAGTATGCCCAATAAAATATGTACCTTGCAGTCTTAACCATATATTTGAGCATGCATGTACCTCACACTCTCTAGAAAAACTTATAAAAAATTTAAAACAAAAAACATAGAAACGAATGTTGAGCCTAAAATAAGAGGGGCCAATTTAAACAAAAAAAAATCATCACACAAAATTGATTAAGCGGGGGTCATTTCATCACCCAAATAGCAACTGACTCAAAAAATATATTATCTCTGTATAAAATTTTAAATGAAAAGGGGGGGAGGCCATGGCCCACTGTGGCCGGAGCAAAACTCTACTATTGAAAAAATATAGTAGCGGAGCTTGAGCTCAAAATAAAATAGGATCAATTTAATCAAAGAAGAAAAATCATGACCCAAAATTGATTAGAGAGGTTATTTTGTGACTCAAATAACAACTAACACAAAAAATATAATATCTCTCCATAAAATTTTGAATGGAAAAAGAGAGTTATGACCCACTGTGACCAGAGCAAAACTACGCCAGTGAAAAAACATGTTGTAAGAGACATTTACTCACCGCAGCGCCTTTAAGGTTGATAATAGTTTTATTTAGCAATGCATTTTTTCTCAGAATAAGGTCGGCCAGCTGAGGAATATAATGGCCAGCATAGCTCTCTCCGGCCATAAAGAAGTGGCGGTTCTTGTACTGCGGAAACCTTTCGAGCCAATTAAGAAGAAATGTGTATGTTTCTTTTGCCGTGAGATCATCTCCATTTATTTGGCCATGTTTTGCCTTCGAATATCCCACACCAGCCGGAGATTCAAGGAAGAGGATATTCGCCACTGAAAACCTCATGTGTGTTTACAGATTAGAAATATATATGTGCGTGTGTGTATATATGTATATGCACATACACAACTACTGAAGGGTTTCTGTGGATAAAATGCTAATATATTTTGCAGAGTACCTTGGCACATGTTAAGAAATTCTAACATCATTGAATACACAATGATAGAACTATCATAGAACCACAAGGATCTTACAGAAGCTTTAAAAGGAAAAAGGGATAAACGGATACCCCTCAAACTTTTAGATTGTGATAAGTTGGCTACGAAATTTTTAAATTGAACAAATATCTTTCCGAACTTTTTAACTGTGATAAATGACCCCCAGCAAATAACTAATATTTAATACTTCATTTTAAATCATAACATGACCAAAAATACCCTTATACATATATAGCCTGATATTTGAAATATTTATATTTTATAAATTTTTAAAATACCATTGTATATAAATATTTAAAATATTTATGTTTTATATTTGTATAACTATAAACACTCAATTACATATTTATATACATGATATTTTTGTTATCTTATTTTTGTTTTGGTTTATACGTTTTATTTATCTTCATAAGAAAATTACAGTTACATAAATAATTAAAATTTATAAAAATATTTATGTTTTAATTTTATAATATTTTTCAACATCAATTTTAAATTAATAAAATACTTTTTTATTTTGAAACGTTTGTTGCTTTTCATACTTAAATAAAAAAATTTATCAACTTTAATTATTTATGCAACTATATTTTTTTACAATGATAAAGATAAATAATATAAATTTCCAAATTAAAAATTAAATAAAATACATATTATATATTTTGAATATTTAATTAAGTGTCTATATTTTTTTAAATAGTTGATAATTTTTTGTAAATTAAAATTTCACAAAACAGATATTTTAAATATCATGCTAAATATATACAAGGATATTTTGAACATTTCATAATTAATTTAAAATGAAATATTAAATAGTAATTATCTGTTAGGGATTCATTGTCACAAATTAAATATTCGAGAAAATATTTATTCAATTTAAAAATTCAGAAGCTAACTTATCACCACTTAAAAAGTTAGAGTACAGGAAAAAAATAAGTGAGTTTTCACACAATCTTACATTTGTTCCAGGCATACTTGTTTGCTATAAGAGTTTGTGCATCATCACTCACTCTAAATGGGCCCACTTCTTCGAAGGCTCCGTAACCCAGTGACGAGCATCCGGGCCCTGAGAAAGCAACGAGGAAAATTAAGCGCTTCGAAGAATAATTTATTCATAGGTACGCATCAAAAAACATGCATGGACTGAAAACAAACATTGTATTGCTGATAATTAACTAAATATTGATCCCTGTTCATTAAATTATAAACCAGGATCATAATTCTTAAGATGTATATATACATACCTCCATTAAGCCAGAGAACAAGCGGTTTACTCGAGGCATTCAGAGGGGATTCAGCAAGATAATAGAACAATTCCCTTCCCTGATTTTTGTTTACAGTAATATAGCCGGCATATTGTCCAAAGTTTACGCCTTTGGGTTGCCCCGGTAGTGATGTGATCCTGTCAGCCTTCCTATGCACTCGGTGTTCCTCAGCCGAAGGGAGAATTACAGTTTCATCAGTACCTATGTCAATTACTAAAGATGCATCATATATGGGAGCAGCTTCGTCAAATTGCCGAGGTGACCAGATAACTTTATGGAGGGTTTGAGCTTCGTTGAGTGCCTCATTTATGTTGAACAATGCAATGGTGCTGATGGAAATTAGGAGCAAAGAGATCCCTATAGATTTCATCTTGTTCTTCTTTAGATCTCAAAACTTGATAGAACAGATGCATATCTATATATAGTCGGGAACCAAGTTTTCCTTTTTTAGAGAAATGAACAGAGAATTTTGAATAAGCCAACGCCAGCTCCTTTGGAGATCCCAATATAACTGACCTCTACAGAAAGCTCATGAACTGGCATGTATCTGGACATTTTCGTTACATATATGTTGATATCATTTAAGGAAACACAGGTTAGAGTAAACCGTTTGTTGATGTAGCTTTACCTCATAAGAGCAGACTCATGCACAGTAACCCACCCCCCCCCTCCCCTTTTTTTTTTCTTTTGTCGCCCGCTGCCACTCCATTTCCCTCCTTAGCACCTAGCCACCTAGCAACAGCGGAATCGAAAGATTCGAGAGAATCCAAATGGACCTAAAAGAATATTTACATAATATTTGCATATCTTGCTGATCTATATCTTTGTTATTTTCACGTATATCATCTAGTATTTAGGAAACAGTATCTAACAAAAGTATCTTGCGAGATGTAGAAATTTTGATTTGATGAATATACACGTGTATTATTGGCAACCATTCTAGCCCGAATTAACTAGTTAGATATTGTACATCAGAGAATGAAATAAGGTGCACCACATTTATAACCACAATTTGAGCATGCTTATATATACGGGAAACAATTTTATATAAAAGATTATGCCTCTGTCTCAATCTCAATCAGGTTTGGATTGCAAAGCAAATTGAATCATATGCTGAGCATGAGAGGATGGGTTCAACCATGCAATAAAAATACAATAGATGTACCTTGCAGTTTTAGACTTTTTTAAGAATTAATTGAAGTAATTCTGCCATTTTGGACCGGTAATCATGTCCCCGTAGAATGCCATCATCAGTCATAAATCTGCTGATGCGGCTGACGCCGATGGTTTCTATCGCCATAGAAGTCACAATTACCGTGGAGTCGTACATGTCATATACAGTTGCATCCCATTGTTCCTCCCTTTTTCTCTGTATCTCTTTACTGTTTGAACAAATTTTAGTGATGAAACCAAACCATCACTGACCATTCAACTTTGACAGTACTGACGCGGAAGTAATTTGCCAAAGACAACGCTTGTGCCAGAGGGTTAAATTCCTCAAACAACAAACCATTGGCTTTATAAAAAGCACAGGCTTGGAATCAAATCTGTCTGAAAATATATCCAAACAGCCAGACCAATGCGTAGCGAGGATCCGATTCTGAGGTGAGTCGTCAGTCCCTGTACATCAGCTATACATGCAGACAGCAATACACAATAAATAAGGTATGAAAAGAGAAAAATCACTCTTAAGCATACAATCGAACACCTCCTGTGCATAATAACATATGCCATTTTGGTTTTGTTTGGGCCTGGTAATGGCAATGCTATGCTATCTGCTCTTTAGAAAACCTTATAAATAACCATAGGTTTTGAGCTTAGTAACTAGGCCCATGGGATAAACCTAATAAATAACTGACAGCCTTGTAAAAGAGGGGCTTGTGTTGAGAGTAGCATTTGTGTTTCCTGACCCAGAAACTTTTACAATTAGAAAAAAGGGCCTAATATTTTGGGCCTTTAATGAACTGCTGCCACAATTTTATAACCAAATTTTTTTTTCCATCTGAGCATACTTCTATTTTTAACAAAAAGAAAAGGAAAAGAAAAAAAAGAGCAGTTCAGTTCTGCTATTGATTGAAATTTTCAATAGTTAATACATCACAATCGTTAATTTCAGTTACAAATTTTTGTCTGTAATACAATTCTGATCCAGTGGCAGATGGGGGGGAAATATTCAGTGGGATCAATATACGTATTTTATACTAATCTTGTAAATAAAAATATCAATTAAATTATATATATTTGAAAGAAAATTTACAAAAATTTGTGATGTTATTTACAACCATAAACTAACATGTCATTTCTTATGCACCTTTCAAAATCAATCAGACCTGCCTTGTGGTAAACTCTGTAAAATAAAAGTTGAAATAATTTGAATAGACTTTACACTTTTTCTGAAATTATTTGTACAGGATGCACACGTGTCAACTCTTAATTGGTGGGTGAGCCCTGCATGATTTGTTTCAAAAAGCTTTTCCTTTCTTCAAAAGCACATAATAGATTTGTAAATTTTTTTAATCTTGAAAATTCTTATTTAGTAAAAAAACATATATCTTATTCACTACAAAGTAATAAGAAATAAATGCATAATACAATCATATGTTGAGAAATTTAATGTAGGGTTTTGTTACTTGGATAGCAATTGGTTGAGAGTTGCACAATTTTTAATACGTTATAAAAGTATGGCTCTCAACACCTCAAATGAAATGCACATGTTAAAAAATATCATCCCAATGCATGCATTTATAGCTTTCGGCACAAGCATTCTATTTCTAATGTTTATTTTATGCATCATATTAAAACATTAGCGTTAATTTAGATAACAATTCTGAACATGTAATTGTATTCAAATATCATGCGTACTTTTAGGATTATTTTGAAAAAAAATAAAAATAAGATGATATGTCCTATTATATTAAAAAAAAATTGGGATGGTGAATATTGATTTAATTTGAATTTTTGAAGGTTTTAATAGTATGTTTACAATTAAGAACGTTAAATTTTTTAAATATTCAAAATCAGTGAAAAATAAATATAGACTATGTCCAATGAATTTCATGTTGTATCCGTTTTCAATTATCACAATCTAAGTATCTAATCTACTAAGTTCATTAAAAAAAAAAAGAAATCAAAGCTGAATATTTTCAAGTTCTTCACATTATCCCTATTTAATCAGACGGTTGAAATATAATAACTTTTCTATTATTGTAAAAAAATTTTGTAAAATTACAATTACTATCATTCTGGTAAGTTCAGCTGGAACACAACCAAAAAAAAAATTGAAAAAATATATCTGTTGTCCGACAAAAACAGCTAAGATAAAATTGGAAAAAGTGCATTGTAAAATGGGACCATTCAGAGCCTATGATTCATAAAAAAATATAAAAATATATATATGCATAATATAAAAAGGCAAACGACTAGATGCAACTTTTTATAGATGGCCAATGAAATAAGTTACATCTTTTCCAAAAAGGGCTAATTTTGTATTGCCATACAGATCCTTGATTGAAAGCCACTGCCAAGTTTATATGTATAATCACTTTTCATTTAATGAGATCATATACTTATATTATATGTGTTGGGTTAATTTTCTTGCTTAGAGGCTATTATTATATGTAGAAGCTTGTTCTGATACAAAACAAAACAAAAAAAAGTTTCTCTGTTTCACAAGTAGTTGTGAATACTAATTGTTCTAATTTAAATTTTAAAAAAAATTCGAAATTATGTAAATAGGGTTGGATTTAAATTTCTGAAAAATTTCTTGTACACCCTTATTTAGGGATATTAATACACTTAATTATATAAATATACAAATATGAATGTGCTGACACGTGTAGAAATAAATCTGCCGATAATCAATGTGCTCATTATATATTCTAATCATTCGTTATTAATAACAGCATGCACATAAATAAGATCTTCAGACCAAAATACAATATTATTTGTCACATACATATTGTGTTTAGAAAAAATAATTTAATAAAATATGATTATAACATGTCAATGAAATATGATTTTGCCAATGTTTAATCAAAATAACTAACATGGATGTATTGAAAAATTGATGTCATTTAATTTCTCATCTTGGGTAGCTAATTAATAACATATATAACATATAACACCTATGCCAAGAAAGTTTAAACATCCAGAAAAATAACTGTCTGGCAAATTAAATCAAGCTTTCTGCTACATATATATTGCTGACATAGATAGATGTTAGTCTGTTAGATGTGATTTTCTTTTTCTTACAGTAAAAATGTCAACCTTGCATGAGTAAAACCTTTGCAAAAAAATAAAAAAATGCTTAAACTTAAAAACTACCAATAATAATATTCCAATAAGTTTCCAAGTTAAACCAACCAAAGCAGAGAGCCACAGACAGAACCTTCTTTGTAAAAAGGCTGCATGGGCTGCCACATTTGCTTCTGCTTTCCGCGACTTACATGGAAGTGAACCTGCATGCAGCCAGGCAGCCCCACTTACCGCTAGCAAAACGCCAAAGGTTTCCGCTTTTTCACAGTTTCTTGAAATGTACAATCCTACAGGAAAAGAAAACCAAGAGCCAAGAGCAGCTGTATGAATGTAATTCACGTGGAAAGCGCGGAGGAATCGTAGCCGTACGATGGGAGACCCCCCCCCCCCCCCCCCCCCACTGTCGCTTCCAATTCCTGTCCTTTGATGTGGGAAGGGAAGGGAAGGGTAGGCCTGGCACTTTTTAACGCTGAGCTGGTGGTGGCTGTATGGAAATGCTTGCCGACACCAAACATGGTGTCCCCAGTTGGTGTTTACTTTTTTTTTTTGGGTAATTGTTCGTTGTGTTATTTAATTTTTGCTTGGTGGGAAGTCTCAATGCGTGATTATGCAATTCATATGGCATCTATTTGTAGATATATATATTATAGTTTTTTTTTGAGATAAAAATGAAAGTCAAGTTAAAAAAAATTTAAATGTTTGTAAAGAATTTTTCAACCGGATTTTGTATTTGTGACCTCTCATACAGAAAGCATTGTTTTTGCTATTAGATTAAAGGCTGATTCTCATAGTTTTCTTCTTTGTATATAGAAGTTATGAGCTAAAGCTAATGTGAATGGAAAGAAGAAAAGTATATTTTTGTATGTATTGCCAAATCATTTATATTGAATTGTGCATTTATTCATTTTCTGTTTTTGTTAATTAAGGATTTTTATAGGTGGTCTTGCACTTGTAATTATTGGAAAATAATATCGATCTGCATAAAAAATTTCATTGTCCTTTTAGAACTCTAATTAAAAAACCCCCAAATCATACTAGATTACATATGAGATACCATCATATTAGCATTTTTAAGATTATAATAATAGAAACAATAAATAGAATTTCACTTAAATAATCAATTCTACCAGTGATTATTAACATTACTTGTTTGAAAGTTGAAAAGTAGTGTTTTATTCTTTGAAATCTATATACATCAAGGTAAGCTTGAAAGGAATAATTTTTTTTCTGCTTGTATTCCATGATACTTACAAGATATCCAATATCTCATTTCATTATTTGAATTCTGAGAAATCTTTACTTTACATCAGATCTAATTTCTTTGTCACCAATTTGATAGCAATTTTTTGTTTATTTTAGATCCCTCCTCATACACAAATACTTACAACGTCCCTTTGAACAATCATATGAAATTTTTTTTTTTTTTTTTTGCTATAGATGCAATATCATAAAATTCACAATATGAGAAATAATATAAGGGGGGATGCAAGTTGGGGTTGTCATAAAAGCAGTCATTCCCACTTTAAAAAATGTCAGGATAGAGTATAGTAATAGATTGCTTTATGCACATGGGCATTGGTGCTTGCTTTGGATTTACACAATGTATCTAAGAGATCAAAGAAATCTACCTCCTCTTCCTCCACTGACATGTGGGCCAGGCCTCTTTTATTACTGTGGAGCCTAAACCAGAGAAAAAAGGTGCCTTGGTTGGTGCCACATTTGGATTCAACAGTGCTCCAGTGTCGTCTGGTGTTTGAAGAAATTGCTCTCCAATCAATTGATAAGTTGATATTATTTGCTTGGTTTTTAAATTCAACGAATGAATTCACTGTTTGTTTCGTTGTTTCTGTTTCAAGAAATTACAGCTAGATGTGTCTTGGGATGTCTGTAACTACTGGTACAAAGGTAGTTAGAAATTCAATTATTGAATCAGAGCAAGTTTTCTTTTACATCAGCACTCTTCTAATCTATTAAACTTACTCATCAAATTGGGAATTTAAAGACAATTATTACTGTTATTCCAAAAAAAATAGTAATAATTGGACTGTTTTGATTGATTGAGTTCAGAGAATTCGGATTGAGCAATGACACATTTATTTAGGAAGGTTTTTCAAAAAACAATGGACTGTCTATTGTACAGACAAAGGGAATGCTTGTTTCTGGTATCCTGAAAATCACAAAATTTCAAGTGATTTGATTGATGGATTTTAAGCATTTGATTAATGAATTCATGACTATCAACTATGTATCTAATTAATTCATTAATTGGAGAAATGACTGTTTATTTCAGATTTCAAAGCTGGTAGGTCCTTTTTTAATATAAAAATGAGATATGAATCATTCAATTTTAAATGTTTATAAAAAATTCTTATTTAAATTTCGGACATATAATATTCCATACGAAGTGCATTATTTTTACTAATTATCATTAGATCCAATTTTCGTTAAACTTGGCAACAATGTTTCTCTAGTCAGGTAGCTCTAGAGAAACATTTTTCTTAATTAGCATAAGAAAATTCTATTTTTCTTAATTACCATAAGAAAATTCTATTTTGATTCTCTTGTTATATGGCTTTGTCAAAAAAGAAAGGAAAAAAAAATCACATCTTGAGTGACTTAAATGAGGATAAACCTAAATGAAAATTATGTAAAATCCAATGAGTGCAAAATTGGAATGATGGCTTGAACAAACTAGCTCCAAACATACTAGAGAACTTTGCTTCCAATTAATTTTATTTTTTAAGATGTTATTAAGGTACATTCAACTTTTATGATATAATTTTTTTAAGAAATATAATTGAAATTAAAAATTAAAATTATAAATATATTTCTAATTACTTAAATACATGGTATATCAAATTTGAAATTTAATTAATCATTCATCATAAAGCTATTAAAATTTCATCATTAAAAAATTTAAATTATTTAATAAAAAACTAAATATTTTTAAAATAAAACCAAATTAAATATACATTTTATCCAAATAATTGAAAAAATGTATATAATTTTATTTTTCAAATTTAAATAATATATTTTTCTAAAAACCATATACTATAAAAATCAAACATATCATAAAAACACCATACATATTAAAAATATTTTTTTTAAAAAAAAAGAGAGAGAACAAAAGTGAGTGGTTTGAGTGGCAGCTCCAAGGCGTGTAGGAGAGAACAAAGTAGAAGCCTCGGATTATTATTGCTATTTTATAAGTAGAAAAAAGTAAAGAGACAAGGTCGCACGCTTACTCTTACTCTCACTCTTAGAGCACAGTGTTTTATTATTATATATTATACATCCACCTCGCAAACAATTGCACCAATCAATCAATAATCATCATTGTGCATTGCATTTCCTCCTCAAAGTTCTCCATCATGTTATATGGGAAGAAGACTGCCCGCGGGCAGATTTAAGTACCTCCAAATAAAAACATATGTGAAGGAAAAGAGAGATGGTTTTTGTTATCAGGATAAGATTACTGGTAATTGTTTTTTTTTCAAGGTTCTTTGACTTGCTTTATGTTCTTTGTTTCAAATTGTACAATGAAAAAATGACATCCCATCTTTTGAAAAAGTATATAAAAATGACATCTCATCTTTTGAAAAAATATATATGTTTTTTTTTATTTTGACAAACACATCCTATCCATATCCATCCATCATCAACTATTTAATGAAAATGGGAAAAATACTCTTGAACTCCATTGTGAAATTGGGTAACATAATTGTTGTCAAAGTTTAAAATTCATTGTTTACTAGTTAAAAAATATATATAAAAGTAGGAACATATTACAAGTACATCAATTAAAAAAGTGTATTTAAAACTTAAAAAGATATATCACTTACATCAAACTGAATTGGGCACAATTGAGGGCAGATATATATCATAAAATTTTGCACCATCCAATTAGTCAAAATTTGATTTATTTTTGCCAAGTTGATTTTCATATATTGTACCAGTTCATTATCACATTTTCATCTGAAAGCTAAAAGTGTATATATAATTGGTGTAACTATTCATGTACAGATCTGGTAAAGGACTGTTATATTTTGTTAATTAATTAATAGCCAGCTTGAACAAGTTATATTTTGTTAATATTTTGAAGACAGCATTGTCCTTAATTTGTCCTTAAAAATTAGTAATGATCTTGACTTGAGAATCATGTTTAGTCTAATAATTTAAATTCCGTATTTTGGGTAGAAGGTTGCATATTTAAAATCGTACTATAATTTTTTTATGAATATTTAAAGACGAAAGGCAAAAAAAAAATGATACAAGTTAACCTCCTCAAATTAGAGAGCTTTATGATATATTCAATAGTAAGAAAATTGATATTAATGGCCTTAATACTAAAAAGATAAACCTTCTAATTAGTTGGGTTGAGGTTTAATTGAAGATATAACAATATCAATTTCAGCAAGATGAAATAGAATAAAATTGAGTAAAAAAAATGCAAATATGAATGGAAAAAAGTGCAATAATGAAGAAAATAATAAAAACAGAGAGAATTATTTTCAAAAAAAAATAATAAAGAGAATTTTACAGCTACATTCTTCCAAACTTCTAATAAAATATTTCATAAGAAAATATAATATCTACCGTATACAAATAGTATCCAGTAAAAAAAAAATATTCTAACAAAACAAATTTTCAACACCTATATTTCATTCTTATCAAAACACAAATGTAAAAAAAAAAAAAACTCTCTATTTTTTTCTATTCACAATTTCACCATTACCAAGCATCATAAATAGTAACATTAACATACATGCATAAACAACAAAAATTGTCCTTTACTCTAACCTACTCTATTAATCTGTGATCTTTTTTTTTCTTAGAGAAAGCACAAAGCAGTGGTGAATTGTGATACCTTTTTCTTCCTCTTTTTTTTCTTTGTTTTTTTCTTTGCATGCAACCATAACACTCTATGCATAGGTTGATGTAACCACCACATTGTATGAATCAATTATAAGAAATTATAATGCCTCGATATTGGTGACACATATCTAATTGCTACACAGTTATATCACATGCCGCTGTCCTTTCATTTTTGACACGAACACATAAACCCTAAACACATACTCCGAGTTTATATCAGTACAAAATAGAAAAAAAAAATTATTTAAGCAATTTTAATTTATCGTTTGAAATTGATTTGATGAATTTTGAATTAAAAATACCGAAAAATCCGGTACTTTTAAGAACACATTAGATTTACTGGCATACACAACCATTAGCAATGTGATACTCTTTATGTTTGATGTTTTCACAAGCTTTTTAAATAGCACACTACATAATTCATCATACGAATCGCTACATGATAGAGCGCCGCATTTGTTCCCGTTTTCCATGTTCAGAAAAGGCGTCAAGTGTCAAGGAGGAAATTAACGAGAACATGGTGCAACCTACTTTTGTACGGTTTCTCCAACTTACGTTGCTTCAAAATTTGCATAATAATAGTAACAAGTTAACAAAGGCTCAAAGCAAGATTCTGGCTAATGATGGATGTAGCATATGTATCATAATAAAAGCTAGCTAGATGCTTAAAGTGAATCTCTCTCTCTCTCTCTCTCTCTCTCTCTCTCTCTCTCTCTCTCTCTCTCTCTCTCTAATTGAACCCAAAATAATCAGACAGACAAACAAGATGGATTAGGTGAAAACATATAATTTGAAGGAGTATATATCACGTGTCATTAGTATATTTATATATATAGTTTTTTTAATGGAGAAATATTTATTTATGCCATGTAGCTTGCCGTCAATAACTTGGTCCATGATTTCATTATCATAATAATTTACTTTTAACTTCATTAAATGTTTCATTAATTTTTATCTTAGTCTCAATATTTTTAAAATAATTTTTAATTATAACACAGTTGTCTTACAGATAATAATCACTTCATATCTATGTAGTAATCATGCCACTTTTTATATAATAATCACTTGCCAAAATAGAAAATTTGGACTAAAGAATTATATTTAATGAGACAATAATTATAAATTCTATTTCGAATGACTTTTCATATTTTAACTGCATTTAATTGTACACTTTCTTAATATGAATTTGGGACAAGATAATGGAGCAAAAAGTATGGGACTAATTATTAGAAATTTTTTTTTAATCATTTAGAAAGTTCAAGTCACTGCTGTGTTTTCTTAACACAAAAAATTGAAGATTAATTACAACTCGGTTGAAAATGACAAATAATTTTATTAATTTAAAATATATGTAATAGTGGGTCTATATGCTTCTAATAGTTTTATATTATAAATTAGAGGGTCCCTTAATTAGATTGCCATACCATTTAAATAATTTAGACTGTCGGATGGACTGCAATTAATCAAGTTAATTTGTACAAAAATAAAATATTTGGAATCCGTTAATAATGAAATAATCTGACAACTGACAAAATAAGATTTAATTTGTAAAAATTGATATGTCAAATGTCATATACATATATACATCATACTTATAAAAAATTCATAAAATTTGATGAAAATTTTATCATCCATCAAATAACAATAGTAAGAGAGAGAGCTTTCAAGTACATGAAATCTAGTACACAGGTACTCTGTGTAAGTCCAACAACATGTCACATGTTATATACAAATTTTTCCATTTCAATCTTTAGAATATTGTCAAAATTGACCTGAAATCCAAAGTGAGAGGAAAAAAGAAAAAAAACAGTCGTATCGTTCCTTTGTTTTACTTCTCTTTTCAGAAAAAAAATCAGAAAATTGAAAAAACATTGCCCAAGTCCAAGGGAAATGTTATGTAATTGTGATTTGGTAGTCTAAAGAGACAATGGGTATATTAAAAGAGAGATTATTTTCGCATCTTATTTTATGCACTCCTTATCTACGCATCAAAAATATTTATAGTAAATATATAATATATTTATATCTATATTTGTGACTGCGTATAGTTAGTATAGAAAGTGTTTATACTAAATACATAATATATTCATATCTGTACATAAATATTTATAGTTAGTATAGAAAATATTTATCACTTTTTTTTTATTATTGAATGATATAAAAAAATTTAAGTTGAAAATTTTGTTGTACAAAAGACAATTTGTATAACTTATAATTCTAATAACATAAAGTATAAACACTTTTGTTATTATGTATTAATATGTTTTAAAAGAAATATAATTATGTTTAAGATATAAATAATGAATGTAATTAAGAAATGTAGTTATCATTCCTGCTCTTTATTAATTTAAGAAGTTATTTCTCTATTTTTTTTGTAAGAAATATCAATTATCAAATGTTGCGTCCCTGTGCTCTGTGACGTGTCTCAGCAATATCCAAGCTCATGTGGTCGTATTATATGTGTTGATTGTGTCTACGATGCAATGTGACCATGTCACTGGTATGTTCATGCGTGTCGTACACGTGTTCGCATTCACAATGACGGATTCAGAATGCTAAGTAAATCTGAACACACCAAATAATTAGACATATAATTAGTTCAATTTTTTTGAATTAAGCTAGACACAATAAAAATTTAAATTATGATTTTATCAATCTAGAAAAATTACTGCAATAATAATTATTTTTCAAATATAAACTCAGACACAGATGTAAACTTGCCACCACATAAATCCGCCACTGTGCATCCAACACTACAAGTGGTATTGAGGCCAATTTTGCATCAATTTGGTATATGATAAAAGAAAAGCATTAATTTGCTATCACTTGGAGAGTAGCACTGAGAAAGTTAGATTGTCAATTTATGCTGTATGAAATATTTGGACACACCAGATAGTTAGAATGTCATGTAGAAATCATTTTCTTCATGACATGGAAGTACTCAAATAGTTTCAATATACATGTTGATGTTGAACATTCAACATCAACATCAACATCAATTGATGTGAAACAACATGTGGTATGAACAATTCATATATAATATACACGCTGTACCTTATAGATTATTGATGTTCCTAATTAGGTTTTTCCTTTTTTTTTCCTTTTTAATTTACGGAACAAAAGTTGAAGATCAAACGTTTGGAAATTCAATGATTTTAGATTAATTAATTAATTAATTGATTAATGCATATGGAACCTATATTTTATTGGGAATGAATTTTTACACTTTAAAGTCAATGACTATTATATAAAATGTATGTTAAAACATCCGTACATCAATTAGATGTATATTATAATTATTTAGTAAAAAGAGAGCGTTGCAGTTTCTATTGGTATATATATAATATATATAAAAGTAAAGTTAATGTGTTTTTAGGAGTAAGGAGCTCTTCGGTATTTCTAACTCAAAATCTATCAAATTGACTTCAAATGAAAAATTCAAGTTGTTCAATAAATTCTTCATATCAAAATTTTATAGAGTACCGAAATTTTCTAACTATTTTTTTCAAATTTTTTAAGATGACTCTAATAATAATAATGAAATAATAAATGTATTTTTAATAACCTGTTACCTTAAAATATTGGACGCCAGATAATTTGCTTTAAATATATTTAATTACATGAATTGCAGTTAATCACTGAAGCACTTATTGCCGAATTTCATTTACCTTAATAACTCGTTTTAGTCATGTTACATTATGACAAAAATCTAATCATGAAATTTGCTTCTCTCTTGCTTTTTGCTTGATATAATGGTTTGTGTATTTTTGTTTTTATTTCCTCATTTAAAAATATGTTTATTGTTCTTAGGTATTATTTTTTTTTGTATTGCTCGTAGAGATTTTTACATAACTAATTGTATTATTCTCTATTATATATACATAGTTCTAATGTTATGAAAAAAAATAATTGATTGTTTTCAAATATATTGCATGTAAATTATCTGATAGAAATTGTTTTTTTTTTATTTTTTTTTTCTTTAGCCAATATTTTTTCCAAAGCAAAATAAAAAAAACCCTAATTAAAATATAGCCCTCAACATCAACTCCCTCAAAAATATTAATAAAACGCATTGCTTTGATTTCTCTTAATTGACATTGTCATTATCATTCAAATTTACAAAACAAGAAAAGAAAAGAGTTATGATTTTTTTTTCTTTTTTTTGTCCCTTATTACCCAAGTGGTGGCTCTATTTTCTCTTTTTTCTCTTTCTTTTATTTATTTTTTGGGAATCTTCTACTTGTTTTTTGGCCAATATCTTTTGTGCAAATTGCATTGTGTGATATGATTTGCATGTCAATTCTGTCATGCACATAGGCACGCTAGTCCTTTGCTTTCTTCTTTTAATCATGAAATAAACAAATCTTTCATCTATAAAGTTCAAAAAGAGGAAAGTTCTATTTTTTTTCTTTTTATATAATTTCATTCTATTTACTCGCCAATTAATATAGCGTTCTTAATTATTAAATGCCGCTAAATTTAGATGCGTCCTTTTTCTGATAGGTAAAAACACACAATTGCTTAATTAATTAAAAGCTATGTAATTAATGTCCTAATAATAAACTCAAAGCACCTTTGATTACAAAATATTACACATATATATTTGCATCATTACATGCATGTGGCCAACATACATGTTTAATTAAATGGGATGTATTATGGTAAATAATGTGGTGATATCTTGTTTGATAATCATAAATACTTATATATAAGTAGGTTTGTAATTAATATTCAAAAATATCTATTTCTATTTGCATGATATATCATTTATATCTTACTAGTTTATAGCTAATTACATGGCGGGCGGTATGCGAATTTGTTTTCCGTTAAGTTTGGAGAAACTTCTAGGAGGCGTCGGATTTCTTCGAATGTGAATAATCTGAATAAGAATGTGTGTATAATTTTTTTTTCTAAATATTTTAGTATCATCCTTTTTGGAGATTAATTTGCTAATAGAGAACTTTGCTTTTTGAGTGGAATGCTTGACAATAGTTAACTTGATAATTTAAATAATGATTTTTTTAAAAAATTGAAAAAAAATAAAAGAAAATTCACAAATTAAAAAAATTTATAGACAAATTCTTAAACTTATGGATTGATTGTGTTTCAAATTTCATATAATTTGAGTGTCATTTGATATTCCATCAAAGAATATTAAATTTGGACCATTGCAATTTCACACAACTTTGATGGTCTTTGATGAAATATTTATTAATTAATTAATAACTATGCTTATATAATTCTTTATTGATTAATTAATAACTATGAAAAGACAATCACCTGTAGATTTTTTAAGAAACAAATATTTGTAATGATATCATATGTTAGGAAACAAATTAATTCACATTTTCAATATGTTACTTTCAAATACTCTCTCTCCTTCTCTATTTTGAATTCCAAATAGATTACAAATAATTTAGAGTTATTATTGTAATTTTGCTACAATGTTGTGATGTATTATTATGAACGATAGTTAATTTTGATTTTGGAACATCTTTTTATTTATATTATAATAATATATTCAGTGAGATGTTTAAGAAATTATATATAATTATAAATATAAGAATAAATGATTTCTCAAATACTTGTAACCCGTACTCATTTCGGATACAAATCGGATTCGATAATTCAAAAATAAATTATGAACATATATCTATCCTGAACTGAAATACTAGATTCAAAATATTTACTATTTGATGTGGTATTCGTATCGGGACCCAGACTTGATCCGGTTTTAAAATAATAAGTATATGGATTAAAATTCGGACCCAAACATTTTCAAAATACGAGTTCAAATATAATAGTACCTAGACCTTACCCGCTCCAATAACACCAATATTTATTTGATACTTTGTTATGTATAATGTAACATTTAAAACAATATAATTATTTTTTTTCCTCTCCCTACTGAATAGTTAAACATATTACTACTATTATGTGCTCTTAAACTTTCTGAAATTATATTCATTTGTCTAATTTAATATCAAATTTTGACCAACATTGCATGGAAATCTTATAGTGCTATTGAAGGTCAACACCTAGAAAATTATGTTCTTCACATCAGTAACAAGTAGCACTAAACTCCATCTAAAATGACAATTAATTAAAATTAAAAACGTTTCCAATGAACATATTGTTAAATCTCAACTTTGGAATTGTCAACTATTATCTTGAAATTTTTCAAATTTGTAAAATACAAATTATCAAAATGATATTGATTTGGAAAATATTCCATAAAAAGCTCTATAAATTTTGTATTCTATGAATTTGTCCAATAGAGGAAATATAATTGAAAAATCTTTTATATATGAATATTGAAAACCAAAAGATTTTATTTTATCTCCATTTATTTAGAAAGAGATAGATGGAGCAAAATATATTATTAATTTTTCTTTCACTTAAAAAAAAAGTTCTGAATTGGGTCTCTATATTGCATTTTTATTCTCTGTACTGCACCAATGCATTTCAACCTCACAATTTTCAACTCAAATTTGAATTAAAATGTTTCCGCAATTTTGCAAATTAAAGTTTGAATTATCTATACTTGTTAAATATTTGGTGGGGGAATAATTATGTTGCATTATTATATAACCATTTTGAATCAAAGTGAATTATTCCCACAAAAGTAGGTGAAGTTGAATCATTGCTGGACAATGCAATTGTCAGATATTGCAGATGATGTTAACAAAGAGACAGAGAGAGAGAGAGGCAATGCCTACTTTATTTCACATGCCATCTGTCATTTTATTTCAATTAATTTCATTTCAGTACTTTGCCTAATTAATAAAGTAACATTTTAATTTCTACAGAGTGAAGTAGATTTGATCTTGCTTTTTCTGATTTTTTTTTTGCTATTATTAATTCATTTATTTTTTATTATTTACATAACATTATGATACATAAGAAATTTTATTTGTATACAGAACAAAGTTTATTGAAGCTCATTCTATGTGAAACATTCCATATTATCAAATTTTTTAATGTTATTAAATTCTCTAATTATATTTTAAATATTATATAATTTTGTATTTTTTAATTGTTCCTTTCTGAAGACCACATATATGAAATCTTTGTTTTTGACAGACTGTAAATTAATTATGTGCCATCCTAAATTCCATGGGGGCATGCAGAAATAAATGCAATTTGACCAAAGAATTTTGTTACCTCCTTTTTTTTTATGAATCCATAAAAGTTGCCATGCATATTACATGTTATGAGTGCAGGTTAGGTATATATATAGCTACCCAAAAATAATTTAAAAATGCTAACAATTGTAGATAATTATTTTGTTTGTTATCCTTTTTTTCCAGGCACTGTGATAAAGATATCATGGCCGTTGATTTTAGATCGCACGGCCAATATACATCGCTTAGTATTACCCTTCAAAATTGGATTAAGAGCTTAAGGTACACTAAACATGTGATAAAGATATTTCAGCATTGTATATAATTAGCATGTTCTTTTCTTAGTTTCTTACATTGATAATAATGAAAATATGATATGTTGATAACAACTGTATTTGATAATTGTAACAACAGACTGATTCGCATAATTTGATTATATTGTGGAGTAAAACTAACGTGCTCCTAGGAGCACCGGATTCTTTGATGCTCTTAACTCAAAATCAATCGAATCGGCTTCAAATAATAAATTCAAGTTATTTATTAAATTCATCATACCAAAAATCATATAGGATACTAAAATATTCTATTTTTAGAATTTTTTAACTATATTTTTTTTCAGATTTTTGAAAATTTCCTATTCTTATATAAAAAATTCATTATTTTATTATTATTTTAGAGTCATTTTTAAAAAATCTAAAAAAATAGTTAGGAAACTTTAAAAATAGAAAATTTTGATATCCCATAAAATTTTGACATGAAGAATTTATTGAGCATCTTGAATTTGTCGTTTGAAGTAGATTTAATAAACTTTGAGTTAAAAGCACTGAGAAATCCGATGCTTCTAGGAACACACTAGTTTTATCACTTAAAAATATAAAACTTAAAATACTATCCATCTGTAAATTATAAATATATATACAATTTTTTATTTTTTATTTTTTTATTAAAATTTATCTAAAAAATCATCATCAAAATTAACAAATTAATCATTATCAATAAATCCCAATATATCCTTAAAAAAATAACAGAACGAAGTAAATCTTCCAACAGGTGTGCGGAGAGGAAGCTGAGGGGGGTAAAACAGTAAAAGCGGTGAAAGAGCGATAACTTAGGTAAATAAAATTACTGTACTCAGTCTGAGTCTGAGTCTGAGTCTGAGTCAGAGACTGACAAGTGTGCCCCACTGTACCTCACCTCTCATCATGCGCCGCGTGGCCTCCTTCCGCCACCTCACCAGTCACTATCCTCCTCTGCAATACTTTCTCAGTTTAACCTCTGCAATGTTTTGTATTTGTCAGAGATTACGTGTCAATATATCTACGAAATTAATGATTTTATTCCACAAACATACTCCTGAAAGACGGTGCCAACCTGATATATCATAATAACACACACACACACACACACACACACACACGTGTGTGTGTGTATGTAAATGTCACTTATAATTTGACTTTGGATTTGGGAGTATGAAATTTTGTGATGATTATATATATTTATATACAAAACGTTATCATCTCATTATTTGTCTTTTTTTTTTCACCTTTTCAACGGTACAATTGAAACAACTTTTGAAGCATGCATATAATCGTTGCAAGTAATGCTAACATCATGATTGTAGTTTTTATTGTGTATCATTGTAGTTCACAATTTTTTTCTTTTTCTTTTTGAGTTTCAAGTACATGAAAAAAAGTAACGGTAATTAGAATTTTGGTGGACATGCCTTATGTTTGACTAGAGTCGGTTAACACCATTGAATTAGAATAATTTGTATGATTATTGAAATTCTTATAATGTTTAAAATTTTTGAAAAATATTTGGAAGATATCATTGCTGATACCGTCGTTGATACCGACTTTATTATTCAGATTAAATGAGTTATTACTCATGTTAGTAACTTTATTATACAAATTATTTTATACGGTATTTGTTATTTAACTTAAATACCGGTAATATGAATAATAACTCACTTAAGTTGAATAATAAAAATACTATACATATAAGTTGCATAATAAAATCGCTAACATACATAAAAACTCATTTAATATGAATATTAAAATAAGTATCGATTGATACACTAATTTGTTTATAAAACAAATAATCAGTTTTATCTAGGACTAATGCAAAGATACTTTTAATATAGATCAACATTATATTAATTGAGAATTTATTTATCAATTCGATAATTATTTATTATTCTATAAATATAGCAAAAATAAAAAAAAAACTTATTGCAAAATATGGAGGTGAAAAAATAATACACATAGCAAAGTTTGCTATAAAAAATAACAAATAATAATACGATTTATTTATTTTTAAAATCAATACCATCTATTTATTTTTAAAATCAATACCAATAAGAATTAGATAGAAGAACACAACAATAATCACTTTGACAGTTCAACTAGTTTAGTGTTAATAAAGCCGTTAACACTGCACCAAGCACAACTACATAGATTTCAAGCCCCAAATTACTTAAATTGTACGGTTGAAAATACCTTCATTCCACTGTGCATTAATTGCAGGGGATCCGCTCACACATTTACCAACCATCTCATTCAGTCATTCTCATACCGAGATATCAGATCCTCTAAGGCTTCTACAAAAGATGTTTCCCGTATGGCAACTTAAACATACCTTCATTTCAGTGACTCAGAACAGATCATGACATCCTTACATGCCCACAGAAGATCCGAAATCCATCTTTCTTTGCGTACTCTCGGTGCAGTACGCCGTCCCCGTACAAAACAACCTCCCATTCTTTCACCACACACACACCGCTTCTATATTTATTACAAGCAGCACCACAACACTTGATTGCACTGCATTGCACCAATGACGCGCTCTGTTTTTTTTACACGAAACAAACGAAAAGCTTGGTGCTTTCTTTAGCTGAGAGAGAGAGAGAGAGAGAGAGAGAGAGAGAGAGCTTCCAATAAATTATCTCACCACATCATCCCCAGAGAACTTTAAATTCCCTACCATCTATCTTTTCGTTTCGTAATTATTCATCCAGGTGGTAAAAAAACAAACAAGAATGCCAACCCCGATTTGGGTTTCGTGCTTTCGACTCAACCAAATTTTTATCCTTTTTCTCGCCGCTTGTCGCATTCAATTCAATTTTCTTCTCTTCCCATTTTGACCTTGTGCTTCTCTGCGGTTCTATTTCAGGTTCCTTCTTCCTTTTTTTACATCTTTATTATTGCAACAAAAAACAAACAACAACAACATGTGTTAATTTATTAGTATATGAGATTTCTCAAGATTTAAACTTTATCATGAGAGCGCGGTTTTGGGCTACTTAGCGGTGTTGGGTTGTTAAGGTTTTGGCAGCCTTTTTAAACTCCATTTCTCTTTTTCAGTAATAAGCGCGGATTTTAATATATATAAAAAAGAGAGCTTGTAACTCGAAAACAGTGTTACTCAAAGGGCGTGGGGGGAGAGAGAGAGAGAGAGAGAGAGAGAGCAGAGAGAGAGAGAGAGAGAGTGAGAGAGAGATGTATACGAGAGGAGAGATCAAGGTGCGGAGCATGAGAGAAGCACCGAGGCACGAAAAAGTAGGTCTCTTTGTAAGAGATTTCTTGTTTCTATGAGTTTTGAGGTCAATTTTGTATAAAAGATTCATCTTTTTCTTCGTGAATTGAGTGCCCCAATTGAATTGGTGCTTTGTGGGTCTTTTGAGGCTGGCGCGAGTACAATTTCGTTTATTTTTTCAAGTCATTTACTGAAATTAATAACAAACAGAGAGAGTGTTTTGTTGATTGATTCAATTCTCAAGCGATATTATATTTCAAAATGGGTTCTTTAATTTCGCTTGTGGGTAATTCAGTTGTTTCTGAGACAATTTCGAGATTGGTATCTTGAATTTTCTTATTATTATCATTTTAAATTTCCCTCGTTTTTTTCATTCTATCATAGCGTTATATTTTTTTTAAGGAAATGGAGAAAGAGAAGAAAATCGAGAAGATAACAAAAAAACCAGTTACTAATAATGCCAAAAGAGCTCCTAACAGATTCCAAGCGAGAAGAGAAAGGAAGATCGCATTGCAACAAGATGTAAGTAACCAACAATCTTTCTTTCTCTCTGTTTATTTATACTATTTCAATTCCCAATTCATGTTTTAGTTTTAACAGGTTGACAAGCTAAAGAAGAAACTGAGACATGAAGAGAATGTGCATAGAGCTCTTGAGAGAGCATTTACCAGACCGATTGGTGCTCTGCCTCGCCTCCCTCCGTATCTCCCTTCTCATGTAATTCTTACACTTGGTTTCAATCTCTTAAGTATCATGTTGAAATTAAGGTTTCAATTTCAGTTATAATTTGGTTATCTGTTGTTGATTTCGCTGACAAAGACATTGGAGCTGTTGGCTGAGGTGGCGGTTTTGGAAGAAGAGGTGATGAGGCTTGAAGAACAGGTGGTGAATTTTAGACAAGGGCTTTTTCAAGAGGCGATTATCAGCTCTAATTCTAAGAAATCAAGAGAAAGTTCGCCCGATTTGAACCCAAATTCTCAATTGTCAAACTCGGAATCGACGAGACCTGTGAACACGGTACAATTGCCTTCAAATCCGGAGCCAATCGGGCCCACGTCGAATCGAATTGGCAATGGGAGGCAGGTGCCAAGGAAACAGTCAAGCGTCAATTCTGGTAAAGAGAACCAAAGTACTGTGAATTCAGTTCGAAATTTCAGACAATCTCCTGTAAAGAAACCTTCAATTTCAAAAATCCAACCTCAAAAGCAACCAAACAATAAGGTAGAATTCTCATTTTCATAAAAAAACATTTTACCCAATTTGACATTGACATAAAATTTTGATGTTTCTTTTGATGCATCTGTTATGTTTTCAGGTTCAGAAATCAGCAATAAACAAAAAAGGTGGTGAGAATGTGCACATTGCCCCAAATTCAGATAAGGACTCCAAATTGGATGGTTCTAGTGACCCAAACAAATTATCAGAAGAAATTTTGAAATGTTTGATGAACATTTTCTCTCAGATGAGTTTATCTGAGAAATCCGAAGAAGAACAGTGCACTTCTCCTTCGGTTTCGGGTTCTTCATCTGCAAGTTCAGATAGTACTGATTCGGGCGACCCGTATGGCATATTGGATTTTGGAAAGAGGGATATTGGATCCTATAAGAATTTCATAGTGGTGGATGGAAGTTCTTTTAACCCCAATTTAGTAGGAGATTCTCCTCTTCTGATAAGGAGGCTTAAGTAAGTTGTAAAACCAGAAATGTTGATTTTTTTCTATTTTCTTGTTGGGTCTTCCGTTTTTTTTTTTTTTTTTTACTTTTTCCCCCTTATAACAAGTAATTTGGGTCTATAAAATAGGATTCTGAATTGCTCTTGTTGGTATAAAAGATATGTATATAATCCTGAATAGTTGGTATTTTTTATTTTTCTTGTTGGGTCTTTCTTTTTTTCTTTTCTTTTCCCCCCCTTATAAATAGCTAATAATTTGGGTCTATTCAATTTCTTTTTTATTCTTTTCTCCTGTTTGTAGGTGATAAAACTATTAGATTTCTGTGTTGTAAAATATCAGTCTTTGATTTTGTTCTGACTCCATTTAATTTGCTTCTTCCTCTAGTCTTATCTGTTCTGTTTAAGAGATGCAAAAGAAAGCTGTCCATGCTGCTTTTGCTGGTTACTGTTTAGTGCATGTTATCATTATTTTTCCCTTTTTTCTTTTCCCTTTTTTTTCCTCTTCTCTTGTTAATCTGTGTTCAATTTTGGACCACTGGTGCTTTTGTTTTAAATTATACTTAAGTTTGTTCAGTTAGCCTGATGGGGCCAATAAAGTTTGGGTTCAGAGATCTATTCTGATAATTAAATTGAAGTTTTTGAGTATCATATAAGATAAATGTAGCTACTATTTAGTCAAGATTTGCTTGTTTGAAGAGTAGCCTGTATAGGGACATTCTACATATTTTATCTAACCTAATTATTTATCTTTTCTTGTCTGGTGGCTTAATTAATTTGCAATTTTGATTATTTCAGGGGCTTAATGACAAAGCTTGCAACAGTGGAATTGATAGGGCTCTCTCATCAACAAAAACTGGCATTTTGGATAAACATATACAATGCATGTATGATGAATGTAAGACATCATCAATATCATATCTAATTCTTTTTTTTTTAATTCTGAATAATTTAGGACTATAGTACACACATAATTCTTGGGATTTCTTAGCGTTTACTTTGGATCATTAAAATATAAGCTTTCTCTTTCTTCAATAATTATTATCCTTAACATACCTTTGACATTTTAATTGAGTTATGGGTTCATGCTAAATTGGTAATAAATTCTCACTTGAGGGACTGCAGCAGAGATACCAGAAACTTGAAGGACCATTTATGTTATTATACCATAGTCATGTTTATGCATTCCTTAGTATAATGTACTTAATTGGCATTGGTTAGTTGTCAAGACATGACATAAATATACACAATTATCTAATAAAATAGTGACTTTCTGTTCATGCTTTTTCCCTATAGAGTGTGGGATAACAAATCATGCTGTCTCCATGTGAACAAGCAAAATAATACTATACCAACTCATCTTACCTTTTTCTTCCTCTCTCTCTCTCTCTCTCTCTGTTTGTTTTTTTATATTTTTTCAAAGGATTCTTGTTTCTCTCTCTTTGACTAATTTCATGCCTATTGTGCATGAATGCACGGTTGTACCATGCTAATGAGAAAGAAGATATACTTGGCTTGGCCTAACTGTCTATGCTTATCATTTTTTTATTTATTTTTAAATATTTTATTTCATGTATTTCAGGGTTTTCTTGAACAAGGGATACCTACTAGCCCTCAGATGCTTGTTTCTCTGATACCAAAGGTATAATTCTAATAATTGTCCCTTTTCTTTTCTATTTTACTTTAACATCTTTTGCAGAATTTTTTTCTCTCTGACCCCCTTGAAACTAGTTATCTCAACAACACCCTTAGTGGCAATTATTTTTATTGCCTATCATACTTAAATTTAAAATATTTATATATGATTTGCATCCATCTATGTGTTTAAATTATTTATTTTAGAAATGTTAATTGCAATCTAATAGTTGGGTTTTTTTTTTGTCTAGGCAACGATAAATGTAGGTGGCCAATTGCTGAATGCCATGACTATCGAGCATTTTATACTGCGGCTACCTTACAATATAAAAGATGTATGATACATGATTGTTTTCTCTATTGCTTTCCAGAAGTTCAGAATAATTCAATTTTGAATTTAGTATCTTAAAATTTTTATTTTTAAAATTAAATCACAGGCATATCCAAAAAGAATGAAGGATGACATGACAATGAGAGGTATTTTCGGGCTCGATTGGCCTGAACCGTTGGTTACATTTGCTCTTTCATGTGGGAGTTCTTCTTCTCCAGCAGTAAGTAGTACTTTTATTAAAGAAAAATATATGCTAAAAGAATAATAACATTTTGCATTTATTGTTTCCTTTCGGATTATTCAACATCAAAGTAACCAAGTACTATTTTTCTTACATATGGCATTCTAATTTCTGTGTAACTATGATAGTTCAATTATTTAACTATTTGGAATTTCATGTCCTTCTGTTTGAATTTATCATCATGTCATATATATTCGCATTATGGACCTTCCATAGGCTACGCTTATTCTGTCCTGTTGTATATAACACAGTACCACGGAACTAGCAATTGATTTTTCATAGAGCTGTATACCTAATCAAGTTTTGTCACTGGTGCCATCTACCATTCCTGGGGACTACATGATTTTGTTGGAGACAGCTTATTTTTGTATTTATACAGTTCTATTTATTGTCCTGATCAATTGGACCCATTATATGAATTTGTTTTGCCTCAGAAATGCTAGTTGTGTGTGGTCCTTTCTTCTACCAAAATGAATGCTGTCATGTATCTCTAAATTCTCCACAATGTTCCATCCTACGATGAATAAACCAAAAAAAATTTGACAATGCCTTATGTTCACATGTAAATAGTTTGAAATGTCCAGATGTGAGATGTACATTTAGACTATGAATCAAACATTACTGTTAGTATTATAAAATAATTCCTGATAAATTAATTGCAAGCAAACAAAATTAAGGTGTCTTGAATTACATAAAAACCAGTACATTTAATTCTTCTCTCACCCTGCTGTTCTCTGTTTCTCCATTTGAAGGTGAGACTGTACACACCGTCTCATGTGGAGCAACAGCTGGAGACAGCTAAGAAAGACTTCTTGCAAGCTTCGATAGGCATCTCCAATCCGACCAAACTTGCCATCCCCAAGTTGCTTCACTGGTACATGCTGGATTTTGCCAAGGACACGGAGTCACTCATGGACTGGATTTGCATGCAATTACCTGACCACCTCATGAGCGACGCAGTTAGGTGCCTTGAGATCAGTAAAACCAGCACCTCTACCGTGCAAGTTTTACCGTATGAGTTCAGATTCAGGTATCTCTTGGCTACATGAAAAAGGAGAAATCGCATTTTGAAATAAGTGAGATGTTAAAGAGTTTGTTCATAGATTCGGTCCAGTGAAATTTTAGATTTTCTACGGCGGTGGTTTTTTGTAAAGAGTATGTATAGGTATGCAAAAGTTGGCTTGTTTTTTTTTTCTTTTTTTTTGTTTTTTTTCTGAAGGAGGTTTTTTTTTTGTTTTGAATAATTTGTTAGTTGAAGAAAATAATGCAAGAGTAAAAAAAAAAAAAAAATAGAGAGGGGCATGGCATGTGTTTGTTGGTGATGACTAGTACCAAAATTATTGCATGAGTTCCTAATTTGGAGTGCTTGTGTTAACCTAATAGTAATCTAATTATTGGGCTTTTGTACTAGGAATGCTAATGGATGGACCCTATAAATCTAATTATGTTACATTAATTCCGTATTTAATTTTGGTCCCCAAAAAGGTGATCTCTATCAAATATACAATATTGTTAAATATGTTGGGATTATACACTTCAAATAAATATCAGTTGTCACTTATTAATTTCCTATAATAGAATGCTATATTAAATCTCATTGACTCTGCTATAGTCATTCATACCACAAATACAGGTTCATTAACTCAAGTAAATTAAAAAAAATAATATAATTTTTAATTTTATATAATTTGTGATTAAAATACCAGCTTATATTTTTTAAATAAAGAATGACATACATCTTAAGCACTGACAATGAAAAAAACAAATTAAAAAGGAATTCCTTTCACCTCACTAAAAAAACAAATTAAAAAGGAATTCCTTTCACCTCACCAAAAAAACAAATTAAAAAGGAATTCCTTTCACCTCACTAAATGCTCACATGCAATAATCCAATTGCCACATTTATCCAAATTGGGCCCAATTAATAATGCTAACTGCTTCTTGTTGTTTTTTCTTTCAAGATTCAAGAGTACTTTAGATAAAACAATATCAGAAAACTATATGTCTATACCTCAATTAGTAATTCATGTACCTAATTAATTAATCAACATTAATTGGATAGGTTCTCTCTGGGAGGTCAAAAGGTTTGAAATTTAACTAATACCTCTATTAATTGATGATAATTTAAGAGATTTTATTTACACCTTATACTAAAAAAAAAGATACATTGGATGGATCTGAGTCATTTATATATAGTACCTGTTGATGGGAAAATTAATTGAATTTAATCTCTCTCTTTATGAATTTGTAGAAAGCCTTAAAATGGTACATTGATAAGGCATGGCCATTTGCCTCGTAGTTATAATCTCTCTCCATACACATTAATTTTCAATGGTGCATTGATCAAGCATGGTATTATCATTTTTAAAATAAAATATATGTTTTTTTAAGATAAAGATGAGAGTCAAATCATTAAAATTTAAATATTTATAAAGGATTCTCATCCGGATTTCGAATCTACAACTTTCTACACATAAAACATTATCTTTATCACTAGATTAAAAGCTGATTCTCATAAAATATATATGTTCTATATTCTACTTTGAAATGTGATGTTTAACACGACGAACTTTTCTAAATTTTATGTTTTTTTTTCAAAAAAAAAGTATATGTTCATTTGTGGTAATTGTACCTGAAATTATTATCTAATATCAAAATATTTGTGGTGTATAATAAAAAAACATACCTTAGATTTTTAAGAGAATCTTGGAAGAATGCCGTACAACAGTTTTATTTGTTGTGTATAATATTATCTAATATCAAAATATTTTGTGGTGTATAATAATTTTTCATTGCATGGTCCAGGCACCAAGGGAACAAATTTAGTCACCACAGATTTTGCACAAATTCAACAACTAAGGGGTCTACACCACTACTAAATGTTTTTCCCCCTTTTTTTGGGGTTAATTATTGATTTTGTTAAATTTTTGTAATAAAGTTGATATATATAAGTTTAAAAGTTACTAAGGAGACTCTAAGTTTAATTTAAAAAAAAATCAATGATGAATTGTGACTAAGATATATATTGTCATTCATATATAACATAGGTTGCATGTTTGAACTTAATGTTCACACTGAAGATAAAATTTGATGAATTTTAATTTCATCTTGTTCTTATACTAGAAAAGAAACAAACACTATATATGGTGATTATAAAATGATAAATTCATATGATTGATCAAATATGCTTCACAAGTAGAAGTATTAGCATTCAAAAGAAAAGAAAAAGAAATCAAGATTATCTTACAAAAAGGTGTAACATAATTTTTTTTACTTGTGACAATTCTATGATTTAATATAATGACAAGGCAAACAAAACAACATGCAATATCTTATATAATAACATACCAAGTATGCTATGAGCAAAGTTTATTACCACTGAAATAATTTTACCTTTTTTATATTTTTTCTAATTTTCCTCAACAGTAACTGTTACTGTACTTTTATTCATTTATTGACACTGAATTGGACATCTTTTCTAATTTTACCTTTTTTATATATATGCACCTAAATATATTTACATTTCTTTCAAAAAATATTTATACTAATGACAGAAATATTCATACCTTGTATTACTAGAATTAAAAGTTTTGCAAACTTTATTTTTACTTGTACAATAAAATTTTTAACTTAAAATCTTTCATATCATTGAGGAATGAAAATGTGATAAATATTTTCTATACTTACTATAAACACTTATAAATATAAATATAAATTACTTATTTATTTAGTATAAACACTTATAATATGCAGATAAGGAATGTAAAACATGAAATACAACAATAATTTCTTTTTTGTTTTATATTACCTTTGGGGTAATAATAATATAATGACATTTGCAAACACTACTATTTGAAATTTTGAATTACCAGAGTGAAATAAATTTGGCCACTTTTGTGAGCTCATTCATGAACTGGTTGGTGGTGCAAAAGGACATGAAAATTTTTTGACATTATGGAATTATTATGAAAAGTATGGTCCCCTTCCATTCCATATTATTTGCATATAGAGACTTTTGAATACATATATGTGAAAAACAGTATTGTCTTCAACCTACCTACTTTGCCTGATCAGCAACCTGGGGGTAATTTTGTAATTTGCCCCATCACATGCTAAAGATTTTGCTCCAAATTGAAATGTTGGTTCGGTTTCAGTACCGTAGGAGCAAAAAATCTCTCGTTGCTCTTGACTCAAAATCTATTAAATCGACTTCAAATAAAAAATTGAAGCTATTCAATAAATTTTTCATATTAAAATCTTGTAAGATATTGAAATTTTCTATTTTTAGGATTTTCTAACTATTTTTTTTAGATTTTTTAAGATGAATTTAATAATAATGATAAAATAATGAATTTTGCATATAAAAATAGATCATTTTTCAAAAATATGAAATAAATAGTTAAATAAATTAAAAATATAAAAAAATTATTGAGTAACTTGAATTTATCGTTTGCAGCTGATTCGATGAATTTTGAGTTAGAAATATCGGGAAATACAATGCTCCTAGAAGGATGCTAACCTAGACAATCCCAATGTTTTTTGTAAAAAAAAAAACAGAGAAAAGTATCAATTTACTATTAAATCATCAAACACTGTTGATATCAATTAGTAATGAGTAAATTGCACAAATGCGTTCATTTTTTGAGCTTTTGTTTTGGTTTTCATAAAATATTCTATTATTAAAGAGGAGGATTTGAATACCTCCACATTTAACATCTCCGTTAAGTTTTCATTTTTAAAATTTTAGTAACTCAAATTTGCTTTAGGCTTCCAAGATAGAAAATTGCACAAATGCCTTCCAAATTTGTCTCCATTAATTAACTTAAAACTTTCAACACAAAAGTAGAAAATTAAAGGTTTTAGGACTAATAATTAAAAAAAAATGCCTGATACCTTTAAGGACCACTGTAATTTACTTACTTTCAGGCTTCCATTTTGGTATCAACCTTTTTTTTTTTTTTCTGTTTTCTCTATTTATTTTTAAATTTTTTTTATGGCAACGGAGTGGCCGGTTATTCAGGCAAAGCCGGGTTTTGTTCTCGTAGTCATACAACATTTCATTACCAATGAATTTTATTTAGAAGATGTACAAATTTAGCATCATATATATATATATATATATATATGTATACTTCATTTCTTCTTCACTAGATGAAAAGAACACAAAAATATGCTGCTTTGTTGAAAAATTAATTAGCCAACTTAAAAAAAAAACATAAATGATCAAATGCTTTTTTGGAAGTAAATTCAGCCCAACATAATTTTCAAATTTAGCATCATAAATAATATTTTGGAACTGATTTCAAGATGGACCTAGTAAGGGTTTGACTGATTATAATTTCATTCCAATAGGCCCAATAAATTTATTAATCTATTAATTTTGGGTTGTATTAAATTGGGCTTAATAATCAATGAAGTTAACATTTTTTGAAGGCCCAATATACATGAATGTCAAATATCATGAGAAAATATACATGAATGTCAAATTTATAATTTATTTGTTTTCATTCATATTCGGAACTCTAACATTGATTCTAATAAATAATAATGTAAATGCTAAACTTGGTCTGACTTATTTATTTCTTTTGATGTTTACTGATTATTATTATTCAAAAATTTCGTCTTGTATAAAGTTAATTCAAATTTTTCTTATAAAAATCATGCATGGTTAACTTTTTAAATGTATATGATTTATTTTTTTCCGGACAAAAGAAATTAGTAAACCATATTCTGGTTGAAATTTGTGCAATTTTTTTTGGACAATTAAAATCTATACCTATTTCATTGTTTTGTAAAATAAATAAGCTAAAATTTAGTTGAGCTTTATTTAAACCTGAATTAATTCAGTTATAGTGGTATTTAATTGAATGCTTTACGTCAAAAAAATAACGCGACCAAATAATCGAAAAAATATAGTTTTAAAAAAGGATTAATACAATATAACAAAGAATTAACATAATGTTAATTAAGTATTACGATAACCTTATATTGAAATCATACATTAGTATCAAAATATTCTTTTAAATAATCATCAAAATCGTACATTATACACAAGCAAACACTTTCAATAGAATAAAGATTAATATTAATTATCATACTTTGGTCAAGGAAAAAAAATCAAAATTTGCAATTAACATGAAATAAGCCCCAATGTGAGCTTTTTTGTGCAAAATTGCAAAGGAAAACATGAAAGAACAAAAAGATTTAACCAAATGTTTAACATATATAAATTAACAACATAAAAATTTTGGAACCTAGCTACATGATTAACAACTTCAAAATTTGGATTTTTAAAAAATGATAACAGTAAGATTTTAAGGGAAGAAAACGATTATACAAAAAGAAAATTGAAAGGACACATCCATTTAAAATAGAAGGGATATTTGTCAATTCAATTTCTAATAATAATTAAACAAAAGAATTAAAAAATAAAAGAAGATAGAAACAAGAATATTAAGGTTTGATGGGATATTAGATATTATTGTACTTTGATGGGAAAATTGACAATTTTAGAAGTTTTTACAACTTTTTATTTTGGATAGAAAAACAGAACTTTCGGTAATCAGACTTTCATATTTTTCAAATTAAGTTCACAAATTTTGATTTCGTAATTTTTTTTTTCCGAAAATTTAGTCAATAAGTAGATGAAGCAAAATTAAAACAATGTAAATATTAAATCAATCTAAGATATTGGTATTTGATAGTAGCAAAGTACTGAGAGTAAATAGTATTAAAATTTTAAAAAAATGGTGATTTAATTTTACTCTATATTTATAAGCGTTTTAATTTATTTCATTTTAAATGCTTTCGTTTGATGTGTTAAAATACTTAAAAATATTTAAATTATTTTTACTTCACTTGTCAAACGGGAGTTGAGAATGAGCGCTCTGTGGGCTGATTGTGGGCCCACAGATATGCCAAATAAGTCAGTTCTTTCATTAAATTATGGAAAATGTTTTTTTGTTCTCATTCGTCGTGGTAATATATATGTGGTGTGCAAATTTTTTAGAAAAGTTTATACTTTATACATATTTCATATTTTCTTATGATTATGATTATGTGTCATTCTTTCCTTACACATCTTACCTTATTTTATCATATCTCTAATTTTTTTTTCTTTTTTTTCTGCGTCCCGGACAGAATTTCTTTATAATCACAGTAAGTCATAATTCTTCTATAAAAATTAAAAACATATATTAAGTTATTTATTTTCTGAATCAACTCTTATTTGAATCACAGAAATTACTGATCTCTTTTTAATTTCACCTCAAACTCCGCTAATACTTACATACATTTAGAAACTCTCCACACAAAATGCCACAGATGAAATGCAATGGAAAAAAACTGATGAGATGAGAACCACTAGCATTAAAAAACAAAGAAAAATCATTTCATCATCATGGAAATTAATGCAGTTTGGTTCCTTGTACTTGCCATATCTGGTTCTACACTATTCCCTTCTCGTAATCATCTCAACTCATTTATATCTATGAAACCGACCTTAAAATTTGTCACAATATCAGATTTTTTGCATCTTTTGAACATCCTACATCATGTATTTTGGGTATAATTTACTGACAAGTTATTTGAAAACTATCATGTAAATGGTGAGCTTTTTTTTTTAATTGATTTTCTCATTTTAATCTTGTAGTTTATTTTCTTTTCATCCCCCAAACTCATAGAATCTACATGTTATTTATTTTTTAATTTTAATTTTAATTTTTTTGCAATTTCAGAGTGAGATTTAAATACGAAAAATAAGTATATGATTCTTAATTGTTTCTTCTCAGATGTTGTAAAATTGAAGACCTAGAAATGTAAAATCCAGAAAATTCAGTTGAAGAATTTTTAAAGATATTTAATATTGAATAACTTGTCTTTTATCATTATCTAAAGAAAATCGAATCCAACATATTTTATCAGTGCTTATTCCGTTTGACTTGCGAATATCATCAGTCTTTTATTTGCAAAGCCAGATTAAAAATAAAATCAAAGATAATATTTACAATCATTCTAATTTCAAAATTTCTACTTTAGATAATCTTTTTCATATTGATATATTAAGAAATATATAAAGGGGAGCCTTTTGTAAAACCCTCAAACACAAACACAAGCAGAAGCTATGGCCACATTTAATCCACCACATATAGATATTGAGTGTGTCAATTCCTTGCTCTTAGACAGTTAGTTGAACAATTTGCAGAGACAACTAGCTAAAATCATAAATATCCTTATCCCTGACTTTATATAAAATTAATGGGCTCTACAAATTGATACGGTTATACCTACCTACTTTTTGTTTGATCATGATTCTATACCTCAAAATCCTTTTCAATTAAAAATTTTTATACAGAAAATTTGATTATTCCAGAAATTAAAGGTTCAGCTCCAATTAAGTAAATGGAAATTAAAGGTTCAGCTCATGAGAAAACATGTTTTTCTCATGATTGATAATAAATTGATAATTAAAAAGGTTTTTCTCATGATTGTTGAAGAATATAATCTTTTTTTCTGAAAGAATAGTTCTTTTAGTATAATTAAGCAATATAAAAGGTTTTTTTGAATAGATCCTTAGTTAGCTGCTATGTTAATTTCACTGATTAACTTTGAGACTTCTGGATTAGGTTATAGGTTTTATACCTTGAAATTGAATGCAGCATTTACAATCTCTTTTACCAGTTCATGTGGAGGATAATGCAAACCAAACGATTGAGGATTTAGTACCATTATTGTACCAGTACAGCACAGTGCAGAACAGCTGGAAATGGTGACGGTTGCAGGGACAGCATCAAAATATAATTGTCTGAAGTGACCATTTTGTAATAAAGCTTTTTGGCTATTTCCTTTTCTATTGTTGCTTAGGTTTTAATTGCAAAAGTTGTAAAGTGGTATATAACGTTAAGTTGTACTATTAGGTACTGAGACTGGTACCAGTGTTTTAGCTGTGTGCACTACATAATAGTTAGTCAATTTGTGCTGAGAAGTGGTATTCATAGAAACACTGATATGTTGACTTCTAAATAAAAGTTGAGATTGAATGTACCAGTAAGGCTGGGGATTATGTTTTCTATGATTTGCTTTTTCTTCCATGGGTTGTTAATGATTTTGGATATTGTAATATGGTTGGTTTCATGCAATGAAACTGGTGCTAATAAAATCAATAAAATTATCATTTTTTTCAAAAAAAAATGAGTCAATTTTTTATTTAATAATTTAAAAGATTATAAGGAGAACTGACTATAAATAATAAATAATAATTATTGTTGATTTCAATTGGCCTATTCTATATGATTTATAGAATATTGTCCTGAACCAAAAAGAACAAATAATAATTCATGTCGACAAGTTTTTAATTTTTAATTTATATATTTTTTCTATATATCTCTTTCTCTTACCTTCCCCTTTTCACTTTTATTTTTTTATCAGATAAAAAGAAACAATTGGATTGGAGCAAATTGGATGCTGTTTCCTGAAATTAAAGCGGTGAGTATAAATATATACTGACGTGGCAAAACAAATTCCACCAATTTTGTTTCATTGTTTTGTCTCGACTACACAACAAACAAACATGTAGCCATGAAATCATAAACTGCGTTTGTAATTTTGCAAGAGATCTTATTTGTTTTCATGCTCATTCCCTTCTATGTAGGAAATCAATGAATTGAATACCAGTAAAAGGACACACAGTCTTGTATTGGTCGATTGCAACAAAATTCTTGATGATCACCTCTTTACATAAATACATGCTTTTCATTTAAACATGAGATGCACTAACAAACAAAAATTAAACACACTCAACCTCTTGTTCTGGAACTAGTAACGATTGTTGGGTAACTGACACGTGGCATCCACGTCATGCACGCGACTACAGGATCCTTGAGATGTTGTTGTCACTTTGAGAGCTACCCTCTTCTTATCAGTACAACTGTCCTTCACTATACCAACCAGAGCATCTCTCAATCTCTCAATCTCTCTCTCACCTCTCTCTCTCTCTCTCTCTCTGTGTCCCTCTTCTTCTCATGTCTATCAATTCATCTCTCTCAATGAACAGTCCCTCTCAAAAGATGAGGTCTGTTTCAAGCTACACCTCTTCAAAAGGGATAGCTGCCATAGTCGGCGTTGGCCCGAAGCTCGGCCGCTCCATCGCATGCAAATTTGCTCATGAAGGATACACTATTGCCATTCTTTCTCGAGATCTTGGTACAATCAGTACACCTATCCTTAATTTCATTTTTTTTATGTATTATAATGCCTTTTGGAATGCCCAAAAGTCAATAGTTCACTGTTATCGTTTCAGAACCTCAAATTCTAAATCTTTTTGCTTGATCCATCCCCTTCTCATTCACATAGCATATGCTAGAATTTTGATTTTGAACAAATTAATCGTACATCTTAGACATGTGCTAAATTCACATAGGATTTTGGGTGCCGGTCCGAAACTGAAAATTTGTACTGAAATTTCTGTAATTCTGTTTCTGTTTTACTGATTACCTAATTGCATGGGCTGATATATGTGTGCTTATTGTGTGTTTATAGATAAATTGTCTCATTTGGCTGATGAGATCGCATGTGAGGCGAAGGCCCAAGTTTTTGCAATCCGAATTGATTGCACCGATTGCAAATCGGTACGAGAAGCATTTGAAGGGGTTCTATCACTTGGACCGGTGGAGGTGTTAGTGTACAATGCATGCGAGCCGGCATCATCCCAACCAAATAATTTCATGTCTATTAGCCCCGAGTCCTTCCAACGCTCTCTCGCTGCATCAGCTCTTGGATCATTTTATTGTGCCCAACAAGTATGCTTATGCTAAAATCATTCTTAATCTGACATAATTTATATCTACTTTTGTTATTTTTGTGTTATCATGCCCATGCTAAAAATAAAAAGTACGTCAATTTAACAATCGCTTGCCGGGCAATTTTGTGAAGGTTATACCCGGGATGATGGAGAGGGGAAGGGGCACGATAATATTGACGGGGTCTTCGGCTTCCTTAAATGGCTTTGCTGGATATAGTGAACTAAGTAAGAACCTTGATCCTTGACAAATTATTACATTCTTTTTTAACCACTGAAAAAGAAAGACGAATTATTACATCTTTATGTGAAACACAATCGTTGTCATACCTCTCTTTATATATATTTTTTATTTAATTCAGAAATAAATCATTTCATTATTGTACCAAAAACATATATTTCATCGAAAGAGCATTAAATTTTCATTGAATGTAGGTTGTAGCAAGTTTGCAATGAGGGGTTTGTCTCAAAGCCTTGCAAAGGAATTCTTTGCATGTGGCATTCATGTTGCACATGTAGTAATTGATGGTGCAATCAGTGCTCCAAGGTTAGAATTTAATTTCTCTTTGCTTACATCTCTTGAATTTTAAATTACCTTTATGATTTCTTCTTTTTATTTAAAGAGTGACATTTCGTTTTCCCCAGAAATGATTGGGGCTTCTTTTGATTAAAAGGTGAGAAGGCTCTTGTGTGCCCACAAAAAGTGCTCTCTTCTTTTTCTCTTTTCCTTTGTCTAGAATTCTCTAATATTATCTACAACTGTTCATAATTATACTAGGTATCTGAGATTCTGGTTCTTCACCTTCATTTTTATTTTCTTCACTTGTTTCTATCTCAATTACTGTGTTTTTTTTTTCAAGGTCTTCATAATCATACTAGGTATCTTTTTTTTTCTTGATGTAAGCGTTTCCGTTAATTTTGACAATTATTCCTTTGTAAATGTCTTTTATAAAACTTGAATCTGTATCTGTCCGTAGAGAGACGAGGTCTACCATACTAGATATCTAAGATTCTAGTTCTTCATCTTCATTTTTTTCTATATGAATTCCTCTGTTTTGTTTGTTTTTTTTCAAGGTCTTCAAAGGGAGAAGAGAGCACAAGCACATGTTGCATGGATCCTGAAGCAATAGCACAAAGTTACTGGTACATACACACACAGGACAAGAGCGCTTGGACGCAGGAACTGGATCTACGGTCCCCAAATCAGAGATTCTGATCTCAAAGAGATTTGTTTGCTTCTTTTTGTTCCAACTTTTTTTGGAGTGTAGTTCTGGGTCAAGAGGCTCAATTAAAGAGTGTGGTGGAATCAGTAGATTCTGGTATTTGATGAATTGGGAAAATTAAGATATTGTGTGGCAGAGACTGTTGTATCGTGTCATGCTCCTCCGCTTGCGAAATTGCATCTTGCATTTCGGTGCCAGTGGAAGACAAACAAAATATCTGGGTTTTTCTCAGAATATATTCATTATCTGCACTTTTTCTATGCACTGTACAGATTCTGGTTTATCTGTTTTTCATGCGCCTGGATTTCTTTTTTGTATTGGGTGTTTGATTATTTCATAGGTGATCTAATAAAAAAAATAAGGAATTACATTTTGGCATGGAATTGAAGAGCGTTCAAAAGTTTAAAATGGAAAAAGGATCTAGCATTCTAGCATAAGCACGCCTGTTGGCCATTTATTAAAGAAAAATGAGGTTTTGTTTGGATTTCATTATTGATTTCGTTATCGATATTACTATTATTATTATTATTAAGTTTATATATTTATTATTTTGAGTAAATTACACAAATAGTCTTTAAAGTATCATATCTTTATCACTTTAATCCTTAAAATTTCAAAAATATCAATTTAATCCTTAAAGTATCATTTAGTTATCATTTTAGTCTTTAAAATTTTAAGATATCAATTTAGTCCTTAACTATTACTAATTTATCATTTTTAATCCTCAAAATTTTTATTTAGAATATTTTAGGTCTACCATTATTATCGGTCAAAAAAATAAATGAAAATCCATTGTTGCATGCATATTATCATGATATATTTTTTTTATATTTATGAAAAAGTATGTAAATTTTATTTTATATAATTTATGATGGCACAAACATGATTGTTAGTGTTAATTTAATTAATATTTAATGTCATAAATAATTATATTTTTTTCATATTATTTGTATTATTTGATACTTATGTTCAAACTAGTCTCAATGTAAAAATAAGAAAATATGATAAATATAATTATTATTTTTTCAATAGATATTAAATGTAGATCAATTTGATACAAATTAAAAATTTGAAGGACTAAATTGGTACTTTTGAAACTTTACGGACCAAAATGATTATCAAATGGCACTTTAAGGACCAAATTGATAATTTTGAAACTTTAATGACCAATATGATAAAGGAGTGATACTTTAGGGACCATTTGTGTAACTTACTCTATTATTTGTATTAATGAATATTATTTTAATTTTTTATAATATTTTGTATTAATTTTAGATAAGTTATTATTAATATTAATTATATTTAAGTTGAATAGTAAAATAATACATTTAAAAATAATTTATTCGACTTCAATAATAACGACATTGTTGATAATAATATCAATGATGATACTATTTTACAACTTTTTTCTAACAATATTATGAAAGCCATTTTTATGATTGTGAAAGCCATCTTTTAATTTCCATCCGGGTCCCACAATAAGAATAAAAAAGCTTCTTTTTATTATTCTATCCCTTCTACTAAGTGAAACATTCCATTGTTAAAACGAAATCCTATTGATATATCTGATTGTAGATTTTGTACTAAAATATCAATGTGATTGTGTCTCCATTTTTCAATTTTTAATATAAAAATAATTGTAAAATTAAAATGATGTAATATAAATTTTTCTTCATGCACATTAAAAATTATTGAATTTTTTACTTTCATTTTTTATGATAAGCAAGTTAAAAAATCAATTTCTATCAGTGTACTTCTTGCTTGATATCAAAAAGAAAAAAACTTTGAAATGTTGTGTCTTTTATGTATGCATAGCGAAGGTATTATAAATCATATAACTATTTTATTTTAACATTTTAGTTATAAACTTAGAGTTAATAAAATTGTAAAGATGAAGACATAATGCAGATACAAAGAATGAAGACAATTGAACCATTCTCGTTATAGATATAACTATCAATAGATATGCATAATTTGATAATTCAATCTAAATTAATGTGAATAAATTCATGCATAAATTTCAAAAATACAATTAAGAATTTATTGGATCCCAATAGATCTTGGAAAATAATAAACATCTCTTATTCACGTACTTGCATGATTTGACACTGCAATTAAGGATTAAATAAGTAATATTATTTTAAGAGTAGTTTTTCTATGAATTAGATTTTTTAATGATTAATGAATCATAACAGTTAATTTTAATATGATCTCTTTGTCTATAATACAAATTCTGACGCATAACAAAATTAGCCTCATTTTAATATTTAAATATGTTTTGATAACAAAATAAAGAGGCTCAATAATAAATATACTATAAATTTAATTTTATAAGAGAAACCAAATATAACACTTCTCATTTTATAATAAAACCGGTGGGTTTTTCCCCGCTTTTTTTTCTTTTAAAGAAAAAGAAGATACAGAATTATATGACCGACCTTCATTTAATCTCTAGCTTAATATTCCAAAGCAAATGAGAAATTTAGAAAAAAAAAGAAAAAGAAATTGCTGATAGAATCTTAATGGAAAATATTTGGGAGATATCATTATTGATACCGTCATCGATACCGATTTTATTATTCATATAAAATGAATTATTATTCATGTTAACGATTTTATTATACAACTTATTTAATACATTGTCTTGTTATTCAACTCAAATATCACTATTTTGAATAATAACTCACTTAAATTAAATGATAAAAGTACTATATAAACATACTGCATAACAAAATCGCTAATTAACATGAATAATAGTTCATTTATTCTGAATAACAAAGTCAATATCGATTTCAATATATCACCTCCCAATCATAGAGATATCATAGAGATAGCTTTTGTGCACTTGCTGTCTTTCTAGTTTCTACCATTCTGTTTTTCTGACCAGATATGTTTGAGTTTGCCCCTGAGGCCTCAGCTGAGTCCTGTGTGGATATTTAATAAAATTTCAGAAAAGCACTGAGAATGACATGTGCACCAAGTGGACAGGGGCTTGCCAGGCTGGAGGGATGACATTTATTTTGGATGGCTAGCTGTCAACTTTTCATAATTTCATGCCATCGCAATCGCTTTAACTTTAGAACGAAAGTGAATGAAAATAAAAGCTGCAAGTGTTGACAGAATGACGCCTACTTGGTTCAATAGTTAAATCAACTTGGGATTAGGATATCTCAAAGAGAAATTTTAATATATATCCTGAATTCAATTCATGAATGCATGCTTTAAGTAATATAAATACACAAATTCAGTTTAGTGAACCAAAAAAAAAAAATTACTAGAAGTACAAAATATGTAGAGTCAATATGATGTATGAATGTACGAAATTTGACACTAACTCTATACAAAAATTAAGTTTTTTTTTTTCATTTTGTTTGAACAATCATTGTCAAGAGTGTCAAATTGACCTTGGTCAATGAAAGTATGAAACCCAACCCTTTTTGAATTCGCCAACAGTATGTGTCATTTTCTATGAAACTTTCTATGAAACGCAACTGTCTGGTACAGCCAGTTGGTGCATAATTCAATGTACCAAAGGTGATAACGGAGAAGTGTCCAGCTATTATAGCAAGTGGGCAACGGCCAACAGAATAATTTGATTTATAATGTGCTGCCAATAGGAAAGAGATACCATGCCATTATCTTAGCTATATAAAAAAAAAATGCAATTATTGAACCCATGGGTCTGATCCGTTCAGGACCAAATACAAATTAGTCTGAAGAAGTCAATTAGTTAAACAATTGTAAGGTAGCTTACTAGTTTACTTACATTTTATAGTTTTATTTTGAAACAGATTTTCTTAAACAGCTTCTGACAAGGAGAGATGTAAAAGAAGGATTTGCAAGAAGAGCTCAAATGTGAAGGAGTAACATTCTTAAGAAGCTGTCTTAAATGGGTGCAGTTTTAATAATTTCGGCCTGCCATACCGAGATGTGGTATTTTGGAAAAACAATGTGTTTTGATTAAACTTAGACAAACATGTAGAAGTAAGCGGTCTAATATTAACATAGAGTACTGGGTTGTAGTACTCAAATATTTTTAGTTTCAATGAGAAAGTGATGGCTTAGATCAGTATTTCAAAAAAAAAATGCAATTATTGAATGTATTACCATCTTTAGCAAACTATGCAAAGGCTAGTTTATTTAGGTCATGATAATAAAGAATGAATCCGCAAACATTACTTATGAACCAATTAGCAAAATTAATTGCAAACTTCATAGTTTTCACATTTCCTTTTTGTCACTTGATATTTCAAATTACTAAATATATTTCATTCTTTTGCTGATTTCAGAAATTTAAGTCATGAAAAATTTCCTGTACTTAATTCAGACCATTCAAATCGACACTGCACAATACAAAGGATTAGAATTTATTAATCCGATCCGTCTACATGATGAAAAACGAGTACCCAATTATAACAGACATCATAAAAGAGTAATGGAGGTTCCTAAAGCGAGAACCAAGTGTTGAACCATCTCATGTGTGAGCTGGATTATAACATCACAACGCACATGATTTGTTCTTTTGCTACTTGTGAGATCTACATTCTTTTAGAAAGAGCTATCTAGATGCATGCCTACATGATTCTGAAAGGACCATGAAAAAAGAACTATAATAATGATAAAATCAACTGAACACAGAAGCAATTAAGAGATTTAGAAGGATTTAATTTTGATTAAAAGGGCCATCAGTACATTATACATATTGAATGGTTTTAACTCCACCATGCGACACAGTATTACAAATGCTCTCTAGAAAAATTTGGAGGCAAAAAAGAAAGGGTTGCAAAGCTAGCTTCTATAAGAGGACAGTTAGTACCGCTTGAACAAAAAACCAGTACCTACCAGTTCAGTCCAGTCTGCTAACAAAAAGAGATATTGGTACTTTGAACTGAATTAGGAAATATTTAGTCCAGAAGAGAGGTTTCAGCTGAAACTTTAATCAATAATTCCATAGCAGCAGTTCTATTTGTACCGTGACAGGTACACAATACAGGATAGCAGGTCACATACCAGTACGAAATATAAACCGACTCAACAAGCATCACTTATCAGAACTGCAATAACTCTTAAATTTCAGAACATTGGTTGGACACTTACATAGTTGCATTGAATCAGAAATTAAATTGCAATGAACTAACACATAAAAGACATCAAAGCTCTACAAACTACAGGTCCTTTATTTTTGTTAGCTGCTTCTTATGCCCACATAAGAAGGCTCAGGTATCCTAGTCTAATTATCCAATCTGATCAAACAACCAGGACATGTTTGTCAAAAATGCTTCAGATAGATACTGCCTTAAATTTAGCCCATGCGATCCAATTCAACTATTTAGATCATATGGTCCCCATTTGTATGGCAGGCAGCTATAGACCTTAACGAGCTAATTCCTTTCTTCTAACTACAACTATGTCAATCTACAAACCAAAGGTATTAATACAAATCAGTTGGGTCGGTTTGACAAATCTCAACTTACAAATCACCTTACATGGGGCGGTGTCTTCTGCTGTCTCTCATACAAGTCCTCGGCCAGAGCCTCTCTCAAGCTCTCAGCAACATTGTACATTGACCACTCACTGTCCAGTGCATGTCCAGGTTGTAACGTCTCAGGTGGGTCCCGCCACAAGTACTTCCCATCATCCTCTGGTTCCTTCACAAGTTGACACATATTGTGTAAAACCACACAAGCAACGATTGTCTGAGCTGCATGGTCGAGACCCACATTAAGATTTCTCAGTATTTTCCACCGGCCTTTGAGGAGTGCAATAGCAGGTTCAATGGATACAGCCCGATATTTTGAGAGTGCCGTGTCGAAGGCTTCATAGGCTGGATTTGAGGTAGATGAGGAGGTAGGAGAGGAAGAGAAAGGGGTTAGAAGAAATGGGAGGAGAGGGAATGACATGTCACCGGCTAGGTAAGGGTGTAATTTCTGGCCATCTAGCATTAACACAGGCTCACTCAGTAGTTTACCAGAAGAAGCACGCTGGTAGAGGCTACTTTCCCGGAGGTGTGATGCTGGATCAGCAGATCCAGGAGCACGCACACATGCATCGATGAAAACCCGGCGGTGATCAGCCACTGCCTGGAGAAGAACGGACGGGAAAGGGCGATTTGGGGACAGGAGACTCTGGTCGGGTTCAGCAAGCCGCAACCGGACCGGTGATGAGATAATAGAACCGACTAAATTTGGGAGGGGAGTGTGACGGGATGAAGAAGAGGAAGAAGAAGGGGGCAAGGGTTTGATGAAATGGGAGTAGAGAGTGGTGGAGAGAAGGCGGGTGAGCGAATGGGTGCACCGTGAGATGAGGGAAGGTGGAAGGGATACTGTCCGGGAAAGTGCACGAGAGGAAAGGCCGCGGCAGAGCCGGGAGAGAGCGAGGGACAAGGCACGGTCAGGAGGGAGGTGCACGGGGAAAGGGGAATGAGGCAGGAGGGAATCAAGGAGGGAATTGAAGAGGGAGAAGGAGAGGCCGAAGAGGGAGCGAAAGCGGGCGTCACGGGTGGTGGGATCAAGGGAGCAGATGGGGTCGGAGGAGAGGGGGCGGAGGGAGGCGGGGATGAGAGAAGAAGAAGTAGGGGAAGGGAAAGAGGTGGAGGCGGAGGAGAGGAGGGAGGAGGAAACGGCAGAGGCGAGAGCGAAGAAGAGGAGAGGGAAGGCGGAGGAGGATGTGAGAGAGGAAGAGGAAGAGGAGGGAGGGTCGGGGATGGGGTCAAGGTAGGTCTGGAGTTGGAGGAGGTTGGAGAGTAACAGGAGCAAGGAAGGATCGATCTCCATTCGTTCGATGTCGCTCTTCTCCGACGACGGCGGCTGTCAGGGTTTGGACAAGCAAGTGATGATTTGTCGGAGGGATGGAAGGGTGGTGGTCTGGTCTGAGACACACACAGCTCCGAGCAGCTGCACAATGGACTTGGACTGGAGTGAGGATGGGGAATTTTGGGCTGAAAACTGGGCTCAATGATATGCTCTTCAACTGGTTTTGGGTTTTTTGCAAAACTGTTTTCAGGAAGGAAACGGGGTTTCAATATCCATCGAATCAAATTTTAATCCGATGGATAAAATAAATGTTTGATGATATTAAAATTCGTATAAAAAATTTCCTCCATACTTCAATAATCGTACGAATTATTAAATTTGATGGTACAACTTTCATCTCAAAAGAGAATAGCACTGATACCTCAACTAGTAGAGATTATGCAGCAACGACTTGGTATATGATATAATTATTAGAGTGCTTTTATCTAATAGAGTACGAGGGATATAAGAAGACTAGACTAGACAAGAGAAGAAGTATTAACTTTTACTGCGGAGAGAGTATATTCGTTGATTACAAATTCATCCAACATCCATTAGGTAATGTGAAAAGTGTTGAAGAGTAAAGATTTAAATAGAAACAAAAAGAAAAATAATCCTAAACCAATTTCATTTTACTAGTCGTATACAAAAATTTTAAGAATGCCGTGCAGCCTTTGGTTCATGTATGCCTGCTTGAGTTCTCTTTGCACCGGCCAATTGCCTGCTAAAAAAAATATATATAAGCTAGCACTTTAAGAATTATTTATGGTTGCATTTATCTCAAAAGTTATGCAGCAGAAATGAACACAAAACCTAAACAATAGAGATGAATTCAAAAAGTTCAGACAAATGATGAAGTACAGTACCGTTTTTTACCGTGATGCACCGTCAGAAAGAATGAAACTGTGTTGATATTTGTATGCCTTGAAAAAATGAAGTCCTATGGATGGTCATTTTTCATCGCCCTTCCGAAAAAGGAGCAAATTAACCTGTAACAGAAAAAACGAGTTAAGCAGAGAGGTCAGACAACTACATAAGTAAAAAAGCCACACTTTTTGTATAAGATCATTTCAATGAGAACAAAAAAGTTTACCTCATTTACAGACCTGCAGTTCTACTTTGGGATTCCATCAGTGTACTTTGTATTGAAGCAAATTTCCAATTACAAATACCCCTTGGAGAAACAAAATTTAGCAACTCCCAGCCTGGTGCCGGGGTTTGCAAGAACCCATATTCTCTTCAAGCAACTGCCCCAAAATAGAACTCACTTCTGAACTCACAGATTCACACATATACCTGTCAAACAACATTTTGTATTTACAAACCATCTCAGTATCAACCTCACCAAATTTAGGATCAACGAGATCCATCCACTCCTTAGATCTCCCTGCTACACAAATTCCATAAAGAAGTGAAAGAAAAGTAACACAATCTGCCGAAAATCTTTTACCAGCCATATCATCTCTAAACTCCAAAGCTTTATTAAGCATATTATATCTACATAGGGAAAATATAATCGAGTTATACACTGCATCCCTTTGGTCCCACCCATCAGCCACCATTTGCATGGGCATGTCCAAAATTGCAAGCTCAGCATCCTTTTCAATTGGAAGACAATTTAACAATCCGTTTATTACATAATGAAATGTGACATTATTTGGGGTACACTTGTTAATTAACATAGTCTCGAAACAATCAGCTGCTTTGACCACTTTATGTGCTTTAAAAAAGCACCCGATCATAATTGTGTAAGTGACTGCATTAGGAGAGAGATTACTTGATTTCAAATAGTTGAAAATCAACTCAGCTCTCTCAGTGTTACCTCTCTTGCAATAGATATCGATTAAAGATGAGCAGGTTACTACATTTGGTCTGCATTGTCCCTTGATCATGCTACCTAAAACACATAAAGCCCCCTTTAGGTCACCTTGTTTTGACAATCCACTGATCAATGTGTTATAGGTGATTTCATCGGGGTAACATCCATTATTTCTCAAACCATTAATACATGCAACAGCTTCTTTCATGAACCCATTTTTACAATAGCCCTTGATCATAGCATTATACCAAACAATCCCACCTCTAATCCCTTTTCCTTCCATGAATTGGGAAACCTTCTTTGCTTCTTCAAAATTCTCATTTCTTATGAAACCGTCAACTAATGTGGTGTAAACAAACTCATCAGGAGGAATATTTTGTGAAATCATCTCTTTTAGAAGCTTCTTGGCTGAAGAAAGCATGCCCTCCTTGCACAAGCCGCTAATCAAAATATTGTATATCTTACAGTCTAAGGGAACTTCAATCTCTACCATTTTCTCTTTAACAGCCCATGCCTCTTTGACCTTACCAACTACTACAAGGCCGTGAATTAGCGCCCCAAATGTTATTAAATCAGGTCTAATTCCTTTCCCTAGCATCTCTGTAAGTAAATCTGTCGCCTTTGCAACTTCTTCTATAATAGAAAACCGATGAATGAGAGGAGTATAACTCTTCTCATTGGGACTTAAACCTCTTCTCATGGCCTCTCTAAGAAACCTCTCAGCTTCTGTAACCCTTCTTTCTCTACAAGACCCAGATATTAGAGTATTAAAGGTGATAATATCAGCTTGACAGTTACTCTCCATCATTTGCTTCAGCACAGACTTAGCACATTGTACTGACCTCTGCTTGCACAAAGAATCTATGATGTTGTTGTATATATGTACATTTGGTGGCACGCCTTTTGATTTCATCTCTGAAATTGTTTTCACAATTTTCCCAAAATCTCCTTTTCTACAAAAACCATTTATTAGTATACCATAAGAGACTACAGTAGGCAAAAAACCCTTCTTCTCCATCTCTCTGAAAAGATCGTAACCTTTCTGGAACTTCCCATGCTTAAAGTACCCTTCGATCAAGACATTATAGAAAATCACATTCGGTATGCACCCATCTCCCCATCTATCCTCTATGATCTTCTTTCCCTCCTCCATCTTACCTTGCATGCAAAAACCATTGACCATGATGCACGTGCTATGATTATCAGCTCCACCCTCTGTCTCAAGCATTTCATCATACACCTTACGTGCGACATCCCAAGATTCACGTTTCACAAGCAACCTAAGCAGGGAATTGCAATCAACAACATGAGGAAGCGCATCGTATTTCTCCCTGATCAGATCAAACACCTCCATTGCCTTCTCCACCATTTCAGAATTCGAGAACCGAGCTAGCAGAACACTCAAAGCTTCTCGACTCGGGACCAATTTCTCCTCTCTCATTGTCTCCAAAACAAGTTCAATTTCAGTGAATCTCTGTGATCTTGACAACTGCAGGAGAAGCGCAGAGTAGGCCAGAGAGTCCAAGGGTGGCGCCGATACAGACGGGCAACGGCGAGCCCAGTGGAAGAAAGAGAGAGCGGAGTCCGCATCGGGGAAGGAGGAGAGGAGGGAAGAGAGGCGAAGGTCGGGGTGGGAGGAGAGGAGGGAAGAGAGGGAGTATTCCCAGTTGGGGTTGGAATGGCGCGAGTAGAGGATTTGGGAGATGGAGATGGCGAGAGAGCGGGTGTGGCGGGAGGTGGAGGGCTTGGGAGGGGAGTTGAGGCGAGGTTTTATGCGAGGGAGGAGATGCTTAGACATCAAACTTGGAAGAAGAACTGGAAGCGGGAGTGGGAGAGGTCGTAGTCGGAGTCGGAGTCGGAGTCGGAGGGGGGGAGAAACTAAAAGACTTGCTACAGAGAAATGGCGATTGGCGAGCAGACGCTTGAACTGAACTATGAAGTATGAATTTGGAGCAGGGAACATGGCCGTATGGGCACTGCGGAGGATACAAAATTTGGTTTGTTAGAGTATTTTTTTTATGTATATTCGTTTAATATTAATATTATATTTTTATTTTTAAAATTTTAATTTAATTTATATTTATTTTTTTCCGTTAAAATTAACAGATATCAATTAAATAATAGATAATTATCGAATAATTTATAATTTACAAAATTAAAAAATACAATAAATAAATAAATATATTATTTTAAATATATTCTATGCCTTATAAAAAATTATAATTATCAGTTTTGTTGTTATCTATAGATTAATATAAATTAAAATATTATATAAATCAATATTATCATAAATTAATAATTAAATTATACTATATAAAATATTATAATAATATAAATAAATATCACAACAACAATCATAACGATATCAATAATAATAATAATAATAATAATAATAATAATAATAATTAATAATGATAATTATAGTAATGTTAATAATAGCAATAATATAATATACAATATGTTGTATGGATGGACCCATACAATACGTCAAAATCTTAAATTTTAAGTTAAAAAATGATTGATCTGAGACGTCCAATATAATCTACATATCAAAATCTTATGAAAAATGAACTTTTACATTTTTTAGAATTTTTTTTATATTACTTTGGATGTGGAGAAAATTGTTCTTATTTGATGCCCTAAAACCCTTAGATTAATTGATTTTCTTCTCTTATGAAAAAATAGTAAAAAAATTCTAAAAAATAAAATTGACATTCTACAAAATTTTAATATAGAGATTATATCAAACAGTTCAGATGGATCATTTTTATTTTCAAATTGGAGATATTAAGTTGTTGCATGATTTTCATTCGTACAATGTGTTGTATTTTAGATTTCCTCTTACTTTATATATTATTTATCGTATTGGATAATTATAAGGTAACATGTGTTTTTTACTCTTATTCTTTTCTTCGTATCTAAATCCTTATATATTAATATACTAATTTAACGGAAAAAAATATTTATCCATATTCATCTTATTAAATACGACATGAATAAAATATTTCATTGACAGTTTTATTTTCAAGTCCGGCTTCTCTAAAATATTTTATGTATAAAGTGAGTAGTTTAACTTATCCGGATCATTGAATATTATTCACATATAAGTTTAATAGAATGAACCGCCTCAAAATTCTTCAAAATTCGTGTTAAACAATTCAAACCTATATTACTGCAAAGGATGTGAAAGTCTTTATCTCCAACTAGGGGTGAAAACGGATCCGATATTATTCATCCGTATTCAGATTTTGTGGATATGAATATTTGAATAAGAATATTTTACGGATACAGATATAAGTTATACGGATACAAATACAAATACAAATTTTAAATTTGAAAGGCGGATACGGATATGGATAATTATCCGTATCCGCAAAAATGAAATTTTCAAATATCTGTTTTCTATATAAGCAATCCATTAAGTGAAAACGGATTGGATATTATCAGTTCGTCTATGAATTTTGCAGATACGAATATTTGGATACAAATACGGATATAATTTTAAATTTGAAAGATGGATACGGATAATTATCCATTTACTTATTACTTTCGGATACGGATATGAATACGAATATCTATATCCACAAAAATTAATCTTTCGAATATCCGTTTCCTATACAACCAATCAATTTACTTATTACTTTTTGCTGGGTTTTAGTTTGAACAGCTAACTAAAATTCATATAACATTATTAGTTTTTCTTATTTTATAATCCCAACGTACTTCTTCAAGAAACTTTCTCCCAGCCTATCTATACTTTTTTTAATTTTCTAATCAATGTATGCTTCTTTAAAAAGCTTCAAAAAAATCAATATAATATCTTTTGCATACATCCAATAACAGTGATTAATTATAATAAAAATATAGTTTTTATATATTTTAAAATATGATATATTTTGATGAAAAAATGTTATTTATTAGTATATTTTTATTAGAGATATGATAATAATTACTCATTTTTATTAGCAGAATGTATATTTTGTAACAAAAAACTTTGTTATGAAAAAAATTTGTATTATTTTATGCATTAAATGTATTTTGTATATAAAATTTGTTTTAATATTCGAAATATATTCGTATTCGTATTTATATCTGATTACATCCATATTCATATTTATATTTATATTGGTATTTATATCTGATTATATCCATATTCATATTCCTATTTATTTCCGGAAATTGAAAACGAATACGGATATAATTTCACACTATCCGATCCATATTCGATCCATTTTCACGCCTCTCTCCAACCCTTTCTCAAGTCAACAGTCGACATCTAGTTTCTCCAAGCTCCAGTCACAGCCTCTCCAACCCTTCTCAAGTCAACACTCAAGCACCCACCCACTTTCTCCTCCAATCTCCAATCGGTTAAATCTGATTGCCTCTCTCTTTCTCTTGATTCCATGGTGACTGTGGCGGTAGATGTAGCCATCACAGGATGGTTTGCCTCAGCAATCATTGGCAAGCTGATCAACAAAGCACTCTCCTATTACAAAGGCCAGAAATCATGGCAATCTGGCATGAAGGCTGAGCTGGACCGCCTTTCTCGCAACCGGTTTCAGATTGAGACTCTCGTCTATGCGGCAGAAAGAGGTGATCTGAGTGGGGCCCATAACCCGGCTTTGGAAGAATGGTTGGGCAAGCTCCGGGATGCGGCCGATGAAGCCGACAATGTGCTTGATGAACTGGAATACCGGCGTCTCAAGGAGGAGGCAGATGAAGGTAAGGGGAAGCAGGTGAAGAGGATCGGGAAGTTTGCGGTGCGGGCGGCTCAGCAGGATGATGTGCTGAATAGATTGAGAGAAGTTGTGAAGACTTTTGATAGCCTTGTCACTGACCTTGGCACCTTAGCTCAGGTTATTATCAGTTCATGGTTTTTAATTTAGTATTCTTTTAATTTTATTTTTACTGTACTGTATTGATTAAGACTCAATTGGACTACTAGTTATTGGTATAAATTAATATGGTTCATTGTTCTGACTAGAGGTCATAACAAGCTCTGAGCAAATCGATTTCTTCAAAATGGCCGTTAAAAAAAAAACCTTGATCAGTCTCTGACGGCAACATTACTTCGGATAAATTGCCTGTGGAGACCAATCTTTTTTTCTTGTATAAAAATAGCCCATGATCACCTGGATTGAAGAAGGATTGATTAAACGAATGGTAATCTGTATTGATAGATTTGGTTCATTGTAAGTCCTGAATACATGTAGTTTCTTCAAAAGACTAGATTCCTCAAATAAAGGATATACGGGCATTGATTTCGGATGACAACACTTCATAAGAGATATTTAGTTATGCCATGAAACCTAGAGACATGTAGAGAGAATTTAAAATTTATGAGTGTATTTGAAAATTTTCTTCTAGTAAGGAGACAGAAGAAAGCCTGATAAAATGAAAACAAAATGTTTTTGGCAAATCTAACTCGAGTAAATCTTTATTCTCATTTAGTAAATAACTGTAAAACAATGTTTAAGCAGAATTTCGTTGGATTTCTGTGATTTCATTTAGGTCTTTAACTTGTATTCCTTCATATGTGGACTGTTGATGATTAAAATTCCAATTGTCTAATACATAGATAGACAGTGAGATCCTTTTAGCGTTATCAAACTGTATCAATAAAATTAAAGAAAAAAAATACAGCATGGAATACATCAATAGAAACATCAGAGAAAAATTCATGTCTTCACCCTCATGCATTTATTTTTTAGGGGGTCCCCCTTTTGTTTCAAAATTTTTGAACAGTATTGATTCTATTTTGTTCATATATCAAGGACTCTTCTTTTAAATGTTCCTTTTCCAGGAAAGGGTAGATTTATTTCAGATTCAAATAAAGAAAAATTCCAACTGAGGCCACATTCCTTTTATATTTAGTATCTTCTCTTATCTTTTTCCCATGAAAAGCATTTGGATATGCCTTTTACAAACAGAATTTTATTTTCAGGTTCTTAGTGGGTTAGATGGGCAAATTGCTACAGAGATGAGGGGACATAAGAACCGAGAAACCGCATCCTTGATGTCAGAGAATGAGTTGTTTGGTCGGAAGAATGAAGAACAGATGATCATAGATTGGTTGAAAAGCTCTAACAAAAAAAATATTTCTGTTTTTTCTGTTGTTGGAGTTGGTGGTATTGGCAAGACAGCTCTTGTGCAATACCTGTTTGACCATCAAGAGGTTGAAGGGTGTTTTCAAATTAAGATGTGGGCATTTGTATCTAACACTTTTGAGGAAAAGGTTATTACCCAGCATATACTGGAGTCATTAACAAAAACAAAAGAAGAGTTTGACACTCTTGATGCTGCTCAAAGGACTCTAAAAGAGAAGTTAATGGGCCGGAAATTTTTGCTTGTGCTCGATGATGTCTGGAATGACAAAGGGAGGGAGAAATGGGAGAAGCTGATGGCCCCTTTGAGATATGGCTCTGAGGGAAGCAAGATCCTTCTGACTACCAGGATGGATTCGGTGGCAAATATGATTGCAAAAGTGGTTGGGGAAACTAAGATGTTCCTTAACTTGAATGGTTTAGAAGAGAGAGAAAATTTCTTACTCTTTGAGAAATATGCCTTTGCTGGTTTTGACCCAAATGATTACACGAGGTTGCGGTCCATTGGTAACGAGATAGCTAGGAAGCTAAGGGGTATACCTCTTGCTGTTAAGGTCATCGGTGGGATGCTGAACGATAAACTGGAGGACGAGTACTGGGCTAGAGTTTTAAAAGATGGAGCATTGGGCTCAGACAAAGGAACCGATGGCATAATGGCAGCTCTAAGGTTGAGCTATGAGCACCTTTCAACCGAGTTAAAACCTTGCTTCAGGTATTGTAGCATATTTCCCCAAGATCACGAATTTGGTAGTGACCAATTGGTGCATGCGTGGATCTCTGTTGGTCTAGTTCCTGAGGGCGAGAAAAGACAGGAGGAATTAGCAAACGAATTCTTTGAAACTCTTGTGCGAAAATCCTTCTTTGAGCCTAAGGCATCGTACTACATTATGCACGATCTTTTACATGAGCTTGCACAGATTCTTTCAAAGAATGAGTGCTTGCAAGTTGTCAGTAACAATCCAATTGAAATTCCACAAAGCATTCGTCATTTGTCCTTGAGGACAAGTAATATACAGGTGCTTAAAGACCTGTCAGAGCTGAAGTACCTGAGAACTCTTTTATTATTCTGTGATATTGAGGATGCTGAGTTAGGGAGGGTCATTGATACTGCTCTCAAAGGGTTGAAAAGTTTGCGATGCTTGGGGTTGTCATCTAAATGGCTTCATGATTTTCCCAAATCCATAGGTGATCTTGTACACCTTCGTTATTTGTCCGTAACAAGGACTAATATACCCAAGCTGTCTCCATGTGTATGCACTCTTTATCATTTGCAAATTCTAGTGTTCATATTAAATTCCTCCTTTGACCACACAGAACGGAGCATTCCGGCTGACATTTGCAAGCTTTCAAGACTAAAGAGGCTACATCTTCCCTCAGATGCTATTTCAACTGTACCGCGCATTGGGAAACTGAGTTCTCTTCAACAGTTAACAGGATACAGTGTAAGAGGTGAAGGGGGATATGATATAAGTGAGCTAGAAATGATGTCAGAGCTTCGTGAATTGGCAATCACCAAACTTGAGAATGTGAGAAGCACAAAAGAAGCTTCTAAAGCCCAGCTAAACTCAAAGCAACATCTTCGTCATATTGCACTGATGTGGGGTGATGGTTTTGGAAATATAGGAGGCAGGAATGAGTCAGACAAGGAAGTTGCTGATTGCCTCCAGCCACACATTAACCTCACAAATCTGTTATTAAATGGCTATAGGGCCACAAACCCGCCAAATTGGTTGAACCCTCAAATTGTTCCCAATTTAACTGCAATCAACTTAGCCTGTTGCAGCAGTTTAGAGAGGCTTCCTCCTATTGGGCAGCTTCCATACCTTAAATTTCTCATCCTACAAGACATGGGGGCATTGAAGAAAATCGGCTCGGAATTTTATGGGTCTAGTCGATTTGGCAACACTTTTCCAGCTTTGGAAAAGCTCGAGCTTATCCGCTTGATTCAGTTGGAGGAGTGGAGAGAGGACACTCAAAGTGAGAAATGGTTTCCATGTCTCAAAAGACTTGTAGTAATTCAGTGCCCCTGCCTGAAGAAATTGCCACCCATTCCTGCTACTGCTCTGGAAGAGCTTGAGTTGAATTTTTTGGAGATAGCTACACTTCCCATATTTAAACAGTACAATGAGGGAAGTAGCACTAATGAAGGCCCACGGTCTCTCTCCTCATTACTTATTATTGGATGCTCAAAGCTAACCTCCCTGAGTTCCGGATTTTTCATGCACCCTGAACAACTTGCATCGCTTGAGGAACTCGCAATCTGGAACTGCGCTGAACTAGTTCAGCTGCCATCAGAAGGTTTTAGAGAGCTTGTCAGTCTAAAATCACTCAAGATTGAAGAATGCAGGAGACTCTTTTTGCTGCCTATGTTGCTACCCGAAAACTTCTTTCCTCCATCTGTTCAACAGATTATGCTGAGCTCTTGTGGCGACCTTGTCACATGTTTACCCCAGTTGCTACCCAACCTTTCTTCGATTTATCTTCTAAAGCTGGAGCATTGTGCTAATCTTATATCATTGCCCTCTGCAAGTGTTCTGCAGGGTTTAAAATCACTCAAGGAGCTAAAGATACGAAATTGCAAGCGACTGAAATCACTAGGTGGTTTAGAAGCCATCCCATCCCTAAAGGTTTTGGTGATCAAAACATGTCCAATGCTTGCAACAGAATCATTATCGGATTCAATTGAAGAGTTGCCGAAAAATAGTGTGTCAATGGCACTCGACTGGCTAGACATAGACCATCCAGAGCTTTTACTTGTAGAGCCACTGAGAAACCTACACTTGACAAAGTCAGTGGAGATAAGGGGCTCCCATAGCATGACGACATTTCCAGAGCAGTGGTTGATGCGAAATGGGGCCTCGCTCCGATCTCTGGGTCTATATGGTTCGACTTTGAGGTCAGTAGAAACATTACCTGATAGCTTGCGGAGCCTCCCGAGCTTGAGGATTTTGGCGCTACATAATGCTAACAAGTTATCGAGGCTTCCTGAGTTGCCGAGATCTTTGGAAATTCTAGAGATTTATCAGTGCAGTGAGGAATTGGCTGGTAGATTGAAGGAGGGTGGTCTAGATTATGATAAAATCAGGCACCTTGATGTGACCGTTTTTGGAGTTGCCAATCAATGAATAGTTTAAGTTAAGAGCATTACATATGAATTCCCTAATTTGGTTTGTCACTTCTGGTAAATTTTTCAATGTAATTTCTTTTGAAAAGAGAGATTTTCTTTTTCTTTTGCTTAATATATTGGCTGCTATCTGTTAACCCACTGTATAATTCATAAATTATTAAAAATAAAATATCATCATGGAATGAGATGAGAAAATACGGTTTGTGCTGTTTTCATATTCTTCAAGGTAAGCAACCAAAAGTTCATTTTTGTGTCTTTTGTAGCAAGGTGATTGACTATTATGCATGACCACCATCTACCATATCTCACATAAATTGGGATCCTTACCAATCAAAATGTTGATAATAATTTCCAAATTGTGTAAAAGGAGTTTCAAAATTAAAGAACGTACAAGCGAGATGTAAAGACAATTTTTCAAACTTGTACATTTTGGAGAAGTTGCACCATGGAAAACTGTGACATACAAAAAGAAGGCAATGTGGCTGATGCTATAGGACACTTATTCAGCAAATTAATTTTGGCTTGTAATTCTGAAAATTACATTTGTTCTAACCTTGGATATAAATGGAATATTCGGATTGTATCTAAAATATAGGTTTAATGCTACACACGCATATATAAAGAAATGATATTGAGCCGTCAGACAAATCATTTCAGATCCCCATCTCAGAAACAATGTAGTTTTCTCATCCCCCACCATACATATAAGTTGGTTTAAACCATGATTCTAACACTATCCTGATCTCTTATCCCCGCCAAATCCGCTATCTAGCACACCAATTCCGTGAAGATGGCTGGTGTCACCCCATTTCTTGATGAACCATTGGTTGTTAGAAGCTGAACTGAGAACCACATTAACTGAAGTGTTCTGTATCTTGCCTTCAAGTTTCCTATTTGGAGCGGCTTTTCTGTGCAGTTCTCTGATGAACCCACCATGACTGACCACTATTATTCTTTCACCTGACAAATCATATTATATTAGATCTATTCAGGTGACTGATCATTAGAGCATTATAGTTGGTTTTTATATTTTTAAGGTAATAAACACCTACTTACTGGCATTAGAGACTTTTTTAGAGTCGAGAATCTATAAAACTATATGTACTACAAGATTCCCAATTAGCACATACCAAATGAAAGAAAAAGGACAATAACCAGCACAATACATACCACGGTAACGGTACCAGAGATGAGTTATACGATAACGAGACAAAATAATACTGTTCTTAAAGAGAGATTTCTGGTAGTAAAATTAATTTACTTGTAAAGCGATATCCTATCAGCTAGGGTTTATACCTCTGTGTTGACGGGCTATCTTTTGAAAAGAAGAAACACATCGCTGGTGTAGTTGATCAAGACTTTCTCCGCCACCCTTAATAATAACATTAGAAATGATAGTATCAACATTTTGCTAACAAAAATCAACAGCAGCCAATAGCAACTCCAATCTTAACTAACAAAATCAGCTTTATAATTAGAGTAGTTTGTACTCAGAAACCTTCCATACTTTATTTTTCTGAAACTAAAAGAACTTAAAAATTCATAAAAAAAATAAAATTGCAGGAGAAAATTACCGGAATTTCTTGATCCCTTTTGTGTGATAAGAAAGCTTTATAAGCACTAGGCTTCATCGTTTGAGAATCCACAATTGTCAAGCCTTGAAGATCTCCTAAATGCCGCTCTCGCAATGCTTCATCCAAAATAACCTATAAAGCATAACAAATAAACCATTCGTCAAAAAAAATTAGGTGAGAGATATAATTAAGATATACATTATGATCCAAATTCCAAAATGATTTATACCTCTTTCAAATCACATTGGTTTGCAATAATCTGTGCGGTCTCAGCTGCTCGTTTTAGATCAGAGGAATAAATGGCATTGAACTTGGGCTCCTTGGATAAGCGACTAGCAACCTTCCAAAATTTGTAATTGAGAAAAGAAGTATGAATTAGAAGGGAGATCAAATGCAATTTTCATTGCACAATTGAAAGCATACCTTACCGCTGCCGCTTGTTGCCTTCCGATCTCATTTAATTCTGGATCCAAGTGTCCCTATTTATACAATGAAAAACAAAAAAAAATAAGGAGATAGTTATATTTTCTGGCTATAACAGATACAAATTTTTGTCAATACGGATGTGAATTTCTACCATTTGGCTTTAAAAGATACAAATCTGTATCAGTACGGATGTGAACTTCTACTACCGAATCAAACGTTTACTTCAATCGCTACAAGATCACCAAATTGGGGAGGAGATGACAACGGCATGATTAAAGAAAAAATGGGGGAAAAAAATGAGACCTGGATGACTCGAGAAGCGTTCCAGGAGGTCTCGCCATGGCGCACCACCACCACCTCCGCGTATCCCTCAGGTATCTCCATCTCTTCCTCCTCCATGGCTACGCTTGACGACATGCTTCGCTTCGTCAAAAACCCTGGAAATACGCTTGTCTAGAAAGTAGAAACGCTAACAAAAGAAAAAAAAAAAAAGACGATGAGAAGGTATCAGATCTTATGTTACACATTCCCGCCATCAGATCCTGCTAATTATTCTCTGACAAAGGGTCCCCACACCATCACAGACGGGTCCTGTTTTGTAAATAAAAAATATTAAAAAATTATGAAATTTGATGATTTAATTTAATTTAATTTTTATAAGTGTTTTAATTTTTTCTACTTTAAATTATTTTTCATTTGACACATTAAAATGCAAATACTTAAATCATCACCGCTCTATTTACCAAATGAGAATAAATTTGTAAGTAAAACAGAGGAGAAATCTAGTTATCCGTGATTCAGGGAGAACAAATATTATTTCATTACATGTTAATTTCCCTACAAGGAACGATTTACTGATTAAGCAGTTGTGGAAAATAATATCATAAAGGGATCATATATTATTAGGTAATCATGCAAAAGTGATATGGTTTTTTTTTTTTTAACTTATGATATATAAACAAACTGCAAATTTGCATCCATTTAATTTAAACTGATTAAATTAAACAGTTTACTGATTAAACAGCCTTCATCATGTTCTCTACTGAGAAGTAGAAACTGAGACCTACAAAGGTTTTTACTGGCACATACAAAAAAGTCTTCAACCAGTACCAGTATTACATTGGGGTTAGCTAGTTGAGATGCCATGCTGTTTAATTCAGTTACTATTTTGTGATAAAAAGAAAAAAAAAATCAAGTTTGTGGGTTCGCTCAGATAACTATTTGAAAATGGCTTTTTATATTCTTCTTATTTTATATGGTTGGGGCAAATACTGGTACTGATATGGTTGCACGAGATCAGCACCAAAACATAGATTTTTATGTTGCGAAAATTAGTACAAAAAATATGTTTGTCTGAGTGCATATTTTACTCCAAATTCAGGCTTTTAATTGTCATATGATTGACACATCATTAACAGTACTCCAATTTTACTGAGTCTGGCATGGTGCTGTACTTGGAAGATTTTTATCCAGATTTAAATAGGAAGGGTTTTTTGGTCCTTTTCTTTTCTCAAATATATAAATATAATATATCATTTTATTATTCCAATTAATATTTTATTAAATAACAATTTAACTCTTTCAAATAGTGTAAGAATAAGACTTTTCTGTACACTATTCAAAAAATCACTATTTTACTATTATTTTATTTTTATTATTCTAATAATATTATTCTAATGTTATTCCGTGATTTATCAAACTAACTCTTAAAGCATAAAAGAGATTTTACTAAAAGAGAGGGATCACGTAACAATGATTATTTTGATAGTAAAATTTTAATAAATTTGAAAAAAATCTTAAAAATAGAAAAATAATTTATAAACACTTTCTTAAACTTATGTTATAGATTGATAGTGCTATCAGAACTAGAGCGTACCGGATAGTTGGTCCGGAAAAAATCGGACCCGGACACTGGTCCCGTTTGATTCTTTTAAAGAATCATTTATGCTCTGGTACCGGCCAAAACTGGTTCAACCGATCAGTTTTGCAGTAAAAACCGCCGAACCATTCCGTCGATCTTCTTGCATTTTGAATTTTGAAACGTAATCACAAAGAGAGAACTGCCAAGATTTAAGTTTAGTTGGTCGAACAGTAATTGATTTTTTCTAGTTAGTGAAAATCAAATATGTGAAGCACTTGAATGGTTAATATTTGAGTTTATTTCCTTGCATAGTTCCACGCTTTTAAGGTGCTTGATGAAATGCTCCTACCAGATTTTAATTCCTAAATGATAAACCAACCTTAAATTAACTTGTTATTTGATTTGCGTATGGGAAATTGATGCTTGCTCATGTTGCCAATGCTCTGGGCTGTTTTGGTTATCAAATTTTTTTCATGATAATTTTTTCATGTTCTTCAGAAAAGCAGTATTGTCCACTCTAATGCAAAGTCCAAAGCAATGCGTGAAGGGAGTTAATATGTTAATTAACTTTTAAACATTATTAGGTCTTGATTTCTACTTAATAAAGTTGATATCTACTTCGAGAACCCATATAGAACTATGAACCAAAAGAAAAATATTGAAGTTACTCGAGTGTATGTGTCTGTACCAGCTGGTACGGTACAATTTTAATCAAGTATTTAGTTCTTTAGTCTGATTAATTGCTCATGTAGGTCAGTAGGTGTCACCTGTATGGTTCTTCTTCAATTAATGTATTTGTGTCATTTTAATTTTGTAGAGACCATGTTAGCAAACAATCTTGATGCAAATGCTTGAATTAGTATATTTGTGTCGTTTTATAGTTTAAAATTTTGTTTACCAAAAACATATAGAGCTATGATCATTTTTATATACGGCCTTGATATCTGATAGATAGAAACTGTTCTAAAAAATTCGATAGTTGAACCGGTTGACCCACCGGTCTGACCAATGAACCATTGACCTGAAGCTCTACTGAGTCGATGTCCGGTCCGGTTTTGATAACATTGATTGATAGTATTTCAATTTTCATGTAATTTAAATTTTATTTGATGGTCCAACAAAGATCATTAAAAAAATATATAATTTATCACGGTTTATATTTAATATTTTTTAATAAAATATCAAATGACACGTAAAGCACAAATTTTATGAATAAAATTGATCTTATGAACTTGGCATGAACAAAACATGCTAATTGATCTTATGTCAAAGAAGTCCATTTCGTATGAGGTTTCTACTTTGTATGAAGATAAAAGCACAAATTTTATGAATAAAATACATACAATCAATCATCTTATTCATGTTGTGTGCTTATTTAAGATACAGTTTTCAACATTGCAATCATTCACAAGTTTAAAGTAATTAGTCATTGTTCTCTAAAATAACTAAAACAATCAAATTTATACACAATAAATGTTAAGAGGAAATCAACACAATAATTGAATATATATACAAAATCAGATATTAGAGGAAATTAACATAAAAGATGTAATAATTCTCAACAGATCAGACTTAATTGTTGGTAATTGATTTTTTTAACAAGTAAATTATTCTATAATAAATTACAGTTATTATCTTTTTTCTTGAAAAAACTTCATGGTATTATTCTTAACTTATGGTTTTGTCATAATATATTAGGCAATTTCTAATTATAATCTAAATAAATTTTGAAAAGTTCAATTTGTACTTTATGGTATTATTTTATTAGTAAGGCAAACAAAATAACTTTTTTTTTTCTATTGATGGAGGTTGTCTGTTGAATCCAACTATGCGCCAACTAGATTAGCAAAAATAAACATTTCTTTTGTCTTTTATATTATGCATGTATGTAGCTTGATCTGATTACAAAGCACAAAAATATGCTATTGTGAAAATACATATTGTATGGGTGACATGAGTAGAAAGAGACAAAAAGTTTATACATGGGTTATAAACAAATTAAATCAGTGTTATATATTTTTCAACCATAATAAGTACTTATCAACTTTTCTTAATATTTTATGGAGTCTCTTTTAAAGCGAGTATTAAGTAAATTTTTAGATGTCAACTATTCAATCAAACATGCCAGTTGTGGTGGAACATGCCAGTACCACACAAAATAAAATTTTTTATGTGGTTTTTACAACACAACAAGATTTTGACCAAGGATACATTGACCAAAAGGGGATCACCTATTCCTACTTTGCCCTTTTGGTTTTGAATGGGGTTGTGCCAAGATCAATTTACATCCCGGCATACCTTCTCTGATCTATTGCCTTATGCTCAGTTACTATCTTCAATTGATAAGCAAGCTTTTTTGGTGGTGGTTAGTGCAATTTGTTGGTGTCTATGGAAACACCCAAATGATATTCTTTTAATACTCAGCAATGTTGAAAATATAAACTTAATTAAAGTTCTCTTAAAATTTGTTATTCAATCATCAGAATTTAAGGTTGATTCATGAAGAATTTTGACAGATTATCTGAATCTTATTTTAGGTATATGAGTTATGGATTTAAAGTTTTTTTAAGTCTAGTTTTTAATGGTTCAAATTTCAAGTAGAATGGAGTTTTCTAGAGAAGTTATGATTGTTTTAATAGAGATATGTCAGATTTGACCGGACTGCTTAGTTTTCTGTTTTTCTATTTATTACAAATTATAGAGTTTTCTTTTGATATTTTGTCTCTATAAAAGGAGTTGTAATCTGTTGTTTTGGAAGATAATATAAGAGAGATAATATAATAGAGAATTATAAAAAGTTTTTATAAAAGAGCTTGTTTGTTTCTTCCATCTCTTTTCTCTACCTCTATATGAATTATATTCACTGTTAAATCAAACTCAACAAGCAACAGTGCACTATTAGGAGGATAGTTTTGCCAATATGCTCTACCATTGTGTATTGGCTGGGATGTGCTCAAGATACTATGCTCAACTCAATCAAGAAGTGGATGCCTCAAGATTTGCATGAGATCCCCTTACAGACGTTGGAACCGGTACAGCAGTTGAGGCCTATTCCAGTGGAAGCTTAACGGACTGACAATCGTATAGATCAAAACTTCAGTTGTGCTTGTTGCTATTTAGCATAATGATGGCTTTGTTTTGTTTGTCTCATTCTTTGTGGTTGATGTTTTGGTAGCATAGTTATAACAAATGTTGTTTAGTATCAGTAGCATCTGAGGTATGCTACATTTACTTATAATTCCTTCTGTGGTGGTTAGGTCTTTTGAGTATTATCAAACTTTTGTTTCATTTAATGAAACGGGTGCTTTTGCACCTTTCTTTCAAAAAAAGAAAAGAAAAAGAAACAGCATCTCCATTTATGTAATCGTAGAATTTGAATTTATTTTTCATGTTATTAATTTAGATTTCTACGTATCGATTTCAAAATTTCTCTATTAATTCTTGCAATTGTTAATTCGTCAGTGTGATAATGTATAATTAGTAAAAGAAATAATCTTATATAATTTTAGGATGGAGACTTACTCATATTATTTGTAAATAAATTATAAATGATGACGTGGCATTTTATTAATATTTTATAGAAGATAGAGGCATAATTTTTATGACTGAACTACAAGTGATCAAATATTCATGTTGCACGCTTATTTAAGATTATTTTGCAACCACTCCGATTATTTCACAAGTTTAAATTAAGGGACAGTTTTATAAAATATCCTTAATTTTCAACAAAATCTGACTAATTTCTCATAATTTTGTCTTTGAATAGGTGATATATATACTCTAAACCAACTTATGAATTTTATAATTTTGGAGGGAGTATATATTTATTCATGAATTATTTGATTTTCCTTCATAAATTAAATTTTATATATAGGATTTTTCAAGTTGTTATTGATGAAAAAGGCCTCACTAAAAAATATCAGCGCGTTGGCCCTACGCACAGTGATAGCAGGGAAAGTGGAGAGCATAATAGGGGACACTGTAATCAGTACCCATTAGGTATACAACACTTGGATATGAATTAGACAGTACGTCACCTGTTCAATTCTTGTGAATTTTATAGCTAGGCAAGCTAGCAAGGCTGTTTTGTTATTAGAGTTCGAATTCACGAATGGAATTATGTTATTCCGCAATTTTCAGACATACTGGTACAACAATGTAACTCTTGCTGTGTACGTACACGGGTGGATCGTACAATGACACTGATCCTGTGCTTTGTGCATGTTGTGGAGAGACTAGAGACAGAGAGATGCAATAGAATTTTCAGAGAGGAATTTAACAAAATCAGCATGCTGGTACGTATGCCGGAATTGGGTGCTACAGAGACGATACAATAAGCACCAATGTAATATATATGTAGTACTCAGTTCTTCTGTTCCGTTTTTTACTGTTTTTCCTTTGGTTTCTTACCTCTCTATTGTTTTTGTATGCAACTGCAGTTTGATCACTCCTGAGACTTCATTTCGGATTTTTCTTTCTTTTATTTCGCTTTATGTAATACTGAACTGTTTGTTCAATAAAAATTAAAGATAAGTAGTTCTTTTTGTCAAGGCATGAATTGAATTTGCGGCACCAGTTTCCTTAGTAAATGGTTATTTCAGATGGCACTTGCATTGGGATTTATAACGGTTTTTCTGAGTGATATTTAATTAATTAGTTCAATATTGCATGCAGTATATAAATGATGATGAAAATGTGTTCAGATAAGATGCATCTCTGTGAGTTAAATTTTGATCAACGGTGGGAATTGATGAGTTCTAGAGTATCAAAATGTCATGACATGCATGCATGACAAGCTAATCCAATAAAATATTTCTAATTATGTTTGACAATGATATCAAATATCCTTAATTATCCTTCGAATGTAACATCAAAATTTTGTCAGAACCAGGTTGAGTTGGGAATTGGCATTGTTCTTGTGTTTGATCTTTCCAAGCCGGATAATTTGACAAGTGTTGTTTCAAATTGATCTTTCCAAGACGGATAATTTGACAAGTAAAGTGTTGTTTCAAATTTAATTTGGGCTGTGTTGGATCCCAATCTTTCTGGGCTATGAACTATATATTGAATTGGATAACTTGCTTTTTAATTTGGATTAGAGGCTTAAATCATTTTGGTTTTTTGTAATTTTAGGATACAAAGTCAAGTTGGGTCCAAGAACTTGACTTGTCACTATTATTTGTCTAGTGATGTCACATTCGGCTCCAATTGAGATGTGTTTGTTTTAGATGTTTAGAATGATTATATATATGTAGGTGTTGAGTCTTTTAATTTGTCGTTTATTTGTTGGTTATTCTTTATCCATAGAGATGATTATACATAGATCAAGTTATGTCAACAATTTTATGGATTATAGCATTTGTTTTTTAGACTTCGCCTCGAAAAAGTTTTCAAGTATCTGTTGGAGAATAAACTAAGTTTTAATATGACATAATTAATTTTATATTTAGTGAATTTTAAACACAAATAAATATTTTTCTATAGAGAATTTCACAAGATTAATGATGGAAATTATTGTAATGGGGGGATATTCTCTTTCTATTAGAAATTAAAAGTTGGTCAAAATTATCAGGATCCATATGATTAGTTTATGTCATCAACCCAGAAAAAAATAAGATGGATTCTATGCATGATTGAGAAATTTGAAAACTCAAACTTTTTTATTAATTATTATACTATACCTATATATTATAATAATAGAAATTATTACAATAGGATTATAATAATACAAATTATTGTACCTATAAATTATAGATTATTCAATCTGCCAACAACTCAGAACGTGATTATTTAATGATACTACATTGGGCCTAACACTAAAACAATGTTTACAACTTTGTTGTTTTGATTCTTATTTAAAAGGCACCATCTGTATTTCTAAATCAATATCTCAACAAAAAAAAAACAATTTTATTAAAGAAAAATGCAATTCAAAATCTGAAATTCGATGGTTAACAATCCTATTTTGTGGGCCTTGTATCTATTTTTATTTGTAATATTATGTAGATATATTATGTACATAAAATTTGGACCCTCCGATTTAATTGAATGGTGCAAATTGAGCTCGTTACACATTTCAAGTGGACTACTCGGCGTATCAATTTTTTTTACTGATATGTGATAATGCAACATTTTTTTTTTAAACTTTTGCCTTTCCAAAATGCTAAACGGTGGCGTCTCACAAAAGCAATTTCCAGAAATTGGAGGAGCATTTATATCCAACATGATAAATGGATGATGCATTGTAAAGTGAAGGAGAGAGGAGAAGCACAAATAATTGCAGAGAGCCACTGATAGGGAATTAGTTGGTGAAAAAGTAGCCATGCACTGAGCCTTTAATTGGATGATACATTCACAATCAATATACTCTATGTTATGTTATTATGCAATTTTCAAAAATATAAATGCAACGTATAAATCATCTTTTAGACATATAAGATATAAATTTTGGGCTAGAAAAATACTCTAAATTGTGCATCCCATTCCCGGGAGTTTGGTGGATGAACGTTATTTGCTGCTATAGTTTCAATGATATATTTGATATCATTGAATTTAAATAGTCTGATGTGATTTTTTTGAGATAAAGATGTGAGTCTAAGTTATTTAATTTTAAATATTCATAAAGGAACCCTCATTCGAATTTTGAATCTATGACTTTCTATACGGAGAGTATTATTTTTATTACTAGATCAAAGACTATTTCTCCATAGCCCAATTTGATTTAAGTGACCCGAATTTAGCTATGGGGGTATTTTTCTATTTATATTTTAATGGGTTTCACGTATCATTAGATCAAAAAAAAAAAACTATGATACATTGATGTCATAGAAAAAAGTATGATAGCGGATGTGAATCCGACAATTGATAATTGATATTAGCTGCGATTTGTAAAGAGATGGATTTCTCATAAAAATATACACACTAAAGAGAGATTAAATTAATCATTCTTTTCTTAAAAAGATAGTTCTAGTGTACGTTTAGTACATTCATTTCATGGTTTGAAAGAAGTCAAATAAAATAAAATTAAAATTATAGATGCGTTCTTCATTTTTTTTAAAAAATGCCTATTAAATTTTGCACCAATTTTTAAGTGAAATACTTTCCATCAAGTGATTAAAATTTTTAAATGGTTGATTCCTAACTGCTTTTCATAGACAATCAAGTGAATTCTAAATTAATTTAAATTAGATATACACACTATTTCTATTTATCTCAATGATAACAAAAAAATATATAATTTTTACTTCTTATTAAATAGTAATCTTCTTTAAAAAAAACTAAATAAATATGCTACAAAAATTGGACAAACACCAATACATGAAATTTATATTTTAAAATAAATTATGTTGCAATTGGATGCATATATATAACAGAGGATGCATACATATATGCTTGTAGCAAACCATAGTAGCCAGGAACACATCACACATGGCAAGCTAGCTAGCCATAGCAAAGCAATGAAGCATAAAGCAACCTTTTATTTTCCTCCAACGCACAAGTAATGTGACAAGTGGTCCCAAAAATACCCCACTGTTTATTCCTTCCATACCATTCCAATCCAATTAAACCTTTCTTCCTGTTGCACTGGCATACATGTCAAGTCTATCTTGTACTCCACTTGTTGTTCATAGTTGGTGCCTCTGTCCTTCTCCTGTTCCTTTCCTACACTAGAAAGGAAATAAAATGTGATTAATTTGTCACATTTTCACTTGTATTGTATAATAACACGCCCATTGGATTTTCAATGATTTTAATTAATGGCATTCTTATTTGCAAAGTGCATAATCAAATGTTTGAGTAGCAAGATTGGTTAATTTGACCATCACAAAATTATGAAATTAAGGTACTAAATAAAAATTAAATGCATTTTTTTGGGCTAGTGTTACCCAATATATTCCAAAAAAAAAATGCAAGAAAATAACTATGCTTTTTCTCTATTATATAATACTACCACATATATATATATATATATATATATATACTCTAGAGTGGAGAGCCACTCCAGTGGATGGAGTGAACATAAATTACACACGACTATTTAGGAGGAATTTTTATCCAATATAAGTGAAGTACCGCAGAGGATGTGAATTCATAATAATCTTGGGTAAATTTGTTCAAAAGTCACTAAACTTAATGTAAAATCCATATTTAATCACTAAATTTTTAATTATTCATTTTTAGTCACTCAACTTTGATATATATCCAAAATTAGTCACTCTGTCATTTCTTCATCTAAAATTCTAATGACAAATGATGCGGTGCTTACATAAATTTTTTTAGTATATTTGAACTGCTAACAAGGATTTCATTTAGCAATTAAATTATAGATATCAAAATATCAATTTTCATGTAATGAAATAACATCTGACTTTTTTCACTAACTTTGCCCCCCTCTCTCGCTTTATCTTTTCCTCCCATCTCTTCTCAATTGATGGGAGATGGGAGAGTAAAAACAGCTTTAAAAATGCTTTCAAACTTCTAACAAAATTTAAAATCCGAATTTCCTTTCTAGTTTGAATATTTTCTTCTCCATTCTTTATGTATTCTCTCTCTCTCTCACTCACTCACTTTTTCTCGTTTACCTACTACTACAGAGCCATCCATACATACAAAACATGTTATGGAATCCCAATACATTAATGCTAATCAAGTACAACTTTAAACACACATCACACTCATACAACTAATTAGCGTGCCTCTTGAGTAGTCATGAAACAGGACATGCTTAATCTTGACACACAGTACATGCTCCAACAAAGCAGAGAGAGAACATAAATGATAGGCCCATTCGATTCCTTTGAGAGAAGCTCTCTCTCCAACCACCTCTCTTTCTCTTTCCTTTCCTTTCACCTACTATATATACCCTCTCTCCACCTCTCTCCTCTTAATTGTCCCTCAACCTACAATACCCACAAAAAATTAAAGAGAGAGAATCCAAGAAAAGTCCAAGAAAGAGAGAGAGAGAGAGAGAGAGAGAGAGAGAGAGAGAGAGAGAGAGAGAGAGAGAGAGAGAGAGAGAGGAAGATACTGAAGACAGTCACAATGCCACCTTTGGCAGAGAGTACACCAGCACTGATCTCCCTCTTGCGCCACACAACCGATGACAGTCGTCGGAAGTCCGGCCATAGCACCGGATTCTTCAAGATGTTCAAGCTCCTTCCCATGCTCTCATCCGGTTGCAAAATGGTGGCGTTGTTGGGGCGTCATAACCGGCCCTTGCTAACGGACCGCGCCACAACCATCACGCTGTTCGGGCACAGAAGAGGCCGCCTCACTCTCGCAATCCAAGAAGACACGAGATCGCCGCCGATCTTTCTCATTGAGCTCCCCATGCAAACCACACTCTTCCACAAGGAGATGTCGTCTGGGCTCGTGAAGCTCGCATTGGAAAGTGAGACAAGAACTCATAGAAGGAAACTGGTCGAAGAGTTCGTGTGGGCCGTGTATTGCAACGGGAGGAAGTCAGGGTATAGTATAAGAAGGAAGGAGCAGAGCGACAGCGAAAGGTATGTGATGCAACTGCTCAGAGGTGTTTCGATGGGTGCTGGTGTGTTGCCGTGCGCTTCAGAGAAAGATGCGGCACTTGATGGGGAGCTGACTTACATGCGAGCCCGGTTTGAGCGGGTTGTCGGGTCAAAGGACTCGGAGGCATTTTACATGATTAACCCTAATGACGGTAGCCGTACCGGGGGTGGTACAGGTGGTAACTGCTTCGAAGCACCGGAATTGAGTATCTTTCTCGTCAGAGTAAAATGAAATGAATTGGTCTATTTACTATAGATGTTTTTTTTTTCTCTTTCTTTTTGTGGGATAGATTTGTGAAAATACCATGTTTTCTTGCTGTATAACTAGAATTATATAAAAGAAAAAAAAAGGACATAATTAGAGCTGGTGCATAGAAGGAGAGAGAGCTTGGGAATTAATTACATGTTGGGTTCTTGGATCACCTACTCAATGATTTGATTGTGATGTGAATATCAATAAGGTGAGGTGCTTGTTAATAAATTGATCATTACTGTTTGGATAATATGGATTAGTGTACATTTGATTTGGGTGTTTGTATGTAATATTGAAGTTTAAAATAGGTTATGTTCAAACTGATGCAGCAATTTAAGTCGAGATATTAAATATTAATTGTGCATGAATTCCATCCGCCTGTATTACATTTATATCTATTGAGAATATAAGTACAATTTGTTATTTTCTTTGTACAAAAATATACTATTATACATTTGTATCTATTGAACATTATCTGGAAAATTGGTTGAAAAATTTAACTATACAATATCCTCATATTGTGGATAAACTTAGTAATTCATATGCAAAAAAGAAAGCAAATTGGCCTTCCTGGTAACTGTAGGCTAATAGTTATGTATGTATTAAGGATTCGTATATTTTGCTGTGCTATATTGTGCAACTTAGTATGTTGTTCGTTTGATCACGTTGAGATTCGTATAATATATATCTCAAAAAAACCTCCTTATAATCTATCCGTTTGTACGTAATGTTACATAGCAAAAGATCAAGACTTATATATCAAATGCTTAACACAGTCTACATAAAATTAATGTACTTTGCCAACTCAATTAAAAACTTTGGTTGTCAAATGTCAAAGAAAATAAATTACATATATTGTATATACTACCAATTTAGTCTGAAGAAATACTATAATGCTATAGAATAAGCTCTACTTTCTTTCAATATATTGACTCTATCAATGGTAGATTCTGCCTTTTGGTTTTCCAATTTCTCCATTTTTTTCCCTTTTTCTTTAATTAGAAGGTTTGGTGAGTTGGTCCTTTTTGTTTCATAGATATGCACTAGATATTCCATGCTAATTTTAGCTAAGCTGGTGAGAATCACTTTATTAGTTTATATCCAACACTTCATTAAATGTTGTAAAAATTAGGTCAGCAAACGCTTTAATTTAATCATAAGGCAGATAACAAATGCACATGGCATGGAATCAGAGAAAAGTGGCCTTTGATTATGGAGATATGACACTACATATATGCTTGAATGATTGATTTGAGAAACAAATTAAATATATGCTAAAGAAACCTCTCATATATATAATTAATTCAGTGCATCCCAATTCTTTTCACATTAAGTTGAAATGCAAAAATGCGAAATTAACAATTTTCACATATTGTATTGCAAGTTGGAAAAAAAAATTAAATACAGTTGAATTCAATTGTTCATGAAAATTCATCCAACTGCATAAATAATTGGGCGCATAATTTTATTTCCAAAATTGGCACTAGTGAAATTTATTCTCTCTATTTTTTTTTGCTGAATAAATAATTGGGCGCATAATTTGATTTCTTAAATTGGCACTTTGTAAAATTCATTCTCTCTTACTTAATTTGTTGAATAAATAATTAGGCGCATACATAATTTGATTTCTGAAATAGGTTCATGCATACTCGTGGAACTCATTCTCTCTACTTTGTTGAATAAATAATAATTGAGCTTAATTATAATTTTATGATAATCACTGTTAATTATTTCTTTAAAAATAAAAATATGGCCTACAACTACCTAACTAATTAGCTAACCCACGTGATGAATCCGTGCCAATTCTCCACTTGGTCTGTATTATGCATAACCAATTCTGGATCAAGCAATGGTCATGCATTGATCTCTAGACATAAGCTATAGACACCATATATAGATTGTTCCTTGTAAAATTAATAATATTAGACCTAACTATAGACTCCATTTAATTTTGTTTCATTTTTCTTTACAATATTTGTACGTCATAATGTTATATCACACAATCTGTAGCATTATTAAAAAAAAAGGGGAGGGATGATTTGAGAATGCTTATTTTGACAATTTTGAGAATAAATTTTTAAATAAATTCAAAAAATTCTTAAAAATAGAAAAACCTTTACATACATGTTCTCGAAGTTATGGATTTATTGTGTTTCAAATTTCATACAACTTGAATTTTATTTGGTAGTCCATCAAAGATCACTAAAATTTATGTAATTTATAACGATTCATATTTAATGATCTTTGATAAAATATCAAATGTAACTTAAATTACATGAAATTTGAAACACAATCAATTTATAAGTTTAAGGGTACATTTATAAATTTTTTTTAGAATTTTTTCAAATTTATTTTAAATCTCATTTCTAAGATTATTAAAATAATCATTTTCAAGTGAATAATAAGCTAGCACATACTATGGAAAAATACAAAGAAAGAAAAAACCAAAGTGAGGGTCATGGTACAACGTAGCAAATTTGGACACCATAGAAAGATGGAAAGCTCCATTGATCCAAACACAACTATTCCATAGCTGATCTCAATCATTTGATTACTATTTCCATAAACAAAAATAAATTTGAAGCTATAAGTTTTAGAGGTGGCTTTTGCAATGCATGTTTCTTGACCTTCCCTCCTCAAGAAATTAATAAAAGATTATTTTCAACAGAGAAAAAGAATATTTCAAAATATTCTGAAATTTGTAAAAAGATGATTATTTCATCTTTCTGTTTGAGTTGTTTAATATAATCTATGTATTAAAACCTTGTGAAAAATTAAATTTATATTCTTTAACTTATTTTGTACTATTTTTGATATGATAAATATGAGAAAAAATTCCATTGTGACAAATTTTTGGTGTCACAAAATGACAAAAACTCATTTTTTTTATTTATATTTTAAATTTTGACATCACAATATCCAATCCACATTATTAATCTTACTTATTTTAATGAGATATACACAAGTAAAATTTTATAATTTTTTAAGTTCATTTTGAAATATAAATAAAAAAAATGAGCTCGTGACATTTAGTGTCACAAAAATATTTATGATATTGGAATCTTCCTTGATAAATATATATATGATGTTCAATATTTTAGATTGTCTAATAATAACACACTTTGATTTTAAACTAAAAAATAGTTAAAACAAAAAAAAACACTTAAAGTGTAATAATTATGCGTCGAATTAATTGATGCTATTTATAATACAAAATCAATTTCATAATAACAATAATAACAACAAGTAAAACACAATAAAATGATAATATCAATATCAATATCATTAACAATGATTAAAAATTAAATGATAACTAAACAAAAGCAAGGTGCTGCATCAATCAGTATCTATCTATCAAGAGTGTTAGCTTGGTACTTGATGAAGCCATCTTATCCGAGATAAAGTACCTCAGCTTAGGTACGCCTGGTCCATCAAAAGGGCCTGGACCACTTTTGGTACCTACTTTACGGCCCTTCTGAAAAATGGACCCGTTTACTGTTACTATTGAAACCATACAACTGGTACAATCAGGATGAATTTTATGTCGGAAAAAAAATTATAAAAATAAAAAAAATTTCGATAAATTTAGAAAATAAGAAATTGTGTTTTGAGAGTGCGGTTTTTTCTGAAAAGTCAATTTTTTCAGAATGCGATTTTTTCTGAGAAAATCGTTTTCTCAGAGTGCGGCCATCGTTTGAGAACAGAGATAGAAAGAAGAGAAAAATGACGGAGGAAAAAAAGGGAAAAAGAGGGAAAAGAAGGGGACAGAGGAGACAAAATGAAGGCTACGGTATGAAAATACGATTTTTTTAATTTTCAAATTTCTTCGAAATATTTTCTCATTTTATAATTTATTTTATATATATTTTTTCAACATAAAAATCACCAGTACAATAAATCAATAATCAAGTACAATTGGTACTCTCGTATACAGTATTTTCTTTTGTCATATTTTATTTTGCACTAACAGTCAAATAGTGCCTTAGTTATAGCCTTCATTTCTCTTTATTTGATGAATCTGATAGCGATGCGCCAGGTCCAGGCCATGTAATAGTGAAGGCGCAAGACGACAAAACGAAGGCCCCAGTGGAGGGGTGGGCCCTACCTCACAAGCAATTGAATTGATATCGTTGAGACTTGGGAGCACATGGCCTACGTATCAGATATGAAACTGATATCAGAACACTACACGAACAAATGGTGATAGCCTTAATTGGTTTCCACTACTTTATGTATGTATGTGTGTATACCCCAGCGCTCTTCGCTTTGGTGGTGGTTTTGTCAACGGTTGTGCGCTGCTACTTGTCTAGTTCCGGTCCGGTATCTGGAAAAAGCTCATGTATTTTATTTGAAGGATTCCTCTCCGGTTTGGAAAATACTCTGGATATGACCATGTACCATTTAATTAATTTTAGTTCATTACGTCTTGGTATAAGGGAGCTAATATACGGTTAATTAATTTTAATTCATTACGTCTTTGTACAAGGGAGCTAATATACAGATACGGTTATTGATACCGTCATCGATACGAGCTTAATTATATATATTAAATGAGTTGTTATGCATTTAATGATTTTATTATGTAAATTCATTTTGTACAGTATTGTCATTATGTAACTTAAAAGAGTTCTTATGTATATTAATAATATTTAATTAAATAATAAAAATATTGTATATAATAAAATCATTAACATACATAATAATTCATTTAATATATATAAATAAGTCCGTATCGATGATGGTATCAATAATGGTATCTCCATAACATTTTCCTTTATACAATACAAAACTAGAGAGATATAACTAATAATTTTGATAACCGTAATAATGGTAAAAGATTTTTATATTTTTAGAATTTGATAAATAAGATATAATCTATACATTATACATATTATATACTTAAAAAATGATGAAATTTGTGAAAGTTTTACTGTTCATAAAATTTATGACAATTTATATTTAATTGCATTTGATGAAGTATTAAATTAGATATAATTAATCTATAAGAAGAGTAACATGTTTATAAATATTTTTCTATTTTTAAAATTTTTTATAACATATATTGAGAAAGCAATTTTTAAAATATTTTTCTATTGATAGGTCTGCTGATATAAAATAGAAAAAAGAAAATTGCTTAATTTCAAAGGATCAGACATTGGTAGTAGCCGACAAGAGAATGAATATTTAATTACTTGTGTTAATTAAGTATGGCCTTAAAATTGAAAATAATTCTTTCTGAGGCCCCCTCATCAGTCCCACACGGAAAGGCACCGGTATGGGCTTCAAATATGGAGAAGAGCAAGTTCAGTGTACTCAATTTTTATGATTATTTAAATTTTTGATAGAAGTTAAAGAGTCATGCTGTTGACTAAGGAAAATATCATGGAGATATTATTATTGATAATATCTTCATATGAGTTTTATCGTACATATTAAATGAATTATTATATATATTATTTTTATTATTCAATTTAAATATTACTAATGTTGATAATAACTCATTTAAATTTTATAATAACAGTACTGTACAAAATAAGTTTGCATAATAAAATCATTAACATACATAATTACTAATTTAATATGTATAATAAAATCTGTATAGATAACGGTAACAACAACCGTGTCTGTGCATTAGCTCCCTTTGATTAATTATTTAATTTATGAATTCATAATTTTGGAGTGAAACTATGTGAATGCTTAAAATTTTTTTATTATTTTTTTGAGTAATTTCACCGTATATCCAACTTTTAGTATACATCTAATTTTTACGGTACATTTTTTTGAAAATTATTGTTCAAATTAAAAAATTAAAATTGTAGATGTGTTCCTAATTACTTAGATACAACATATATCAATTTTGAGTCAATTTAGATTTTAATTGTTCAAATTAATTGGTCATTCCATCTAAATAGTTAGAAATACATTGACACTTTTATTTTTTTTATTTGACAAATATTTCTTAACGATGTGTACCGTAAGAGTTGGATGTACGTTAAAAGTTGAATGTATACTATAATTACTTTATTTTTTTTTGTAGAGAATGAAAATGGTTTGCTCTAATTGTGTTATATTTCCTCAGTTATTGATCCAATACTTAATGTTAATTCATTAGACCATATATATTTAGATTGCCTTATGTCGATTGAGATCCAATTGGTTGGACAAGACTTATTTCTTACTTTAAAATAAGGTACTTATTATGATAGATCTCATTTAAATTGCCTACTAAAAATACTATCAAATATAAAATAGTATGTAAAAAATAAATTAATTATCATAGGTATATCAATGAAATATGTGCAACAGAAAAGCCAATGAATTAGCAATGTTTGTGAGAAAGTAGTGCATGGTAAATTTTTTTTTTTTTTTTTAACTTTGGATCTCAAATCAATTCTTCTGACGAATTGGTTCATGCTATCAGATTCTTGACTGATTTCTTCCAATTCGAACTTAATTTGCAAATTAACAATTTTAAGCCAGGTTCTGGTACGAGAAAAAGGAACTGGTTTATTGAAGATGCGCTTAACACAACTAGCAGATTAGCTGATTTTATGAGAATAAAATGAAATTATTCTTTCCAAATCATAAAATTGCATTGTTAACAAAAATATTCGTCCAATTAACCATTGGTAAATTTTTCTTAATATTGAGCTAGATTTTATTAAATATACAACTTGTTGCAGTTGAAAAATAGAAATAACTAGAAGTGATAGTGGATAGAGATGTCTTGGATGTTGACAGTGGGTATACTGGTAGATTGTTCCCGGGTAAACTCGTTGATGTTGTACTTCATTTGATTTTGTATCTGGGTTTGGGGTGTACGAATCCGATATATCCACACCTTTCTTTCACGTTTTTGCTTCCTGGCCATTGTCATAAAATTTCGGGTTTTTATCGAAGGTCAAAAGAAGCCAGTAAAGATTCACTGATTTCTCAGTCTGTACAAACAAACGGATTGCGGTTGCAAGGCGCTATAGCTAGCATTAGATTCACTGATTCTGTGATTCAGCCATTCCCCTTTCAAGTAATACAAAGGATCATGAGAAAGCTCCTATATATATCATTTCGTAGGGTCTTGCATTTACTGTACTGTGGTTCTTTCTGAGTTCAGGTTGTGCTAAGTCCTTTTTTTGTATTTAGACTAGTATTTTGAGCTTGAATTTCAGATCAATTAATTCATAAACTTTGGCATTTATATATGCCTTTTTTCTCTGTATTAATTCATTTAGGCCTTTCTGATTCTCATGGGCTTGGTTTCACAGTAACGGTGTTGACTCTTGAGATAGAAATAATGGGCCTTAGAGAAAAGGATTTTTAAACACAAAACAGTATGGTATGATAATCTGAGTGCATATCCTCTAGAGTGGAGAGCCACTCCAGTGGATGGAGTGAACAGAAATTACACACGACTATTTAGGAGGAATTTTTATCCAATATAAGTGAAGTATCGCAGAGGATGTGAATTTATGATAATCTTGGGTAAATTTGTTCAAAAGTCACTAAACTTAATGTAAAATCCATATTTGATCACTAAATTTTTAATTATTCATTTTTAGTCACTCAACTTTGATATATATCTAAAATTAGTCACTCTGTCATTTCTTCATCCAAAATCCTAATGACAAATGATGCGGTGCTTACATAAATTTTTTTAGTATATTTGAACTGCTAACAAGGATTTCATTTAGCAATTAAATTATAGATATCAAAATAGGAGATATTTATCAATTTTCATGTAATGAAATAACATCTGACTTTTTTCACTAACTTTGCCCCCCTCTCTCGCTTTATCTTTTCCTCCCATCTCTTCTCAATTGATGGGAGAGTAAAAACAGCTTTGAAAATGCTTTCAAACTTCTAACAAAATTTAAAATCCGAATTTCCTTTCTAGTTTGAATATTTTCTTCTCCATTCTTTATGTATTCTCTCTCTCTCTCACTCACTCACTTTCTCTCGTCTACAAGTTATGAATTTCATTTAGGGTTTTCTCGAATATTTTTTTGGTTGGAGATGAAGTATCGAAGTTATCCACATGTATGGTCAATTTACAATAAGTAAACTCACTTGGTCCATCAATTTTATTTTCAGTAATATTAAATAAGATATAATATTGTTGCATTTTGCATTAATTTGCTGATTTTGAACTTCTGAAATTTTAGTTGGAGCAAGGGTGTTTTGAACTTGTACTGACACATTTCTGAAGTTTGTTATACATTAAAATGTGACACCTATTATTTTATATTTATTAAAATAACATCTTTGTTTATTCTTGTAGGATCTAATGAGAATTTATTTACATGTGAAATCCATCATGGAGGTACAATGTACACAGAGCATAAAAAATTTGAATACTCTCGAGGCAAAATGGACTATTTTGACTATTTAGATCCTAATGAAATGTCTTTAATTAAATTAGCTATAATGGTTGAACAATTATGATACTCTAAAAAAACTCCAATTTGGTGTAGGGCTTGGAGTGAGAGGAGGATAAATTCTAAATTGATCTCATCTGACCATGACTTAATGGTGTTAATTGATAATATTTCCAAAAAGAAAAAGGTTCTAGAATGTTTCTTACACCATGTTGAAAGAGAAACTGAAATGAATAAAATTAATGGAATTGTAAATGGTGTTGTGGTGTTATTCATGGAGCTGTAGATGCGGTGGTAGAAGATGACAGTGGTGTTGTTTATGGAGCTGTAGATGGTATTATAGAAGGTGATAATGGTGCTGTGGATGGTGAAAACATGATTAAAGATTATGTAGATGATGCAAATGATGAGGTACATGAGTGTGTAGATGATGAAAATGATGCAGATGATAGTGATTTTTATGATCCTGACAATGATATAGAGACTGATGACGATGATTTTGTATCTAAGGCTAATGTGGCACACATTATTGAAAGGGATTGGATTGTTCTTGCACAAAATCAAATAGAACCGATGGTGCGAAAGGAAGATTTAGACTACGCTCTTTCAGATGTGCTTCTAAGTGGTGGTGAATTAGATGATGACGGTACAAGTAGGAGGTACCCTGAGTTCAATGCTAATATTGATATGGAATGTTCAGAATTTAAAATTGGTATGATTTTTGGGTCCTTTAAAGAGTTCAAATGTATTGTAAACAATTAAGCAAAAAATGAATGTTCGATTTGAGAAAAATAATACTGTGAGAGTGAAGGTAGTGTGCAAGGAGGGCTGCCCTTAGAGTATTTGGGTTTCACGCACGGAAAAAGAGACACATGATGTGTAAGTGAAGACATACAACCCTTCCCATACATGTGCTAATGAGCATAACATCAAGTTTCTGACAATAAATTAGATTGTAAAAAAGTATCTTAATACGTTTAGAGTTGATCCACAATGGTCTTTGTCAAGTATTAAACATTGAATTAGATTTGATCTGTACCTAGAGATTACAACACAAAAAACATGAAATGTGAAGTCTAAAGTTCTAAAAATTTTAACTGAAAAGAAATGATCACAATATGCAAAACTATTTCAACGTTGGACACAAAGAGAATAATTTATTCTTAATGCATTGTTTCCAGGAGCCGAGCATAGATTTTGTGTAGGACATCTGTATCAAAATTCTTTCAACACTGGACACAAAGGTAAGAATCTCAAAGATTATTTATGGATCGCAGCACTAGCAACTTATGTTGCAGATCATGAGAAGTGGATGCTCAAATTCAAGGAACTCTTAAATGATGTATATGAGTAGTTAAATGAAAAACCAGTCCACGAATGGTCTAAATCTCATTTTTCTATAAATTCCAAATGTGATATGTTGTTGAACAATCTCTGTGAATGTTTCAAGAAGCATATTCTTGATGCTAGAGATAAGCCTATCTTAACTATGTTAGAGATGATTAGAACAAATCTCATGCGAAGGCTTCAAGTCATCAAGAGAGATGCCACGATGAAATACAGAGGTACTATTTGTCCTAAAATTCAAAAGAAGCTTGACAAATGGAAGAGTGAGGCAATCAAATGTACTGTCATTTGGAATGGTGGAACCCAATATCAAGTAACGGGTCCTGATGGGCAGTTTGTCGTTAACACTTCAACCTCTTCTTGCTCTTGCTGAAGATGGGATCTGACAGGTTATTTTTAACTTGAAATTTTTTCAACGTTTCTCACTTGGATCCTATATGTTTTGTTAATTTAAACTTGATCATTGTTTGTTTTAGGTATTCCCTATCAACATGCTTGGCAAGCATGAGAATTAACAATATGGCTCCTGAGACCTATGTTGATGAATGCTATAAGGTTGAGACGTATCTAAGAAGTTATAGCCATGCCATAAATCCTATTTCTGGATATGAAATCTGGGGTGAAAGTGATTTACCTGAAATAATTCCTCCCAAAATTGATCCCTCAAAACACAGAAGACCAAAGAAAGCTCGTAAAAAGCATAATGTAGAGTTGGAGAATAATATTGACAAAACAAAACTTCCCAAAAAAGATAAAAAAATGGTTTGTTCAGTTTGTCATCAAGAAGACCACACTAAAAGAAAGCATACTCAAGCTGCTGCAGCTGCTCCATTTGAGACCATATCCTTTGGGTGTTCTGAAAATATGACATCTCAGGCTAGCGTTTCTCATAATAGACCTAAATAGCAGGTAATTCTATATTGATATTTCCTCTATATTTTCTGGGTACAAAGGTTCTTGTTATTTGAAGTTTAATATTTATGATAATGCTTGATGTTTTGCTGAAATTTTTTGTTTGGGTGAAGGTGAAAAGGAAGAGATCAGACGTGTCATCCAATGTTTCTTCTACAACTTGAAATTTGAAGCTACATGCACCTCCTCCGCTTTGACTGGAGTTAATCTATGATATATGCTTTCAAGTTATTTTGGTTCACTTAATTTTGAGACTAGTGATATTAACAAATACTAGAAAAAACTTGTTAGTGAAATTTTGTGTGGATTGTTAATGAATGCTAACTTCGTATACTAATAATTTCTTTTTGGAATTACAATACTTTTTTTGATGTCTACACTTGTTTGAGATAATCTCCAGCTCACTAGTTAATTACCATGCTCATGACACTTAGAATATTTTTTACAGAGTCCAAGCAACTCTACATACGAACTTCTCAATACCATCAAATACAGAAAAAAGTCTTCATTAAAAGAAATACAGAAAAAAGTCAAGCCATAATTAACCACCTAAACTAATTTTCTTCTACCTTGGATTACTCTAAGAGCATTTTTCTTTGCTGAACAGAGCTCAGATTAAGACTCAAACTAAACAACAAAAATATCAGAAAAATTAATAATACAGCTAAAATTATTATGACACAAACTTGCTTCAACTTCTGGCTCCTGGTCTCTCTCTCTCTCTAAATTATTTGACCTTCTGATTAGACCATTAATCACAACTTTGGATCGCATCTGGACTGGTTCATCGTACCAGCTAAAAAACCCACAAGCGCCAGGCATATATATATGATTTAGAAAAAAAAATAATCACCACTAAATCTGAAATAAACAATAAATGTGTGAATCGGTAAATACAAAATTACCCCAAAGTACTTGCAACCAAAAAATCTTTTGCCTGGATTTGAAGTAGTCTAATGAGTCTTCAATATAGTTGGTTTGTTACAATGACAAAATAAAAATAAATTTCTTACATTTGGAATTGCCATAAACTTTCTCTAAGGAAAAAAAGGAGAACGAAAAATTGATCAAGGAAATGATAAAAGAAAAGAATGAAAAGAGGGAAAGAGGTGAAAAAGAAGATAGATACTATTTTTATCTCCTTGTTTTTGGCAGCGGGTTCAAGGAGAGAGGCAGTGAGGGAGAGGGTAGAGATGTATATGTCTTTTGGTAGTGGCAGAATATAATTGGTGTACCCAATTTCTATTTTAGAGCTTATTTAATAGCCCAAATGGACCAAAAAAATTTCATGTAAGCGCCACGTCATTTGCCATTAGAGTTTTTGATAAAAAAAAAATGACAGAGTGACTAATTTCGGATATATATCAAAGTTAAGTGATTAAAAATAGATAATTAAAAATTTAGTGATCAAATATGAATTTGACATTAAGTTTAGTGACCTGCGAAAAAATTTACCTGATAATCTTTTATTAATATCCTTCTGTATTTTCTCTATTTGAGCAAACTAGTGTATTTTTGTTGTTGGGTGATTAAAGCTAAAAATATTATTGTACAAAAATTGACAAAAGATAAATAATTTTGAAATAAATTCTCTATCTATTAAATTAATAACAGTAAAACATTACACGGTTTTGTTAAGACATCTATCTAAACAATGTCATAACTTGGAATGGCTTCACTTGAAAAAAAAAATATACATATGTATGCTTTATTACAAATCAATCAACAAATTAACCAATATATAAATGAAAGAACGAATAAAAATCAAGCGTATTTAGTGAACAAAAAAAGAAATGGAAACTACTCAGAATATGGTATTTTCTTTATCTTTCTTGTTTATTCTTGGCTTTTAAGGAACCGCATGACCGATTGTGCCATTTTGCGTCCTCAGAAGCCTCAGGCGGCGTTCATCAGAGAGTATCTTGGCAAACCGAACCAATTCCTCTTCATTTGTACCACAATCTAGGACTGGTTCAATCTTGCCAGTTTCCAAGTTCACTCTAGATACCGGTTTTTTCAGAAGTCCATTCCCAATTTCCACAAGTTTTAGCAAGTTCTCATTTGACGAGTTATCCAATGATGAAGCTGTTCCCTCCAAAGCATCATCCTACAATAACCCGAGATTGAATAAATTAATTTTTTGTGTTTCAAAGGAACTAATAGTTTGGAAAAAAATTATCTAAATCCGTACCTGTATGCGTAAGTAGTTCTTCTCACAATGCAATGCTTGGAAAAGAACAGATGCATGGATATCGACCAGATCAGTGCTTGCTTGGCTAAAACAATCAATCAGGGGGCTCGAGCCTTTATTGGTTAACCAGCTCAGAAGGCCCCACTGGGCAGCTGCCGGTGCCTTGTACTTCTCCTCCTGTTTTGCTGATCCCGTGCCGAGTGAGAGGACCAAGAATTTTCCATAATCGACCGGTTTGACAGGAAAATATTGACTTTTTTGAATCACAATCTCCTTCGTCACATGATTTACAGCTAGAAGTGTCTGATTTGTGACAAAAAAGAAGATAACATATATAAGAAAAGATTAATTAAATGTATAGTTGGTTGCGGAATTTGGGATTTAATTACTGAATTATTTTATGGTGGAATTTTCTATTGTAAGTGGCTTATAGACGCTGGTACGTACTGAAAAAAGGTTCATAAAAGAGGTAGAACAGTAAAAAAATGTTTTTTGTTATTTGATTTCATTATTTATGAAGGAAACATACTGGATTATTTGCAGCAATGCCTCCATCAACAAGATTGAAGCTCCGTGCTTTGCCGAAATGATCTTCAGTTATGAAACGATGTGCCGGAAGATATGTTGGAGCAGCTGAGGTGCTGATACATACATCTGAAAGCAGAGCATCCTTTGATTCATCTCTCTTTGCCTACATATAATGTTACCAATCTCATATGTAAGTTTCAATAACATTCTTAATTTTACAATTTTTATTTTTGCTGAAAAAAACATCTTGGCTGTTTCAATTTTGAAATTTGCAAACTACAACAATACGAAAAAAAATTAAAAAAAATCTATGATTGATATTCATATATACCTCGTTGGTAGAGAATATGGCTGGTTGAAGAAAATTAATGTCGAATGCAGGAATGACCACATCTGTGACTGTATCATGAAGCCTTGTTTCACCGAGTAGCTCTCGAACCTTGGTACGAAGGTACGTGCCGGTGTATCTAGGACGAAATATACTCCTTAACAAGCCTCCAATCCCATTCCTACATTAAGAATTGCTCATTAATTATTATGTATATTGCAAAAAATTACATATTTTCCATGAAGGTTGCACTTGTGAGGATCCATATTCCCTATTCCAAACGGAAAATTAGGATTCTTTTATTCTAATTCGGATCGTTAGATTAAAACAAACGGACTAGATTTAATCCGATTTGAATTTCAGGGGGGTCTTTTTTAGATAAATCGAACGTGTCCATTTTAATCCAACAACCTGTATCTGAATAATAGTCCTATTTTTTACTCGAAAAAGTACAGAGATTGATGTCTGTGAAGAGTACCAATAGGAAGGGAAAATCTTTGGAATGTTTTCGATGTAGAAGTTTATAATATCTTTAGCTGAGAAGAGAGGTCTGTTCTGCTTGTTAGGAGCAGCAAGCATGGCTGTCACTAAACCTCCGGTGCTAGTTCCTGAAATCACATCAAAGTAATCTGCAATTCTTGCATCTTCTCCGTCAAGCTCCTACATGTTCATGTACCGGAAATAATTAATCAGTGACCAAGTTTTCCTAATTATAATACTTGTATTAATACAATGTCTTATTAAATGGGGGTTAGCTCCATGTTCTGATAATCAACAATCAGTTTCTGTGTACGTACTTGATCAATCAAGGAGTGTACTATATGCCTCTTTATATCATTCAGAATAACAATTCATATCAATTTCTTATAGTTGTTTGGTTGATAATACAAAATGATAATATTTGATACTAATTTCCAATTTTCCATATTATTGAATAAATCTTCTGAACTAGTGTCCTGAGCACATAAAATAATCTCAGTAAAATTCACTTTTCATCATCCAAACAAAATTATATATAACTTACCTGTAGTTTAGATTCGAGGAATGCAAGGATGGTAGCCGGGATGAGTCCCCTTACGCCACCACCATCGATACTTAGTATTGCTACTATGTGGCCAACTGAAGGTGGAGATTTGGGTGTAGCTGGAATATTAATGTTCAGCGCCGTGCTTGAAGGAAGGTTCAATCCTAGAGAACTCATTAGAGAAGCTTTTGTTACTTGTGTTTGTAAATGTAAGACTGTCAGCTGAGCAATAGAAAGCTTGTAGCTTGCTAAGATATAAAGATCTTGGAACTTTTTATGTTACTTCTACAAATTCCTTGGTGTTTGTTTAGTTGTGTAGTGTATTATATTTATACATTCAAGAGAAGAAAGATGTTCATATAGTGGAAGTAGTCAAGCACATTAATCGGAGCAAGGACCAGTTCCTGGACCATTTCTGAGGAACTAGTTAAGTTTGAAAAATCCAAATGATCTGAACGAGCTTCAACTTAATTAGGCCAAGTCAGATTGAAGAAACAATCAAACAATTGGACAGTATTGCTATTAAATTAGGGTTAATTCAAGAGATGGAGATGGGTGGGCTAAGAGGGATATTTAATTTGTTGGTCACATGATTTTGATATTTAACTACTACAAATCGCCCCTCTTGTTATTGTATTAATTACAAATATTTTCAATTGAGTTTGGGTTTGGATTTTTGTAATACTTTTATTTGCATAATTACATTTTCATATAAGACCAGCACAACTTGTTGAACCATTTTAAATTTAAAATAAAAATTCTTGTTTTTGCACCCTCTCTCCATATCTTGACTTTGCTCCCGGTTAACTCAGTGATTATTTTCCGATAAAGACGAGGGTTAAACTGTTCAAATTTAAGTATTCATATATAACCATTCATCAAGGTTTCGAACTTATAATCTCATTAAGTCATAATGTTTGTGCGGCTCGTAGACTGTGGACCATAGACCGTGACTGTAAGCCGTGACTGTGCATGAACTGCACCAAGTTATAATGTCTGTGGGGCTCATAGACCGTGATAACACCCGCAGCATCAAACTTACACATTGCGATTTTAGACTGAAACCCATTGAACAACTTCCTACCAACACCAGTGTGCAGAAACCCTCATGTTGACTAGTGGACCGAGCCAACACTGAAAGCGAGATGTCAACCGCCACCAAGGAGCCAAATGTACGTATGCTGATTCTCTGATTTCATCAGCTAATTAATTCAACTTCTGATTAGTGGTGATGTTCAGAAATTATTGATTAATTTGGATGGGCTAGCTTTACGATAGGCTTTAGGAGAAGAGAGCGAAGTTAGAGGAGTCTATTTTCTTTTCTTTTGGCAAAGGTGATGTTCACAATTACTGTTCTCTCGCTTTGCAATCTCTCTAATATTTGCTTCGCTAAAACAATCCAATTTTAGTTTTGAAATATGATATAGTTCGAATGATTTACAATTTCATGTAAGTTTCACTAATTTTTAGATGATGTGAGATATATAAAATTTCATATCCAATAATATCTGATGAAACATTAATAAATAGTATTCAATTTACATTTAATTGATATTCAACTAATTCATGTAGCTAGCAAATAGCATATCTGTAAATTTTATGTTAGAAAATATTTAATTAAATTTTATAATTGGTTTTAAGATCTTGTTTCAAATAATTAATTTTCTCATTTATTCTAGTTTCTATCAGCATATATTTTTGTAACTCAATAAATAATATAAAGGGTTTTGATGGGGAGCTAATATATTGATACTATAATCAAAACCAACTTTGTTATTCAACTTAAATGAATTATTATTCAAATTAGTGATATTTGAATTGAATAATAAACTGTCAAAAATAAATTATATAATAAAGTCATTAATATGAATAATAACTCATTTTATATGAATAATAAAGTCGGTATGGTATGAATAATTGTATTTCCGAAACATTTTCCTATTTTGATGTATTAATGGGGATGTGGGCTGGCCGCCTACCTCCGGTACTAATCATCTATTTAAGTGCATTTCTTAAAATGAATTATCAAATCCAACCGTTGACGGATATCAGTTTTAATTGGTAGCATCATCATAACATAAAGGCATTTAATCTGAGCCATCGTTAATGGATCTTAACATTTATATATATGAAACATTGATTTGTTTTGTCACTTGATACCATAAGGAACTGAAGGCCTGGCCTCGACTCTTAATGATTCAAAGTCTTGACTCTTAATGAAGATTCAATTTAATTACATCATACATAATGAATCTTGATTAGGTTGCCTCCTTGAAATTGACTCTAACATATATATTTCGTGCCATATATAAAGTTAGAATGTTCAAAATTCTGGTCAATGCATGACCAATCATGTAGACAATTCTAAGCTTCCAGGTAATATTAGATTATCATATCAGATTACCAGTTGTTAAAGGGTAGAGATCCGTTAACAACTAATATTTTGATAACTTTAACAATCATTTTTTAAATAATTTCAAAATAAAATTTAAAAATTCTTAAAAATAGAAAAAAAATTTACAAACATATTTTCTAACTTATAGATTGATTATGTTTTAAATTTCATATAATTTAAGAGTCATTTGATGCTCCATCAAAATTACATGCACTTTCAATGATTTAAAATTTAATACAAATGATGGAACGGGGTTTCAAAATCCGTCCCTCAACCCGAAGGATGGATTTTCAAAATCCTTCCCTCAATAAAAAATATTTTTTATTGGATGACAGATTTTAAAACCCCGTTACACATTAAAATATTATTTTTTATAAAGAAAGGGTAAAAAATATTTGGGGATGGATTTTCAAAATCCGTCCCTCCTATATTTGTGATTTTCTGATTTTCTTATTTATTTAATTGTAAATATTAATTTTCTTAAATAAAAAAAATCAGCTGGCCAGTGGCTACCTACCTCCGTTACTAATCATCCATTTAAGTGCATTTCTTAAAATGAATCATCAAATCCAACCGTTGCTTGATATCAGTTTTAATTGGTAGCATCATCATTCATCATAGCATAAAGGCATTTAACCTGAGAATTAAATTAGTATAATTATAAAGATGGGTTACACATACGGTAACATATAATTCGTATCATTACTTTATTTCTTAATGTGATAAACCCCATTAATTAATTTATTCGGTACTCTAGTGTTTTATATATATTGGCACATCGATCGTTTCAATATGAAAAGCATGGAAACACAAAACAGAAAGTATATATACACATGAAGAGAGTCAATAGATTATGTTTTGAGAATAAAATTATAAATATTATATTTAGTACAATTCTTTTGAGTTATTATTGCAATCAATTTCGGAGATCACTCCTTATGGTACACTATATCAAAGGGGACATGAATTGAAATATTTTAGGAGAAGACTACTGCAAGTTCATTACATCATGTTAGATGCATATTTCTCTGAAAATAATACTCATGATTTCATGAGCATACTGCAATTTTTTACATGGTTCAGGGAGCAATATCTGGAAGAATTTGACAATGCAATTATGAAATTCTTCAATTTATTGTTTGAATTTCTAAACTTTATTTAATATTAATTATTTATTTTAGGCTTAATTATTTAACTATTTTCCTACATTTTTTATACTTTTTTCAAATTTTTGACTTAATTTTTTCATATGAATCATTCTTAATGGATCTTAACGTTTGTATAAAACATTCACTTGATTTGTCCCTTGATATCTAATGGTACTGAAGGCCTGGCCTTGACTCCTAATGATTCAAAGTCTTGGCATTAATTACATCATACATAATGAATCTTGATTAGGTTGCCTCCTTGAAATTGACTCTGACATATATATATTTCGTGTCATATATATAGTTAGAATGTTCAAAATTCTGATCAATGACCAAACATGTAGATAATTCCAAGCTTCCAGGTAATATTAGACTATATATTATATATATTAGACTATTATATCAGATTACCAGCTGTCATATTATTTAAATAGGGAGGTATAGACCCGGTAACAACTTATTAGTTGCATCCACTTTTTTGCTCTTCTTATTAGGCCGATTTTTTGTTAGTCAATAGTAAAACTTTTCTTAGTCAGATACAACTATTTGGGAAAAATATAATATTTCACCCAGATTTGACCATTTTGTCATATGATGAAGGCTCTATATGTGTAAAGGATATTTTTATGAGAAATTAAACAAGTTTTATAGTCGATTGCATCTTGCAATAAACAATGCAGATAATATATATAATAATAAAGGAGGCCAATATTATAAAGTAAGCTATTATAAATAGTATCGCAAACCTAGTAAGAATAGTGATAGGCTCGCCTATCTACAGAAAAATATAAATTTAAATTCTGTAAAAAATATTTAAAATATAATAAATGTTGGACTAACGGGAGCCTCTATTTAAAAAAAAATTACAAACAAAATATGAAGCAACCGGAAAAATAATTATTATTGTTCACTCTAATTAATTGTATTACACAATTATTGGATTGTGGTAATGATATGAACTAGCATTAAACCGTGCAATCCACGGGACTGACAAATTTTATGTTGTTATTTATAAGCCCAAATTTATATATAACATCAACAGTATTATCTTTATGCTACCTTCATTTATGCATTTTCAATATTAAAATAATTTGATACATTCCACTAATGTAAAATTGAAATATTATTAGCCAAATATATTACGTCAGTATTTCATAAACCTTATAATTAAGTAGACGAATGTTATAATTCTATCATTAGGCACTTAAGTATATCACTAAAGATAAGAATTGGAATTTGACAATAGACTTTTCAATTAACATAAAACTTATTGATGACACAATAGATCTAGTGATTAGAGTATCGTGGATCATTCATATTTCACAAAAACCGAAGAAGTATATATTTCATAATACAGAGGATATAGTATTAATTAAGACAAACAAAATACTTAGAAAAAATTCAGAGTACAAATTAAAATATCCATCCAACATGCTATTTATGCCAGTCTTGGCCTTGCAGAAGAAAATTTAAAAAGTTTAAAACAATACTTCCCTACCCATTGACTTCATACCACCTTCTTGTACTGAAACTCACTGTCTACTTTGTTTCTAATCCATAATAGACGCTTGAAAGAATTAGTATAATCAGAGAAAGTATATTCTTAAACATCAAACAATATCAAATTTTAATTAAAACAAACATTCTCAATCTAAAAAATATTACTCTTAAACATCAAACGATATCAAAATTTAATTAAAGCAAATATCCTCAATCTAAAAAATAATCTGGAATAATATTGACACAAATCTTGATTCTTCTCTCTTTGAACATCTTTTAATCTCTCTCATTCCCTTACTTCTCATGGATATACATGCAGCAGTACCGATGTTTTAACCTTCATACTAATTAATAGATCTAATTGCTAACCATATCAGTAATGAGATGTTTTGATTTATGCAAACAGTATCAAACATTTGGTCAATTTATTGGGGGCAACTAAAAGAACTAACCACTCTACGTCTGTACCTTAGTGTAGTCCAACTTCAATTTTCACTTTGCACCTAAATCGCGCAGTTATTTAATCCATTAGATTGCATACAATGCATGAATCATTGTGAAAATTATTCCAAAATAATTCTTATAAATTATAAAGCTGAAATGGAAAATATGAAATTCAAAAGAAACATGTTAATGAAAATTTTAGAAACAATGTACATACTATACTATAGTACTTTAATTAATTTTTCAAAAAATCCAAATAAATTTTTTAACTAACTCTCAAATAACTATAGATCTTCGAGAAACTGAATACTTTATCTTTGTATAAAAATGTACTCATGACCATGTACTGCAACTTCTGCAATTGAAACCATTTGCAAGGAATTAAGTAGTATTAAACCTCAAGTTCTGTAAATATTCTTTGCTGGAATAGGTCTTCTATTATTTGTCAGAAAATAAAGTGGGATAGGGCTTGAGGCACAAATCGAGAAATTAATTTTTATGCCATAAAAATTCAGGTCTTTTTCTGGTCACTAAAACTTTCGCATTAAAATTAATTAGTTGGTCCCAAGTTTTCTTGCTTTATCCGTATTTTTTATATTCCTTGTAGAATTTAGTGAAGGTTGCCAGCGAGTTTTTGGCCTAATTTTTCAATGAATTAAATAAAATTAGCAGAGTTAATGTATGAATTGATCAGCTTATTGACAGAAAAATAAAAGGCAATTACAGGGAGGAGAAAAAACTTGAGATTACTTTTGTTCTGTGTAGATTGTGTTGTGGAGCAAGGTTGTCTGTCTCTCAATCTTCTTTAAGAACACACTATATTTGCAGGAGAGAGTAGTAGTTTCATCTCTAAATCTCGACGAATTCGTCTTAACAGTGGGGTTCTTAATTAACTTTCTCTCAAATCTGAACTCCTCTTGCAACACCTCCTTGTAGCACAATAATCAACACCGATGAGATGAGAATTAGGAGATGTAGAAAAAATGATTTAACTTAAAGAAAATGAGATGTAAGAGGCATCTGAGTAAAAGGGAGAAAACTTCTAAGGGGCTTCAGTGGATGATTACTTGAACTTCATAATTGTTTCTGCGAAATTTGATTTTCTTTATTATCTCTATTGCATTAGGTCTGTCAAATGTGTGCGCACCGTACTATTGCTCTCTATAACGTTATATAGATGGAGATCAAAGTATAACTGTGGATCAATCATTGCACATAATTAATTAGAGATCAAATTATGAGTTCAATATATACAATCAATGTTGAAATAGTTAAAACAGTAACAAAGGAAAAGAGAAATATGGCTAGGAATTAAAATAAAATGGAGACAGGATTGAGAAGCGCGCCGTTGTTCTTTTGCTAGGAAATGGGAAGAGTTGTCTTCTCTTGCGAAAGAGTGCAGGTTGAGTGCGGAGTAAAGGGAGGTGAGGCACTATGATTGTGAGAGGAAAGAAAATGAAAAGGCGTCACATTAAGACAAAGGAGAGCACGATGGGATGCATATAAGCAAAGTTTTTTCTTTTTAAGCTTACTGCGCTAGAAAGAGGAGGCTCTTTATATTGAATCTATACCATCAAAATTAAATTTGATGGTCTACATAAAAAGAGCTGATGTGGCTTAACAGAAGCACTTCCTTTTGTTTTACTTTCCTTTTCTTTGTAGTAACAGATTTTTACATATAAAAATAAACAGTCTTAAGTATAGAAGTATTTCTTGGATCACGTTAACTAAGTGTGCTGAAATGCATAGTTTTACCAAACCTCATGTTCGGTAAGAACAGCAAATGTTGATCAAGCAGGCCCACAATGCAAATTTAAGGCTTGCAAGGCTTGACTTCTGTTGTTAAATGTTAGCTTATTAAATCTGTTGAGGTTTTTTTAAAGTTTCATAATATTATTACTTTCTCTATAATGTTTCGTTATCTTGCTGACTGGTTCATGTTATATATCAGGATTATTCAACTTTTCTCGTAACCATGTTTGACATGGGTCAGTACTGATTAGGTCTGTCAATGGATCGGATTCGGTTCGGATCTAGCATAATCCACATGAGAATCAATTAACAATTTATAAGATTTATATGCAGATTCATATTCAATTAGAATTTAAGGATCCAAATCCGAATCTGTATCTATTTTTTTAGCGGATATTGAATTGGATTCAGATCATCTATCAGATTTTTTATTCAAATTCTTAGAATAATTAAATACATATTTAACAGGAATAAATGTATATAATTTTACGTTATAAAAAATAAATTAAGATAATAATAATAAATTTAATTAAATTATATGACTTAAAAAATAAATTTATGTAAAATTAATATGATCTAATTATCATAATGAAAATATTTTAATATAACATACAACTATATATAAATTCTTTTTTACAAAAATATATAGAATAGGAAGTGATTACAATTATATTTATAAATAATTATAGTAATTCAAAATAAATTATTATTATTATTATATATTTTGCTATTAAAAAACTTAAAAATAAAATCATTTTATCGGATTCATAGCGGATTCGGACCATGTATGATTCAAATGCGGATTCAAAAAATAAAGTGGATCATTTTTCAAGATCTATATGCGGATCTAATAAACTATCGGATATATTTTTTAGATCCATATGCGGATCCAATAAATTATCAGATATATTTTTTTAGATTCATATGCGGATTCATTCATACTGATTCAGATCGGATTTTCAGATTATGGATATCCATTGACACCCCTAGTACTGGTAGAGAATGGAAGTAGGTTTAGCTAGGTTAGATATTGGTTTAGACTTCAGACTAGTTTACAATTGAGGATACTTAAAACGTTGTTTCTTTTTCTAGAAAAACCGGAATAGTAATACCACTTCATTTTCTCCTCAGAAAATGAAAAGAAAAAAAGAAAAAAATAAAGAGAAGAAAGAAAGCAGAACTTATCTGGGTGAGTGGTAATTGTCCAAGAACGCACAAAAAATGCGTATAGGATCTCTATACTGAGAAAGACGGAGACAGAATAGGTATATTCCAAATGAAAAAATAAAAGTATCAAAACAATATTTCGATTTTGGACAAATGACCAAACAACAAAAGGTGATGGTCTGATAGATGTATTGGAAAAGGATCAGATTCTAATTTCAAAAGCCTCACTCACTATTGGTGGAAACTGGAATCCATATTCTAGTACTCGGCTTATAACGTACAGGAAACACTTTTCATATTTGGGTATAATCGATGAAGCAAACACTTCTGGCAAAGAAGTGTAATAGATGTAAAACTGAAATGTAATAGATGTAAAACTTCTGGCAAAGAAGAAGCCTCTTCAAATTAAATTTGCGTACCTGTATACCTCTCCTCCTAAATACACACTGTTCTACTCGTTTAGTGCAAGAAGTATACTACCAACTAGAGACTGACATGTTAACCATTGGACGAAGCTTGTCAGGTTTGAATTCAACCTACTACATTATTTGCTTCAATTAGAATTGTTAGTAGCTAATTCTATCTTGGCAACTACCAAATGTTAATTAGGTGACAAGATATATAACAATGACAGTCCAACTATAGGAACCTAAATTCAATTAGAAAATATTAATCATAAAGCACTGGAAAAGTGAATATTCGTTGTGAATTTCTAACTGGACAAAGTATCCGAGCAGGGAACAATATCAGCAAGCATCTGCATTAATCATAGCTTGAAATTGTTGGGTTGTGGGAGTATGTAGGCCAAAAGTGGATAACTGTAATATAACATGTTTTCATGATAGTTTAAATTTGTTGTCTTTTGAATTTTGATTACAGACCTGAAATCAATATACTGAATACGTTAGTTAAATAATCTTGAGGAATAATCAGAGTTAATGTCCATATACATATTGACAAAATTTCAAACAATACCACATAATATTATTTATTTGAGGAAACGGAATGGCCAACTGACCCCAAATTTTACATGTGCATTATTCTCTCCTTGTACAATATATGACATATGTGGAGAAATACAAACAAGCTGAAACAAAAGAAAGACACACATAAAACATTGCAATTCCCAACACCGGATCGAAACCTACAAATTGGTTACTGCCTCTCATGAAGTTCTTCCTCTAGCAGGGCTTTAATATTTTATCTTCAATAAAACTTTCCGATTATTAATTTATTATCCAAGAACTGCAGGTATTACGTACATTAACTAGCTAATTTAGATTAATTTGCTTAATGCAATGGTTGAATCCAGTTGCTCCTTGGAAAGAGAAACACTGACATCTGAGACTTGCTTTTTGATTTTCTGCTTTGCTTTACGGATCTCGGAGAGTTTCTTAGCAAATTCGATTAGTTGCTCTCTGTTGGGTTTGTGTACTACTACATCTTTGGAATCTGAAAAGTTTACTGGTTCAATGATGCCCATCTCCAGGTTTACTCTTGACACAGGTTCTTCAAGGAGTTTCTCCCCAATTTTCTCAAGTTCTTGTATGTTCTTCTTTGACGCAACATCAAGTGATGCAGTGTCACCCTTCAACTTGTCAAACTACAAATTCCACCAAAAGGATGATTTCCATGAATGCATGGTACAGATCAAGCAATAATCTCTTAAAAAGAAAAAAATATTGTTCTTCATGAACAAATAATTTTTTGTTTATTAATTGAGTACCTGTATACGCAAGTAGTTATCCTGGTGATCTAATTCCTGAAAAAGAGCATAGACATGTATATCGACCATATCGGAGCTTGCTTGGTTGAAGGTCTCCATAAGAGGACTTGTCCCATTTTTGTAAAACCAATTAAACATGCCCCACTTTGCCACTTTGGGTGCTTCGTAATTCTCCTCCATTTCTGCCGATCCTGTACCCAATGAAAGGACCAAAAGCTTCCCGTAATCCACGGGCTTTTCTTTCGGGTTGGTTTTTCTTCGTAGGATTATTCTTCTTCTCACTTGGTTAATTGCAAGAAGGGTCTAGTTTTGAAGGGGAAAAAAATTAAAATAAGGATTGAAAGAGAAGAAAAGTTGTCCACGAATGTTGGCCGGAACTTTTTTAAAGGAACTTTTCTTTTGTTACATCAGGGAGGGTTTTATTGTTTAGATATGAATTATATCAGAGAGTGTTTAATTTTAATTTATTACACATAAGGCGGAATGTTTTGTCCTAAACATAATCCTTTGAATACATTCCTTTTATATTGTTTGGTCCCGTATAATCTAATGGTACTCTTGAAATCCTTTCTTTTATGAAGAAATTAAAACACACCGGATTATTTGCTGCAACACCTCCGTCAATAAGATGAAACTCCTGGGGTTCGCCAGCAGACTCATCCTCTGTTGTGAATTTGTGAGCAGGGAAAAATGTTGGAGCCGCAGATGTACTAATGCATATATCTGATAGAAGCGCATTCTTTAATTTGTTCTTCTCTCCCTACAAAAATTTGAAATATAAGCAATAATTATATGACTATAGCCTCTGTGCGTACATGCGTGCACATGTGTCTGTATGCATCTTTGGGTTTGTGCTAGCTCATGTGCATGCTCTTAATTAATTTGTACATAAATAACACAGAGAAGAGACAACTATCAGATACCTCAGATGTAGAGAAGATAGTTGGCTGAAGGAGCTTTATATCAAAGGTAGGAATGACAACACGAGTTAATGTCTCACTGATTTTTGTCTCTTTGAGTTTTTCTCGGATTACTTCACGAAGGTGTCTGCCTGAGTATTTAGGACAAAAGAGGCTTCTTATAAAACCCCAAAAACCGCACCTAAATCAAGAGATCATAATATATGTTAGACTGTATGCAGATGTATGGTAACTTGTCTTACTTTAACGTGTTTTCCTATGTACGTACCAAAAAGTAGGAAAAATCATCGGAGAGTTGTCTTTGTAAAAATCTACAATCTGTTTCGCGGAGAAGAGTGGTTTTCCATTGTCACCTGGTGCAGCGAGCATGGTAGTCATTAAACCTCCTGTACTAGTTCCAGCAATCAGATCAAAGTTATCTGCAAGGCATGTTTCTTTATCGATTTTCTGCATTAAGAAATGCAAGCAACATATAATTAACAACAATCATTGATCGAGAATAGACGATAATTCTACCACTTCAGGTCAGCCCTACCATTGACATTTTTGTTGTTTAAAAATATTTGTTGTCTTGAGGTTTTAACTTAAATTATAATCTCTTGAATGTACTTGAGTCCTTGATTACAGTAAAATAACACACAGACACGCACTGCCCGCACACACATCCCATAAAATGGTCAGCTAACCTTTAGTTCAGATTCAAGAAATTCAAGAACTTTTGCCGGAATGATTCCCCTAACGCCACCACCATCGATGCTCAACACAGTCACTATGTCTTCAAGATGAGGTGAATGATTCGACTCTTCGTCGACAACCTTACTTTGCACATTGCTTGGTTCAAGAATTGATTCATCAGGAGTCACCATTAGGAGCGGCTAATTAATTTGCTATCTTTTGCTTCTTTAGTGTAATAATTAACAAAGAGGTAGTATATGTGGCTAGAGTAAATGTGGAGATGTTGAAAGCTAAATTCACCTTGCTCTTTTGAGTAATGACTTGGTACTTGGAAGGGTATATATAAATGCTTAATTTTATAGACAAAATAAAGTGCAAGTTGGTCAACATAGCTTTCTGAGCAATAAAATATGTCCACACGAGCATCCATTCATCAAAGAACTTGGGACAATTCTAAAGCCAGGTCTAAGTATCAGTAGTGTGGTCCTCCTCTCTACAGAGATAACTCTTTAAATGAGATCAATACGGCCGGGGTGTTTAAATTTTTCTAGATGGAGCGTTTATTTATTAAAGTTTCTATAGTATTTTTTAAATTTCTATGTCTTTCTAATATGTGTTGACTAATATGTTATCATCATTATTATTTTTTATTAATTTCTATGTCATCTCATTTATTCTCTGTACAGTAATATAAAAATGCATTATGTTCTTCTATTTCGAACTTATAAGCGTGAAACTTTTTTCATTATTTAACATCTACTTAATTATCCTGACTAATTAGAGTGCTCTTTAAAAATTAAAAATTGTGTGTTCTCTTTCATCTTCCTTTTTACTTTTGTTGTTATTTTTTTAGTTTTTAATCTAAGAAGTTAGCATTTTTTATCCACCTATTAGGTTTGAAATATGTTTCTAAATTTTTTATTATTTTCATTTTGTCTCTTATTTTGCTTTTGATGGTTTTTTTGTATATATAAAATGAATAATTCTAATATACGTCTAACTTTTAAAATACATCTATTTTATAATATATATATTTGAGAGATATTATTGACGTTAAAAAATATTTGTAGATGCTTACGTAGTTATTTAGGTAAGCCATGTATCAAATTTGAGTCGATTTAAAATTGATTGGTCATTCATCATAAAACCATTAAAACTCTACAATTAAAAATTTTATATTGTTTGATGGAATGCTAAAGGAATTTTAAATTAACTTAAATTTGATTCAAGTAATTAAGAATATATCTATAATTTTAACTTTTAATTTGAATAATATATTTTGATTATATGTATTATAAATATTGAATGTATTATGAAATTGAAATGTACACTAGAAATATTTATATAAAATAAAAATATACATAAACACATTGTAGCGAAGCGTGACTGCTTGCTAGTAAATATTAAAAGATGAGAGTAAAGCTAGGGTGTGCTCCTAAGTGCATGAAACTGCTCGGTGCTGTTAACTAAAAAATCTATTAAGTCAACTTTAAACAAAAAATTCAAGTTATTAAATAAATTCTTCATATCAAAATTTTGTAAGATACCAAAATTTTTTATTTGTAAGATTTTTTAATTTTTTTTTCAGATTTTTAAGAGGACTCTAATAGTAATAATAAAATAATGAATTTTTACATATAAAAATAGATCATTTTCAAAAATATTAAATAAATAGTTAAAAAAACTCTAAAAATATATCACCTTTTGAGTAAAGCTAGCTTGTTCTTAATTCAAAAATCTTCGAATTAGATTCAAATGATAAATTCAACTTGCTCGATAAATTTTTTTATATTAAAATCTTATAGGATACTAAAATTTTTATAGTTTGTAGGACCTACGTGATGATAAAAAAAGAAATTAAGAGTATTGATTATGCTCTATATCCTATCAGAATATTAGTGTCAATTTACAATATAGTGGAGAGACAAGAAAAGGAACAAAAATACATTTGAAATTGGCCTCGTGTTTTTGAAGAGTATTTAGCTGGAAGAATGTCTAGTGTGGTGCTCTGATTGAGATATTGAAAATAGACCTCTCAGCTAATGAGGGCAAATTAAGCTATAGTTAAGTGGAGCATAAAATTTACATCCATCGTTGTAATTTTCCAAAAAAAAAATGTCATTTGATCTTGACCATTCATATGAGATATTTTACACATTATATATTTAAAAAAAAAACTTTCTTAAAAGATCACAATGCTTAATCTGAATCAGACAATTGAGATATATATACATATCATGTCATAGATTCTTTATCATCAAAATTATATTAATAATTTCGGACTTTGTAGAGTAGTAGGATGATTTTTTTTTTAAAATTGAGTAGTAAAAGCAATAGAATTTAATTAGTTATTACATGCTCAAAAAAATAAAAATATGGCAAGAGTAATTATGATGTAAAAAAAATATATTTTTTTAATTTATTCTGATTATTTCAAGTGAGACTTTGTCAATTTCTATTTACAACATGAATCGGATGATGAGATTATCTAATTGTTTTTTTTGTTAATAACAATATTTTACGCTCATCGCTGGCCATTGAAGAAAAAACTAATGCAAAATTTTATTATTTTTGTCCAAAAAAAAGTATATATGGTCACTATGTAAATTAAATTATATTCTTCTATTGAGAATTAGATGAGAGAGTCAACATTTCTAAAATATTTCCTTCATCTACACTGAATTTTGAACATATGACTTTTATATGGATTATAATTATAATCTCACAGGCTCACAGCCACTGGGGCAATTAATGTGCAAGGCATAAGCAGCATTTGCTATGTGCTTGTGTATTTATACAGTCATCAGTGTGACCTTTGGGTTTGTTTGGGATTATAAGAAAGATATCTGGTTGGTTCTTAAAAAGCTGATATAAAACTTGTCTTCCACTCTATGAGTATCCAAATATTGGCAATGTTGACAGAACCACTTTATATCAAAAGTATCAAATCAGCAAAAGCCACTTTGTAGTTGGAGTACCAATAATGGAGCCATATTCCATGATAGCAAACCAAACCAACACTTTAAATTAGTGGCTTGACCACATTTCTAATGTCTTTGATGCTATATTACTCTTAGTGGCGGATCCAGAAATTTAGTCAATTCTGCGCACAATTTAATCATAATAATAATAGTACAATAATAAAGTAATAATATAATATAAATAACAATAATAGTAGCAGTGACAATAATAGTAGTAACAATAATAATAATAATAATAATATCTTGTAATTCAGGTACCACTATGAAGCATAAAAGATTTTGTATGTATCAATATATTTTGTTCTCCTTTTATAAATTACAGCTTATATATATCAAAATAAATTAAAAAGGTAAAATCCTAATATTTTCAACATTTTTCCATTGAAATTCAAGGGCTTCTGAATAGAATAAAGTTTATAAAGTTTTAGCAGTAGGAAAAGAAGCTTTCTTTTGAACTGAACTCTATGCATCTAAGCTCACATCTCAAGAAGCCTAGACAAATAAATTTGGACAACGTCCTTTCAGATTAAAAATAAAGCAATTATACTCTAAATACTTAATTTTGAAAATCAAGCCGGGAAATGGGTCAAGACTTGCTCATACATAGATCCGCCCCTAATTACTCTAGCACTGTAGCATGAGTATTTTGAGAATCTACCTACAAGCAAAACTAAAGAAAATAAATAATAATAATAATAATAAATAATAATAGTAATATAGTAATAATAATAATAATAGTAGTAGTAATAATATTTTTATTGTTTGATTGCTCTTTTGGACGTGTATGGTTTTACATGAGAACACGGATTACTTGACAATGATTATTTTAATAATCTTATCAATGAATTTTTCAAAAATATGTCCATAAATTTTCTTATATTTAATTAAGATTTTTTTAAATATATTTAAAAATTCATTGTCAAGATTGTTAAAATAACCATTGTATAATTTAATCCAACGGCTCCTCTTACATGGTAGGATTTCAAATATTAGGTTAATTAGCAACATCATTTTCAATACGGCCGGATAATTATCTGAAAGTTCTTGTCCATGATGTAATTTTTAGAAAATAAATACATCTTTTTTGCCTAAAACAAAAGCATAAATGCATAACAATGGTCCTAATTTTTATGTGTAATTATTCATAGCCACGTCGTCTGATCCAAAATAAATGCCCGCTTGGCCACTTTACAAAAAGGAGAGAAGCACCCCTAAGCAACTTTTATGATATATAAATGAAAACAAAACAGAAAAATATCATACGTCCGATCAAAACCTAAGCGCGCATCCCCAAATCCAACGACTCAGAATCAACGCTGGCTAGTGGCTAGCGCACTTCCACGGCCAATCGCCATGCATCGTCTTCTCCAACCATAAAAGGAATTGAAATTGTATGAAATGAGAGACACATTGAGTATATATTCACTTGTTGCCTATTTCAAGTCAATGCATGTCAGTGATCGTCAGCAATCTAACGTCATATGTAGCAGTGATGCGCCTACACTACTCTTCGATTTGAGAAAATAATATATGATGACATAGCTTTTTTGTTTTATTGTGGGAAAGAAGAAAAAAGGTGATGGTGACATTGTCTTTTGTGAAATCATGAGACTCTCGTGTTACCATATTTCCGGAAAATAAATGCAAGGTTATCCACTCAAATATGTGATTTTTTTTTTTCCAATAGTCAGAATAATATCTAGTTATTATTATTTATTCTAGACATATTCAAAAAAAATTTAGATATACTTTTAAATTTAGATTGTGTTTCATATTTTATATAATTTATAAATTTCATTTTGATAGTTCATCAAAAGACATTAAATCAGGATAATTATAAATTATTTAAATTCTAATGACTTTTTATGAAATTTGAGACACAACTAACTTATAAGTTAAAAATATATATTGATAATTTTTTTAAATTTATTTGAAAACTCATTGTCAAGATTGTCAAAATAATCATTGTCAAATTATTTATGTACCTGATAAAAATTTTAATTTTCCAAAAAAGATCAATTTTGCAAAAGAGAAACATTTAATTAAAGTTCCAAAAATACTAAATAGCGGAAATTATTTGTATGATGTGATGGAACATTACCCGTGATCCTCTAGTAACTCTAAATTAACATAAGCCCATATAATTTTGTAATTAATAGAAATTAATTCCAACAATCTCCCACTTGGGCTATATGTATATCCAAATAATATATATATTGATAAAACTGAATTGAGTACTCTAACTGTGCTGTTATAGCCTTTTGTGTCATCAACCAATTTCGTCCATCAATTATATTCACAAGGACTTAAATAGTATTTGTTTCATAATGCGAAAGCAAACCAACATAAATCACCGTGTAAATATAATTGAATGACATGAATCATGAAGGGGATGTGTAGTTTGAAAATTACATGTAATGTGATCCACATGCCTATCTTCAATTTGGTCACCTTAAAATAATTTTGAGATTAATCACAAATTCAGAATGCCAACTGAAAAACTGAATATCTGAAAACTTTATAATTGAAAACTGCATGATACATACAAAAGTATATCATATAAAACAACAAGCACAAGTACAACAATCTCCCACTAAACCTGTAAATCCTCTGCTACACAGATACCCATATGAGCGACATGCTCATGAAACTGCTTGGGCACTAAACCTTTAGTCAGTGGATCTGCAACCATGGAAGCTGTTCCAATATGCTCGATATTGATTAGTCCATTCTGAACTCTTTCCTTCACAGCAAGAAACTTTATATCGATGTGCTTTGACTTCGATGAGCTCCTATTATTGTTTGAATACAGTACTGCAGAATTATTGTCACAATACAATTTTAGTGGTAACTTGATAGTATCCACTATGCGCAGCCCCGTGACAAAATTTCGCAGCCATATTCCATGATTTGATACCTCAAAACATGCAATGAACTCTGCTGCCATGGTGGATGGGGCAATAAGCGTCTGCTTTGCACTTCTCCAAGAGATAGCTCCTCCGGCTAACATGAAAATGTAACCGGATGTAGACTTCATGCTATCTTGACAGCCCGCAAAATCGGAATCAGTATACCCAATGATCTCAAGCTTATCTGATCTCCGATAGGTGAGCATATGATTCTTCGTTCTTTGTAAGTACCGTAGTACCCTTTTGGCTGCTCTCCAGTGATCCAGTCCAGGATTACTCAAATATCGGCCCAGCATTCCCGTAATGTACGCAATATCCGGACGCGTGCAGACCTGAGTATACATCAAACTCCCAACTGCTGAAGCATATGGAATTTGCTGCATTTCTGACCTTTCAAGTTCTGTCTCAGGACATTGTTTGAGACTAAATTTGTCTCCTTTTGCAACCGGGGTATTACCTGGTTTACAATGTTCCATGCCATATCGCTTGAGAATTTTGTCGATATATGCTTGTTATGAAAGGCCCAAAATACCCTCAGCGCGATCTCTATGTATTTTTAGACCTAACACATATGATGCTTCTCCAAGATCTTTCATTTCAAAATTTTTGAAAAGAAATTTCTTAGTATCACGCAATATATTTATATCGTTTGTGGCAAGCAATATGTCATCAACATATAAAACCAGCAACATGAATTTACTCCCACTGAACTTGTGATATATACATTCATCCACCAAATTAGCCTCAAAACCAAATGAGACAATCACTTGATGAAATCGAAAATACCACTGTCGAGACGCTTGTTTGAGCCCATAGATGGATTTCTTTAATTTGCAAACCGTCTGCTTTGGGTCATCCGACTCAAAATGCGGCGGCTGCACCATGTAGATTGTTTCATCAATGCTACCATTGAGAAACGTTGTCTTTACATCCATCTGATGTAACTCAAGATCATAATGTGCCACTAAAGCCATAATAACTCTAAAAGAATCTTTCATCGACACAGGTGAGAAAGTTTCCGTAAAGTCAATGCCTTCCTTTTGTGTAAAGCCCTTAGCAACAAGTCGTTCTTTGTATCTTTCAACATTACCTTTGGAATCCCGTTTGGTTTTAAATATCAATTTGCAACCAATAGGTTTCACACCTTCAGGTAATGAGACGATATCCCAGACTTTATTGTCATGCATCGACTTAATTTCATCATTCATGGCTTCGATCCACTTCTGTGAATTTGCATTTTCCAAAGCTTGACGGATGTTGACCGGATCATCTTCCATCATGCCAATGTCAAATTCATTTTCTTGAAAATATACAACATAATAATTAGATATTGCACTTCTTCTCTCTCTTGTGGATCGTCTTAAAGGCACTTGTTCTTGAAGTTCTTGAGGTGGTATAGGTTCCTCTTCAACATCAACATTGTCTTGTACCTGATTCTCTTCCATTTCTGGAGGTTCATTCACTGTAGGATTCTGAACCAACGAGTCTCCAGATATTCTTATTACAATTGGTACCAATGTTGGCGTCCCTTGTATAGGAGAATCATGTCTTTCTTCAAAAACAATTTGATTTGCATTTCTCCCTTGAACCATAACATCCTCAAAGAACTTAACTGTATTTGTCTCGAAAATTGTTCTATTAGTGGGATCATAAAATTTATACCCCCGGGACCTATCTGCATAACCGATAAAATAGCAGCTAACTGTCCTTTCGTCCAGCTTTTTCTCTTGTGGCCTGTAAGGCCGAGCTTCAGCCAGACAACCCCAGATTCTAAAATGTTGGAGACTGGGCTTCCGCCCAATCCACAACTCATATGGAGTCTTGTTTGCTGCCTTAGTCGGTACCCGATTCAAAATGTATGCTGCTGTCTTGAGTGCTTCTCCCCAGAGGTTCAATGGAAGCGAGATATGAGAAATCATACTCCGCACCATCTTCATTAACGTTCGATTGCGCCTTTCAGCCACACCGTTCATTGCGGGCGAAGCCGGCATTGTATATTGTGGCACAATTCCACTTTCCTCTAGAAATTTAGCAAAAGGCCCTGGACGTTGTTCTCCTGAGCCGTCATATCGACCGTAATATTCACCACCACGATCCGATCTGACGTTTTTAATCCTTTTATTGAGTTGTAACTCAACTTCAGTCTTAAAGGATTTAAATGTGTCTAAAGCTTGAGCCTTTTCTTTAATTAAAAATATATAGCCATATCTAGAATAATCGTCAATGAAACCGATAAAATATACATGTCCATTCCTAGTAACTGTAGGGAATGGCCCACATACATCCGTATGTATGAGCTCAAGGACGTCCGTCATACGATTAGCTGTATATTTACGCATGCTTGTTTGTTTGCCCTTTGCACACTCAATGCACGGACCGAGATCCGACATGTCAAAGGGTCGCAGAATTTCACTTTGAATAAGACGTGTAATTCTCTGTTGAGAAATATGACCTAAACGCATATGCCAAAGTGCAGCTGAATTCTGATGTGTTACCTTTTGTCTAACGTTTCGAGTTTCATTGTGCAATGTCTCATTATAGGAAGCAATAATATCTAAAGCATAAAGATTATTCAAAATAGACAGAAAATCAGAAGCAACCAATTTGGAATTTTGATACAAACTAAACTTTCTATCTCCAAATAAACAAAAAAACCTAATTTGTCCAATACAGAAATAGAAATTAAGTTCCGCCTAAAAGACGGTACAACAAAAGTATCAACCAAATCAAGATACAAACCAGTTTTCAAAAGTAATCTAAAATGCCCTATAGCTTCAACTTCTGCCTTATTGTCATCGCCCACATAGATGTATATTTCACCATCACTTGGCTTCCGGTAACTTCAACCTTAATAAGTGCTCTTTGGAGTCAATCATTATTCTAGGATAAATAGGTGTAGCAATAGAATATAACAGTCCATTTTGATGTCAATAAGTCAATCTTCCTTTGGGCCGATTTAACTAACTACATCAAAAACATTATGACCATTACTCATTCATCACTACAAATATACACATATAATATTTGATCATTGCTTTTCCTTTGGGCTAATCCAATAACCAAACATCATATGTATATTTTCTATGTATAAATTAACAAATGATTAACTCAAGTATGAGAGCTTACTTTGATAAGTTGATATCTTTATCAATCATTTTCCAAAATATATCTAATTCATAAGCCTTCATGATGATTCAATATTATCCAAATAAAATATATCAAGATTTGGCTTAACCGATTTAACCATGATGGGCTCATGAAAGGCAGAAAATAAAATAATAATTAATATGAGCCCAAAACACAACTGAGATAGTATGACCCAAGACACGATAGTCTCCATTGTAAAAATGCACACGACAATGCTCTTCATCCATCTTCTTCAATGTTCTTCATCCTAACTAAATTACTACTCTAATAGTAATAAATGAAAAATTTACATTAAAGTCTTAAGGATGACGGCTCGCAGACCGCATAAATGATACACATAAGCGACATGCAAGTCACCTTTAATTACGAAATTTAATTAATTCAACGGGGCACCTTAGGCCGCATTTATACACATCATTCATGCATTCATTATAATTTTTCACACAAGGCAACGGGGTCATACTATCTCATATATCCACCACTGCAAAACAGAGTTAGGCATGCAATACAAAATAGGCTTCCTAACAGCGGTGGTCCCGCTGTTAGGAAATAACCGCAGCGGAATACAGATCATAAATTTGTACCTTTGATTTGATCCATAAACTTTCATAACTAATCATAAACAGTTCAGAAACAAGTTTGTTGGCCAATTAATTTCTTAAATTTAACATAGTTTCAAATTTGATTGACAATTTTGAAACGCAGAAATTCAAATTTAACTGAATAATAAACAAAGAATTAATTCCCAAATTGAATAACCAATTAATTGTCAATTTTGAGTTTCGGAATCAATTTTCAAAACTATATTTTGATTTCTGAAACTAAAATTCTAACCAACAGATGTACTGATTTCCGAACTATTTGAAAAGTCAGATTTGGTTAAATAATTTGATTTAAACCAACAAATCAAAATTAACTAAACAGATCTTCAAAAGCACAAATATCTTTTCAATTTCCGAACCAAAATCAGAATTTCATCGTTCAACTAGAGTTCGCTCTGATACCACTTGATGGAACATTACCCGTGATCCTCTAATGAACTCTAAATTAACATAAAATTACCTTGATCCATGCTGTCGGTCTTCTGGAGAGACACAACCCCGTTGATCACCGGATTCCTTAAGCCTTCGCGGTGATCCTTCTCTTCTCCGATGGAGAGACGAACAGAATCGGCCCGGCGGTTTTCTTCTCTTTTCAGAAAACCCGAATTTTGTTTGGAGAGAGGAAATATGTTGGTTACCTTATGACATTAATAGAAAAAGGACGGTTCTTGATCCTTTTATAATGGGTGTCAATAACCGAAAGGTCGGCAAACCACTGGTTATGCCTTAGCGGATCCATACCAGATCCAATTTCTCTCTTAACGGGTTTACTTTCAAAATCAGAAAACTGCCTATTAGTTGTATTCTCCAGGGACCAATAACATAATTGTATTATTACTAAACTTTATATAATTTAGACTATCACTAAATCATAAAGTTATTAATACGTATTCTACACATTAAGGGCCCCACTTCTCATGACACATATTGAAACCCGATAAATAATACTTAATTTGATCACTTCATAACGGGTCTAATTAGATATTTGACAGTCTATTATTCAATATATATTTATATTACATATAAACCCATATAATTTTGTAATTAATAGAAATTAATTCCAACATGATGCACTGTTGCTTTGTCATAATCTCTCCAAGTCTTGAGAATGAAATATTTTAATGCTTCTGAAACACTACTGTTGTGCATATATTCTTATCTATTATGGTACGTGGAAAGGATTCCTTGGATTAATTAATTGAGATAAGTTTTAATCTTTCACAACAAGATTCACTTAATTATTATCGAGATATTCAATTGATCAGAAACAATGAAATAACGACAAAAAATAATTATTTAATTTAGAGTAGCTGGTAGGTAGTGAGTATACTTTTTCTGTTTTAATGATTTATATCCTGGCCCTTATATTAATTGATTCTGATACATGATAATTAAATTTTGTAGCGTACTTTTGTGATGCTTGTGATAATAATTTAATATCTGAATTTAGATCTATTTAAATTTAATATATATATATATATATATATAGTATAATTTATTACTGTTTATCTTATGAATAATTAATGAAAGTTCAAGTGAAATACTTTGAATAAGTAAATGTAACTTTTAGAAAAAGAAAGATTATAATCAAAAGGTGAAAACAAGTGCCTATTTTAAAACAAATATATATAAAAATATATCTAAAGTATAAGCAGAAAATAACAGATTCCAGTTATTTTACTTGTTTTGATCTATAGTGAATAGTAATTATCCTAAAGCAATATTAAATACATCATGGGATATCAGGATTTTTTGGATACAAAAGAGTAGAGAAGAAAACAACAACGGATGTTTTTAAAAGTATTCGGTTGTCATGGGATTATGAATGATGAAAATTTATGGATATGGGAACTTATAAACTAATTTACAAGAAACTATTTTCATGAGTATAATTATGGAAATATACATAAATAAGTGTTTAGCTATATATACCGTAGAAACAATATTGGAAAATTATATATTGTAATTAAGACGATTATTAATTATTGATAACTATTAATAATTACATCATTAATTATTGTTAATAAATTAATGATTACATCATTAATAATTAGTAATAATTGTTAATAATTTTAATGAAGTGGATTAATCACTCATGATACTTATTAATTATTGTTTTTCTTGTAAATATGTTGGATTAAAGAATGTTGAATAATTAATGATGATTGAAACAAGACAAATAGAAGCTACCATTTTGCTCTTTTTCATTCCCATATGTACCAGCAAAAGATTAACAATGGAAAAAAAAATTAAGCATAAAATATTGTCACTTTTGCCAAAAACAATTGGAGAGACAGATTAAGTTGCAATCGGTTGGGAAAAAAAAAAGAGCAATAAAAATTCCAGGAATTCCGATGGAAATATGGACAGCCGAACTGATCCTTCATGTTACAGTATACTTGAACAAATATATTCGTAGATAAATAATGAAGAAGACCATTTATCTTCCCTGCACCTCATCAAATCTTTTTAACTAACATACATTTGATGGCTAAATATAATTTTGGGAATTATTAACTATAATAATTTTCTAGGAAAAAAATATTTTCGTCAGTTTATGTATTAGGAGACAAAAATGTTTATTTGCATTAATTGAATATATATTAAATGTATAGATTAATGAAAGATCAAATATTTTGAAGTTCAAAAAAATTAGACCAATTTGGATATATAACTAATGTGATTTATTGTGGTGCAAATATTCTTATGTAAAAGATAGACAATTTTGTATGCTTACTGAAAACGACTTTTCTACTACTCTTAGTTAATGAAAATGAATTTTTCTTGTATAAAATTTCCATTACAATTATTCCAGATTAATTGTGTGATATAAGGTTTTGACTATGAAAAAGACTATATATAGGCGACGTGTTAATTTGCTTACCATTAATTATATATTTATTCATTCCTCATTTGTTATCCATTAGCCCCTCACAAACTTTTAGGAAAGAAAGGACACAATGCGTTTGATGATTGGAAGTATATATAACAACAAAATTAAGTGCCTTGATAATGATATGCGCTAAAAAACGGGAACTTTTTTTTTATCCCTTTAAAAAGAGATGGAGACTACTAATTAGTAATTATCCCAAACAAAAATGAGATATTTAATGCTCATAATTATTAGTGTCCATAGTATGTTGTTTTGATTTATTTGATTTTCAAATTTTTTGATGTAATCATTTGATTTTTATTTATCAAAATCAAACTGCAAATTAAGCCAAACTATCATAATTTAAAACCGAACCGAACCAAATATACAAAACAGACCAAATAATTTTATCTGAAATTATTTTTTTTCCAATTATAACTAAATAAACTAAGCCATTTGATCACCTTGTATTATTTCAGATGCTTGTACCAAAAATTTTCTTTTCCTTCTTTGAATTTTACCAGATTCTTGTTGATATATTTTTTTTCGTATTTCAAGAAAAATATTCTGAAACAATAAATATATAGCCAACCTATCAGCTGATGCATGATTAAAACATAGTAAAAACAGATAATTATTATTCTTAGCTTTGGTTAATTAAGACGCAAATAAATCGAGTCCTTTACAGGATGCTGTGCAGTTCGTTCCGTGTGAGCTCGGATTACTTGATGCCATGGTCACTATTGATAACTAAGTTTGGCCATGGATTGGTCAAATCCTTTATCCCTCCGCATAAGCATCATAGTTAACCTTAATTTGTTTAATGGAAACCATCAAGTAGTGTAATTAGAAGAGCTGAATGGTAGCTAACCTTGTTTCTTACTGGTTTCTGATAGGTACAAATTTGTACAGTTCCTATATACTGATTCTCTTCCTTCTTCAATACACTGATAGTAAAGAAAACATAGATCTCGTTGTTGATGTGGTTGATCTCCTGTAGCAACATGTAGTGCTCCTACTTGTGATTGATTGTTAACTTTTGCAAGAATTTTGTTGAAGAAGCATGGATTCAATTATTCAAACAAGACGTCACTAGTGAAAAAGACAGGAGTAAAGGAAACTAAAACATGAATTTTGGTGTGCACAAGGTTTTTTTTTTTTTGGACCATAGTTTTAGTATGTGAAAAAAAAAATTCTATTATTTAGCGCTCATTTACAATTCTTTTAGGTAATTGAACTTTAATCTTTTACGCTGAATCAGGAAAAAAAAAAACAATACTAACATATATAGGGATAAAACTAGGTAACGATAATAAGTTACAAGATAGAGACATGCTCACATGCACTATATAAGTAGGATCAGCCTTCTAATCATTGGGAAAAGAAGAGACTGCTAATTAAACAATACTGGTTTCTGTATGGGCTTATGTAAAGGAAATAATGTTTGATTTGGGCTTAAATTATGGATCTAAGAACCCAAAAGGCTGTAATTATTACTTCTTTTTGTCAAACACGCACATATGCAAATCTTTACACACTCGCCTTTGGTCAACGGATTAATACTCAACAATAGATTATTAACATTTTTATTTCAAATGAAAAAATATCAGAACAAACCCAGGTCAATTAATTAAATTAACTAAGTGGTCATCTATATTTATTTAATCATCACAGTCCCTAAATCTGCATATAAATACGATTCAGAGACAGCAAATGGAAGTCAATGAAGTACCAGAATATACAGAACACCCAATATATTACGAATAGTTGAATATTCACACTTAATTACAAGTCAATTTATTATTATACATTTTTCAATAAAATTTCCACATGTAATTCTATTTTTTACTTGCAAGCAGTATATACATTCTTTTGTATAGAATTGAATAAAAAATAAATGGATGTATATAACATTTTAAACGGGCATATTCTCTACCCTTCTTTTTCGTTCATCAGAAAGTTTCTTTGCGAAACTTGTCAGCATGTCTGCGTTAGTACCAGCTCCAGGAATCTCCTCGAATGAGCCGGTCTCTATATTGACCCTTGAAACTGGCTTCTTCAAAAGGTCGTTGCCAATTTCCACAAGTTTTTTCATGTTGTCCTTCGATGAATCATCGATTGAACTTGTATTACCTGTGAGTGCATCATCCTGATCCCCAGATTGTCAGCAAAAATATATATAGGATTATATTCTTTTTCTTTTATAGACTTCTAGGATTATTTTCTTAATACATGCACATGTCAGCATAGTTTTTAACATTACTACATGATGGACCACCAAATAATGGAATGCATGATGAAGACAAAAAAATTAGGGAAGAATTATCAGGAATTACTTAAATAGTTCTATCTTTAATTATCTGTCACCTTGCCAGCTCCATCTCATAACTGGAAGATAGATTAAGAAAAGAATTGTGCTGTTTTAGCGAGGGCCTTTTAACTAGTAATATATGTATAAAAGCCCCTAACTAATAGCTAATATCATTTTCTTTTTGAAACCCTAGGTAATTAAGAACTATTCAAATAGTTTACCTGTATGCGGAGATAACTTTCCTCAGACCGAAGTGCCTGAAAAAGAACAGCCAAGTGAATATCGACCATGTCAGCACTTCCACTGTTAAAAATGTCGACAATTGGCGAGGCACACTTCCGGTTGAGCCATCCAAAGACGCCCCACTTGGAAACCTCCTGTGCAGTGTACTTCTCCTCGATCTTGTTTGATCCAGTCCCGATTGAGATAACTAAAAACTTGTTGTAGTCTGTAGGTTTGATCGGGAAGAACTGCTCATTTCCCATAACAATCTCCCGTGTAATTTGGTTCATAGCAGTCAGTGTCTAATATATGTACACTAAGAATATCAGTGAGTAAATTAAATATGAAAAACTTATAGCTAATTAAGAAAAAAAAGAGGAATCCCCAGTAATTAATGAAAAGAGTAATTCCTTATGTATCATGTGTATTTGCTACTGTTCAATTTGAAACTCTATAGCTGATCAGAATATCACTTGCAGCAGTATGTTCATAACTTTGGAAAATTCTTTTAATAAAGGATGTTAATAAGGTACTATTTATTACTTGATTTTCGGAAGCAACTAACTTTTATTTTTCCATCATTTAATTTCGAATTAAAATAAATATTTGTAGAGAACAAAACTGATGTGTTCTATACAAACACACATTGCAGCCTGTAATGCTTCATATATATACCACATTAATGTATTATTTACGAATTGTTTTGTCCAAGTATATATATGAAAGAAATCTACAAATTTGCTTTTGTGAAATTTTTAAAACTTAAATGTTGGAGAGCCTCTATTAGCAAGTTCCCAAAATATGTGTACCGGATTATTAGCGGCAACACCACCATCGACAAGATTAAATGTCCTAGTATTTCCTTCGTCATCCTTGGTCTCAAAATAATGTGCCGGAAAGAATGTTGGTGCTGCCGAAGTGCCTATTGCTATGTCAGATAGCAGTGCGTCCTTCAGTGGTTGATTTTTCAACTGATAGAAAAGTTGTAAATAAAGCTCAGTTAATAAAATTCGACTGTAATCATAAGATAAGTTTGGATTATGTCTTCCTCCATTTCTTACTATTTTGTTCTGACAATTGGTATACAAGTTTAATATAAAATTGCATTACTTCTGGAGAAGACCATGCATGTTTTTGTTCACTAATGTTGTTGCTAAATGGTACTGTGAATAGAAACCTCAACATCATGTGTTCAGGTTCATATATGTTAACGTCAATTAGGTTATAATATATGTCATAAACAATGTTTCAGACTGGACTGGATGGATTTATCCAGCCACCAGTAGGACCTCTGTTCTCTTATTCAGTATACAGAACAAAAATCCTCCGTACAAAACAAAAACTCGAAAAACAAAATATGATAAAGGCAGAGTGATGAAGAATTCAAGTATTTGTACCTCAAAGTTTGTAAATATGGTAGGTTGGAGTAATTTGATATCGAAAGTGGGGATGACAACGTTGGTTAGAGTATCATGTAGCTTCGATTGTCTGAGATAGTGTCGGATTATAGAGTGAAGATATTTGCCGTTGTACTTGGGCCCAAAAACCATTTTGAATGTGTTCAAGAACTGGGATATCATCCGACCCATCCTGCAACTCAACCATGGATTAAAATTTGTTTGAAGAGTTCAATCTTCTTCTCAATTTAGAGCTCTACGCATTTGTTGAGAAAAGTAATTAACGGTACTAGTATTAATTATACTATATTAACAGAAGAAGCGTTTTAATGTGCATAAATTAAGCACCGTGACAAACAAGGCTCATGGGGACAAAAAACCCAAAATGGTTACTATAATAAAAAGACAAAAAAAAATTAAAGGAGTGCAAAAAGGAAAAAGTGTGTTTGCAAATTTGGCGCAACTTTCTTTTCAGGTAAAGAACAGAGAAGACAATTAATGAAATACTTAATTTGAAGGCAAATAATGTTGATTAATTAACTTTTTTTTTTAAGTCCAATACATGGCTTGTTATTTTTCTTTTTTTCCTTTTCCTTAACCTATAGGGCACTCCATTACTAACTGTTTTTATAGACATGATATTTCAAAGTTGTAATTAATTTAACCAAGGTCCATGTCTTCTTTATCACCACTTAATGTAAATATTCACGTCCTATATATATGACAAGTTAATTTCCATAAGTAAAAATCAAATATATATGTAGTACACTCTTATCCTGCTAATCCAAAAAGAAAAAAAGAGGAAGTTATCACATGAATCAGACTATTTATTGATTGTTATATGAATTTGACAGCCTACAAATGTTTTTACACAGTATGTTTGTGAACTCACTTTTGTGGAAATATGTTTGGTGAATTATCCAAGTAGAATTTTGTTATATCCTTTGCAGCGAAAAGTGGACGCTTGTTGTTGTCTGGAGCAGCCAGCATCAGGGCCAAAAGACCACCGGTGCTCGTCCCGGCAATGACATCAAAATAATCAGCAAGCCTCGCTCCCTCGCCATCAAGCTCCTGCAGATACATAGCGATAGCATATTTTTCTCAATATGGATATCTATCCATGCACTCGATAGGATTAAAAAAATTTAATCACCTAACATGGTCATATATGCTGAGTCTTATAATTCTCGATAAGTTAAAAATATTCTGTTATGAACGGTTGGAAGTGTTTCTTTTGGTGTGTGTGTGTGTGTGTTTTTTTTTTTTTTTGGGTGGGGGGGATTATGGGAGTTAATTAAACTAAAGTCTGTCTTACTTGAAGTTTTGATTCAAGAAAGGAGAGAATGGTTGCAGGAATAATTCCCCTAATACCACCACCATCGATGCTTAGCACGGTGACAATGTTTCCTTTATCAGGGGTGTATTCTCCTTGTACAACTGCTGTGGTGGCCATTTTGGTAATATATGAAAACTAAAATGGGAAATAGGTAATGGCTTCAAGGACAAGAGGGACGTATATATATATGTATGCTTAAGTTCCAAGAGCCTTAATTTTAAGATCGTAAGTATTATAGATGCTGATGTACAAATTAATAAAGCATAATGAAAAATGTTATCTCATGTGTTGAAACTTTCTATTGTATTAAGCTATTGATTGTTGAATACACAACATCATGGAAAACTTAATCCTCTCGTTGAACAAGAAACCAATATTGCAGGGGCAACCATTCTTTAAGAAATCACTTACGAAATAAACAATGTTATCCTAGTTTTAAGTAATCCGACTTAATTAAAATATATGTCGTTTGGAACAATTAATTATTTCTCAGGTAACTTGGATTTACAAACTATACAAGAGCCACGTGGACTTTAAAGAAAAGAGAAAACTCGTCATGTACATCTAAAATGATATATATTTGTTTTTCCTGTTTTAAGTTTTCCGTGTTACAGAAGTATCGCTGTTCTTTAATTTATTTGAAAGAGATTAAAAAAATTAATAAGTACACATATACGTTTGATCCATGTTTGAGGAATGAAATTAATATCAGATTCCCAAATTAACAAGTACCTATGGAGATAGGATGATCTTCAGTTTGTTTGTTATTGCTCCGAAAACTTCCGAAGAAATAGTAACACACATGCCATGAGTATGCACTTCTGAGCAGTAATCTTTCTACATCAAAGGCATATTTTTGTCAGATTTTGAATTGATCATCTTATATGATTTCTCATTACTCTTACTGCTGTATATACATTGAATTACTTTCTGCTTTAATTAATGGGATTATTGATCATCTCAAAACGTCACCTTACCTCAAAAATACATGGAGCCTAAATCACTTCTCAAGAATAATGTATCAATTAATATTAGTGTTAGTGCAGTAACAGAAGTAAGTAGTTTTACAGCTGTTTTCTCAAAATGTAAAGGCAAAGATATATCAGAATCAGAAAAAAAAAAAGGAATCCCACCATAACACACCATGTATGCATAATGGACAAATTCAATGCATCAATATTCAACGGGTATGACCTGGATAGCTCTCTAATTTCAGTAAAAGAGCTAGTTAACCAAACCTTCAGAACATATATCACAGCATCTAGTTTTAGCACCTTCAGAGAGTCATTATATATACCAATTACCAGTTGGTAGTTGTATAATTGTATAACTAGCTGTAAATGCATGCATGCGTAATCCTGAGGGTTACGGAATAGTAAAAAATTAAGCGTTACTATTTATATATCGAAAATATAATTTAGCGTTCACCTCCTTACCGTCTGCCTATCTATCTCCACCCTATTTATTTATTAACGTCAATTATATATCTGTTAACTAAAAATATATTATTATTAATTAATAAAGTTTAATCATTTTATATATTAAAATATATATAAAATGATTAAATTTTATTAATTAACAATAACATACATACATAATTAATATTAACAAATAAAGAATGAAAAAATAGGTGGACAATAATACAGTGGACTCCTCTCATGACTCTCTATTGAAAATATGTACTTAGATTACTTTGCCATCTTCACCAGTTACCACTAATTTGGAGGAACGATTCGTAATGATCAGAATAGACAACTCCATTAGGTTTAATAACAATAGTTGATAATTACTTGATTTAAGACTTGTTAAAAACGCTATTTTACTTCAGTTATAAGCTCGTTAAAAGAGAAAACAATGGGGAATCATTAAATAAAAAAAAGTTACCTGAGAAGGTATAATAGTCACAGTTTGGTGGTGTTTCTTTAATGCATTTTGTATTCCAGTAGAATCATCTCCCCACTTTTAAATAGAAGAAAATGCAAAAGAAAAATCATTAAAATTTCAAAAAGTTTAAGAAATGACGATTAAGGAATGTTGTAATAATTGTTGCTAGTTAGCTAAAATTTTAATTAAACATGCATGGAAAATGTAGATTTATATATATAGTTATAAGATAATTATATCTAATTTCTAACACAGCTTAGAGTAACAATGTTTCTTTTAAATATGAAATCATGTATGGCTAGAACTGATGTTGATGGTTGATTGTATTTTCTAAGCAACTGTGCATACAAACATATATTAATTAGTACCGGATAAAGTGTTGATTAATTAGTTTTTGTATAGAATTAAACATCGATCATTATCAACAAGAAATTTCCAGTTGTGTATTTGATCCTCTGAGAATGATGGAACAATAATATAGGGTGCACACATTGTTAGTTTTAATTCTAAGATATGCATTGACCAAGATTTTATTTGAAACAGCTAGCATATTGATTTGTCTTTCATAAAAACTAGAGGTGGCAATGGAGCGGGTCGGGCTTGGGTTTGGCCGGGTCAAGTCAGATTAATTTGATCTAGAAAGATTGTCGAGTTGGGTTTCAGATCGTCTAACGTCGACTTTTTTTAGATCTCGGGTTGGGTCGGGTTTAGGGTCACTTTGACTGTTTGAAAATATCAAGTTGGCTTGAGTCGGTTAGGTCGGACGGGTTCGTGGGGTCGAGGTTGGGTTTTGGCATTTTGCCATCTCCATCGGTGGAAATTAGGTGGGTAGTGTTGGATTCTAGTTGAGTCGGGTTAGTTTGACCAACAAGAATTGTCGGATCATAGGTCGGGTTGGATTGTCTAGCGTCGATTTTTTTCAAATTTCAGATCATCTCGGATCGGATTCGGATCACGTTGATTTTTTGAAAAATTAGGTCGGATCGAATCGAGTGTCAGGCGGGTCAAACGGATTTTGCCACCTCTAATAAAAACCCACAAAATATCCACACCATCCACACATGCTCTGATGTAAAATCCATTTTTATTTGATCCATTTGAAGAGTACATAAAGAGACATTAGGGTGAAAATATTCATCAAATTGAATTTCTTCATCATATTTGCAAATTAATTGAGGTAACCAATGTTTTCTCTACAAGTAATTAGAAGTCAAATATGTGTTCCTTGTTAGTTTTTGTGAAGTACCCCACCATGGTTAGGGGTACATTATTTTACTCCAAGTTATTTTAGTTTTGTTCGCACCTAACCAATGAATTTTTACAATTTTCTCAAACTTTCATTAAGATATTTCTTGAAATTAAATATGATATATATTTTATTTATTTCTAGAAATAAATATGAGAAGGGTCGAAGTTTGATATGATCCTCAATAATAGGATAATTTTGTACGTGCACTATCAATATTAATTCCGAATTAAATATCCAAAGTCCAATATCTTAGAAATGAATATATTAATTATATAGATTGAGAAAAAAAGGGTTCTTCCACCAGTTAATTAAATGATTAATATTTAATGAAGACGTGCACTCCTTGAAGCAAATATTTCTCCAGATAACATGCAAATGTATGGTACGGAACTAAAAGTCAAACCATTTGACTGAGCAATCTACATATATTAAGTTAATAGATGATGATTAATTAGTTAAGAAAACAACATCTCATTTACTTTATATAATAAGTAATCACATCCGTACCGCCATGTCCAATACAACAAATAAATTTATATATACTATATAGTTTATGTTAGAAACATTTTTAATAAAACTCAAAATTGTCTAAATCATATGAATTATGAGTTGCCAATCTTTTGAGCATTAATTATGCGCAATATTTGAAACTTTAAAGGCTTAAGTTCTTCTATTGAATTGCCAGCATAATATAACGTTTTTTTAATTTATCATATTGATTTTAAAGCCTTTAAAGCTGTAATTGTAATTAGGCCTATATAATGACTTGCGCATGTATCAAGATGGTATGCATAATAGAAAAAATGATTTTTCTCTGCTGTTCAAAACACTTTCACATAATATTCTATTTCTCCCACAAAATTCAAATATTTATTTATATTAAATAAATAAATATTATTTGTTATCATTGTTGAAAAAGACTACATCAACCTCTACCACGGTCGCACCCGCAGGAAGAGAAATCCTAGCATAACTTGGGACCAATTCTCGTCTGATTATTTCTGTATGTAAGGAAGGGTAGTAGCCTTAAGTATACTATCGCGACTCTGGATAATTTTGTTCTATTATTGTAATTTTATTAATTTTATTTATTTTATCAAACTTCATTTTTGAAGACCAATTTTTCCAACAATCTAACGGTACAACCCAAAAATCTGAAATTGACCAACTTAAATTTCGTTAAGAGTTAAATTATTTTATTTTATTAGAGCATATTATATCTAGAAGTCTGTTTGCATGAAATTTGAATTTGTTAAGCATTAATTTTCGCTAATAATGATATTTCTAGCTGATTAATTACTTTGGCTAAACATATGAAATTGAAATGGATGTTTTATAAATTTAGATTTGTAGTGATACTTTATCGTAGAAATTAAGTGAATTATTACGAATAAATTTTGTTTAATAATTCGGCAAATAGGAACCATGGTGTAAGAGTAATATTTGTCTCTGTTATTATAGCGCCAAAGTTTGATTGGCTAGCGAATTGAAATAAAATATTGTACCGCTGTTATACAATATAATATTTTAAGTTATTTCAGTTTGGTTTGGTTATAGTTATCAGAAATGCATAGCTATTTTAAGTTATTTAATCAATATATCCATATAAACTTAAGATATATATAATCAATCTGAAATTTATTCTATTTGATTAATTACTTACAATTAATAATTATGTTACTGACTTTATTTATTGTATGATATTTCTTATACAGAAATCATATCTATAAAAAATCTTACCTCGTTAAAATATTATTTTTTTAGTATAATAAAACGATAATTTTTTTATGGTCTTTGTATTACATATGCACCTATTTTATTTTACTCTTTAAAATAATTAAGAAATATGTTGTTACCAATCGGTTGTTCATATATATGTGTAAAACCTGGTTAAATAATATCATTCCTAATTCTGTATCAACAAACCAAGTCATAAATAAAAATTTTGGTCATATATCAGTTTCTTAATTTCTGATAAAACGTTGTTGATTAAATCCGCAAAAGAAAAATGTCTCTACGTGAGTTATTATCGTTCCAGATTTACAGATCTGATTATATAATTTCCGTTAATAAGAAAAACGTAAATGATATTACTGTGGTGCCAGTTAATGTAGTGATGTCTAATCAGGTGCTTTAATGCATTTTGATTAACTGCCTTAGAAGTTACTATTCACGTAATTAGATAATGAGATCGATGCGTTAACTATTCTAGATAGATCGATAACAATAATAATAACAATAATTAATGGATGACATATTGCATAATGGATCCATTCTGTTATCAAGCATATGCAACTCAAATATGTTTTTCCGAAACCAATTTCTTTGAGTTATGCTTAGTTATAAATTATGACTATAAATTAAATTGGTATGTACGCTTATAAATACGTCAGTATGGTTCATGTTCATGAACACTTGTAATATTAAATTTTGACCTGTAGTTTGTAGATGGTAACCGGTCAAATATTAATAAATAATCATTAGTTGTTACAGATCATTATACGGTGAATACTGTAGTTTCTATTAGTGACCATATCAAAGGTTGCGGTTACTATGTATAGGCAATCCGTAGAATACTCTAATGAAAAATCAAGTTAATATGCATGGCCTTAAACGCACAACTCACGGCGTAGTTATCTGCACTGTGTGTGCAATGATATAAGTCTGGTCCAAAGGATCGCTGTCTAATACTCTATGTATTAGCACTAAGTGAGAAGAAAAAAATTCTCATCCAATGTACAGTATAAGCAACGATAGTATAAATATCGCTCTGTGAGAAGGAAAAAAAATGCCAGTGTGTGTGGGCATGCACTAGGATATCGCTCTGACTCGTGCCTGAGTGAGACAGCCAGAAGGGATGGTTTTGGTTGAGAGAGAGGCCACTGGAAGACTTTCTCATTTAGATAGAGATAAGAGAGCCTCCTCATTACAAAAATCATAATTTACATCTCCATTAAAAGCATGCACAGCACATTTAAATTGTTGCGCGTACCTACATAACACGATACATTTGACCTACAGATAAACCCTGACACAATCATCATTCACTATCAATGTTCTTTTCATTTTTTTTAACACCTTTTTCCATGTTCAACACCTTTGACCCTTTTAATTTTTGTCAAATTTACCACAACTATTGTACAAATCGGGAAGAAAATGTGATGACAATTTGAAACGATGTGAGTCATAAATTATGATGTCTCAGTTTTGAAGTTACAAGTTGTCAGAAGTCCACAATTTCTCTTCCTGTATGAGCATTTTAAAATCTAAAAATTTGAATGAAGAATTCAAACCTTTTCAAATTCATTTGAAATAAGTTTGAGAATCTAATTAACTGAGTGATCAGTGGCTGAATTGACCGAGTTTGAATGACTTTCACGAAGAACACCAACATGGTAATCGAATTTAAAAGAAAATTTGCTGCTTTCGATTTGGGAGGATGAATTTAGGTAGAGGATCCAAGCAGTTGTGAAAGAAAGAACTGAACCGTGGGCCCCAATTTTCAGAGATAAAGCGATCGATTCAATGTAAGAGTTTATGGTCAGTGATTTGGGCTAATTAATGCCTGATGGGTTTTTTTCTTTTTTGTGTTTTGGACCTCACTATTTTGGATCAGGCCGTTGCCCATATGGGAAAACAAGGAATGAAATTATATATACAAAGGAGACAAATTATATATATATATATATAGTGTTTTTTCTTGCAAAAGTTTTTGGTTCTAGAAATTTTAAAATTGCTAAACTACCTGAAATTATAAGCAATTATTTTTTTCTTGATTCCTTTATTTCTTCATTTTTCTGAAAAGAACTTTTTTTTAACATAGATGAAGCTATGTTATTTCATAGTTTGCACTTTGCATGGTATTATAACTGTTATATTTTATGTTTCAATAATGAATTTTGCATTAAATAATGTATAAACTTGGTATATTCTGTATTTGTAATATTTATTTAAATATTGTTTTGAAGAACTGAGTTGATTCTTATCTCAAGATGCTAAAAGCATATGAATTCAAAAGCTAAATAAATGTTGCGAATTAGAAAGCTAAATATCTTCACTTCATCTTCATCATCTTGATTTAATAACAACTAAAAGTACTTTCAATACATTATTTTTAGTTTTGAGTGTGTATATTAAATTGAAATTATCATAAAACACTTTGATCTAACATTTGATCTTATAACCTCATACTTTTTTTCCCTTGCTACTACAATTATTTTAATATGAAAATATGGGTATATTTTCAAGAGAAATCCCGTGCATTGCACGGGTCGAATGCTAGCTTGATAGAATGCACCGACCAATAAAATCCAGGAGGCTATATAATTTGGATTAGGAAGAAGACAAACAATAAGATTACAAGAATTTACGAAAGCACTATGAATAAAGAATTAATACACACCAACCATAATGTATAAACACTTACATATACATACATCAACAATCATATAGTTTTTCATGACAGTTTTGAATATGCAATCTTCATTCAAACAAACAATAAACAAATAAATGAACGAAGTTTTGAATGTGCAAACATGTAATCCAAAGTCACAACAATATTACGTGCTAGCAATCCTTTCCACTCTATGTGAAAAAATATATATTCATTATTTAGATTGGCGGTTCTCCACGTCTTGCTCTTCGTTCGTTAGAAAGCTTCTTTGCAAAACTTTTGAGCATTTCCGCATTGGTACCAGCTCCAGGAACCTCCTCAAACAAGCCGGTCTCTAGATTGACCCTCGAAACGGACTTGTTCAAAAGTTCGTTGCCAATTTCAATCAACTTCTTCATGTTTTCCTTCGAAGAATCATCTATTGAAGTTGTGCTACCTGTGAGTGTGTCATCCTGCAGATTCCCAGCTGATTGTTAGCTCAAACATTTCAATGATTCAAATATCTGTGGAGTTATTTAATTTCTCTGTCGGTATTTTTAACTGTACAAATACAATGCATTCTAGTGGAGAGAAATTTTCTTTCTTCCACTCCATCCGATTCTCTCTCTCCAGAAATAATAAATGTATTGGATTCCTTCTATCCATTTAATATTATTAGTTATGCCTTCTGAACAACTAAATCATATATACAATGCAGGATAATTAAGCACCAAAAAGAACTAACAAAGATCTTTTGTTATGTGTCAATTCTATCTGCATTAGTAATGTCCCTAAGTATTAACGCATTGCTTGCAGATGCCATTTTTACCTATGGATCCCTAGATAGCAAATTATAAAATACACAAATAGCTAGTTTACCTGTATGCGCAGGTAGCTTTTTTCCGATCGGAGCGCCTGAAAAAGAACAGCCAAGTGAATATCAACCATGTCAGCACTTCCACTATTGAAAATGTCGATGATTGGCGAGCCGTTGTTCTGGCTGAGCCATCCAAAGATGCCCCATTTGGAAACCTCTTGAGCAGTATAATTCGGCTGGATCTTGACTGATCCAGTTCCAATTGAGATCACTAAAAATTTGTCATAGTCTGTCGGCTCGATTGGGAAGAATTTATCATTTTCATTTACAATATCCCGGGAAACTTCACTCATAGCAGCCAGTGTCTAGTACACATAAATGGAAAAAAATAGCTATATGTTAAATGTCAATATGAGAAAATTTATAGCATACTAAGAAAAGATAGGACGTCAGTAATAATCAATAATAGGTGAGATTCAGCTATCGTTCAATTTAAACCTTGAAAGCTGAATAAGTAAAATTTAAAAATAATTATGGAAATTTCTTTCAACAAAACATGTTAATAAAGTACTCTTTTTGGTAATTTTATTTTCACAGCAATTATTTTTTTATCATTATATTATTTAGTTCGGAGATTATAATAAATTTGGTTAAAGCATATCATGATGATGGTAATTGAAATTGATATGGTCAAGTAAATAAAAACAGTTTAATAGAAAAATAGTTGTTAATGCGCGCTTTGTATCACATTATTGTATTATATATGAAATGTTCCGACCAAGTAAATAAAAACAAAAGTAGAATTTCTGCTTTTATAAAAAAAATTTAAAATTTACTTTTAAGAAAGTATTAATGCGTTGTTCAAATATTGTGCACATTAATTGCTACTAAGATTTAAATCTTGAACAGGCTCCATTTGCAAGTTACTACTAAATGTGTACCGGATTATTTGCGGCAACACCACCATCGACAAGATTGAATGTCCGGGTATCTCCTTTGTCATCCTTAGTCTGAAAATGATGTGCCGGAAAGTATGTCGGTGCTGCAGAAGTGCCTATAGCTATGTCGGATAGCAGTGCATCCTTATGAGGTTGATATTTCAACTGAAAAGCACATGTAAAGCTTAACTAATAATGTTACACCTTAAATAAGAATGAAATATATCGGCATCATATATTCATATTATCTCGCGAAGGCATCTAATTTTCCTCCATTTTGTACTATCTGATTCCAACAACTTACAAAAAGTTTGAAACCAAGATCAAATGTTGATATCAAATCTTATTAATTAGGAAACGTCCTCCATGCTGGAAGTCACAAGCCGGTTATGAAACTTATGAAGAGTTTCTTATGAATATTTAAAGTTAGACGGTTTGATCCCATTTTTAAGTCAAAAAAATTGTATAGTTGTGGAAAAGGCCCATATATATTTTATGTTTTTTGCTCAAATTGATATATATTTGATTTTTCCTTTTCTTGAAGTAGATGAGAAACTTACTTAAGTTGGGAATCTTAATAGATATATTATTAAGATTATCCTCAAAAAATATACACTCATCATCTCATAATTAATTACACATCAACTCCTCTAAGAGTGCATTTGTACCCATTGCAGTACTTAACTCCTTTCACAATAGCATATCAAATATGGTTGAAGTTTGTCTTAAACTTTGAAGGTAATTAATGTTCACTAAAGAGACAGCCTACAAAGTGAAAATTTAAAAACAGATTACATTGCAAAAAAAAGGCATGTTCAAGTATAAGAAAAAGTATTTGTACCGTAAAGCTTGAAAATATGGTAGGCTGGAGTAATCTGATATCAAAAGTTGGGATGACCACGTTGGTTAGAGTATCATGTAGCCTCGATTGCCCGAGATAGCGTCGAATTATAGAGTGGAGATATTTGCCATCGAACTTGGGCCCAACAACGGTTTTGAAATTGTTAATAAACTGTGATACCGATCCCAACCTGAAATTCAACCGTACGATTGATTAAAACTTTTCTGCAGATCAAGTTCAATCTCCTTGTGAAGTGCACTATAATTTTGTTAAGGAAAGTTATTGAGAAGTGTATTGACAGATCAAACATTTTTTAATGTGTAAAACGTGCCGTGACAAATATATGATAGTTTTCTGCCAAATTGGTATAAAAAAATTTCTTTTCAAATCAAATTAGTAAGTAGTAACCGACATAATTACTATAAAAAAATAAAATTAGGACACAAAAAGCAAAAAGGTAATAGTGTACGTGCTGTCAAATTGGTAGATTTCTTTTCCAAGTCAAATTAATTAGTAAGTAATAACCGATATAATTACTATAAAAAAATTAAATTAGGGCACAAAAAGCAAAAAGCTAATAGTGTGCGTGCTGTCAAATTGGTAGATTTCTTTTCCAAGTCAATAAGAGAAAGTCATTAAAAACTTTTGAAGGCAAATAATGTTGATTTATTTGCTTTTTAATTCTTTTGCCCCTCAATCTCTATTGCACTTTTAGACTGTCTTCACTTGTGATATACTGCTATAGCGAGCTAAAGCTCAGAAGAGGAGTCATCACAAATATCTACTGAAATTAATTAAGTTATATTGCATGTCCACTTTATCACCATGCAATGTAGATAGTCATACCCTATAACAACTTTATTTTTCTTTTAGAAAAATTAAGTTGTTGGCTTTTGACATGGTACTGTCAAAAGAAGGCAGTCACCGAGCTAAAGTTGTTTTCTTTTAATCGGTATACAATAATCTGAAAAAGTCATAGCCTATATATGCAACTCCATATAGCAAATTTGTTCAACTCACTTTTGTGGAAAGATATTTGGTGAATGATCCAAGTAGAATTGGGCCAATTGGTTTGCGGCAAATAGTGGACGTTTGTTATCGTCTGGAGCAGCCAGCATCAAGGCCAAAAGACCTCCGGTGCTCGTCCCAGCAATGACGTCAAAATAATCTGCGAGCCTCGCTCCCTCCCCATCAAGCTCCTGCAAAACATATATATACCAATAGCAATTTTCTGATTTTCAATAGTAATTAATATATCAATTTCCATGTATACTAGATAGAACACAAAAAATGTAACCACCAAACATGGTTAAATACATGTCTGGTTATAAGTTACTGTATTAAATTATACTTATTATGTTGTTGGGGGTTGAGTGGGAAGAGTTGAGGGAGGGGGGGTTAATTTGTATTACCTGAAGCTTTGACTCAAGAAAGGCAAGAACAGTTGCTGGAATCATTCCCCTAATACCACCTCCATCGATACTTAGCACGGTGACAATCTTTCCTTTATATTGTGAGTTTGCTCTAATTTCATCTGCTGTGGTGGCCATTTTAAGATATGTAAAATAAAATGGGAAGATGTACTAGCTTGAAAGACAACCTTTACAGTGTATTTATACATGCATTCTTCAGGGCTAGCTAAGAGCCTTATAACTACAGAATTAATATTATATTGTATTAATTGTACTTGTTTGTACGTTCCAAGAAGCCAGCAAACTAAGAATTAATAATTAATATCATGTGGTCAAATTTCTTATGGTTTACTCTAGTAGAGTATTGAATACACTCTCTCATAGAAGACTTAATGAATGTGCCTTGGACAAGGAACTAAAGCAGGATCAACCATATTAAAAATATGTACGTCTTTTGAGCATTCTTAAAGTCAATATGTTAATTCATTCTCTATGAAATATGGTATACCTACAAGAATAAATATATATTATCCTTAATTTAAGTAAGCCAACTCGAATTGATCTGTTGAAAACGCCTAAATCTTTCTTAATATGTAATTTGGTCCAGATTAGACGTACAGAGATCTTATGGGGACTCCAAAAAAATACATATATAATTCGATCCTATATATCTAAAGTTGTATTTTTGTTCCTTGTAGTTGGCATGTTATATAACAAAAATAAGATTATTAGGTAAAAAGAGATAATAATTGCACTCCTTAACTGTATCTTTTATATATACTTCAAATGTGTTTAACATTTTTTATAAAAAAGTTATATTTAATCATAAAGTGTTTATGACCTTTGTTGTTGGAATTAAAAATTATGCAAATTATATTTTATTTGTTCAATAAAAATTTTAACTTCAATTTTTTTATAATCATTTAGAAATGAAAAAATAATAACGACCTTCTATACTAACTATAAACATTTACAACTTTAGGTATAAATAAATTATTAATTTAATATAAATATTTTTTTAGTGTAAACAAAAGATGCAAAACGTAAAGTATAATAATTAATTTCTTGTATATATGTTTGATATGCCCTTTTGTTAAAAATGAGATTGACCAAATAGTGATAAATGAGACAGGTTGTGATGTTCCGTCTGTTTGTAATTACGTATACTGCATCCTTCTCCAACTTCCGCAGAAATTGTAATTCAAATGCCATGATGAGCATGTGCTTTTGAAGCAGGAAGATATCCAATCAAATCAAATTAACGCATGCTTCATGCTTATTGTCATCAGATAATGAACCGATCAAATGGTCAGACCACATGTTCCTCATTGACTATGTCGAATACATACATTGAATTGTTAATTCTTTCTGCTGCCATACATCTAGTAATCATCAAGTTTCACCCATAATTAATTCTTTCTGCTGCCATACATTTAGTAATCATCAAGTTTCACCCATAATTAATTCTTTCTGGTGCCATGCTAGTCTGATGCATCATCCCAAGGATAATCAATCAACTTATTGCTGTATAATAAGAAAAAACTAGTATTACTAATTTCAAAATATTAAGGCAATAAGGACATGTCTTTCAATTATAAAAATACAAAAAAAAGGAATGCCAGTATAGCACACCATATATGTGGAATGAGCAAATACAAATCCATTGAATTCAAACTTATTCAAAGGTATGACTTGGATATAGATCGTGCCAATTTTATTTAAAGAGATATCTAAACGTTCACGTCGAAGCGATCGAACACCTAAAGGATATATCATATATCCCAACTAGTTATCTAAACACAGACCTACGTAATACTGGAAATTAATTAGTGGCAAACTTGGAGGAGCAATTGGCAACGATTGGATATATATATGAAATGAGCAGATTTTTTAATTAAATAAAAAGGTAGATAGCAATGCAAATAATAAGAACATTTTGGTCGTCACAAACCATCATAGCAAAAGTAAACCTTTCTAATTAAGTTCTAATTTAACATGGGCCAATCATTATGGAATTAATCAATCATTATGGAATTGACTAATTAACTTCTAGTTAGTAATTTAATTACTTGCCTAGCTCATCATCCAATAAAGAAGGCAATGCACATATAGGGACAGCAGAGATCCTCTACTTTGCCAACATGTAATCAACGGCCTTAATCTCATCGTGATTCGTGCAGATCCAACAGCACGAATGATCCAACGGTTGACGTTGTGCACAGTGTATAGACAGATAGTAGAAAATCTTGTATATATTATGTGGCTTTCTCATAAAAATGCCAAAAAGATGAAAGCAAAAAAAGTCAAAGGTGTGTCATTATTTGAACTAGAGAACATATTCTAAGAATAGATTACGTACCAGACAAAAAAGAAAAATAAGAGAATAGATTACGTACGTTGAATTGTTCCTTGTTCTTAATTTATTAATTAATTTGTATGGTTCCAACAGTTGAGGGATTCCTTTTTTCTTTTCATAGTGACCATTTTGCCCAAATATTATTTTTCTGAAGTTGTACCCATGAATCTTCGTCGGTATATTAATTAAACTCAAATTTCAGTTTTCTCGCATCTTATCAAGGAAATATTTTTTTTAAAATAATGGCTCCCGACAACTCTAATATTTATTTTTTTTCAAATATTTTTTACCAAGGAAATCTTAACTATAATTTTCTCAAATTTTAATGGATAGTTTTTGATAGTAGATTATTCAATATATTAGGGAAAGCTCGAAGTTCCATTTAGTCCACATTGGGTAATTATTGTAAACTATCAATATGTTGATTAATCATTATCTAAAGTCTAAATATTACAAATTGATATATTACGGTAATAAGCGGCTCTTCCACTAGTTGTGAATAATTATTAATTGAAGACATCCTTTGTTTCCGGCGGAATATTTCCAGTACCAGCTACTTGTATCGAAATATAGTACAGTAAATAATTAAATTAATAGACAAATAATATGACTAATCAAGCTACCACCGTTACTTAATCTGGGAGCATATCAGATATTTTGCTGCCATCTTTAATTAATTTAATTGGGAATAAATACCCTTATCATTTTGCTACACTTGTATGATTAATTATTTGACCAATCAATATAACTTTTGCATGTTAATGTTGTAAACAACGTTAAAGCGTTAAAGTTAGTAAACTAAACTGAAAACATTTATATATATAATGCAATATAATGTTTTGTATCAGTATCATGTCTTAAAATAAATAAGTTAAATTAATACTATATATGATATATGAACAAGTTGAATACGATAACAATAAACAATATTATAAAATAGTATTAATTACAACCTAAGCTTTGTAGTGTAATTTTGAAGCAAATAAAGTAAATCTTAGAATGATCCAACAAAGCTCTGATGAACTTAATTTAGTGGAGATCAAGCAATATGCGTTGTCGAAGTCATAATAAAATTCTTAATTCATAAAGATAATTAAGCTAAACATTAATGGCTATAAGCAGAATACATGACCAATAAAATGAATAGAAAATATCAATAATGCAACTTAAGCCTTGTAACCTAAGTTTAATTAGGATAACTTAGCTAAATATTAATGACTATAAGCTGAATACAAAGATTAACAAATTGAATAATGAAGCACACACCGGCGAGTACATTAGACCCGGAGATTATGCAACATAAAATATCCAATATTGACTAGTCAAAACATAATAATACTGACAATATTTTGATTGCAAGGAAGATAGAAATAATATCCACGTAATATATATTATCATTAATTAATTGGTTGACACTGTTTAGTAAAGAAAATAACATCTCATCTATCTTTATCTAAAGTAAGATGCACATCCTTATCTACATGTTAAATGTAATTAACAAGCAAATTGATAGCTTAGCTGAAAACAAGAATAAAAGCTTCTCTCCAACAATGCGTATGTAAGAAGATTTACATTTATGGAATTTTGAATAAGTCAATCTTATGATTCTTTTTTTGAGGAAAATGAATCTTGTGATTCTTATCTAAGAGCATTGCTCGTATAGTAATTTGTTCTCCCCTTTCTCATTGGTATTTTCCGATAAATATAGGAAGTTTAAGGTTTCTTTTTTCCCCTTCTTGGAAGTCATATTGCATTAATATTATTCTTCTTGGAGGCCTATAAATAATCATGGCAAGTGAAAACTTCATTTTCAGCTAGCCCAAATATGTAATTGGTTCAATACACATATAGTAGCCCAACATTTTCTTTAAATTGCTCTTTAGGATATCGAACTGGAAAGGAGAAAATTGTATATGAACAATAATTTATCGCAAAACATTCTCAGAAAGAAAAAAAAGGAAATTGTAAGAACAATCATGCATAAATGTTGTAATTTATAACAACAATCCTTTATTAAGCGCGAACAATCATTTTATTTTATGTGGAAAAAAAACAGAGATGAATATAATTTTAGATTGACACTTTTCCACCCCTTATTTTTCGTTCATCAGAAAGCTTCTTTGCAATACTCGTGAGCGTATTTGCATTAGTACCAGCTTCAGGGATCTCTTCAAACAAGCCAGTCTCTATATTGACCCTCGAAACAGACCTATTCAATAGGTTTTTGCCAATTTGAACCAGCTTTTGCATGTTCTCCATCGAAGAATCATCCATTGATGCTGTGCTACCGATTAGTGCTTCTTCCTGATATCAGAAGAAATATCTTAACGATTCAAACAACTAAAGAGATAATTCTAAATGTAAATACAGTACATTAATTCTCTCTCTCTCTCTCTCTCTCTCTCTCTCTCTCTCTCTTGCGATCATAAAATTATTGGACTCATTTAATCCTATTAAAACTAGTATGTTATCCCGTTCAACAATCAAATCATAGATTGCATGATGAGCAGAAAAAAGGACTTTCAAAGAGTTAAACTAATCCTTTTTTGGTCTATGTAAACGGCTGGCAGCTTATTTAATTACTAATTTAGTATTGCTAAAGAATATAATCAAAGCAACATTATGGATACATTTGTTTATAATTTTTATCAATAAAAACTAAAAAGTTAAAAACCTTTGTAACTACTAAAATAGTTTACCTGTATACGGAGATAGCTTTCCTCAGATCGAAGCGCCTGAAAAAGAACAGACAAGTGAATGTCCACCATGTCAGCACTTCCTTGATTGAAAATGTCGACAATTGGCGTGGTACCGTTCTGACTGAGCCATTCAAAAATGCCCCACTTGGAAGCCTGCTGTGCACTATACTTCATCTCCATCTTGCTTGATCCCGTCCCCAGTGATATCACTAAAAACTTGTTGTAGTCTGTTGGCTTGATCGGAAAGAACTGATCATTTCCCAGAAGAATATCCCGTGAAACTTGGTTCATAGCGGTCAGTGTCTGTTAATTTGTTCAAATAACCAATACATGTCATAAAAAAATGATTGCTAGCCTTGAAAAATCAATATGACAAACTTTATAGCTAAATAACAAAAAAGATCATTTTTTTTAGTTATATATGATATTAAATGAGTGATTCAAACCCATTTACTGAGCAACTGCCAGGATTATTTGCAGTCATCAAGGGTCATTAAATATATATTTGCCATAATGTGCTACTTCGTACCGGATTATTTGCAGCAACTCCGCCATCAATAAGATTGAATTCATGGGGATGACCTTCATGATCGTTGTTCACAAAATAATGTGCCGGAAGATATGTTGGTGCTGCGGATGTGCCTATAGCAATGTCGGAGAGCAGTGCATCCTTCTGTGTATTAAACTTCATCTGCATGATGTCGAAGTCATAAATAAAGCTAATTTATTAACATTGTATCTTTGTCATGAAAACAATTGGTACTATATCTTGCAGAAGTAACAATTCAAATTATTCCAAGAATCCAAATTCCAGCTTAATAAACATCTTAGACGTTCATTAAAAAAATAGCTATATGTGCTTGTGGAAAAGGGCTCCAACTTTTTTTTTCTTTTTTTGAGATAAAGATTAGCGTTAAGCCACCCAACTTTAAATATGTCCATTAGTAATAATTTAGTTAGATTTGAAATTTGTAGTTACTCATATGAAGGACATTACTTTAGCCACTATATCAAAAGCTATTCCTCTATTTACTGCATAATATACTTAGAAAAACCTCAATACCATACTGACCAACCTCCAGTAAATATGTCAAAACTAATAAAGCTAAGCTATAATATATTTCTGAACTTCAAGATTCTGGCAGAAACTTTGGTGTTAAATTCAAAGGCAATCATTTCTTGAGATAGTTAAAGTTCAACACAGAGATGCACACAAAAAAGTTACGTTAGAAATAAGAAAAAAAATATATAATTAGCTTGTACCGTGAAGTTTGAAAATATGGAAGGTTGGAATGTTCTGATATCAAAAGTTGGGATGATCACGTTGGTGAGTGTATCATGTAGCCTTGATTGCCCAAAATACTTTCCAACAATAGAATGGAGATATTTACCATCGTATTTGGGTCCGGTGAGCATTTCGCTCTGAGATATGAAGCCGATCCTGCAATACAATGATCAATATATAATTGCTTGTATGTTCTAAGAGTTCAATCTCTACCTAGAGTGTATTCATATCTTATGAATAGTTCATGATCCAAGTATAGCAAATTTGTTGAACTCACTTTTGTGGAAATATCTTTGGTCCATGATCCAAGTAGAATTTGGTTATATCATTGGCCGCAAACAGTGGACGCTTGCTCTTATTTGGAGCGGTGAGCATCAAGGCCAAAAGACCGCCAGTGCTCGTCCCGGCAATGACATCAAAATAATCTGCGAGCCTCGCTCCCTCCCCATCAAGCTCCTGCATAACATGCATATCAGACTAATTAAGTTTTCCAATAGAGATAAAGATAGAACCAAAACACCTAATTGCCTAACACAGACAAATATTAATATTGGGCAGCGGTTCATTTAAATTGAAGTCTGTTTTGCTTACTTGAAGCTTTGATTCGAGAAAAGCAAGAATGGTTGCAGGAATGATTCCCCTAATACCACCACCATCGATGCTTAGCACGGTAATTATCTTTCCTTTAGCAGGTGTATGTTCTCTGCTTTTCTCTGCTATTGTGGCCATTTTGGTATGTATATGCCAGAGGAGCATGTGCTATATATAGATATGGGGAACGATCATTTGACAATTGAATTTTAAATAATTTCAAATAATTTAAAAATAAAAATAAATTACAGACATATTCTTTTACTTATAGATTAATTATAATTGTATTTTAAAATGTAATTTGATATTCCATTTTTAAAATTAGTTATTTGTTATTCCATTGTCATTTCATATTAATGCTATTTAAGCATCATCAAATATTCCATTGTCAAAATTGATCATTCGATATTTCATTATCATTTAATATTTCATTGTCAAGACAATGGAGTTAACATTTGACAATAGTTATTTTAATAATCTTGACAATAGAATTTTAAATAAATTTGATAAAAATTAAAAGTAAAAAAAATTATAGATGTATTTTTGAATTTATACATGAATTATGATTTAAATTTTATATAATTTAAGTATTATTTGATAATTTATTGAATTTTCATTAATTAAAACCATTGTAAACTAGACCGTCGAAAATGTTCGATCTCTTCTGCTGACCCAAAAACTTGTATCTCTTCCTTATATATCTTGAACTATAAGACATATTTTGTCACCGTCTAACATCAATCGTTAGTAAGATTATTATTAAACTTAGCTTGATCAAATTAATATATTTATTTTACTGTACTTCAATCCTACCAACTTCTCCAACCGTTGCATTCTGAGATTCATATGGTCAATTTAAGGTATCTATGAGTTATCTTTCATTACTAGACATTTTTTTTTGAAAGAAATATAAGTTTGCCGGCATAAGATTCCAACACAGTCTCTCCTCAAAAACCACTAAACCTAGTCGCCACTTTGTCAAACCCACGATCATGTCTCTTTCCTTCCATTCGTACTTCAATTTTGTACTCCCCAATTGTAGTTTGTCCCTTTAGAACTTTCAACTGTTGCACGGATTTTGAATTGTGTTTTGTCCCTTTTGGATTAGTCTTTACCAGCGACGAAGCCAAAAAGATCACAAAAGAGGGGAAAATTTTTTTGTAACTTTTTAATACTTATTAAATTAAATTTACCAACATAAATTAAATGAAAATTTAATACGAGTTTTGAAGAAATAAATAAATTATATAAAACTTCTAAAATTAATCTTTAAAAATATTAATTTTTTAGAACAATAAGTATGATTAAACATAAAGTATTGTGAGAGATAAGATATATACAAAAATATTGCTAGGGATGTAACGAGCACACACATTTTTTTCTTGTGCTGCTTTAAAATATTATTATTATCAAATATTTAATAAGATATTTTATTTTCAATATAACATTTTTTTAAGAAAATAACTGAAGAAATGAAAAAAAAATTATGCTAAATATATATAAATATTATTTTGTTTTAAGAGCTTAATTCTTAAATGCAAATAAGCTCCAAATCATCTTGAAGTGAACAATGGGGGAGCAATGGCCCCACAACCCCCCCCCCCCCCCCCTCTCCGTCCCTGGTCTTTACTTTGACGCTAACAAATTAATGCAATTATATTTTCTACTTAAAATATGTTCCCTTTTTTAGATTTGTAACATAATTATATATCAAAAATTTGTCTAATCTAATAGTTCCCACGTCTATTAGTTTGTTTTATTCTTCACCACACATGGTGCTTTGTTGTACCTGTGCAGTATCGTTGATTCAAAGTTACGCGAATTATTTACTGCATGTTATTCGAAGTTTCTGTAAATTAATACAAACGTTGAAGAAAAAAAAGAAAGTAATTAATTAACAATGTTAAAACAATGCTGCAAGTCCTCGTTTTTGTAGATCTGAAAAAGTTTACTCAAAGTGGTTTCTAAGCACTAATTTGAACAATTATTCAATAGAGACAATTTCATTAATTAGTTGTCTTTAAATAATTGACATTGATTTAAACAACTTCGAAGTAATCACCAAAATAGTTAGTACATCAATTTTGAAGAATACAAGTGTGAATTTAAGAAAGATAATTTTATTAGTTGTCTTCAATTAAATAATTGACACTAGCTCTAAACAACTCATGAGGAAATATGACCAAAGATAAGAACAATGTTTTTGAACTTAACTTGGTTCAAAAACATGTGTTTAATTTTTTTTCTGAAATAACACATGTTTTTGAAAAATTCAAACGTAAGATGAAACAAATTTGACCAAAGATGAGAACAATGTTAGGTCATATATAGATATCGTACATTTTCAGTCTGGTTAGATTGAATAGGGTTTTCAAATCATTTCGGTTCGGGCCGATTAAGTTGGTGGGTCATTTGGATTCGGGCCAGGTTGGGTTTCAAGTTGTCGAGCTTTGGGTCATTCAATCGGATTCAAGTCAGGTCAGGTTTAGGTCATTTTGTGTCGAGTCGTCTAGGATTTCGAGTTATTTCGGATGGGATCAAATCTATAATCTGGTATCGAATCGTCTCGGATTTCAAGTCATCTATTAACTTATGTCTCAAATTGAGAAAGTTTAACGAGTTGAGCAACTTATGTCTCAAGTTGAGTAACTGCTAACAAAATTCTACCTCCTTGAGTTGATTAACTTATGGCTCAGTTGGGATCTATGAAATTATACATTGAAGGTTCCAGCCTATTAATTAGTTAACATTAATTTTAGTTTGTAATTTCAGACTATAGTTTATCAAACTAATAGGTCTACATTGCATAATGGTTTGCACTTCCTCTTTGGGTAGCAAGCATACTATAGCTTTATTTATTTTGCTAAGATCCAAAGAATTTGAATAGAAACTATATATTAATTAGCTAATAACATGAGAACATTTTTCACCAAATCTCAGAAGTGTAATTGGTATAATGCAATAGAGAATCCATCTGGGTCAGAGCTAGGCACCATTTTGTTCTAAAAATCAAATTAATACAGCTTGTTTAAATTTAAATACAATAAAAGGTAATATATCATTATCCTGATTTGTTAACACATGCAAATGAGAAAGAGGTGTATTTTTAATAGCCAATCAAATTATAACACGTCACCAATATGGAAAATTGGGGTTAATGTATATTGTATGGGCAGAAAAAAAAATGTAATCCATATAAATTAGATTGCGCACTCATGCAATTGATAATTTGCATGGGCCTCATACAAGTAAGAGTCATTAACATGGAGCTCAACTACATCAGACTCATTTGCATGAACTACCCATGCAATTGACATCAACTATATGGGTAGCCAAACAAATGAGCATTTTTTTACCTATACTTAAAAATGCAAATTCTACTTGTGAAAGCAGCAAACAATAATGATGGATATCTTGTGCTCAAACTTCCTTATTTTTTACGCTAATTAGTACTGAATAATACACTCTCATAGAACACTTAATAAATCCTCGTCGCACAAGGAACCATGTTAAAAATTTGTTTGTCTTTTAAGCATTCTTATATATGTATAGTCGGTATGTTAATTACTAATTATCTATGAAATTAAATATGGTATACCTACAAAAATTAATATATATTATCCTTGATTTAAGTAAAGGGAAGGATCACTTGACAATGGTAATTTTGACAATCTTGACAATAGGATCTTTTAGATAATTTTGAAAAAAAAAATCATAAAACAGAAAAAATATTATAGACACATTATTGAATTATAGATTGATTTATTTCAAATTTTATACAATTTAAATTATATTTTATTTTTCATTAAATGTCATTAAATATAAATCATTACAAATTGTATAAATTCTAATGTCTTTAATGGACTAGCTACCAAATTAGTGAAATTCAAATTGTTTGAAATTTGATATACGATTAATCTATAAGTTTAAGCATACATACGTTTTTTCTATTTTTAAGATTTATTTTAATTTATTTGAAAACACCTAAATCTTTCTTATGTAAATATATGGAGGAATGCAACCATAACACACCATACAGGAAGAATGGAAAATGCAACGCCGTTGAATTCGAACTACAAAGGTATGACCTGGATATATATGAATGCATGGTGCCAATTTTAGTTAAGAGACACCCAAACGTCCATGTCAAAGACAACGTCTAACACCTTATAAGAATTTTTTTTGTGTCTAACCCTGAAAATTAAACATTTGATAATACTGACCTTATTTCATAAAATTTGACAGATATACGTCTATATCGTAAATGCTGGCATTCACAATTCAAACTGAACGCACACGGTCAGAACGCAAAGAAAGAACTCGGAAAAATCGCTCCGAGAGGAGATGGTCGAAGAAGGGATTCTCGAATTTGTTGTTGACCATTCAAATTTCGATAAATTTTTTTCCGCCCATACAATATACATCAACCCCAATTTTTCATATTGGTGACGTGTTATAATTTGATTGGCTGTTGAAAATACACCTCTTTCTCATTTGCATGTGTTAACAAATTGGGGTAATGCAATAGAGAATTCATCTGGTGCATTCATTTTGTTATTATTATTTTAGAGTTATTTTAAAAAATCTGAAAAAAAAATCTCATAAGTCTTGAGGTAATTAGGGTAAACATTACTGACTATAAGAGGAATAAACATTATTAACCAATAAAATGAACAGAAAATAATAATGCAACTTAAGCCTTAACAACAACAATATTAATTGCAGAAACAATATTTTCCAACAATTTAATGCACTTATGACTACACCAACTTGCTCCCACCTAATTAACCAAATATTGAAACTGGTGTTTTTAGTATTCAAGTTAATGTTCATATGACACAATCTTGCTTTACATAATATTGAAAATTGATTTTTATATTATTGATGTTTGTGTTTATAGTATTCAAACTGGTGTTAATTTATACTATATAGTATAAATATATATATATATATTTATTATTTACAATTTAGTTTATTATAACTAAGCTATATAATTCAAACCACAAAGAATTCAGAATATAGTTTGGATAAATGTGAACAAGCGGATCAACATTGTATCTCTTTTCCTCACATGTGTGTTTACTTCTTTGTTTCAATTTTTTTCTAGACAGCCACGTAGTCAATACCCCATTTTGCGCCTCTGTTTTTAGAGTTACATGTTTATTTAGTAAAAGTTATTTAATTTGATGCGTGGACCAACAAAGGTTAAATAAGTAATTTTGGTAGAAAGGAAATTTGTCCCGTTATTTTTGTCACAACTAGAATTACAAATATTTTCTCAAAAAAGAATTAGTGCATTAAATAAGCAATCAACAATTGTAATTGAAATGCGGCTTAAAAATTAAGTTGATGCTTTTCTTTTCTTGATAAATGATTTTTTTTTCTTTTTTAGTAAAGGATGGGATGAAGCCTTCCATTTTAAATCTTCAAACTACAAATTCATATGCAAATAATAATTTTATATTAGGAAAAAAAAACCGGAGAAAGTATTGCCCAAAATGACATCTATATTTAAAAGAGCTTAAATATATAAAATGAAGATGAAGCGTAATGGGGAAGAGAACTCTTCTCCAGTTTATGCATTACAGGATATTATGATACAAGGCAAATAAATATGCTTTGTGTGATAGGATTTGGGCAGCTGGAGATAGAACACCTTCAGCTCAAAATCATGCACTTGGGCAGGAATAGGATGGCCCCATATTTCTTTGTAGCTTCTTTTACAATATTTTTTTGTCTGACTTTCTAACAGGAACAAACAATGCAATATCAGTCGCTTAATTAATTGATTGGGAAGCAAGGAATTGAGCCATATATAGGTATGAAGGGACTACTAGTATATATATAGGAGAGGGAGATATAATACATGCATATATATATATATATATATATGAGAAGATTGATTAATTGTTGTTAATTATCAATTTCTATTTCTCTATACTTAATTATTAAACTAAGTACATACATATATATATATATATATGGATCCTGCATCGCCACCAATGTCTCCGTCTACGCCTATATATGTCGACCACGGTGGTGAAGCTGGACAGCGGGAGCCATGAGTTCAAGATCATTGGCTACACGAGCAGCCGTGGCATTGGCGTCGGCAAGTACATCCCGTCGGAGATGTTCATGGTGGGGGGCCACAACTGGTGCCTGTGCTACTACCCCGACGGCTACGAGAAGGACGACCAGGGGGAGTATGTGTCCGTCTTCATCGAGTCAGTTGACACAGAATGCGACGTGAAGGCATTGTTCGACATCCGGCTGCTGGATTCCACTACTGGGGCACAATCCACCAGCACCCCAGAGGACGTGAAGCCGCGTGTCTTCAGTGCACCCAGCGAAACATGGGGCTAGCAAAGTTATACGAGTTTAACCAAAACGAATTGAAGTCAAGACAATAAATTTAGGCACAAAATTTCAGAAATTAACCAGCTAGCAAAGTTTTAAATCTTACCCTTGCCGTTGCACTTTTTTTTAACACATAATAAATGCTTGGTATTTAGGCGTACGGCCCTCTAAACCAAAATAGTATGTATATAAATCAACAGAAAAATAAAAGAAAATATAAAAAAATTTCAGAGTCTATGCTTCCTTTAACTTCAATAGTCATGGACAAAGAAGTTCTCTACAAAATTTTGGTCGCTTAAAATTACCACGCTACAAAAAACAAACTAACCGCTATACAAATATCATACGCATCTAAAATATAAGTATATAACTTATATATAGGATAAAGAAACAAGCGAACCGCTACTATATATGCGGCTTATGAATAATCAAGGCAACTGAAAACTTCATTTACAGCCCAAATATGTAGTTGCCCCAGTACACATATAGTGGCCCAACATTTTGTTCAAATTGCTCTTTAGGATACGTGCATGAACTTGAAAGAAGAAAATTGTGACAACCATAATTAATCTGTAATTAATTAATTGTACATGCACAATCTATACCAAAGTATTGTCAGAAAGAAAGAAAGAAAGAAAAAAGAAAATTGTAAGAGCAACTATGCATAGAAAATGTTGTAGCTTATAACAATTAACTTTTTTTTAATCAAGTGCAAGCAATCCTTTCATTGTATGTGTAAAAAAAAAAGAGAGAGAGATGGATATAATTTTAGATTGGCACTTTTCTGCCCCTTATTTTTCGTTCGTCAGAAAGCTTCTTTGCAATACTTGTGAGCATATTTGCATTGGTACCAGCTCCAGGGATCTCTTCAAACAAGCCAGTCTCTATATTGACCCTCGAAACGGGACTATTCAAAAGGTTTTCGCCAATTTGAACCAGCTTCTGCATGTTCTCCATCGAAGAATCATCAATTGATGCTGTGCTACCAGTGAGTGCTTCATCCTGATTCCCAAATTGTCAGGAGAAATATTTTAACAGTTCAAACAATTAAGGAGATCATTCTAAATGTAAATACAGTACATCCTCTCTATATCTCTCTCTAGCAATCACAGAAATATTTTTGTTTACATCAACTGGCAGCTTGTTTAGTATCTACTAATTTAGTATATATTGCTAAAGAATAATCAAAGCAAGCATATGGATACATTTGTGTGCATTATTTTTATCAATAAATTAAAAAGTTAAAAACCTTTGTAACAAATTAAGAACGACTAAAATATATAGTTTACCTGTATACGGAGATAGCTTTCTTCAGACCGAAGCGCTTGAAAAAGAACAGACAAGTGAATGTCAACCATGTCAGCACTTCCTTGATTGAAAATGTCGACAATTGGCGAGTTACCGTTCTGGCTGAGCCATCCAAAAATGCCCCACTTGGAAGCCTCCCGTGCATTGTACTTCTTCTCCATCTTGTACGATCCAGTCCCGAGTGATATAACTAAAAATTTGTTGTAGTCTGTAGGCTTGATCGGAAAGAACTGATCGTTTCCCAGAACAATCTCCCGTGTAACTTGGTTCATAGCAGTCAGCGTCTATTTGTTAAAAAAATCAATAATTATATACAAAAAATGATTGCTAGCAGCTGTGAAAATGATATAACAAATATTATAGCTACATAACACCACAGATCTCTTTTTTTTAGTTATATACATATGATAACTTGATTTCCATTTTTCATGTTCTGGTTAATTGATTGGAGCTCGTTTACTGAACAAGTGCCAAATGAAACATCACTTGCATATATATGAATAATTAAATATAATAACTTTTCAAATATTCTTTTTTCCAGAAATGTTAATATGCTAATTTATTGTTCTTATAAGGTAACTAATCAGAGACAGTTCATCATTTGCAATTTGCTACTTCATACCGGATTATTTGCAGCGACTCCGCCATCGACAAGATTGAATTCCCAGGGAAGACCTTCATTATCATTGTTCACAAAATAATGTGCAGGAAGAAATGTTGGTGCTGCTGATGTGCCTATAGCAATGTCAGAGAGCAGTGCATCCTTCTGTGTATTAAATTTCATCTGATGGCAAAATCATAAATAAAGATAATTCATTAACATTGTATATATCTTAGTCATGAAAAAGAATTGCCAATATATCTTTCAAAAGTAACAATTCATTTTTCTTCATTTGTTACTATCTTATTCCAAAAATTGAAATTTATTCAAGTCAAAATCAAATGATAATACACATCTTAATCATATAAAAAATGGCTACATATGCTCTTGTGAACGGCCTCTGATTCTTTTCTTCTTTGAAATAAAGATGAAAGTTAAGTCAACCCACTTTAAATTAATATCTATAAAAAATCCTGCAGCTTAGTTTCAAATGTATAACCTTGTGTATATAGGATATTGTCTCAACCACTAGATGAAACACAAATTATCTCGGTATCATGCTGACCAAGCCCAAGTAAATATGTCAAAACTAAATGATTACAGTGATAAATTCAAAAGCAACCATGGCTAGATGGTTAAAATTCAGTACAGATTACAGAGATACAAGCAAAATTGGTATAGAAGAATAAGAAAAAAAAAAAAGGTATATAATTAGCTAGTACCGTAAAGTTCGAAAATATGGCAGGTTGGAGTATTCTGATATCAAAAGTTGGGATGATGACATTGGTGAGTGTATGACGTAGCCTTGATTCCCCAAAATACTGTTTGACTATAGAATGTAGATATTTACCATCGTATTTGGGTCCAACGATCATTTTGATCTGAGATATAAAACCCATCCTGCAATTCAATCATCAACATATATATAATTGCTTGTGTCATTGAAGAGTGCAATCTCCTATTCTTTGATCTAATACATGCACATAAACATGCAGTATTTTCTGGTAATAAATGAAGCACTAATAAAAGGCTCCTTTAAAGAAAAGAAAATATTGAAATTAAAGATAAGGAGGAGATCGAGAAGTACATTTAGGTGAAGTCAACCTGGTGAAACATTCTTTCAAGGTAAATAAGAAAGAAAAACATAGTGCTATAATGAGCTAAATTTAACTCAGGGAAAGTAATTTTTACTTCAGGCTATTCATCAGCGTGCAAATTACATAATTCATAGCTTCCACATGTTTTAATTTCCATGTATCAAATTTGTTGAACTCACTTTTGTGGAAATATCTTTGGTGCATGATCCATGTAGAATTTGGATAAATCCTTAGCAGCAACAAGTGGACGCCGGTTCTTATCTGGAGCAGCGAGCATCAACGCCAACAGACCACCAGTGCTCGTCCCAGCAATGACATCAAAATAATCTGCAATCCTCGCTTCCTTCCCATCAAGCTTCTGTAAAACATGCATATAGATCAATAATAGATCAATTATCCAATAAAGATATGTATACATGCATGGAACAAGATAGAACAAAAAAAGTCAAATATAATATTGGCCTTATGTATAATTATCGAGTTTGTTTCGCTTAATTACTTGAAGCTCTGATTCGAGAAAGGCAAGAATGGTTGCAGGAATGATTCCCCTAACACCACCGCCATCGATGCTTAGCACGGTGACAATCCTTCCTTTAGATGGTGACTTTGCTCTAGTTCCATCTCCTGTGGTAGCCATTTAATTGATATGTATACTCAAGAGGGACTTGTGCTATATATATATTCTGAACTGCCAAAAGCCTAACTCTTCGTTTGACGACTGAAGTAAAATTAAATCGGAGTAAATGTTAAATCACTAATAAAATTGTGAGAATAAAAAATATTAAAAGTTATGAAATTTAGTGATTTAACTTTACTTCATCTTCATAAATATTTTAATTTATTCTATCTTAAATCACCTCCGTTTAATCTATTAAAACGTCTTAAAGTACTTAAATCACCTCTACTCCACTTACCAAATGGAAGTAAGGATTTAGAATTTAGGATATCGGATATATGGTTGATGTAATCAAATGGATAAAAGAAATTGGAATACCGTGGATGATCATATCATATAGATGATATCATGTGGATACCGGTTTTTCAATCCATTTGGCAGTATTCCAAATGCATTCATGCTTGTGAGATTGATTATTGACTGTTTAATTTCTTCTTTGTACAAGTAATCATAACAAAAGGCCCTATCTATTACTTATTAATTTACAAAATGTAACAAAACCAATTCAATCATAATACACCACTTATTCTCTAGAATATATAATAGTTCGGTCATTACGTTGACCAGGCCCATAACAGGAATTGTGGGGAAAAAATTAATGAAACGAATATTCGGGATGAGGTAACAACTTTATTTTCATATATGTGTTAATAAAGTGGATATCAATACAAGTACTTATTATTCATTGGACCAATATTTGATTATATATGAAACTACCAAAAAATATTTTTTTAATTAATAGCAATAAGGAAAAATTAAAAACGGATAAAAGATTATAACAAGAAATATATATATATTGGACCAAAAAGAATACCAGACATGTAAAGTGTATATATGCAATTAAAGAGGTATATATACAAGTTACAAATAGTTGATGCTACTTTAATTTTGTTTATTTCTGTTCCGGTCAAAAAAAATTCCTAACATAAAAAATAGTAAGAAATATTGATCAGAAAGCCTGGAAATTAAACTAAGCCTAAACTGTTTCTTTAATCGTTATTTAAATTTATGTAAATGTTGATATGATGTTGGTCAACTATATATTGTTCTTGCCTTGAATGTGCAATGAGGTCTACATGATGTTGATAGTGTTTTAATTAATATATCATCCTAAATTATAAAATTTAATCCGTGGATATGCATACATTAATTATTAGTTAGTCCCTAACAATATTAGCTAGATAGTTCTGTACAAAGTACTAAATTATATATCAACAATAACTTCTGAAGTCATATTGATCTATATTAAGAATGAATTAATGATGGAATGACTTAAAGGTGCCTTGTTAGTTCGATTAAGATATATGCATTGACCAATATAATCAAGATAATCTTTTTCAGAAAAAAATATATATAATTAAGATTATCTTTTGCGGATAAATAATCCATTCATATATAATTGGACCTTTCAAACAAAGGATAATTGATAAATATAGGAATATCAATATATGCAGGCAGAACTAAATTTATATGTACAAATTAAATTTGATCCATATAAAGATTTGCATGCGGAGTTAACTTATTACTTATTTCATTAGCGTTGTTGAAATATATATCTATCAAATTGAACTTTTATAAATGTTCATGTGGATATATATATACATGACTATAAATTGTAGATTATTTTTGCAGCAAAGACTCAAAACTTAAATTTACTGAGTTGTGAGAGAAAAAAGCCAATGTGTTCAAATAAAGTTTAAATTTTCATTTTTACAAAGTTATTTTTTTATTTATAGACTGCTTCAAAATTTTATATTAAACATTAATAGCTTGGGGCCGGCCAAGTCTGTTCCTTATCTCTTGTCATTATGTTATTTTTTTTATATATCAGCTGCCGCATTCATAAGCTTAATTAGAGGAGATTAATAATTATTTGTTTATGTACAAATAGTTTTGGCATCTAGTTTGCTAAGACTATTGAAGTAAAGTAAAATTTTATATTAAATATAGAATTTACATATGTCAATACCTTTCATGTTATTGTCTGTTCATATGAGTCTACGCATGCAAATTTAGTTCAAAATTAAGGTTATTAACGTGCATATTACAATATACACGTCATAAATATCCATATCCACACCATTAATATCCATACAAGCATTCTTCAAATTCTAATAGTGGTTACTTTGATTTTAATTTATTATTAATATCAACTAAAGTAATTACTTTTTTTTTTCTGGCACCACAACAACAAAATTCAAGCTCCTTCTCTAGGTGTGGATCCACTAACATAAATGATTTAACATAAATGATCCAACAAAAGTCTTTAATTAGAGTGTTTCAGCACTACCTAACTAAACTAAAATCATGTTATCTCATTAGATGGAAGACAAACAAAAAAACAAATGTAATCTCAAATACCTGCCTTTATTTTAACAAGTCAATCTTATCCAAAAACACAGCCCATTAAGTTGGTCTCATGTTTCTCAATTATTATTCGACAATTATAGGAATTTTAAGGTTCTTTTTTTAGCTCATTTTGCATAAACATTATTAATTTCAAGAACCCATCAATATTCCTTTAATTGTTGCACTTAGTCACCCCAATCGAAACTTTTACAATATCTCAAATTTTATGCGCACTTTTTTATAATAAAGTATTACATAAATAATTAAATATTGCTAACTGAAAATTTGCATTGTTATTTGTCATCATAGGGAAATTCAGCTTCTTGACCAATTAAATAATAAATATGAACATGCTTCCTTCACAAATAAGGGCGGCGTTGGAAAAAATTTTTAAAGGGATCAAAGTACTATATCGGATATTAATATTAATACAATGATTGTATAAATTACAACAATGGGGTCATAATGGAACAATTTTCATAAAAGTATAGGGTTCAAATATGAAATTTCTTAAAAAAAAATTACATGTATAATATAAAAAATACCATTAATACATGTATAACTAGAAAAAAAAAGATGGGGGACATTGCACCCCATTCTCTACATTTGGATCCGCCTATGAAATAAGTAGTAATTTCCAGATAATTACATCAAAATATAATAGTAAATAAATAAACAAGTTATGGGCGCGCAATTGACCATGCTAATTCCTTCTTGATGGATATAAGGACACGACTCATCAATGTGCATGTAATTAATTAATTTAATTAATATACACCAATAGTAAAGAAAGCAACACTTCATCAATTTTATCTAAATTGAGAAGCAAACGCATCTTAGCCAACATACTTGATGCAGCAAGCAAATAACATCACGAGTTGACTTCAATAAATTCCACTTATCAACTTGAACTAAAAATATAAGCACCCAATTGCAACTTACCTCTCTGACAATCCATTAGTAAACCATGCATATCTCACACTTAAACTATGTACTATTGCAATTTATTTTTCATAACAGCTCATCATGAGTAGTGTCTTCTTAGGAATTTTGCCACCCTTTCATTAATTAATTAAGTTGCCATAGTGCTGCAGCTATCAAATAGGGATATGATATTGACTTGATAATTAAATTCTTTCCAATTTATATTACCACAATTATTGTACAAATCGTAGGGACAAAATGATATGACAATTAATTTATATTGCCATATATAACTATTGCCACACAGGTTGTCCTAGTAGTGGAACTTTTTTTTTTGGTACTTTTTGGTGCAACTCTAAATCAAAAAGAACAAAATGATCAAAATTAACTAACTGTACATTTTGAGAAACTAAATAATTTCAGTTCAAACAACATAGAACTTGATACTAGTCTGATAGAACTCCTGTCAACTAATTTTCACCTAGCTAGTGGCTGTTTGTGAAAGCAATATGAAAACAAATTAGAATTTCTCAATCAATATTTCATATTTTAGATATGAAAAATCAAACGATTATAATGCTGGAAAACATCAAAAGAAAAATTTACATGATGAAAACCATAGCAAAACACTCCATACCTCAACGTCATTTAGAAAATTGGAAGGATCGATTACTCCGGCAAGTATACATAGAGATGGTGTTTTCCCTTTCTTAGCTTTTCTCTTGCATTCTTTTGGTTTATCATTTTATTCACTTGTTGAGGCTTCAAATTTTCCACAGCTTTTATCGAGTAGCTATTATTACCGTTGCAAGTATGTATCGCATCATGATGTAGCATTGACCCTGATAAATTCCATGAAGTTTAGGGTACCATAACTATCACACAATAGAGGAGAAAATGGTAGGACAATAAGAACAAGCCCATGGAACATATAACATAGCATGGCATTAAACATATTGACTACATGTCCCCAAGAAATATCATTTCCTCAAATAGAGGAAGCTTCACCAATGAAATTCAATGTAAAAACATTGGCTTTTGCAATTGGAGTTCCACCTGCCACCAAGGCTATGTTCTAACCATAGTAGCAATGTCTCCCACGTGTTGACTCTCGATCAAACCCTAACATATATGATGCTATTTTGGGGCTTTAATTAAGGGGTGTGTGTGAGTGTGGTCTGTGTGCCTACAGACTTGTACTCTAACAAAATCAAATGTGAGAATTCCACCTATATTTTCACTTTAATGTTATTTTTCTTACTCCTTTTGTATCCCTTAAAATCAATAGGACAAAAGGCAACAAATAACTTACTGTACATTCAGAGAAAATTAATTTCAATTAGGCAACATATACCTTCGCACCCCGGTCAATATAATTTTCACCTAGTGGCTATTTGTGAAAGCAAAATGATATTCGTTAAGCTGGGGAAGACAGATATTCGGATCTTCTTCATCCGAGTCGAATTCTACCTGTTAAAAAAGCCAATGCTTACCAAATCAAATGACCAAAAAAGAATTACAGATTAAAAACCATCAAAATGCACACAGTACATACAGATGATCTGTTCCCCGACTTTCTCTTTTCGTTGTTTTGCTTTACAGTTTCATTCACTTGTTGAGGCTTAAGTGGTCATACATAAGGTCCATTTCAGACTTTAATTATGTTCTGGTAGAAAAAAAGAAAAATAACTCTCATTATTAGGCCAATTTGGTGCCGATGTTACAATGGAGACCAACAATAAGCTGCTTAAAGAAAGTGAAAATGTTGTTCCAGTTCAAAACTGAAATAGGCCCAATTACATATTGTAGCCTGATAGTTTTCTCTGAAGTTCTAGACAATGATCAGAAAAGGACAAAAATAATAGTAAGGAAGCTCACATTTTCATCTCTGTACCACTTCCCGTGACAATCTCGTTTCCAGCCAGCTGCAATAAATTTGAGTTCTCTCTTTCTCCTCTCATGAATAGAAATACTTGAATTTGAATCATTTGATGCTGTGTCTTTCGCATTTGATGTGAACTTGCTAGATTGTAATTCCAGAATAGCTGTCCGAGTTTGTTCGACTGATGGTTTAACTTGGTTGTTCAAGCTACTGTTTTTGGATGGATTTTTAGATTCAGAAGATAAAGCAATCCTCTTATTTAACTCCTGTTGCCTCCATAATTCCTTCTCCTTCAGTTTTGTTTGTGCAGCAACATGTTGTGAGCCCTTGTTATGCACCTGTTTAAGCAATGTATTATTTTAAAGTAATTTTGACAATTATTCATTATACGGGATAATATAGATTCTTTTTTTGTCAGATTAACTACAAAGTAAAAACCAAAGCCATGAAGTTTCATCATTCATCAAAAGGAAAAAAAAATGGTGGAGATATTAAAAGAAACAAATACACAATAAGATTTATGAAATATGATGGATGGCTAGAAATCTAAAACCAGAAGAGTAAATTCACAATTTGATCCAGAAAATATTACCACAAGAGGCAAACTAAACACCTACCTACTTCTCCCAATAAAAGTTCATCAACCAAGGACTAAAATTGGACTTCCCCTTGCTTGGTTCCGAAACCTCTTTATTAAATTACACTTCATATGTTTAAGCCAGTACGAGAATCCTGAGCAAAGGTTCCTGTGCCGAATTAAATGTTTGGCACCAATCCACTCATAATACAAGTTCAGAACGAATGAGACAATTTCACAAATGAACCAATTTGCGAAATCAAATACAAGACAGTAACTGACTAAATGTTCTAGGATTTCTAAGGTTCCTCTTCGCTTTCCTTTCAGCAACTAAGATTCTTATCTTGTATGTAAATATTATTAAGAAGTTTGAATTTCCCAAATAAGAACCTATGAGCTTTTCCACTTCATTGAATTACACATTACATCTCAGAACCAGAAGGGAGAATAGCAACCAATTCCAAAACCAAATCTAGGCAAGGCATCAATCTAACTACAACCAGTACTGTACCATGCTACCAGTCACCAATGTGTGAAAAAAATGAAAATCAAATACCAGACAGTATCTGTCCTACCGAGAGTATATAAGTACGGTACCAGGGGGGAGAATCGCAGTATGGTACAACTGAAATTAAGGTTTCTCTTGTCTAATTTAAAATAGGAAATGACATAATCTGTGGAAGAAGAAGACTCACGGAGAGCATGAGAGGGGAATCGAGGACGGGGTTGTGAGGGCAGACGAGGCAGACGAATTTACCACTGAAGAGCTTCTTGAAAGAAGGAGAAGAAGAAGAAGAAGAAGAAGAAGAAGCGACGGAGGAAGAGGAGAGCAGGAGCTCGTCGACCTTCCTCTTCCGATGCTGCGCTTCTCTTCCCCAGCTGTCTCCTCCAAACACGCTCATCTTAAAACGACTTCAAAAAAAAATGGAAATGAAAACGAAATGCCAAGGGAGAACAGGACCGGTGAGGTGATTAATTGAGCCTGTATTAATTGGGCTTGGGCCCGGGCTCATGGTCCATGGACCAATTCACAACCCGAGTTAATTAACCCCTGATCGGAATAAAGTAAAAACAAAAAAAGAGAAAAATTTTGTGAGCATTTATGCCCCGATTAATCCCCCAACTAAGTTCAATCATTATAACTATTTCTTATTTAAAATTTGCTCATTCCACTTTTTTCTTTTTCTCTCTCGTTTTTCTTTTTTCTCTTTCTCTTTCTCTTTCTCTTTCTATTTCTAGCTAGCTCTCTCTCATCATTTTTCTTCTGCATTTCTCTCTCTTTCTCTTCATCTCTCTTTGTTTCTCTTCTCCGACAATCTCTTTCTCCGGTGATCTCCTCCGACGATCTCCTTCTCCTTCTTCGGTGATCGAATTTAGCATCTTCTTTTCCAACGAACAGATTTAGCATCTCCTTCTCTAGAGATCAGATTTAGCATCTCCTTCTCCGGTGATATCTACTAGTGCTACTGTCTCTTCTACTCGTACTTTTCTCCGGTGAATTCAATCACCTCGAACTTCTACTTCAGATATTTCTTCTTTGACTTACTGTTTTTTCTATTGAAAATTCATTTGTTTAATATTAAGACTTAATGTCATAACTGTTAAGACTTGTGACAATAAATTTAAATATTTGTGTAGCTTAGGTATAAAGTTTTATTTGTTGTATTCAATAAATATGTTCAGACTTGTATTAGTAGGTACTAAGACTTGCGTGTACTAAATATAAAGACTTGATTTTTAATTACATCTGACAAATAAATTTTTGTAATTTTATTTCTTTAGATAATGATGATCGGAATGCAACTTTTTACATATGAATGAATTGTCTCAAGCAGAAAGGTTCTAATAATTGCAGCTCTTTGCATATCAGAGGTCTTGAAATGAATTTTACTCAAGTAATATTTATTCATTGTCTCTAAAATTTATATAATTTTTATTCTAATTTTATTTTGAAATAAATTTTTTATTTGTTTTAAAATTTTGTATGAGGACATTTCAAATGAGAGGCTTATTTTTACATACAAGCTTTTCATCATGAGACAAATGACAAATCATGGATATTGTGATGTATTAAGATTGAATTAGTTACGTTATTGTAAGATATTATGTAGTTGAATGATGTGTTATTTAATATTAAGATTTTTCTTTTATTAGTATACATATCTATTATTTTTACTATAAAGACACGATGTTATTACTATAAGATTGTCATTAAAGTCAACTATTTTAATAATTGACTTCAATAATTTTGTATTAAGATTTGATACTCTAACTATTAAGAGTTTCTATAGTAAATATACACTTTGGGGCTTAATATTAAAAGTTCCTTTAATATGTGATATATTAAAAGTTGGGTCCTTCAAATTGAAAAAATATGACTTGTATAAGTTAGTATTAAGATTTACAATATAAGGTATTTAGAGTTTGTTTAATAGATATAAAGACTTATGTGGACATTTTAGTATTAAGATTTGTTGCTCTAAATATTAAATATTCAGGTAATAGATATAAAAGACTTTAATGCTTTCAAATTAAAAATATGACTTGTATTAGTAGATATTAAAACTTTCAATATGTGATATTAAGTGTTCACTTAATAAATATAAAGACTTGGTTAGATATAATGGTTTGCGGCTGTTTCGAAATATTGGACCATTCGAAGTGAAAAATATGACTTGTATAAGTTAGTATTAATACTTGCAATATGAAGTATTAAGAGTTCGTTTAATAAATATAAAGACTTGGCTGAAAGTTTCATCTGCTGGTATTCCAGAACGTTCAAACCTTCGAAATGAAAAATATCATTTGTATAAATTGGTATTAAAATTTGCAATATGAGGTACTAAGAGTTTGTTTAATAAGTATAAAGATTTGACTAAAAATTATGTCTGCTAGTGTTCCAAAATATGATCAACAATGTTTATTGGGGATTTGACTAAGGATTGAGTTGGGGGCTGTTATCTCGTTCCAAAAAAAATTTTAGTTCATTTCAATAAAAAAGAAATGAAAAGAGATAATTTTAAATTTAAATTTCATGATTGGAACAACTAGACAAGCCTAAGTATCTAGCTTTGTATTCAAGTAGTTACGAATCTCAAGCTTGAGCATATCAAAGTCTGCCCTAGACTCGATGACTTTAGTCAAGGAATTGCAGTGAAATCTTCTCTAATAAGAATTCATTTTGACAGTTTTAAAATAGTTCTAAAATTCTATCTAATTATCAAATTATCATTGATTTAATATCGAAGACAACAGTGCAGAAAAATAGAAATAAAGAAGATAGTAATGTTCGTGATAGAGAAGAGAATCTAGTGTTATCTTTGTTGGAAAGAATTATCTCAGTAAAACTCAACAATTAATGGAGTTTGGCTTAACAGAGGAGAGAGACGACAAAGGGCAAGCTTGATTGTTTTCCTGCTTCGATTTTTGTTTGTACAAATACCTACGTTTGTCACATGATTTTAAGATGCGATTTGAGGGAGAAGAAATTGCAACAATTGGAATCGTGTTTTTCACCTTCTCTCCTTCTGATCACTTTCCATTTTACATTTGATGAATCACGTTGCCATTCCAATCAGGGGGTAAGATTGTGTTCTCAAGTTTGAGAGAAAAGAGAAGGGATAATAACGTGGGAAAAGAAGAAAATAAAAAAAAATGTTGAGTTTTTTACCTCCAAATTGGAGGTAAACAGATTTTCAAAAAATAAATAGAGAATTTTCTTAATTCACCTCCTCTCATTTTTTTTTACATTTTTTTAATTTAAACTCGGGAAGTAAAATAAGAGTTTTTTTTCTCCTCTCTTTTCCCTTACATCCACCTCATTTCTATCCAACTTTGAAGCACATTCTAAGACGGGTCGGATCCTGACTCTCGAGTATATACAACTCAGCAACCCGCCTCACGAAACTGGACCCGGGAAAGCCATAGTATCCGCAATAAATGGTTTTGTCGAAACAGGGAACAAATTCCACGATTTACGAGTATCAAATCAGCAAACCGAACGCACTTCCTCAGCGCAAATCGATCCAATTTCCTTTTCCTCCCGCCTTCTCTTCTCTTCCCTTTCCTTCTTCTTCCCTCTCTTGATCTCCTCTCTTTCCGACTCAATCTCTCCATTCCATTTCCATGCCTTCGTCTCTAAGATGCTCGACGCTTGCGATGTGGATTTCCACGGCGGCGCTGCTTCAGATCGCTGGAATATCTCTCTTCCTGTTCGGATTCTTTCCCGTTAAACCCACGCTCCCTGGTTTCAGGTGCTTTTTCTCGCCATTTTTCAGTTGTCTAATTGAATTCTTCTTTTTGATCTTCTCTCTGATGTTGTATTGTTTGAATACTTGTGTAGTGGTCCAGAGAGTTACCAAATGCCGAGTTGCGATTCCGTTACGGATGTGGAAAGGACAGATCTTTCCTCAGAGCAGCTCAAATCTTTATATGAGGTGGTATTTCATGCAATGCATTTGTATTACATAATGTTGTTTAGTGATTATACTAGTAAGTATTTGATGCTTATATGAGGCTATCTAGGCATCAAATTTATGCCCAAAAGGAGTACAGTATAAATTTCAAAAGCTGTACCTGAAGTATTGCCTGATCTGTTGTTTTTGACTGATAAAGATCCCAGCAAACCAAATCTTCTAAATAAGCTTTGAGTAGGTTTTTGTCCTTGATTTTGACTGAGAAGTGATTGCAGGGACCTAAATTTAAATTTTGATGCATCAAAATTGGGTGCTCTGAAACTTTGGGAAAATGTAAATTGAAAAATCACACTATAAGCACATGCAGACAAAATAGTTTTATCAAAAAATGTACTGGTTCGATACTGAATTAATGAGATCTATAGCAGTTAGTGCTGGCTGGTACCTATTGCAGTAGGCTAGTGCAGAAACTACTGGAACCACTAAGATGTGGCTTGCACAACATTATTTAGCCTAAATTGGCTGATTCTGTTATAACTAAACTGTTATGGGACTAATGTAGTTGTACAACTTTGTTTCTTTTTCCAGGAGCTTGCTAACATACATCCTGTATATGACCGGTTGATACTTATGGTATGCTATTGTAATTACAAACGTAATGAAGCAGTGCATACTTGAAATTATTTTCATTTTCAAGATTTCTTGTCAATGCTTCTGTTGTCAGTTTAGGTTATTGATGGGTTACCAGCTGAATTTTTACTTGGAAAAGGTAGAGAGCCTCCCGCTAAGGCCATGGTGGAGGCGATGCCATATACTCAGTATTTATTGTCAAATGACTTGGCTGTTGGTTTTCATGCAAAAGCTGCGCCTCCTACTGTTACAATGCCCAGGTTAAAAGTAAGATCATCTATTAGTAATCCTTTTTATTTATTTTTTTGCCTTGAGATTAAATAAAAATTGGAAGGGAAAAACTAAGTTTTGAGTATAAAGCTCCTATAGTAGTCATCTTACATTTTTCTTTTCTGTATACTGCTGTGAACCCTGAACTATTGTGAATACTCCAAAATAAAAAATTCCATGAATGTCACAACTAACCAGGGAAATATCAGGCATACTCCTACAGAGTATTAAAAACACCATCTATAACCTTTCCTTTGTGATTTATATTTTGAACGCTGGAGGAGAAAAGCAGCCGAATAAGTGCCATAATTGCTTCCGACATTGTTCCCTCTAAATAAATGAAAGAAGACTGATGGTTAAACTTTTGTCTCCAAGTAGAAGAGGACATAAATGAAATTTTTCATGTTATTGGTAGGATTTTATTGCATTTCTTTTGTCTTAGAGGGGTATGCTCTATATTCTAGTCTTTTAATTAAGTTATAATTTATAATTGGAAGAGGTATTGAAAATTATTCAATTTGTTGTATAGTTTATTGATTCAGAGTGTTGGAGGGACCAGCTGGTACTTTAACATCAAGATGTTTTAAGAAATATTTGTGGAAAACGCTGGAAATGGTATATGTTGGACCACCACCATTTTGAATAAGACAATAAATGCACATATTTAATTTTCCAGCTTAAATTGCAATGCTTACAATTGATGATACCTGTTAATTGTCCATTTTGTGGTTTTCAATATGTTTGTTCTATCCTTTTCTTATTCTTTAGGCTATGGTATCTGGTGCAATCGGGGGTTTCTTAGACATAGCATTCAATTTTAATACTCAAGCCTTCTTAGACGACAATCTCCTTGGTCAGTTCAAATCCTTTTATAGCTCAATAGCTCATGAATGTATATAAAGGAACAGTTATTTAGTTAGTCTTAAATGCAGATCAGTTGTATCGCATTGGCTGGAGATTGGTTATGCTTGGGGATGAGACATGGATTAAATTGTTTCCAAAATTGTTCTCTAGACAAGATGGAGTTAGCAGCTTTTTTGTAAGTTATTAACAGGTTTTTCTTTAAAACCTTAAAGTGTAAATGGAGAGCTCAAGTTGTACCCAAATAAGTTTAGAAAAGACCGTAAGGTGCTTTTTTTATACTTAAAATTAGTATTTTAGTTCATCCTTGCTTGTGTTTCCTTGAACTAATGTTCCTCTGTTTACCATACTTTCTTAATGATTTACACCTCACTGTTCATTAATGATGAAGAATGCTTATTTTTTTATCATTTACTTCTTTATTTTTTTTTAAAGTGACTATTTGTATTTTCATCAGGTTAAAGACACCATTGAGGTTGATTTTAATGTTTCTCGTCATTTAGATGCTGATCTTGCTGCAGAAGATTGGAACCTCTTGGTACTAGTTTTTCTTTGGCAAATTAATTTACTAATGAAGCTAAAATGTTGGTGGATTCAATTTTTTTTTAATTATTTCTTGATCCTTTGGTTGTTACTTCCTTTCTTGAGTAAAGGTTGTCATATACATTCATGCAATCCCTGATTAGTACTCCTAATTACCAGAAGAATCAAAGACTGCCACAATCATGCAAGTATAACATACAGTAAAGCAACTTGCATCTTATCTTGTTATTACATAACAGAAGACAGCCTACCGTGGAGATTCACCCATTATATTATAAGCACAGTAGTATTTATTGACCACCGGTGTAGACATGGTATATAGTCCTAATGATGTTTTCCTTGTAGATCCTTCACTACCTAGGCTTAGATCATGTTGGGCATATTGGAGGGCGTCAGAGGTAAACCTATTTGATAGGACCATTGTCAATTTTATTTCCTTATTTATATTTTGGTTCCTAGATTGACTGATACATTGCATGTCTAATGACAGCATCTTGATGGCACCTAAGCTGAAGGAGATGGATGACATCATAAAAGAAATCCATATGCAAAGTATTATTCCTCGCAAGAATTCCAACAGCAAAACCCTTTTGGTTTGTGTTATAGACCATATAATTTTTTAATTGTGATATTAGTTTCTGAGGGTTTTGCTTTGTAAAGCATAGCAGCATGGGACTGATATGTATAAGATGGTATGAACTGCCACTTCAGGACTAATACCCAATTTAACCTGGTTAGACCATCCCAAGTAATTATTGGGTTGGGTCTAGGTAGGATTTCTTGACCATGATTTCTTCAGAATATCCTGTTTAGAATTTTTTTAAAAATCTAAAATCAAGGGGTTGTTCCTTATGTGGAATTGTGATCGAATAGTGTCTGAACAAGAATGGGATTGAGTAGAATCATGGAGAAGTGGAATCAGGATGGAACCTTTGTAGTCAAACCATAGGAGAGGTGAAATAGGGAATTGGCCTTTTACAAGTTGGTCCCCCTGTGTTCCACCAAGAGCCAATTCTCCATACCATAGGAGAGGTGAAATAGGGAATTGGCCTTTCCCAAGAGATGGAATTGGCTTATGCATCAATGCTTTTCCACTCTTCCACTATTCCACTTTTCCACCTTCAACCGAACATGATTAAAATAGTGTGGAATAGAAACCAGTTCAAAATTCAACTTTTCCTCTATTTCATTGCTCTGCCAAACAACCCCTAATTGTCCAATCATCCAATTTTGGTAATATTTTGTGAAAAAAGACAAAAGCATACCAAAAAATTTTGCATTTTAGCAACATCTACTCCTCTAGTTTATGCATAACTAACCTGATGAGAGCAAGCTGAAATAAAATGGATTAATATCATTTTACTTTTCTTTCAGGTTGTAGTTAGCGACCATGGCATGACTGAGGCAGGTAACCATGGGGGCTCATCATACGAAGAAACTGATTCTCTGGCTCTTTTTGTTGGTCATTGTATTCATACTTCGAGTCATGGTGAAAATGTCAATAATGAAGCTTTTCAGGTATTAAAAATATGTTTCTTGGAAATAGTTCATTTGTATCAGTTTGTCAAGTTGATTATCCTTAGAGATAAATGATGCATGAGCCATAATTTAGTACAATAGATGAAAGGAGATTGACTATATTGTTCTCTCTTCTAGTGATCGTTTTCTAAAATTAATTTTTATATTCAGTTTTAGTAGCTGCTGTTGTCACATTGATTATTACAAATTTCTTTAATAAAATTAGACTGGCGCATTTGTTGACCCATTCAGCATGGCACCCAGAATTAATTTTTGGCTTCTTGTAGTAGTCAAATATTTAATGATATTGCCACATAACATTACTTCTTTTCCAGGTAGATATAACCCCAACGCTTGCTCTTTTGCTCGGTGTACCTATTCCAAAAAATAACATAGGAGTCATGATAACAAATGTCTTTCAGTCTTTACCTGGTGAGTTTCATTTCACACTACTTTATGTAAAGCAAAATGCTCTTAAGAAAAGGTGAAAAATGAAATCATTTTAAAGAAATGGCTGAATAGTTCTTGCCTTTTATACTATTTGCAGAAAAGGAAAGAAAATATACTTTATCAAGAAATTGAAAAAAGAATATCAAATCCGTTACATAAGATCTTCAAAGTTCACTCTTTGTATTATGAAATATGAATAAGTATGAGCATTTGATCAAATGGTTATGCAGCATTAGAAAGCCATGAAATACAAATTTTCTTTAAATGTTGTAGTCTTTTGCTATTATTCAAAAATAGTAATGGTCAACCCTTTTCTACTGAGGTTCCTTTTACCATTTCACCGTGCTACTTTTTTTTTTGTTGCTTCATGTATGTATCCCTTATTGTAAGGAAGTCAACTTCAGTACTCCTTTTTTCAAATGAAGTGCTTTTTTTTTTTACTTTTGGGAAAAAAAAGAAAGAAATAGGTCCATTTTTATATTCATCTTGCACTTTGCTTATACAGAGGAACAAAGGTTAAGGGCCTTGGAGCTAAACTCATGGCAACTACTGAGATTATTAAGAGCCAACCTACCTCATTTATGTTGTGATTATTCAAATTCTTCTACTTCTAGTCTGGATTCAGAAAGCAACCTTCCTGCTGACTCCACCACTGCTAAATTTTGCAATCTATTTTCAAAAGCTATCGCCGCACACAGTTCTTGGAGGCTTCATCATAATTCTAATCTGAGGTAAGTTTCCCAGCCAAGAACTTTTTGGATTTCCTTTTACTGTTATTTGGTGACGTCTTGATGTTCAAGTGCTCATTTATTTCTTGGTTCTTACATTGCCTCAATCAACTTAATAAGAATAATTTGATACAAAAATCAAAATAATACTAGATAACAATAATTTGATACAGAAATTCCAGATTAGCTCATAGTTCAATTATTCCAAACCATTTTCACAAAAATTTGAAGAAGGAAAATGAAAGCAAATATTTCTTTTTAAGTTATTTTCTATTTGTTAATTTGTTGCTCGGTTATGTTTTTATTTTATTTACTATTTTGCAGAACTGACTACTTTGAAATTGCTTGCGAGTCATATGAGTTATTCCTGAGAAATGCTAGTGAGTGGCTGTCTCATAGAGCCACAGATGTAATTTTTTTTCTGTTATGCTATGCATTATCATTCATTGGTGTCCATTACTAAGATAGTAACACCAATAATCAGGAAATAGAGCCCGAAATTTAGGGGGGGAAGAACCGTATAAAAGAAAGGACAAACTGAAACCTGATTGCGGTAGCTATTCTAGTCCAATTTTGGTTGGTACGTGCCATAAAATGTAACCAGAATTATTCACTTTGTATTCTGTTATTTTCAGAATTTTGGCATATCTTACCTTTCTCTTTGTGTTAATTGCAGAAACCTATCCACATCCTCCTGTGTGCAGTTGTTTTGATGCTTGCGTCATGCTTTCTATTTGTAGGACTCATATTTCAGTTGTTTCACAAAATATACAATAATCTGTGGTGTCTAGAAGATGTTTTTATTTTTATAGTGATCCTCCTCCATGCTATAAGTTTCGGTTCAAGCTCCTTTGTTGAAGAAGAGCAATACACATGGCATTTCCTGACTTCAACCCTTCATTTAATTTTTCTTTTCTCGCAACTTCAAAGTCTACTAAAAGGACCAAATAGAAACTTGTCCAAAATAATATCTCCTGTCATTTTGGTTCTCATTTTTGGAAGAATTTTAAGAGGTTGGCATCAGGGCGGCATCAACTGGGTCCACCTTCCTGACATTTCTAAGCTACTTTTGAAGTCCGGTCCCTCCACCATAACATTTCTACAAATGACCTCCATTTTATCCCTTTTTGCCCTCTACACAAATTCGATTTTAAATCTAAAACCACGTTTTAAATTAGTTTTATGGTTAAACTATCTCATAGGAACATGTCTGGTTCTATTCCAATCTATAAAAAATAATGTATCTAATACAATGTCCATTGATCATGGGACCACATGGATACCACAAGCTTTCTACATTATTGGGGGCATCTCAGTAATCTCGTCTTCAATTGTGTCACCTTGGGTTTGGTCAGTTCCTAGTAGAACTAAGAGGGATCCTTTCTTGGCTATTAGAGAGTGTATATATGCTATTGGGTCAACCTATGTGGCTTTCTGGTGTCTCTTGCAACTGCTTCTTCAGCAACCAGTCAATGCAATTCCAGTTTTGTTGATTTATATGCAACATCGCGCATGTTTAAGTCTTTTTGCGACAGATGGATCCCCACGCAAGGACTGGGTCAAGGTAGTGTTTGTGTAATTTTAATTTTATGTGCTACATGTACTGTCAATTAGTAAGCTAAAGTTTTGCTTCTATATTTAAATTCCTATCCATATTTAATAGATCTCAGTTGTTAATTTTTATATTCTTTTATTTTATTTTATTTGTACTTCTAATCCAATCATTTTTATTTTAATATTGTGTCAATTAACTTCTCTTTTTTTTTTTTGTAATTTCTAGGTTGCTGCTGTTCATTTTGTAGGCCTTGCCGGACATTTTGGGCTTGGCAACACCAACAGCCTTGCAACTATCGATGTTGCTGGAGCTTTCATTGTAAAAATCCTAAACCAAAAATCTTTCAACAATTATTGTGATGACCTTTTTTGTTAATCTGTTCAAATTAATAATTGTCTTCCTTTTTATGTCAAAAGGGCATCTCAAGTTACTCCACAGTTCTTTCTGGTATCCTAATGTTCTGCATTACGTATGCATCACCTATACTATCCCATCTTGGTATTGTGATGTGCATCTCTACCATGGTAGATGGTGGAATCATCTCATCTAAGGAGAACTTTGAAGGGAGAGCATTGTTGGAAAGAATGATTGCATTCCCATGTTTGGTTCCTCTGGTAGTTAATTCAGTTGCGTTGACTTCTTTTACCGTGGTGTTGCTTCTCATGAGAAATCATCTCTTTGTTTGGAGTGTTTTTTCACCCAAGTAAGTTATCAATATTGTTTCTAATTTGTAGATCATGGTACCTGAACATAAAAGACAGATATCTCTCTCCACCCTAATTATGCTGGTCATTTCTTACTTTAGCTGAATCTCTCATTTTCATTATTTGATTAAGCAATATATCATCTCAACAAGGTTTTAGGACTAGTGCTGGTATTAGTGCAAATACAGGTTCATTAGCAATGTAAAATTGAGTTGGACCAGTGTTATTTTTCATTTGTGGTGTGCAGAATTAGGATACTTACTAACTTACCTGATAGTTTCTAATTCAAATTGGTGCAGATATCTCTACCTTTGTGCCTCTACTGTTTCAGTGTATGTTGGTGTATTTGTTATAGCCGGCACAGTATTTTATACATGCAGTGTCTTTACTTGGAAGACAAGAAAATGTAAAACTTAAGTTCCAACTATTTATTTTTTGCTTCAAACTTTGTTTTCTGTTTTTTTTTTCTTCTAGTGAAGGATAGATGTAGATAAGAGGCGTATGCCGATTATTGAAAGAGAGCGAGGTTAAATGCTAGAGGCAATTGTAGTATTAGAGGGATTGTCATTTCTTTCATCAGTTCATAGAAAACGTTTAGTTTGAATTTTTGATGCAGTACTTGCTCAATAAAATTGTTAGTTAAGCTTTTACTAAGTTTTGCAATATTAAGCTCGTTAATTAAGTTCTTTAATCATTTTATCCGGTCTCTTGTGCAATTAACTAGCAAATAAAATGTGTAATTTTTAGGATTCTATAAATACATAGAACATTAACTTCAAAGTGTTATTTTGAAAGACTCTGAATATAAATTTTGACAAAGGCTACATTCTTTCTGGTAAAATGTTCATAAGAACTATGTTTTATTAATCTAATATTGTTATTCGCAGAACATAGTTTGCATCAAGAATTAAATTGTTAGCTTTAGTTTTCTTTTTCTATGCAAGTAGTTGATTAATTTCTTATATTTAACGATGTCACTGTTCTATAATTAAATCTTCAATACATTCGTGAGGTCCAAGTTGTAGAATCTGCCACAAAATGGAAGTGGTTTTGGTAACCGACTTGTTTCTAATACTTCTAAGGCTAACTGCTTTCTCATCTGTTAAAGTCGACATATAGGAATATAATCTGTGGATATGTTAGTTGACATATAGATATTAAAATTTGTATTATTCATATTAAATGAGTTGTTATTCATATCAATAATTTTATTTTATAATTTATTTGTACAATACTTTTATTATTTAATTTAGTGAGTCATTATGTATATTAATGGTATTTGAGTTGAATAATAAAAATACTATAAAAAAAATTACATAAATAAAGTAATTAATATGAATAATAACTCATATAATATAAATAATAATGTCGGTATCGAATTTATTAGCTCCCTAACAATTTCCATGTTACAATTATTGCAACTTCCCAATATATCGCATTTTAACTGGAATTAGGAGCATAGAATTTCGCAAAGAACTATTTGGGAGATACCGTAATCGAATTGAAACTGACTTTATGGATATCTTGTAAAATAAATTATTATTCATATTAACGTTTTTTTTATATAATAGAGTAATTTATTACCCAACTTATATGATTAATTTGAATAATAATTTAGTTAATATAAATAATAAAGTTGATATCGACAATGACAATATTTATACATTAGCTCCCTTTCACAAAATCATGGGTTTATTTTAGAAAAGGAAAGCAACATGTTTGTTGCTTTTGCAATACACAACCTCATTTGACAAATGAAGTAAAATTAAAATGAGGTAAGTGTTAAATTATTCTAAAATATTGATGTTTGATAATAGTAAAGTAAGTAGACAAAATAATGAGAGTAAAAAACATTAAAAGTTATGAAATTTAATGATTTAATTTTACTTCACCTTCATAAATACTTTAACTTTACTTCACCTTAAATCACTTTTATTTGATACATTAAAGTATCTTAAAATACTTAATACTTTTACTTGTTAGACGGGGGAATGGTCATAACAGGTATACAATCAATTTATGAGAAATATTTATGAACAAAGATACTAAAAAATACTGTAGCGGGACAATTTTAAGATTTGTGCAGTGTAATTTTCTGAGGAGATTTTAAGGGACAGTTTACTCTACGCCAGTAGAGCTGAAAATTTTTAATATAAAAAATAAAATAAATCAAATTAAAAATTTAAGAAAATGATTGGAGAATTACGGGATGTGAGCAAAACAAGATTGAGAATCACGTTTTCAGAAAGACCAAGGACTGTTTACTATCATTAGAGCTCTCAAGACTGGAGCCGCTACTGCTACCCATGCTCCCGGATTTTTATATTAATTTTTTTCAAATCTTTTTAAATCACATAAAAGACAATATTCAAAATAATTTAAATTAAATGAATCTTTGGGAGCTCTATTTTTAGTAACAATCTCAAGTTCTGAGAGTTTTATTTTCAGTAATATTTTCAGTTTTTTTACAAACGTGACTCTCAATCTCATTTTGTTCACGTTCCGTAATTTTTCTGTCATTTTTACATCTTTTTAATTCGTTTTTTTTATTATATTAAAAATTTTCGTCTAGCGGAGTAGCCGCAGAGGATGTGAATTCAGCTGCTCTTCAGTCTTCACTGATTCACTCCGCCGTATGATTTGATTGATCGGAATATAGTACTCAACACTCACAGAAGTCCGGATCAACTTTCAAAAAAAAAAAGTAACGAAACACTTGCTTTGTCATATATCAAATTATTCCAGGACAATTCCGTAAAATTTCCCTCGAACGAAAAAAGATTAACCCTCTGCTGTTCTGCTCTCCTCTAAAAGAATCCGATCTCCACCCCCCCCACTCCCCGGCCCCCAACCCCACACCGCCGTAACACTCTTCCCTCCAAAACCCCAATTCTCTATGAATCCCGACGGAGCCGACGGCGGTCCCCGTCGACAAGAGGCGGAGCGCTGGCTCGGTGTAGCCGGGAAACTTCTCGAAGCGCGCGATTTCGAAGGGTGCAAGCAATTCGTCGAACAGTCGGTCTCCGCCGACCCTCTCGTCCCCGGTGCGGAGGAGCTCGTCGCCGCGGCGGAGGTGCTCCAGTCGGTCAATCAACAACGCATCAACGGCCATCCCGACTACTACGCGGTGCTCGGCCTCGATTCCTCTCTCCCTTCCTCACTTGAACCCGCCGCTGTCTCGCTCCACTACCAGCGCCTCTCTCTCCTCCTCCAGTGTGATCCTCCAACACCTGCCTTTACAGATGCCGCTCGATTAGTTGCCGAAGCATGGGCTGTGCTCTCAGATCCCTCTTCTAAGGCACTTTTTGACAAAGAATTGGAGCTTGACAAGCTGAAATCAAAACCGAGGCCACTGTCTCCATCCCCGTCTCCACCTCCTGTTTCATCTTCGCCTAGCAAAACCCCTGCAAAACCTGCAAAGTTGCCGACAGTATCTAAAACTCCCAAATCAGCACCTCTCAAGGGGGAATCATCAGCGAAGACGAGTAAATCTGTGGCCAAGCCTACTAATTTCTGGACCATGTGCACCACCTGTTGTCATGTGCATCAGTACGGGCGGCTATGTGAGGGACAGTACCTTCTTTGCCACAGCTGCCGCCGGCCATTCTTCGCTGCAGCAATGAATGAGCCACCACCAATTGTGCCAGATTCTGATATGTACTACTGCACCTGGGGTTTTTTCCCTTTAGGGTTTCCTGGTGGGCCTGGTTATGGGGGCATGTATGGTCTGGGCTCACAGTTTGGGACCGGTCCTTTATCAGGTGCACAACCTGGTGTGATTCCACCAAAGATAGGAAGCGAGAGGATTAATGGCATTGGCACTGGCACTGGTACACCAATTACTTTTCCTGGCAAGCGGGGAAGGGGTCGGCCGCGTAAGAATCAGCCGGGTACAGGTACACCTGGATCTAGTTTAGTAAATTCACCAAGTACATATCCAGGTGTTAATATTAGTGGTATTGGCACTGGTACTCCGAATACTTTTCCTGTAAAGCGGGGACGGGGTCGTCCTCGCAAGAATAAGCCGAGTTCAAGTATGCATCCAATGCCTGGATCAGGTATAGCTAATGTGCCGAGTAAACAGACCAGTGTGATTCTGTCGAAGATTGGAGGAGAGAGCATTAATGGTACTGGAACTGGCACCGGTACACCAAATAGTTTTCCTGTAAAGCGGGGACGCGGCCGCCCGCGTAAGAATCAGCCAAGTCCAGCTACATTTGCTACACCCGAGTCAGGTCTAGTAGATGTACCTGTTGTTGATAATGTGTCGACTGTGGTTATGCCAAGTATGGGTTGGGGAAGTAGTACTGTTGAAGGTACTGGTACTGCTGTTGTTTCACCGAGTAGTGGACCGGTAAAGAGGGGTCGGGGTCGTCCACGAAAGAATGAGGCCAATTCAGTGAGTTATACTAAAAAAATGGTGGCTAAAAAGAGAGTAAATGCAAGCATGAAGAAGGTGGAGGTAGATATGAATTGATGGATGGTGAAAATAATTTAAACTTAATTGAATATTTAGTTCAACAATGAGGTGGAATGAGTGGTTGATTCAGAGAGATGAGAAGTTTCGAAGTTTCTTAGGGGTGGAGCGAAAATTTGGGCTTGTACAGCTGGAAGGTCAGTGTTTTGCTGTGTTTTATGATGTAATCTACCTACCATTTGGCTGGGGATCAGTTTAAAAGCTGTTGAAAAATTAAGGGACATGAAATTTAGGGTTTGTCTTATGGTTAAATTGTAGCTTAGTTTGTCAAGATCACTTAGCTGTTTTCTTTTCTTTTTCCTCTATGTTGTTTTTAGTTGCTTGTTTGTAGGTTTTCATTTTTCAATTCACATCATTTTGCATGATGTCCCGGTTGTGCATTGTTAATGCTATTAATGATGGGTAACAACTTGTAACTAAATTTAGATTGTTGCATCCCAAGGAGCTGACAATAGCACAGCATTACTCTGTTACCGGTCTGACATCGGTATTTAACAGCATTATGCTGATCTGTTGCTTGCTTGTTTCCTTGTATGTTCTGATGGAAATTGCTGCCAGGGCATCATATTCTACCAAAATTTTGTGTATTTTGTGTCTAAGGCAATAAAAGATTCCGGTTGGTACACTACCACAGTAGTGAGGTGCCCATTTAATTTACCTGCCAGTACCCCGTACTCTTGAAGAGGTTGAGGCTTAAAAAATGTTCTCCTCTGATGGTTTTTTTTTTTTTTTTGCTTTTTTCAAATTAAATTAAGGTGTGAATATGCTGGTAATTAGTATTGTAATGTACCAGTCTTGTTGGTATTGCTACATGCTATCTCGGTACCCCCCCCCCCCCCCCCCTGCATTTCATAGTTTGGTGTAAGCTTGAGTGGGATATTGTGAGATGCAAAGAGGTATAATGCTGGTCAGATCATTATGTTTCCAGTGGAAGGTTGAATTGAGATGCAAAGAGGTATACTATCTTTGTTTCTTTTTTTGTCTTGCAAACCTTAGTAAAGGTTGAATTGAAAGTGTGTTCTGTTAAAATTTGTTTTGGGGGGGGCAAATTAACATGGTTGACTATGTTATGTCAGGTGTTAACACTGTTTTAGTTACAATTTTTAATCTGGGAATAATTGTTTGCTTCATTGGAGGTACTTGGGGCAGAAATGAACAATGTGTGAAACTTGTTGCCTAGTGTATCAAGACGATTTTTTTTTTTTTTTTGAGACCTGAACCAGAATAGAAGCGTCTCTTTGTTTGGTTTTGTCTGAAGAAATGCCGTAAGGATTAAGTCAAAATCGTTCAAAATCAATCAAATGCAATATACAAAGGAGCAATGTGACCGAACAGAATTGCAAACATGTATCATTCTACGATTATATATTATATAAGATTTGTTTATCAGTATGTTTTATTATTTTGCATTATGTTTGTTCTGTTTATGTTTTGGTTTTTAACTATTAAATTCATATATCAAAACTAAACTTGCATAAATTACAAATGTTACTTTCTGCATGTATGAAAAAGTTTCATAGATTCTAATATATAAACTAATATGTTGTAGAGGAGGGTTCAAATGTCCGTATTTTTTGTGCTTTTATTATGTCTTTATTTTTTAATTTTCTAATAATTTTAATTTTAAAATTAAAATATCAAAATAAAATCGTTAGATGTGATTTATATTATTTTTTTATGTATATGTAAAAAATTATAATATTTTAACATTATTTTGTTTGATATCAAGAACCTATAAAAAAATGTATTAATATGGATAATTTCTTAATTTTTTAATTTATTGATCCATATGAAATAGAAATCAACATGTCAATAATTTTTTATATGCATAAAAAAATATAATATAAATCACATTTAATAGTTTTATTTTAATATTTCAATTTCAAAATTTTTGTTATTAGCAAATTAAAAAGTAGAGGCATAATGAAAATATAAAAAATAGAGGTATTTAAACCCTCCTCTATATTATATTCATCTTTTTTCAAAAATGGTCTCATCATATTATATTCATCTTTTTTCAAAAATGGTCTCATCATATTATATTCATCTTTTTTCAAAAATGGTCTCATCATATTATATTCATCTTTTTTCAAAAATGGTCTCATCATATTATATTCATCTTTTTTCAAAAATGGTCTCATCATATTATTGATACCATTAAAAGGACTTTCTTTTTTCGAACTTCTTGTCCTTTTACGGAATCAAATATATTTAAAAACATTTCATTTTGAATAGGACATAGAATGTATTTATTTGCATATGAATAGAATAAAGAAGGGGGTAGCAATTAGTTTCCCATGATTGGTCATGCGTATCATATTTATTTATTTCTTTATATATTATTTGAAGTATATAAATAGTACAAACTATAATTTTGAATGTTCAAAAAGAGTAAAAAATATGTTTTCAAATAAATCTATCTTTATCTTCTAATAGAAACATTTGATAAAAATATATTGTAGGTAATTATATTCATAATTTTGATATATCTCTAAATCTTACAATAAGAAATCAGAGAAAAATCAATTAACCTATATGTTAAATGCACTTCTTTGATTTTGTTAATGGCACAAATAGAAAGTTCTTTATCTAATTAACTTTTATATTTTTTAGAGACAGGTCCATTTTCAGCCTCTGAATTATTGGTTTTGGTTCAATTAGCCCCCTAAACTTTTTTTTTTGTTAAATCAGTCCTTAAACTATTGCACTTGATTTCATTTACACTTTCTGTTACAATGTTATTTCCTTCAGTTAATTTGGTGTCCCTTAATCCCCATTATTGTTCTGTCTCTTTATTCAAGTAAAACACGATAAACAGTATTACAAGAAAGTCAACAAAAGTAGGAAAAAAAAAAATAAACCGAGTTGTTATGATAAAGAATTGGCCGAAGAAATTACCATTCAAAAAATAATTTACTGAAAGATAATTAAATTAGAAAGACATCTGGATGAAACCAATAAAGATTGAATCAAGCGGTGCTATTATATTTATTGTGGCCTCTAGAAAAATAATTCGAAACAGCTTGAGGCTATAATTTAGCATGATTGATAATCATATCTCTGAAATTAAAAGTTTGATAGAACAGAGTTTAACAATCTACCATTAACATTTTTGCAGCAATAAAAGAAAAATTATGTAAAATACATAAATGAAAGAAAATTATTTTTTGAAGCAATAGGCCTAAAGAAAAGTTGTTATTACCATTATTCGAACAATTAATATAGGAAAAGGACAAGTACACACCACAACATATTTTATTTCTCTCTTAGACTTTTCCACAAACACTATGGGTGTATTTGATAAGTAGAGTAAGTACGGAGTAAGTATTTTAAAATACTTTAATATATATTTAAGATGAAATAAATTAAAGTACAGATAGAATAAAATTAAATTAACAAATTTCATAATTTTTAACATATTTTATTCTCATTACTTCATTTACTTACTTTATTACTATTAAACATCAATATCTTAAAGTAATTTAATCTTTACTTTACTTTAATTTTACTTAATTTGTCAAACAGAGCGTACGCAAGTAAATAACTTGATTAAGGCAGAGGATCAAAACACTTCAAGCAAATCTCATAACATCCTCTTTTTATTTTTATTTTATTTTTTGGTGATGCACCCGTAAGCATTCCATTAAAGCAAAATCAACATTCTTATATAGATAACTACTAAAAGTTCATCTGGCTCATAATTTGAGAAGAAAAAAAATAAAAAAAACTATTGAAAACTAATCTATGATTGAGAAAACAAAAACTTGTTCTGTAAATTACTGTGCTTGCTAACAAAAAGAGAAGGAAACTTCTTTTGTTTACATCATTGCTTGGGTAAATGTTTATTGTTTGAATTGATTATTGTCTAGCAGTTTTGTACTAAAATATGGAGCTTATTGTTGAAGCAAAGCCATTATTAGAAATAAATAATTCAAATTTGAATAGCAAAATCTTTGGTTTAGTAATTAAAATAATGGTTTGGAAGATTACAGTTTGAAATCCGTATGAAGAATTGTTTGTGGATATAAAGTTCAGAATTTGATTCCATATTTTTCTCAAAAAAAATTAAATAGCAAATCCTGCATTGGTTTAAAAAAATAATAATAGCTACAAACTGCTATCAATGGTTCGATTCAAGTTCGTGAACCCGAAAGAAACTTGGAAGAACGAAAAATCAGTTTTTGATTTAGTAACAATGATAATGTTTCTCGTATTAAAAGATTATATATTCGAAACATAAATAAATGATTCTTTATAAATATTTGAAATTAAATAATTTCAATCCTCATATTTATTTTAAAAAATCTGAAAGAATGGTGCGTTTGAAACAAAAACTATTTCAATTATGAGCTCAAAAGAAATGATGGGTCATGCCTAATTCAAACAAAATTTTGGAGTCATTAACCACACAGTTTTATACTAGAAGAGATGGCTATTTGTTTAGTAAGAGTATGTTTGAATGTGATGAGAATAATATTAGTTTGGATTAGCAACTATTTTAAATTGCTATTTCATATTTGAATGAGTAAATAGTTGTTTCAAATCATTGAAATAGTGAGCTCGTTTTGCTATGCTACTATTAATCAAACCAAAAATAAATTGATTACTATTTCAAATCATTAAATAATTACTAATCTCACTAATTCACTCATTCATCCAAAAGTACAAGTATTAAATTGGTCTATGTATGCACAAGATTTAGGTCTTTTTTTTTTGTTGGGCATGCATATCATTTTGGAACGTTAAATGTATTTATTCTTTTAAAATTTTAAATTACTTATTTCTTTCTTTAAGATGGTAAATATCATAATTATTGTTCTAGATCACAAAACACTATTATATTTACCTTTCTAGTATCTTAAAGTTACAAATTATTCATCCAAACTTGTAAATTTCATATTATTTGTTCTTCTAAAATATAGAAAATTTTCAACAAAATCACTTTTTTTTTTGCCATCGTTCTAAATAACAAGAGAAATTTCAAAAGCGGATATCAAATAATATGAATAATTATCGTACATAAATATTTTTTCAAAAATGTGGATATCAAAGTAGTAACATAAATATTTTATTATAAACAACTTTTTACGAAAAAGAAGTTATACTATTCACCATTATCATCTCATTTATATCCATATTCATATTAAAAATAATAAAAAATAAGTATGAAGACCTTCTTAAAACATTAAAACACCATTCAATCCGTATCCGATTCGTTTCAACTTGTAACCATTACCAATATGTCTTCTTACACATGCAACACCCTGTGGCACGCAGAGACGTACGACCATGGCCACATTTGATCAGAGACAGTTTTACAATTTCACACCAGTACAATTTTCAAAAAGTAATAAAAAACTCGCTGTACCCTTTCTGGAAATAGCGCATTTACTCTTTTACCCCTCTGAGTTTGACAATGGAGACACAGAGAGAGGCGTCGAAATCACCACACTCTAGTCTAGACTGAGCTAGGTACTGTTTCCTCTTCCTCCTTCGCTTCTCCGTTCCTTTTTCCGTTCAATTTCAATTCATCTTTGGTTGATTAGTTTAGTTTCCGATCGTCTCAGTTCGAACACACAGTTCGCATTGGCCCTTTTCCACTATAGCATGGTTTATTTTCGTAGATTATCCGAGTATTATTTACTTGTTTTATGAAATTTGTGATGTAAAGTCTGGTGAAAAGGAAAGCTAGTGTCATTTCCTTCCCTTTTCTTTTCTTTTCTCTTTTAACCATTTTTGGCATGAGCTCTTTTGAATTATTCTGTTCTCTTCTCTTTAGCTGATTGGATTAAGGAGATTTGGGCTTTACTAAGACAGGTAGGTTAAATTAAAGTGTTGTTGTGCAAAAGGATTTATAGTTTTGATCGAATGAACTGCAAGTAGATATGTTTTGTCTTTTTAAAAAGAGATAGGTTCAAATTTCATAAGAGATATTTGAAAAGGAGGTTCAAATTTCATAAGAGATATTTGAAAAGGAATAAATGTTAGAATTAACGAAAGCCTTATATCAAAAAAAAAAAAAGTTTTGATCGGATCGTTACTTTGTTTCAAGAAAAAGAGGAGAAAATTCTTACTTCAGACTTTGTGTAATTTCTTAATTCTTCCCTATTTTGTATGACTGGTTTCTTTCTCTTGCTTTTATGGAAAAGTAATTCTATATCATGGCTTGTTATTTTGATTCAAAAACCTTAAAGTGCAAAGTTGGCATCCGAGCAAATTATTTTCACCAATTGAAGACTATAAACTTAAATTAACCTTATTTTTTTTTTCAAATGAAGGTATCATGGCTTTCATTTTTGTATTTGGTACCAGTCGATTGCTGTATGACTTTGTTTTGCAATGAAACAGGGGGGATCACCACCTTTTTAGAAAAAAAATGAGGAAAAGAAAATTGGATGAAAATGCAGTTGGATCAAGTGAAAAAAAAGGAACTAAATCTGAGATTCTTACTCAGCAATTCAAGCAAGGTGATCTAACTTGGGTCGAAATCCATAAGTCCTCTTGGTGGCCTGCTCAGGTAAAAGAATAACCCCACCCCCCTCCTCCACACACATTTGGGTTTTATGTTTAGGTCATTTCATTTTTTGTATTACTGTTACTAACTGTTATCTTGATTTTTCATGCTGATAAACGGTCCCGATTTTGAAAGTAAACAGAATCTGATGGTGGTTGTTTTCTTTTCCCTTCTGCATATTGCACTAGAGATAGCATCTACTAGATGACAAATTAACTACTAAATTATTATTATGGAAATTTTTTATTTCTGTCAAATGTTGACTGTTCTGCCCCTAGTTTGTATATGTCATTTTCCTAATATCCAGTTTAAGCTAAAAGTAGAAAAAAGATCATTTGTATATGTCATTTTCTTTCTCCTGGTTAGAAAGCTTTTTGACTAAAACAAGATGACAAGTAGAGGGGCAATTTAGTTAACTCTTTCGGTCGGCTTAACTTTTATTATAGCAATTGGGAGTTTTGTACATTATAAGGTTGACCAGTACCAGCCCTATGGTTTGTACCAGGTTGTGATATTGCAATGCTAGCAAGTAGTGTCATCTCTTGAGTACTGGCAACCATACGTAAAGTAAATTGCAACTATACTTTTGGAATGAACTTTTCTTTTTATTCTTTTGAAAGGTTGTAGATGATCGAAGTGTGAGTGCTAAACCGAGAAAGAAATCCAAGAATGAGCTCCTAGTTCGTCTATATGGCACTTATGAATAGTGAGTTCCAATATATTCCCTCACATTTTTATGTACAGTTTGATTATGCTTAATTTTATTTGACTTTACCCATTTTCATTTGCAGCATGTATGTGGATGCCTCTAGATCCAATTATGAATTTGAAGATGTAAGTTAAAATCGCCTTAATATTTTCTTTCATCTGTTGAAGATTTTAGTAAATGAAACTAGTTTTGTTCATTAATTTGTAGATGTTGAAGAGAGAAAATAAGACCATGAAGGAGAAGTTCCTAGAAGCTCTGAAACAGGTTTTAGTCATTTCCATTATCATATTAAAATGATAGCAAAATGGCATATTAATACTTTGTACATATGTTTAGTTCTGTTTCACATATCTTTAAATGGAATCAAAGTATTGCATTTGGCAGGATAGATCTCTGATGCTACCAAAAGAGCAATCTGAGCTTAAATCATCAAAACTAAAAGGTCAGTACAAAAAAAATATTTTTTGTTCTTTTCCATTACTACTATTGATGTTTTTGGAATTAGGCATAAAAGCCATTGCACATAGTACATTAATATAGGTTTGACCATAGTTCTTTCTAAAATAGCATAATAGATTCAGTGAGGTTCTGGTATGAGCTGGTTTTTTTCCTGGATATAGTAGTATGAATGTATTTCTTTAGTTGCAATAGTGTAATGTGAGGTCAAATTTGGTTGAATTGAGACAAAGCTGGTTAGATTGGTTTGAATTTCTCAATTAAGGACTAATCATTCTGATTAGCGTATGTGGAGCTTCTGAAGTCCTGATTTGGTAAAAGTTGAGAATATTTTTGCAAGTAACTTTAAAAAATGCAGTCATGTAAAAAGAGGTAACATTTTCTTGAAAATTTGGATCTTTTGTCTAAAAATTATCTCTTTAAATTGCTTTTACAAGATCATATATATGGTGAATCAAACTTGTAGGTGTTGATTGTGCTGAGGTCTCCAAGGACAAGAAGCAGCCGCCTGAGTTGACCAAAGAACCAACTGGAAAAGAAGCCGATGAAATTGACACTGTGAGTCAATAAAAATTTTGTGATGTTAAGAAAATTTATTAAAGTACTGAAAACACAGCTAATTATGTGATAGACTATTTGTCTGCTAGGCTTTAGAAAAGTATCCTTACTGTTTTGGACACTTCGGTACCTTGTACCAATCTATTTTCCTAATTTATTGATTTGATCAAAAAGTTTCAAATACCTAGCTTTTTGTTTCAATTTGCTTCTTAGGCTGTGAAGGTTTGCACCAATAAGGAGAAAACAGGAGATTCTAGTAAGAGAAAAAGAAAGTTGGATTTCAGCAAAGAAGAAAGAGAAGAAAAAGGAACCAAACCTAAGGCTTCTAAAGCAGAAATCCCTAATACTAAAAAGCAAAAAGTTGCAAAACATGCAGATTTTAAAAACCACGAGAGTTCAATTGTGAGGCGGTTCCCACATGTAGCTTCTGTTGGTGAGAGAACTTCTTTAACAATTAGTGTGGTGGAAGCACCAATATCTGAAAATCAAGAAGAGGTGAAAGCTAAGGATTTAGAGATTAGAAAAATTGTCCGAGATATAATCTTTGGAGTAACTCATCTCCCGACAAATCAATCTCTAAATATCTGCAAAGATGCAATGCAACGTGACACTTCCAATGCAGAATCTTCTAGAATGAATTGTCATAATGCTGCAGAAAGTTTTGGTCTAAAGGCTACTTATTCCAGGAAAAAGAAAAGCAATAAGCAAGGTGCTGGGGAAATGAAGTGCATAAATAGGGAAAATGAAGGGGTAAAAGAGGTAATAAGTGAGGTTTTAGAAACCCCTAATTTGAAAAGAGATAGTTCCTGTAGGTTTGAGAAATCAAATGCTGAAGAAATAACTGCAAAATATCCTAGTAGAGATTTGAAAGGGAAGGGTAAGGCTAGAGATGATAAAACAAGTAAGAATGAAGCTCAAAAGAGGAGTAGTTTGAATTCAAAGCATCTGAAGAAGAGCTCTGAACTGGAAGCAGAGGCCTCATCAGACGTGAGCCTACTATTCTCGGTATGTTACAGGTCCTTTTTTTTTGCACCAGTTGAAGTGCTTCTGATTGTACGAATGCAATACTTTGTATCAGCATTCATATGCTCAAAATATATTTGCACTACTCTGGTATAGGTAGTTCATGCAAATTTCCATAAATCATGACCATCTTTCAGAATAGTAGCATTGATAGCTTTTTCCCAAGAATGAAAAAGACGTCATTATAACCCTTATTTTGTTCTTGTTTCTTATCTGGCGTCATCTCTTTTCTACTATACATTTCATCCTTCCTCTAAAATACTAATTTAAATACTAATTTGTTTATTTTTTGTCAGGTCAAAAACACAGCACCAATGGCAGAAGAGAAAGGTTTACTTAGTGAAAGGCAAGTTAGAGTGATGCAAAACCTTGCTCTTATTGCTCCAGCAGGGTCTCCTTTCGGTAGAAATGGTTTCATAATCTGAACCTTTTTTTCTTTTCTTTTTTTCATATTGAATTGCAGTCTACTATGCTGGTAGCTAGTTTTGGCCCCTTCTTTTTACATAATTTTGACAAATACTTGATCAAAAATATAGTTTTAAGTTGGCCTATTGCATATGTAAACATAGTTTGAAGCATATAACTTCTGATTTTTCCTCTTAACAAGCAGCTATTATCATTCCCAAAAATTGAAAATTGCAGATTCTTCCAGATTTGTCAAGTACAAGGTGCTGGCTTAGTGCTAGCATGTTAGTTTTGCTATGTGCTTCTAAGTTTGCTCAATAGCTGTAAGGTATAAAATGGACATCTTTGCTAGTTAAAAAATTTGACTCAGGTTAAGTGACAGAAAGGTTACTTCAGTTTTTGCAAACACCAAAAGATCGCGACTGGTTGTCACTGCTTCTTTTAAATTATGGGCTTGTATTTATTTAACCTTATATATATTTTGTTTTAATGCCTTCCAATGGCTTAACATAGAGATGTCTTTACATGTGTTGTAATATGCCAACCATGAAATATATTAATTCCAGCTTGGTAGGATCAAACTCAAGAGAAAGGTATTAGCAACGCATTAGATGTTTTATAGGAGAAAAAAAGGTGTAAATAAAACCAAGTTTTTGTTGCTTGGTTTCTTTTATCTACCCAATTCTTTTATGTTTGCAACTGGAGATCTAGGATTTGGGAAATGGATTTGATATGAGTTCATGCGCCTTAGTGTAGCTACCAAAAGGAAAAGGCAAAATAAAACAAATATTGCATAAAACCAAAAACATCACATAGAAAAAAATGCACTCATGCACCATTGTCAGCCAATTCTTCCAGCCTTCCTTCAAGTGAATCAGTTCTATTTTAGAATTTATAATATTCGATTTGAAATGGACAATTTAAATCCACATAGAACACTCCAGTGATATCTTGTACAAACTAGAGATGAGCTTAACCTAATAGATTTAAATTGATCAAACTAGAGATGAATTCATATTCGGAATTCTTTTAGAGATGGGCCTTTGTGTATTTTTTTAGAACGCATGAACCAGGGCCCAATTTTCATGTAAATTTATTTTGGATGTCAATATTATAAATATATTTTAACAATCCTGGTGTAGAAGAAATTCAATAATTCATTTAATGCATGCAGATTCACTAATTAAATGAATTTTTTAATTGATTTCGCTCACAGAACTATTGGATGGAAATTTAATTTTGAGAAGGAAGGTGGACACTCATTATCATAAAAAAAAAATTAAATAATGGATCATTAGACTTTGGAATAATTATACATTATAATGGTATTCAAATTCTCAACTTCTAAATATCATTCAAATTTCAATTATTTCAGCCATGATTTTGAAAAAAATAAATAAATTATCGAGAGTATGTTTTTATATAATTTAGTGTGCATTCTGTATTGTCTAAGTCCACGTTATTGAATTATAAAACGTGCATTTTAGAAATGATTTCAGCAATGAATTAAAATTCACAATAAGAAATGTATATTATTCAATAACTATGAATTTTGCAATATCTAAATATGCATTATGATTTATGAAGCGTTCGGAATATAATATTCATTTTTTTTCAAAACAAAGTTACTAATTATAAAAAGATAGGAAACTGACACTCAGAAAAATAAGCAACAGTGTCATTCTTATCTTTTTCTAAGAAAAATTAGAGTTTAAAATTGTCTTATATTTATATATATATATATTACTTGTCTCTTGTCCTATTATTCCAGAAAATTAAACATTAATTATCAGAAAATGCCAAGGAAAGACAGCTTTAGAATTAAAGGAGGTGACGTTGATTATCCGAGACAGAGCAGTCTTATTAATTAATTAATTAATTAATTATTATTCAAACTGTGATGACAAAAAAAACAGACATAGATTCCATATATATATATATATATATATATTTAAATATGTCATTGTTTCTCGAGGTAATACCTAGCTAGGCTACTTAGGTTTAAATTCTCTAACTGTACGGATCAAATAGAGAGAACCAGACATGATGCCTATATATTATATAATATATATATGAGATGCTGGATATATAGCCTATTTTATTTTATTTAATCAGCTGCTTTGATTCCTTTTCCCAAAGAAATGTCCCATTACCATTATTATCCAATTTGGAAGAGAAATTGGTGCACAAAATTTTAAATTAGCTGTGAAGTAATTTACTCAGGTAATACAATTTGGAGTAGAACCAACAAAAGATATATGCATTTGAAAATAAGCTCCAAAGTAATTATATCCAAAGGACCACTTTCTTAATCAAATTAAATAAAGAATTTATTTCCAAATCAGTCATCTTGAATTAATCAATTGACTCATCCCTCTATCCTCAATTTCATTGAAATTAAGATTTGGGACAAAGCAAGTCCTTTGCAAAAAAAAAAAAAAAAAAAAAACTAGGTCAAATCTTGGCTTGTTCAGAAACAGGTACAGGTCCTGTGCTGAATTGGGGGCAATGTAAGGTTGAAGAGAAACAAAAAGGGATTCAATGGCCCCACCATTTGTCCCCAAATTTACCTTGTTCTCAATTGGAAGTTGCTTTCTTGGATTTGGTGTCATACACAGTTTCCTATATTCTCTAATCTGCTAACAATGAATTAAACAAAAAGTAATTTGGACATAATTTTTACTTAATTAATTACACTTATTTATTAGATGCCGTCCTCCTGAAAATTGGCATTATTTGTGGCTTTGTGGAATGTAATATTCTTTATGATTACTGTACAAAAGGATTTTATTTTGTTGTACATGATATCATTTGTAAAATATTATTAAAAATTGTTTTTGAAATATCTTGTAAATATGTAAATTGGAAAAAAAAAAATCAGCCCCATCTGTCTCAAACAAAAATCTTCTCCATTTTACATATCTAATACTAAAATAGCTGTCAAGGTTAGCATTATTTATATTCATGATGTGAATTAACCACTTTTGATGTTAAAATCATGCTAGTATATACTTGTTTAATATTTTAAGATCATTTTAGCATTTTTTTTTTGAGGAATCTGTTTTAGCATTCGAACAAAGCGCTATAATTAAACTAGTTAATTAATTAGATAGTGCAGTATTTTAATTAATTAACCTTAGAAGTTTCTAATTTGTAGTTACATCATGAACTATGGATTAAATGATACATCATTTTAGCGTTTTAGAGAATATTTTGAGATGATAGTATTGATATTATATAATTTCTTAGAAGTTAGTTAGAGGATGTATAAATAATTTAGGTGTTTTTCAACTTCAAAATTTAATTTAGAATATATATGAGCATATCATAGTTTATCAATCAATCATTGTAATTATCATGCTAAATAGTAAATAGTAAATAATTTCCTGATGTTTAGAGGCTACATGTTATCTAGAATCTTGATCGATCGAGGTCATAATAATTCAAAATTTTAAAAATATTATGTCAAACTTCTTTTTGCTATAAAATTTGTGAAGATGGATAGTTCTAGTTAATCCATTAATGTTAATGGTAAATTCATTTCACTGTATTTTACATTTACAGTCATTAATATTCTTCAAATTAAAACATATAAAATGGCCGTGTTGCTCATTATTAACATTTGAATTATGTCAATTTTGACTCAATTTAAAAATTATTTCATCACTCATAAAAAAGCTAATCAGTAATAGAGAGAATTCATCTTTTGATTCTTGAACTTTCTTAAAAAAAATCAAATTGATCTCTAAACTTTTATTTGCACTAAGTTGGTCCTCAAACTTTAAAAAAAAAATCAAATCGGTACTTAAACTTTAAATTACATCAAATAAATCCTTGAACTTTTAAAAAAAATCTAAGTTTTGGTCCCTGAATTTAAAAAAAAAATTAAATCGGTCCCTGAACTTTCATTTGCACCTAGAGGTATCAATTCTTGATCTCATCTGATGGGTCAACTTTATCCAATCCAACATGATCTGATATGACTTCTTTAAACTGAATTAGACACAAAAAATAAAATTTTTTATTTGTCTCGGGTTGGTCAAGTCAGGTTGAATTCGACCCAATTGATCTGAATCAAATTTAACCCATTTAAAAAATAATAAAATAATGCCAGCCTGACCCGACCTGGCCCATTTATACCCTTCTTTACACCATTTTTTATATTGTTATAAAAATAATTAGCTGAAAATCAGATCTGGTTAAATAAGATCGATCCGTCAGGTTGGACCAAACACTGATATCTCTAGATGCAAATGAAAGTTCAGGGACCAATTTAATTTTTTTTTGAAATATTTCAGGGACGAAAACTTACATTCTTTCAAATATTTAAGGACTTATTTTTTATAATTTAAAGTTTAAGAACCATTTAATTTTTCTAAAAAAGTTCAACGATCAACTTGGTCTTTTTTTTTTAAGGTTTAGGGACCAACTTGGTGCGAATGAAAGTTTAGAAATCAACTTGATTTTTTTTTAAAATTTCAAAGACTAAAAAGTAAATTTTCCCTAAGTAATAAGAGACAAACATTGAAAATAGTTAAATGAATTGCTAAACAATATTCAAATCATGCATGCTTAATCATAATAAAGCAAGTACCCATAATTTTTACTTATTTTAGATGATATTGTCGAAAATATTAGAAGGACCTGCCACAAAAGCTTGATATATGTTGAAATAAATCATGTCATGAAAAAAAAACATAAAATACCAACAATATTTTTTACACTATTTATCATGAGGTGTCCATCACTTTTTATCAGATTTCATCACTATTCACTATCCAAAGTATCCCATTTTTCAATGTAATGAAATCTAATACAAACCATAGGATTGAAATCATGGGGTCAAAAATCCCTAATATGTAGTGTATTAACAAAAGCACATGACATATGAGCACGGCTGGTATGTGTTCGGATAAGACCAAAATACAGCACTCGTACTTAGACATGTTATGCTTAACGTGTCATGTGTCATGTCCTTACAAGTACCGTGTTAGGCGATAAGCGCATCAGACACAGCATGACACGACACGTTCAAGTACCTAACTAGTACTAGGCACGTCTAAGCATGTGTATGAAATTTTAAAATATAATTGTTATAATGTATTTTTAATAGCTATTACAAGCACATTTTAAAAAATATATTATTATAAAAAAAATTTCCTCCATTTTGTGAAATATTTTCTTTTTTTTCTGATTTTTTTAATTTTTTTCCAAATTTTATATGTTTTTTTAACAATTAAAAACAAAATTTTAATTTAAAAAATTTAAAACACATCCAAACAGGTCTAGGCATGACATGCCAAGATATGTTGTGTCGTTAGAAGTGCCGTTCTTAACACTAATATAAAAAAATACGGTACGATACGATATGTGTTAATCTTTATATGTATTTGCACGGCACGACATGTCCGGCTAATACGTATACGCCTAATACATATAATTATGACATGATACTTTCATAATTTGCTATTAATATATATATATCTATGGGATGCAAAGTTTCATCTCTCCGAAGTCTGAAATAATATAAACAAATAATATAATATATTTCTGGTGTGCTTTCTTTTCTCTGGTGGGATTGCAACCTAAAGTGGGGGCTAAACTCTCTGCTATGTCTATCACTCGTTGTTTCCATGCAACAGACATCTCAAAGACACAAGGTTTAAATACAAAAAATAAAAGCTTCTTTTAGACTTTAGACTTTAGAGAGAGTACCACTGCTAATTAATAGTCTTCTCATATATACTTTCATCCTCAATTTGCATGCATTCTTCTCTCACATTACGAGGCAAAAAGGGACTACATAATAAAGTGCAAGTTATGTACATATTGAATATACATTTTGCATTTAATTACGAGATTAGATTTGTGTTTCTTTTATAATTATGTGACAAATTGACAATAAACAAAAAAAGTAGTAGCTAGTTTCTTTTGATAGACAATTCGAATATGCAGTCTCCCACACTTAAAACATTGTCTTTACTACTGGATGAAAGGTTGGTTCTCGACAAATGTAAACTAGTAGTGGTTTTGTTATCATTAAGTTTAAGTGATTAGTTTGAATTGGAGGTGCAAAAGTAAAAAATGAACAAACTGAAATTGATTGTTGAGGCCATAAAAAGTGTTCACTAATGAAATTTGTGGGTACTAATACAAAATCATTTGATCAGATTAGACTTATTTATATACTTCAAATTATTTTATTCGACGGTTCACAATATGAACTACACAAATAGACACTGTTAATTAAGGACCTGAATTTGATTCTGTTTTCAAAAATTTATCATAAAAGTTGAACTCATGTTGTGCTTTTGAAATGCACACAATATTTACACGTTCACGACACAAAAACATGATAAAGAAACAATGTTTTCTGAAAGTTCATAGTCAAAAGGTAGTACATATTTCCACATAAGTTAAATAAAGGGGTAAAAACAGAAAAAAAAAAGAGAAAATGTTCTTATATATATATTAAAGGTTCTCTCTTTGCCATTGTTATCTAGAAGTTTGAGTTATACTTTTATCATATGTACCTACTGACTCAATAATTTTTTTAAGTGTGTGTGTGTGTATGTGTGAATGTTTGGGCTAAAGCTGGTACATGTTTAAGCTTCAAACTGTAAGATATGTAGACCCGTTTTAGTACTAACTTTGAAATATATATATTTATATATAGAGAGAGAGAGAGAGCACTGTGGTATGCATGCATGAACACATCAATTATATTACTGACAACATTTAATTAATCCCTCTATGTTGCTTGTACTTATTCTCATCAGAAGCACCCTTTTTTTGTTGAATTTATTAAATCCATTAATTATTTTCCTCAACAAAAATAGACTAAAATTGTTAGACATTTGTATATTATGTTATAATATATATATCTTGGAAGTACATGTATTAATCAACTTGTCTTTTTTTGAATAGTGTATATATATTTATTAACCGATTACCTTGTCACGTGAACAAGAAGTTATTATTTATAAATTCTTCATGCATGGATCTCTGATAAAATGTTATCTTGGAAAGAGAAAAAGGAGCAAAATAAAGCTTGTGAATGTATGACCTCATCAATCCATTAGAAAATTAATATCATTACAATCCTATATATAGCTAGGTATATAGCACAGGTGCAGCTAGCTTACTAGGTTACCACTTTTTTGATACCAAGCTAGCAGCAACTGCACCAAAATTAGTAGGGAAATAACACAAGACAATTTCTTCTAGTAGGTTGAGCAAAAAGCTTAATTCATATATCCAAATTCCATTCTGGAGGTCCCTCTGTACAAATACTGACAAACTCAGAAGCCTCTGACAAGAGGGGAGCTTGTGTCAGGTTATTGCTCTTGCCTCTTGCCTTGGGCAGGGAATTTGCTTGTCTCTAGCACAAATTAATTAATACAAATGCATCTGATCTCTTTTGCATTATTTCTCATGCAGTTCCTCAAAATAAAATTAATATATTTCTCATGCAATTCCTCCATGCACTGTTAGAATTAATTGTAAATTCGGAAAGCTGGTAAATATGAAGATTTTAATAATTTGAAGGAGTAAATATGATGTTATGAATTTTAGAGAAAAATAATATATAATTTTAAAATTTTATAAGGATTTATATAAAGTTGTGTCAATAAAAATAGTATGATTATTATGGAAACATGACGCAATCCAAGAAAATGATTAATTTACTTTTATTTCCATTGCATATAAATTCTTTTTGTTCTTATATATCTTTTGTTATTCAAACAATTTACTTTTTTCCATTTTTATGGTTTTAATATGTTGTAGCTCTAACTTATACATGTCTAACATTAATTATGTGATGCTAGCCTGAATCTTTGATTATTAGGCTGTGCTATATATGTTGATTGAGAAGAAATTATGCCATGAAAAAAAATTGTTATAATTTTCTATTTCAAACTAAATATTGTTTATACTTTTGAACTAATATTTATATTATTTTAATATATAGGTGTTTATAATATTAGAAACGATGTTGATACTATTGATTTTTTTTATAGATTCTTTTGTAATTAAACTTTTAACAAATGCATTATTCATACTTTCATCTTTTTCTTTGTAGAAGATCTCTTTTATCATATCTTTAATTCCTTTTTTAATAGCATTAAAAAAATTCATTACTTGTTTCTTACCCCTTTAAGAGATTTTAACATATCAATTACTAATAAGGAAGAAATTCAGTTATTATATTAATTTATGCACAGAGATATTCATGAATTAATATAAACACTTACTTTAATAGTATAAATATCTACTTCAAAAGTATAAACATCAAATTAAATTTCTTAACAAAATGACTTCTTTATTGTCTACTTTCATTAATTTAAACACAAGTCGTAATAGTATGAACATTTGTCCGAATAATATAAATATCCAGTTTAAAATTATAAACATTAACCTAAATTTTTAACAAAATAATTCTCTTATCGTCCACTTTCACATTATAAATACCCACACTATATAAGCACCAATGATAATAGTTTAAAATACTAATAATAAATAATAAATAATAAATACACATCTCATTTGAAATGCTAATAAAAAATAAATATTGAGAAGCAATCACTATCATAGCTATAGATTCATAGTATCATGATATATATCTACTCTCTATCTATAACTCCATAATTTCAAAGATGCAACAGTACAGTCCCTCTGGTCATTGGTGGAGCCTATCTAGACCCGACCCGACCCGACCCGACCCGCAAACCCTGCTGGACCGGATCCGGCCCGACACGACAAGCAATAATAAATTAAATTAAAAAAAGAAAGGTGCTGTCGGGTTCGATGCCGTGTGTCCCCTTAAAGCCCCCTCATCTCCGCCGTTCCTTCTCTCTTCTCTCCTCGTTCCTCTCAAAGCACGTCAAAATTCAAACCCCTTTTGTTTCCTCTCCTCTCCTCTCTCTCTCTCTCTCTCTCTCTCTCTATATCTCTATATTTTCCGAAGATAATCAAGAAAGCAATACGAACAGATAAAGACAAATTGAGTAATCCTCCTCTCTCTCTCTCTCTCTCTCTACTACTGAAGTGCTAACACACTCTCTCTTGTTCCTTCCCTCCACTAGCTTACACAGTTACACATCTCTCTCTCTCTCAGAGATCTCTCTCTCTTTAAATGGCGGCTCTGGCGGCCATGCAAATCGTCTCGTAATCCATAATTTAATGCGATAGAGATATATATCCTTCTTTATTGTATCGATCGCTGCGAGCGACTCAATCGGGAGTATCCAGGAATTAATATCATTGGATATATATTGAATTCATTTACGAGAAGAAAAGAAGAGAGAGAGAGAATAAATTAATATGGTGCCTGTCGGAAAGGGAGAGAACGACGTCAAAATCATGGAAGCTCAAGGTAGTGGTGCTGGTGGTGATAAAACAGTCATGGCTGCTCCTTCGAAGGCGTCTAGAAGCCATAGCGAGGCCGAGAGGAAGCGGCGTCAGCGCATCAATGGCCACCTCGCTACTCTTCGCACTCTCTTGCCTTCTGCTTCCAGAGTACTCTCTCTCTCTCTCTCTCTCTAATGCAATGTAATCTAATTATCTTTATTAACTTAATTATGTCAAATTGTGTTTGACATGCACCTAATTGATTTATTACAGATGGACAAAGCGGCGTTGCTGGGGGAGGTAGTGAGGCATGTCAGAGAGCTCCGTTGTAAGGCGGACGATATGACGGTAGGAGTCTTGGTCCCTAGCGAATGCGACGAGGTGGGGGTGGAGGAAGGAAGAGAAAATTTCGAAGGAGACGAAGCAGCATCGAGCCGGGTGAAGGCATGGGTGTGTTGTGCTGATCGACCGGGCTTAATGGGCGACCTAGGCCGGGCAGTTCGGTCAGCAAGGGCAAGGGCGGTACGGGCAGAGATGGCGACGGTCGGCGGGAGGATGAGGAGCATTGTAGAGGTGGAGATGGTAGAGGTGGCAGGCGATGAAGGGAAGATGGCCGGTCAGTTGGGTCAGTTGGAGTTGCAATCTGCTTTGAGGACCGTGCTGTTTAACCGTGACGGTGTCAGTCTTTTAGCCGAGAATTACAAGCGGCCGCGACTCTCGTCACGGCAGTAGGAGAATATATGGTATGTGAGTTTAGGTAATTAGCTAGCTAAGGGAAGAGGTCAGGAACTGAAGATGATATATGCTTTTGTTCATAAACATGTTTGTTGCTTGATATTAGGTTTGTTGATGCATGTTAATTGTTAGGTGTATGTCATGGTAATTGTCTCTCACTTTTTTTCCTAAAAAAATTTACATTACATTTGGGCTAGGTTTAGCATTTCTATTATTTACAACTTAACTAGGTAGTACTGTGCTTCTTGATATAGCCATAAAGAGAGCACAGGTAGTAGAAATATATATGTTAATCGGCCCCACTGAGAGCAAATATTTTTAAGCATCTCAGTGAGCAAATTATGAAATATGTGGTAGCTCTTTTATTTATATGATTAGACTTTTTATTGGTAATATATTCAAAATTCCAAAATAATTTAGCGAAGTTGCAAATTCATGTTTTGAATTCAATACATAAAAATTGTACAAAAATTGTGATTAATTATTTAATTCATTTGTAAGATTATGATTATGTGTTAGTTCTTAATTAACAGAGACAGCTAGATATATAACATGCGATAATAAATAAGGAATGGATAATTGGATGGATTGGACGATTGACTCCCATACATTGTGTAATATAATTCAGCTTTGACATTTCAATAAATTAATTCTCCCTTCCTTTGTATCATGTATGTGTCATCGAATTATGCACTATATATTCAACTAATGCTTTGTTAGTCCAAAGAACGACGAAGTAAATCACTTCATTGACTAGCTGAATTAAGTAGAAAATATTTATATAATTAGAAAGGAAATAACCAAGTAATATATATCAAAATGAAGTACAATAACAGCTCAATTGGTCCAACATATACATACATATAAGTTGAGTGTTTCTAATATACTAACGTTAGTATTTCGACTGAAATGCTAACGATTTAAATTTTTAAGTGCTTGTGTTCGAAATTTCGATTTAAATAGCTCAATAAATTCTTCATATCAAAATCTTATAGAATACAGAAATTTACAATTTTTAGAGTTTTTGGTATTCTATAAGATTTTGATATGAAGAATTTATTAACCTATTTAAATCAAAATTTCAAAAAGTGAAAATATAAAATTTAGACTGTTAGCATTTTGACCGAAATACTAACGATAGTATATTAGCAAAACTCTATATATAAGCTTACAACAATAAAATTTTTCATTTTTAGTAATTCAAACATGGCCCGGATGTTAGCACTCATGACATTAATTTTAAATGGGCCAGAAAAGCCTTATTATTGCAAATATGCCCATGCATTACAGATCAGCCCATTGTAAACTGAAATGAATTGCTATTTTGACATTAATTTCATGTAAATTCATGAGTTTCCATAATTGCTTTTATTTGAGATTGTTATTAGTTAATTAACAGCATGCCGTTTTAATGTTTTCAATTGATCTTTAAGATATCAATACATACAATTGTTAAATAATCTTGTTTAATTTTTTGTTAATTCCTAATGTTATTCAGTTATTCGTTGATTAGGAACTTTTTTTTTTGCAGTTAATTCCACATGTTCTTCATTTATGTGTACAATTTATTAGTAGCTTTTATTTGTCAAATATTGCATGTACATATTTTCATTAGCTATTAGTATTCAATTGGCTATTACATATATCTTCATTACAACATATAATTGATTCAACTGATATAGAGGACTTCTAAGTCATCACATGACAAATATTCAATGATTCTCTTCATTTATTAATTGCAAAAGTTATTGTTTGTTAATTGCTATTTTTATTTGTTAATATCATATCTTCATTTCTTAGTTGTAGGGTTTCTCGCTGAGTTCGCATCTACTGTCATAGTTGCTCAACAACACAGGTTTGTTATCATTGATTGTAAACAGTCCGATTTAGTTTAAACAATCCAAATTTAGACTATAAAGGATGTTTTTTAATTTTTATTTGTTGAGCCTATTTACCATAGAGACAATGACAACGGCCATTGTATGCCAACTATGAAAATGAATATGTGAGTTTGTTTACCGTTTGTATGTATCCTTGTAAATTAATGATCCTAGTAATAGGAGTACATAATTGCGATTCAGAATGATGATAAAAACGTTTCATGATCATGTTTGCTTGTTAATTAATTTTCATTGTTCATATCTTAATTGTTCTTCATTTTTTTTGTTAATTCTCCTAACCAATTTGTAGAATGTACGATTTATTAACAATTTAGGTTCATTCGTAAACAGCAAATTTTGTTTTGTTAATTTTTGAAGGTTCAGTTGTTGATTGCACATAGATTCAGATGTAATTATCGTCTATTTGTTACTAATCCAAGTTCACGTGTCATTTCTTTTCCTCTAACGAAAATTTCTTCTCAATACATTGCACTAATGATATCTTGGTCTTCAAGCTTTAATTCAACACCAGAATAAACTTAATAAAACCGTTATTCATCAATATATTAATTAGAACTATTCAACCATAAATTTAACATAAACAATATTTATTTTTTTTTATTTATTTTATTTTTTATGCTAACATGTTATTAAATTACGATCACATTTCAACTAAATGAGAAGTGCAGAAAAAGGCATAAAACAAAAAAAATTAACCAACAATAATCAAACATTAAATAGAGATAATTAAGTCTATTTGAAAGACAGTACAAAAAAATTATTGACTATTATTATTTTTATCTTATAGCATGAATGTTACACCTAATTAATATCAACACACAAATAGAAAATATAATAATACAACTAAATATTCATTTATTGATATTTATAATAAGAATATATCATTACTACTAAAGCCATTAAAAATTGATTATCAAATTACTGATATATTTCGACAACTTCAAATCTTGCATAAAATATATTGTAATGTTTCAACAAACAAATAATTTGCACTTTCAAAATAAATGTCTTTCTTATTTTAACAATTGTTGGTTCTAACGTCCACTGCTTTTTATGTAAATATTCTATTCTAAATTGGTCAAATGATAGATTCAAAAAATTTCACCTCCTCCATTTGACAACATATATTTCTTATTTCTCAACAACCTTATTATGAATTGATTATTTCAAATAAAAAATTATTCCAATTATGTACTAAATTAATCTAAATTCTTGGTTCAATATATATTAAACTGAATTAAGAAAAATTAAATTATATTTGGCCCAACATCACAATAAATTTTTATGTTGTTTTTTTATTGAAACAATATGTCATGTTTGAAAAACTTTGTAGCAAAATTAATCCAAATTTCTGAGATATTATCTATAATTTTACGAATTCAGTAAATTTTTCATTATTTTCTATTCAAAAAAAATACAGTTGAATATTGATATACTCCAGTATCTAAGATGAATTTTTTTGTAATTTATATTAAGCACCTTTCCTTATAATGAATAATATATCAATAGTGCCTAACATGCATGAATAACTGATCGAATTTGAAAATACAATTTAAGGATATATAGAAAAATGAGTTCTCACTCAAAATCCATTTTTATTCATGACTTGGAGTATGTATTGATTCTAAAATTCAGTACAAAATTGTGAAAAGAATCTAATGATTGAAAAAAACGTGAATAATAAATAAATAAATAAATAACGACTAAGACAAACATGGCTGATGGCTCCGCCAGTTTCCTATTCTTAAATTTTCTCTGAAATACTGTTTTCTAGTTGCGTACATAGTGACAAGTTCAGCATTCGTGAAATATTCGTGATTCAGATATAATTCGGCAATAATTCATTTTTTCATAATATAAATTATATACTAAACTGTTAATATTTATAGAGAAAATATAAAATATTTGAAAGTATTTTTAAATAATATGAGCATAGATATAATAATTTATAAAGCTTTCATATTATTTATTTTAGTCATATGTTCAGTTAAAAAATATTTATATGTTCAAGTTTACATGAAAATAAAAAAAAAATAAAAAATATACAGTAGATAATAGATGAATAGATATAGCTATATAGACACTAGACCATAAATCTAAAGGATGTTAATTTTTTTCCGAATGAGTCTTGAGAATGATAACTTCTCTCTCCAATTAAAAGTTAAAAATTGATTGCAAAAATTCAAAATCCAACTCTAATTTTGATGTTAAAATTTTGCCTCCTACTTTTCTGCTTTGAATAAAACGCGAACTAAAAGTGAATTATTCGTAAAATTCGTTAAATTCACGAATAATTCGCAAATTAAGTGTATGATATGCGTATCGTCGAATAAATCAGCAGTCCGTTCGTATAAAGCCAAAAAAGGAATAAAACGCGAATAAATCGCGAATCTTGTTAGTATAGTTGCGTATACCCTTTCATGCATGCAACGTATATATTAATTCAGCACCACGGCTGCTACAGTATATCTCTTCCATATCATGCCTGAGGTGATATCTCTCTAGAACGGATGCATGGTATTTTTGGGGCCTACTTTGACTACCTACAGCTATGATCTGTTTCCTTGATAATCCATTGTTGGAAAGAAATAATAGAAACACATATATGTTGCTTCCTTGTGGTCGGCTTGATAATCCATTGTTGAAAAGAAATAATAGAAACACATATATGTTGCTTCCTTGTGGTCGGCTTGATAATCCATTGTTGGAAAGAAATAATAGAAACACATATATGTTGCTTCCTTGTGGTCGGCTAGATCTATGTCTAATATCTTGCTTTACTCGAAGCTTAATTTACAGAGGGAAGCTCAATTGACCCAGTCGCAAGTGCAATTGTAATTGTATAATGTCGTACCCGCTCAATTGATTTTTCTTCTCTATGGCAACCTCTTTTGATTATTCTGTCTCTATCTGAGAAGGAGCATTCCTATTGCTAATTTGCTATTAGAGTTTATTATATATGATCGATGCTTTGTTTTCACATGCTACACTCCTGGCTGTAGTAGTATGGATACTGAATATCCCATCCGTATATTATCCATTCTCCAATCTTTTTAATGAAAATGAGAATAAGAAAAGGAAAAGTAGGTATATATGATATTAACTCTTGAAAGAGGTTTAATATTTTTCAAAATTAGAAAGTTCGCACGTAATATTTTGGAACCATATTTTTTTGGTTTGTGAGCATTATCTGCAAACTAACTATATAATGTTATATGTAGTGAATATGTAAATTTGTGAATAATAATGAAACTTTTATTCAAATTAGTTAACAGTAAAATTTATGCTATTAGTTCAATTTATAGAGCTACTATAATTAATCAGATGCAAATATCTTTTACAATGAAGCAATACTTTAATTACAGCAAACATAATTTTTTTTCCAATTTATAGAGCTCTTAAACGCGCTACATTCAATATTTCACTGAGAAGAAGGGAATTAATCGGGCCATTTGCGAGAGAGAAAAGATCTATATTTATTATTATAGAGGAGAGAAGATATCTAAAAGAGAGCGTATAAACATATGTTTTTAAATCGAAGGGTTTAAATAGTATGTAAACAATCAAAACAGAAGACAATGATATACTCAAAACAAAGCAGAAGGTTCACACTCAATATGTAGGGGAGACAACTACTTGATGCACAGTTGCACATTAACAATGGCATCAATCCATTGTAGCATTGAGAATTGGTCTATGCAGTGTTGCACAACTAGTAGTTTTGGAAATTATCAAACATATATAACAACATAATATAGATAACATAAATTTACAAAATCTTAAATTACGTTGCATTTCATTAAATTACGTACATAATGCACTTGACGTAATTAATTAATTAATATAGCATACCATCACATAATATGAAATCATTATTCATGAGGAAACTTCTTCGTGTTTCAAACAGCTAACCAGCCAAAACCATCGTCTAGGCATCAAATCCGGATTGCGAGAGCACCAAGAACGACAGTCTCGATTGTGAGGCCTGGCCCAAACCCTAAGAGCACCACAAATTCTGCCCCTTCTCCGGTGGTGGCATTTCCTTCTTTCATCGACCTCTTCCTCATCTCATCCATGATAAAAATAACACCACCACTCGCGATGTTACTGAAACCAGCTAATACGTGCCTGGTTGCAACCAGCTTCTCCTTCTCTAGCTTGAGCTCAGTCTCTATGCTGTCTAGAATCTTGTTTCCACCAGGGTGAACAATCCAAAACAGAGAATTCCAGTCTGTGATCCCTAGTGGAGCCGGAAACACACTTACTGATGTTATTGGCGACATGCATTGGCACAGTAGGGGCCAAACGCAGATCCAACCCTGCCTCAGACACACGACCAATAATGGCGTCAACTGTTTCAGGGATGATGGTTTGTGATGCTGAGTGAATTTCATAGAGAGGTCTCTCAATGGATTTGTCTGGATTGCAACCAACAATGATGGCCCCAGCACTGTCACCGAACAAAGCCTGTACAACAAGGGTATCCATGGAGGTTTTAGATGGGCCATGGAAGATGGTGAACGCGCTCTCTGAGCAGACGGCAAGGACATGAGCACCAGGGTTGTTCTCAGCCAGGTCTTTCGCTAGATGAAGCACGGTACCGCCGGCATGGCAACCGTTGTTGTTGGAATTAATTTTTATTAATTATAAAATATATGGGTTTATATATAATATAAATATAGATTGAATAATAGACTGTCGAATATCTAATTGAACCTGTTATAAAGTGATCAAATTAAGTATTATTTATCGGGTTTCAATGTGTCATGAGAATTGAGATCTTTAATGTGTAGAATACGTATTAATAATTTTATGATTTGATGATGGTCTAAATTATATAAAATTTGGTAATAATACAATTATGTTATTGGTTCTCTAGAGAATACAACTAATAGGCAGTTTTCTGATTATGAAAGTGAACCCGTTAAGAGACAAATTTGATCTGATATGAATCTGCTAATGCATAACGGTTAGTTTGTCAATCTTTCGATTATCGGCACCTATTATATATTTGAGAATCGTCCTCTCTCTCACCGAGGCTCTTCATTATCTTCTAAAGAAGAAATAAAAATAAAAAAAGAAAACCGCTAGCATTGATTATCTTCATCTCTCCATCAAATAAGAGAAAGATCACCGTGAAAACTTAAGGAATCCGATAATCAACGGGGTTGTGTCTCTTCAGAAAACCGACAACATGGATCAAGATAATTTTAATTTAAATCAAGAGTTTACTAGAAAAACACGAGTAATATTCTAATAGTTGTTGTATAAGATGTAGCGGTTGACCTTGTGGTCAAGTCCTAGAAGGTTGACGAGTCGGTAGTCAGGACCGGACATGTCGACACAGCCACTGGCAGTATGGAAAATGAGGTGGGTAATCTTAGACCTAGGTTGGCTCCACTCTTGCAAGGCCAGATCAGCTGCGTCCTTACGGAGCAAATTGTTCCGAGCATTTAATGATTGTTCCTTGCCAGTGGCTAGGTTGGGGTGATCCTTGAGCATCTCATCTGTTAAAACAAAATGACACTTATGAATCTTCGTCCCTGTACCTGTGATGAACAACAAATTAAATTCCATCTAGTACTACTACTCAAATATGAACGAAACAAGAACACACTAATCAGTCGTCTATTGACAAAAGATTAATTCATACATATTCTGGTAAGCTTTTGCTTGAGTTTGCTAATTAAGGTGCTCGCTGTTGGTAGCATGAAAGTAATAGTTGGGGTAATCTGATTGATAGATGAAGTTTGGAGGAACAGCTGTGCCAATTCCAAGAACCGTGGCATTGCCACCAATAACACTAGCATTCTTCATGTATTGTGCCATCTCTAGAAATCAATTCCTTTGCGTATAGAGGTATGGTATTGTCAAAGAACGCTAGCTATTTATAGACCAAATATTTGACCGAGGATTTCAGCACATGTACTTGTATGGAATCGGTTCCAATCATTAACATCTAAATCATGCAACGTACTATTGTCTTGTTTTTAATGGATGAGTATGTGACTTTGATTACACCAACTTGTAATCATGATGGTCATAACCTATAATGATGGATATGCATGCAATGACATTTACGTTAATGCATGTGTAATTTAATTGTAATGCTAACATGTGAAAAAAATAACCTAATGGGGTGGTAATTGATTGTATTCAAGTGATCATTTTTGTTATATTTTCTATTCCAAAATTTTCTTTCATTAAAAGGAAAATTTGATAAGATCTGGAATGAGAGAGTGGATGTCAACAGGAACAGGAGCTGCCTCCAGAAAGTTCATTAATTAGTTTTGAGAGACTTCTTCTGTTAACATTTATTTTGACAGGAACTTTGCGTGCAAAAAGAAAGTACATGCGGCGAAAATAAGATCCTTTTTTTTCTCTCGGTCACATCATATCAATATTGCTAACAGTTTAGTTTAATTAAGGTTGTAAACGGACCACATAATTAATGATGGATTATGATCCTCAGTCGTGCAGCACGCATGTTACACAATGTATAAATTGGTGGATTTATAAGAAAGTTATTTTAGATTTTTTTTTTATGAATCTTAAAGTAAACAGATAGGTTAGCTTCTACATTAATGTTGCACTCGTACGGTGCTGTGTAACAGAAGATATAAATTGTAAAATGTGGATAATAGTTGAATTGTATCCTTTCAAATATGTATGAATTTGAATACGGACAATCTCATATACTGATATGGATCGGATGTCAAATGAATATGGATATGAATCAAATATTAAATCAATACTTACCTCAAAAAAATATTAAATGGATATGGATACAAATATGAATATAATTCGAATATTAAAATAAAATATTCACATATTTCATAAAACAAATAATTATATAATATTTTCGTAGCAATTATATTAGTTACAAAGTTCATATATTAAAATTAATTACTAATTATTATTATATCATTAGTCAAAATGTACTAAAATTATAGATCTCAATAAAAGATAAAACATGAACTGAAATCCAACCTAAAATTAATTAAGTTTGTAATTAATAAAATTTAGTATCATACTTCAAAGCTCAAATTAAAGTATTACATTGACCTCCAAAATGAATATCAGAATTTTAAAAATTAAGCTCTAGGTAATTATCCAAAATTATATTCATATTCAGTTATGAATTGAAAACTTACATATCTATATCTACTAAAAAAATATTCTAATCTATGTTCAACAAATATATTCAATCCGTTTACATCCTTGTCATTTGTTTGAGTCTAAATTAAGCTCATACAAGATGGTTCTAGAGTCTAGCCATGTATGCTTCTTCTTTTTTTTTTTTTTTTTTTTTTGGGGGGGGGTGGGGGGCAGTCTGGGGGTAGGGGTGTCAATTTTTTATCTAACTCAATGGCCAACCTAACCTAACCCGAGAGAAAATGGATGAGTATGGGTCAAGAATTTTTGACCCATCTTGGGTTGGACCGAGTCGACCTGAAATGATCAGAATAATTGTATTTTAGGTTTAATTTTGAAAATTTACACTAATTAAGGTTTATTTATATATTAATTAAGATTAAGTTGTATAAAAATATTAAAAAATAATTATTAAATGTTTAATCAGTTTACTCAGCTTGGGTCAGGTCAACCCGTGATCCGAATGGGTTGGGTACGGATCAAAGAATTTTGACCTGAGTTAAATCGGATCGGGTTGGGTCAAAAATTATAGTGATCCGACCTGACCCATTGACATCCCTAGTTAGGGGTATTCCACATTGCAAAATAATTTTTCAAAGCATGTCTATAAAACATATTTCAAAATATAAAATTTTTATAAAAATATGCTTTAGTTTCAATAATTAAAAAATTATGCCTTACACGACAAAATATTTAGTTAAATATGTATTTAAGACTATACTTCATATACAAAAAAAAAAAAGTTTAGCTAGTGTGTTTTGATAAGAATTTTGTCTGAAATGTTTATGAGTCTATTTCAAATTTTCAGGTCTCAAAAATCGATTTAAATAGTTCAATAAAGTCTTTATATCAAAAAATTATAGAATACGAGTTTTTGCTATTTTCAAACTTTTTTTACCATTTTTCATAATTTTTGAAACATAACCCTTTTTGACATACATTATCACTTATTTTGTAAGTCATTGTTGGAGCAAAACAAAGACCTCGACTTCAAAACACAAAATATAGATTTTGATCATGTTCATCTCTATAATTGCAAAAATTGACTTTAATTATCATATCAACAATTTAGGAACTTTTGGCATATTAATTTTGTAATAATTTCATCCTTACAATTGTTAATTTAATAATATAATAATTTTTAATAATAAATTGAAAAAAAAATAATTTAAATGGATATATAACTGGTAAAAAATCGAAATTTTTTACAATTAATACTCATATAACAAATAAAAAAAATTACAAATATTAACATGCTATTTTAAAAATCTTCTACTATAAAGAAAAATAGAACACAATACTACATTTTTATGTAGCCACGTCATCTTTTTTTAATAACCATCTGATTGAAAATTTTAGCGGCTACGATCAAACTCACTAAACACCTTTTACGCCTTCAGATTCTTTTATGATTGAGATTCTCAAGAGATCTTTTCCCCAGCTCAAACATTTTTTTTCTATAAAGAAAGAATTCACTTCTAGCGAAAGAGAAACCAAAGAGGATGCCTCCTTCTCCGAACTGAGAATTTGCGTTTCTTCAGAATCTCATTCCTGCCTCTACGCATTTCTTCTATGGAATGACAAAACGAAAGATGCACCTGTTATTGATGATTTCTTCAATAAATTGTTGAGTAAGATAACACTCTGCAATCTATGAGTCAACTTTAATGATTGGCGAGTGAGATAATACTACCCATTTATGATTAGCTTCAACTATTTTGTATTTTTCATTTATGATTGGCTCAACTATTTTGAATTGTTCATTTGCTACTCCCTTTTAATATATATATTTCAATTGTAATTAAATTGGCATGGGGACACCAGGCAGAGGCTTCAAAACCAGCAAACAATGATTTAGCCTTTATCTATTAATAATTCACATAATGATTTAGACTTTGTAGTAACAGATTATGTCGAATATTTGTATCTTGTCACATACATGATTGACCCTTTCTGATTTGTTTTTTATTTTTTATTTTTTTGCCCAACAGATCCAAATGACAATATTATACCAAAGAATCAAATAATGAAGACAACATTATGGTAAGAATTCCTTTTTCTTAATTTTGAAATTTATTTCTTATTTTGGACCAGTTATATTCATTAAATTATTTACAAATCTTCAGAAATTATGATTGTCTAGGTAATTTCTAAAAGGTTCATCTGTTTGTTTTATTTTTAATGTTCAATTTCTCTTATTAATTATTGTTCCCCATTTTGGTTTTTAACGTTTTGCGTATCATCAGTGATGTAATTTTTAGGTTGGATTCTTCCTCTCAGTAAATTTTTACATATTAAATTTCAGGGACAGATTTATATTAACTGTTTCTACCATTTTATTTTCATAAAGATTTGAAGATAATTTTTGTTGGTAGAATCAGAATTTTAATTTTGAATCTCCAAACAAATCGGCTAATAAAAGTTTTGATTATATTTTTTCTTCATTTCTTTGTTTTCTTCCCTTTCTCCAATTTTTAATTATTTTTAGTTTTCATTTTCTTTTTTTGTTGTTGTCATTTTTTGTTTCTTTTAGAAACCGGATTTTATTAATTTCCCTTTCATATTTCAATTCCATATTCATGTATGTTTTCTTTTTCAATACTTTTTTACCTTGGTTATCCTTTGGTTTTCTTATAGCTTTTAAGAAAATAAATTATGTTATAGAGGGAGTAAAGCAATGCAAATTATCTCAAGGTCTTATAAAGCCTGACGACTTTATATTGTATATTTGTATTACATCTTATAAAAATGTAATGACACCAATTGTATGGAACAGGTTTTAAGTCTGTACTTAATGATGTTTATTTACCTGCTACTATTAGACAAGATATCCATCAACAGACATGATTGCAACATATCTTACATTTTGGAAACACTCACCTGATTGGAACTTGCTTTTAAATAAAATCAAAAAGAAACAAAAGGAATGGTGGATCAATGTTTATGAGCATATTGTGTTAGCAAAAAAAGAAAGAAAATAATGCCATAATGCTGAATTCGTTTTGAGATGGGTGATAATTTATATTTTATCCTATTTTATTTTCTTGCACTCTTAATTCTTTCCAACTCATTTGAAATATTGCCGTGCCTTAATGTAGATTTACAATTTGCAAATATAATTTTCTAATATGAGTATGTTTTTCTAAGATGATTCCGTGCATTAGACGGATTCTATGCTAGTTCTTATTATTACTTCACATTCTTAAAATATAGACGCTCGTACTTGTGGGCCGAAGTATTCATCTCGAATTACATTACTCGTATATTTATCAAAACAGATCAGCCCAAGAGGCTGCCGTATAGCCGTGACGCAGTTATATTTTAAAGTGGTAACGGATGCATATTTTTTATTGGTCAACTGAGAAAGAAGAAGTGTTTTTTTCAGCAAAGTGGTCACACCTTTAGAAGAAAAATACGACCGTCTTATCCAGGAGCAAGTATCAAGGGCTGAACTTAAACCTTTTTCATGAGTTCTATTTTTTTAATTATGCAACACTATGTTATACAATATACAGATGGATAAATTATAGAAATTTATTTAAATTTGATTTGCACGAATTCTAATTCGATCGAACAGATAATATATTGCGTTGCACGTTACAACACAACAGAATATATGAACTCCTTTACCGGCCTTGCACTATTGCACTTTGATTTCCAGCGCAAAAACATCTCCCTCCCTTCCGATATAACAGCCATGGTCATATTTGAAACTTATTTTTTGGGTAAAAACAGAGGTCCAGTTTCTATTTTTTAAAATATAATTCCCATCAATAATTGAGGTTCTCATGTTTGATCGATTTGATATTGTGAGTACCGTGGCAATGCTGGGACAAAGATCACCATATAGTGAACAAATATTACCAAACATGAGATGTTTGCTGATGTTGGATCCACAAGGAATGGACAAGTCGCTGTTTATCATTGCCGATTATGTTCAACGCCATAATACAAAGCCAACATATACTATATTTGGTTGAGGTATTGAGATAGATCAAAGAAAAAAAGAGGGGGGGGGGGGGGGGGGGGGGAGAACTGCCTCGAGTAATGACCTTGATTAAGCATCAAAAACACATTATCTATAGATACTCAGATTTGCATGTAAAATATATGCTCATTACAATAAGTAGACATTCGATACATTTTTGAGTATTAGAAGTATGAGAACATCATTAACATCTTCATGAGATTTGACCAATTCAGAGCATTTCAGAAAGGATATAGAAGCCCAAATCATGTCAGAAACGTAGTATAGTAGAACGCACCGAGGAATATACTCATTAATCAGTTAGGTTCAGCGCCAAACGGAGTGGTTTTTGAAGCCGTATTTGCTGCCTCCCTCCAGTTCTCGCCGGTAGTCAAGTGTCCAGTACTCAAAGGAGCAATCTAAGAAGTTGTAGTAGCCTCCATGAAGGTTGAGCTTCCCTTCAGTGACTTTCTTCTCTATCCAGGGGTATGTCAGTAAGTTTAACAGTGAACTATTAATCGACTCCTGTAAACAAATGGAAATATACAAGTACATCAAATTTTAAGGATATTAAATAGTATAAAATGCAATTCTTGGGGGCAATACTATGTGTTAAGGTATATTTCACCAAATGTCACTCAGCTATGTGATAGCCCTAGAACTAGCTACTCAATTTCCATTTTTTTTTTGAAGTAAAATCAACTCAATTTCTTTTTTCAAGTCGAAAAGCTACTCAATTTTGGCATTGTCTAATGAAGAATTCACTAGTCAATTTACTACAGTCCAACAAAAACAACTCAATTTTATCAACTATACTAAATAAAAAAAAATTAATTTGCCATAAATTTGACTTCAAAAATGTTTTACATAATTGGAGTCATCATCAAATTTTCTAAAATCATTAGTTTTCATAAATAAGAATCAATAGTTCTGTTAAAAGCTTGTGGAATATGACAATCCATAGACCGGGTTTGAATTTGACCATTGGGATTTTTATCACTGAGATCTGTACATTCTAGGAATAGTGTAGTATTTAAAATACAATTTGAATGGACTGATTGGAACAAAGCAGAAGGTGAGGAGCTGTTGTGAGAGACAAAAAGACATTAGTGACGAACTTGAAATTTCGGCATACTTAAATTATCTGCAGTGAAAATTACCCTTGTTAAGTACGAGCCCTTTTTCCTCATTATTTTTTATTTCTGTAGTTTTGCTATTTGAGTTTTTTCTAAACTTTTTACATTGCATGATTGTTTACATTGCAAAACAATACAAAAAGAAATTATCTTGTGGTAATAATGTGTATGCCATATTATTGTATTTGACTACCAAAAACCAAAAGTATATGGTGTGTAATGCTTTAAGTAATACGATGAGCAAGGAGAAAGGAATGGAAGTGATCAAAGGGTACCATTTCACAATGTTGGCATTGCTTATCAAAGTTCAAGTATCCATATGCAGCTTTTGTGGTTAATCTTGCAGTCTTACCAAGTGAAAGCCAGCCTTCTATACGTTCTCTGAACAATGTTGGAAAGAAAATAAGCAAAATATATGAACAATAAAATTAAAAGAATTATGAGAAACCAGTATCATACCCATAATCGACATTGTTTTGCATAAGCGCATTAATGCCCCCACATTTGCTGTGACCAATCACTAATATGTCCCTAATCTAAACAAAGTAAAACCAGCATTGAAATAAGCAATATGTCACTTATTCATAGCACAATGACATAATTCATTACAAAATTTCTTATAATAATTCTTTAGCCCAGCAAGTAGTACCAAAGGTAAGGTGGCCGCAAATTCAAGAGCAGCAGTTGTCTCTGACGGCCCATGCTGCAATTGGAAAATAGGAAGGAAGATATTGAGCAACTGAAAATCAAGCAATTATTTCGAAAAAGCAAGCAAAGAACTAAATTTCTTTCACCATTTTAGTACCTCATAAGGAGGAACGAGATTTGCAACATTGCGTACAGTGAAAGCTTCACCTGGTTGAAGCCCTAAAATCTTGGTGGGGCAAACCCTAGAGTCACAGCATGCAATAACACAGAACTGCATTTGCCAGAACAATTGAATTGTATGAAAACTTGCAATTTATAATTATGTATTTAATAGCTAAATTGGAAAATCAAGTTGTCTTTTTTAACTACAATCACCATAGTAGACATCAATATTGTACAGGCATCCTTTATGGTACCAACATGTCTGTATAGATACAACACAATTTATGGTCAGCCACAAGCTCATATTGATTCTTTTTTAAGTTCCTTTTAACGTCATTCTCACCATTCATGTAAACCCCAATAAACCGATATCACAGATTACCTTCTAAAATAGGAAATCATTCCGAAAAGTTCACTTAGACCCCCACCCCTCTCTCAACACAAAAAAGGTTAACCAACAATATTTTCCTAATTATCCTGATATTTGCGATGTTTTTTGGTTGATCATTACTCCCTCTAATGCTGCACAAAAGGATACTTTGTAATATTTTGCAAGGGCATATGTGAAATTACTCATTCTTTTCTTATGTTATATTGGGGTTCATCTCCTAGTCATGTTTTTCTTTTCTCTAATTCAGGGTTATTTCCAATATTGAACTTAAAACCCGATAGTCACAGCGATATACCTTCGGGTCTTGGCCCTGAGCAAGCTTTTTATAATAATCAGAATTTGCCCTGCAGGAGAAATAATAACCACAAGTTAGTAAAATCAAGCTGTCAAATTCCTGATTTTCCAAATATGAAGCATTTACACATGCAAGTTCACTTACAGGTACTCATTCTCCTTGAATTTGTGAAACCTGTTTTTTAGCACCGCAACACCATCAATGCCTTGACCACGACCTACCATTTTGTTATCAGCCAAAGTTGCTGATTCAATATCCGTCGACTCATGGGAAGCCTGTGGTACATGTCTACGTTTGGACCTGTAGAAAGGAAATAAGAACCACATCTTTCACTTTCACAGTTTCACCTAATGTAATTTTCTTGTCAGACTAGCAACAAAACCTGATCCAACATATAAAAAATAAACAACAAAGACCAAAATAAAAGAGGAAAGTGATCGGATATTTAGCCCATGGTTCATCAATAACTTGGATAAAATAACATGTATTTTATTTGGCATTGGATGAACACCAATCAATTGGAATGGTAGATATAATATTGGCAATTGGCATTGGATGAACACCAATCAATTGAAATGATAGATATGAAATTGGCTATCACAATTTTAGATTATTGGATTACAAATTTGCAATTAATAACGTATCTCTATAGTTTTCAGTACTACAAGAGAATCTAATGAAAAAATTAAATTGCTATACATTATAACCCCCTAAAATAAGAAATTAAGAATCACTTACTGGTCTGATCCTCGAAAAATCAGACACTGGTTGAGTGATCCACTCTGTTTCATCCGCCGATCATTGATCTGATTAAACAAAAACAAAAAGCTCATCAAAATGAGAGCTCGGGGTTAAATTTCCCCAAATGAAGAGAAAGGGGGGGACAGCTCACTGACAACGCTCATAGATTTCCCAAAGGGCATATCACTGGATTCACCATCGGAAAACTTCGAAGCGAATTGAATGCCAGAGGAGATCGGAGCTCGGAGGAGCGCAGACATGGCGGTTGGAGGCCTGGGCTAGGGTTAGCGATCGGTTTAGATCTAGTTCTGGGATTTGGAAGCTGGATCATTTGAGAAAGATAAAATGGATGTAGGTCTCGAATTAAAAAGAAGAGGGAAGAAAGAGACCGAGAGAGAGAGAGAGATTGACGGAGAAACCGAGGGATGCTTGTTTTTGTGGTTTGAAATGGTTATTGGTGAAATTAAATCTCGTATAAACATATAGCTACATATTGAGAGAGCGTGGGACTTCCAACTGCCATTGAACAAAAATTTGGTCCAATGAAACAATAACCGTTCGATTGCATTAAGTTTCGCACAAAAGATCAGTTCTACGCTTTAATAATCGTGCGAATTATCAGATTTGATGATCCAACGGTGATTTTTCTGTTGGACAATTTTTTTATCCAATGATAATGACACGTGTCCGAGATCAGAACCCTCCAATAAGAATCAAACGGCTTATATCTGTTACGAAGTACATCGCTGTACTGTAGAGGATCTAGAATAATTACATAAAAGCGAAAATATAGCATTCAACCTTTTCTTTTATCTAATTTTTTTATTGACACGTGTATTACAATTTACAAGCTGACGAGTACAAATTTTGCTCCAAATGTTTGATAAATAACTCTAACAAATCATTTTTTTTAGTATGAAAAGAAGATTGGAACTCTACTACTCATCTCGAATTATGTAATATTTTTTTATTTTATTAATAAAAAATATTTTTATGAGTTTATTTTATTAGTGATGAAAACGAAATATGTATTAAATGTGTAAATGTGGAAATAAAAAAGTTACAATTTTTTTTATAAGAATAGTCAATTTAATCTATTACTAAAAGTTACCAACATATATTTTTCCAAAATTAATAATTATTACCCTAAATGTATATTATAACATGTCATAATATACATGTTACAATTCAGGATTCACACTAGAATTATTCATGTCTAAATATATAATCATAACAATTGAATAAAATAAATCCCTTTGAAGGCTCTCCAAATCCATTCGTTATAATTTTTTATCTTAATTAAGTAACACCATTCATCTTAATTATCATTTTTTTTTACATTATTTTTTTTAAAAAAAAATAGTGTCCAAGATTATCAAGATCTATATTCTTTACTTATTCACACAAATTGTAACTTACCAGATTACTAAAATTGAAATTTTAGGAGGTTGAAATCAAAATTCCTACAAAAATAAGCGGTCCACCCGACAAGTACCAACTGTAAACGACCCGATCCTGTATTTCTCTGCAACATTCCCAACAGCAAGATATTCCAGCAGCACGCTGCCACGTGTTCAGGATCTCAGTATCAAAATCAAATCCCTCAAAACAATTTATGTGCAATTTTTTTATTTTTGACAAAAAAATATATCTATATATACTATTTTTTTATTTTTATAAAAAAATACATTTACACGTATTAACTTTTTATTTTTGACAAAAAAATATATTTATATACTCTCACGTATTTTTATATAACGAGTTCAATTATTTGTATTATGTATTCAAGTATTTATATAAGTGACTGAAGTGTTTATATAATTTAAGTATGTATTTGTATTTTATTTTGTACTCATGTGTTTGTATATGAGACTCAGATATTTAAATAAATCATCAAGAAGAAAAGTAATAAGAGAGAAAAGAGAGAGAAAAAAAGTCACGGAAAATAAAATCACATGAGAGAAAAAACTAATAATTATGATAGAAAATAAGAGAGAAAAAAAATCTTGAGAAAATAAATAGAAGAAGAGAGAGAAAAAAATCTCAGAAAATAAAAATATATAAAAGATAAATCATATATATCACTGAGATATTAATATAAATGATTAAAATATTTATATAAATGATTTAAATATTTATATAATTAAATAATAAAATTAATTTGAAAATAAAAATGGGCTAGACATATTTTCTTAAAAAAATAAAAATATTTATCAATTTTTTTTATATTATTATTATTTGTCTGTATGCAAGAGTTTTGAATGGTGGAAACGCCTGGATTGTTGGAGAAGCACATGGCGCTGTCTCTGTGAAAGATTCCGAGATTTTCTGTGGCGAGTTCAAGTTGTCTCTTTTGTTTTTTTTAAGAAAAGTACTTAAAGTACTAACTAAATGATGTTATTACTAGCAGTGGCGGAGGTTAAAATTTTTCAATAAAGTGTATTATCATAATTTTGATGTGAATGATTTTAGAATATAGAGGTTGTAAAAATTATTTTATTATAAAACAATATGACAATCAATTTAAATTTTCTTTATACCATATCAAAGAATGCAATTTTGAATAAAAGAAGAGAGAGATTAATATAACTCTTCAAGCCGTAGATCTATCCTTAACTAATAAGTTAAATGTAGTTCTCCTAAGTTACAACATTTATTACATCATTTTTTCTTGTTAGTTCTTTCTTCACACAAGTTGATACTCATCATTTTAATTATTTAAATTGAAAATTACACATTCAAGAATTGGAACAAGTAGTAAATGTTAAGAGCTAAATAAATTGCATACAAAAGTGCTCTCCTTTTTTTTTGACAAAAGGATTCCTCATTCCTATATATTATTCATTTAGAAATAAATATTAACTATAAAAGATAAACGATTTTAACGCACTATACAAAACAAATTGATTCATATCCAAGGTTGCACAACATGTACAATCTAAAATCTATTTACATAATTATCTCAAAAATTTTCTACAAATTTATCAATTTATGCATCATATAATGTACGTGCTGCGTAATAGAAAATCAGTCAGCTCTAAAAATAACAACAAAAAAGTAGCTGACGTGGATAAACAAGTAAACATCCTTTTCTTCGCATGCATTGGAGAATCCGCCATATAAGAGCCTTTAGTTAATTAATTGAAAAGGGCTGTTAAGGTGTTAATCAATGTCAACTAGCAAAATGGAAAAGCAAAAGGAGATCATTGTGAATCAATGTTTTAAGAGAAATATTTCGAAAATATCATCATTAATATTATTATTGATATTAATTTTTATTATATAATTTATTTATATAATATTTTTTATTATTCAACTTAAATATCAGAAATCCGAATAATAATTCACTTAAGTTGAATAACAAAAATACTATATAAATAAATTATATAATAAAGTTATTAATATTAATGACGATATTTATATATCAACTCCCAATTGAAAAAGGTTGATAAGATATTAATCAATTCAACTTTGCAAAATGGAAAAGAAAAATAAAGGAGATTTTCTAAATCAGCTTTTGAATTGCCAAACCGCCAGAATTGTTGGAGAGAAAAACAACAGCTGGCCGGCTCTACGCAAGATTCCAAGATTAATTAATTATCTGTGGCGGATGTAGAACCCACCGCTATATCACGAGTCATTAATTTCGGTTCATCCCCCTTGTCAGTAGAACAGAACACGAAGAGACGCACATCTTTGTGTTTTAGCGAACAGAGAGAACATGCTTGCTTTCAGTTTCAGATCTTTGTTCTCTACTGGTAGGTCAACTATTTCTTCTTTCTGGTGTAGAATAATTGTATTGGATGGAAATAAGTTCAAAATTTATAAATTGACTATGATATGTTTAGGTTCTATTTGGATCAGTGCGATTTGTACCTAACTAACCAGACCCAATGGATTGGGTTGGGTTGGATTGGATCAAAACCGATTGGATCAAACTATGGGTTTCCAATTTTTTATATTTGGAATGAACTGGTGAGGCCTTAAATAACCTGGCCCAATGAAATCTATTTGCAATTTGTAATTCGAAGAAAAAATTGGATTGTAGATGGTCAATTTTCAGAAACTCATCCACCACCTTCACTTGTTCTCTGATTTTCCTTGTACCAGTACCCTTCAATCAGTGTGTATTTTAAAACTTATGAATGAAAGAAATTTCGATACCTACTGTGCTAAAAAAAACATAATTAAATATAGAACACCAACAACTTGTAATCTACCAAAATGCACGTGTCACTCCAGTTGAACATTCAATAGTTTCAATTTAGTGAAATTAACCTGAAATTAATTAAAGGAGCTGATAGAGGGATACTGTCGTTGATACATTTATCATACAATTATCGATATCAATTTTATTATTCATATTAATGATTTTATTATACAACTTAACTTATTTAACTAAGTTATTAATCATATTAGTGATATTTAAATTGAATAATATTATAAATAAATTACACAATAAAATCAGTAACATAAATAATACTTTATTTAATGTGAACAAAAAAATTCGGTATCGATGACCATATAAAAAATGATATCTCCCTATCATTTCTTTTTAATTAAGCTCCTAGTAATACCTGAAGCAGTTGAGGAGTTAACCAACTTAATTCAAACATTAATTGGTCAAATCCACTCAAATCCTCAAAATTGGTTCATTGTAGCAAGCAAATTAATGCAACAAACTCAATTATACAACGGAGCTCACACACGGATAAAATTAAAGTGGGGCCCAAAGCTAGTGACTCGTCACATACGGTTACAGTTAACACTGCCACAGAAAACTTAGCAAGGAACCTCTGTTATATCTTAGTTCACCAAACAAAAGACCATTGCACTGTACAATTTGGAAATCTGATACTATAAATATCACCATGTCTTCTATGCCAAATCACAATACAACAACAACAAGCAAAGTTTCCTACTTAAATCCATTTGTTACCTAATTTAATTAGCAATATCTGTTCCATATATTTATTTCTCTAATTAATGGCTTCTCAAGCTTGGTCACTGCTAGCTTTGGTTCTGGTTTTTACAACCATCAACGGAAGTTTTGCTGCTCGGTACCTCTTAGAGACGACACAAGCAGCAGCACCAGAGGCGGCTCCTACTACTCCGAAACCGACTATTCCGACTATTCCTACTATTCCTACTATTCCAACTACTTTACCACCAATTCCTTCGATCCCCAAGGTCACTATTCCAAACATTCCCACCGCTCTTCCACCTATTTCTGGCATCCCGAGCATTCCCAAAATTCCTACTATCCCCACAACTATTCCGACTACACTGCCTCCTATGCCGACCATCCCGGGTATTCCTTCTATTCCGGCAATACCGAAAGTGCCAGGGTTGCAGATACCGGCTATTCCGGCACCACCTGCTGACACCACCAGTCCATGAATAATCATATGATTATGTGTTTATTTGGAGGAGAGACTTCATTATGTGATACATCTGTTGTGTCTTATATTTGATACTCTATATGTATTTGTTATGTTGATTTATATATGTTTTGTTTTTCACTCCGTAGTTGATGTATATTTACTATTTGTGTGTTTTGTAGTTTGAGAATCACATCATTTGTATTTGATTTCATATTTTGGATTGAGAGGAAATACTTGGCTTCTTGAGGCTAGGAGATATATATCTATTGTGTATTAGTCTGATCTTTTGATCTATTTTGTGGGAGTTTACATGAATTATTCCTTTTTCTGAAGTCCTGAATGTGAGCCCAGATACCTATCCATTTAAAATTTAATAAATAATTGATAAATTAATATGGAAAACAATTTTGAAGTTCCTTAAATCAGATGTTATTGACTAAATTATTACATATATGTCGTCATTCTGAGAAAGTACAGTCATAGAGGTTCATGTGACGATTCTAAACATGCAAGATACAAAAAGACAACATTTCACTATATCTCTGGCTTGCTATTGATTTCTAAAGCACTAAACATGCATAGTTAACGACATTAATTAATAAATTCTTTGATGTTTTCACTAATAATTTAGCTTGGTGAAAGCATGAAGGATTAATTGTGCGAAATTTGGCTGAGTGAAGCAGCATCAGCATTGTAGGGAGGAGTTCAGAGTATTTAACGAGACGAACACACACCGGTATTTCATGAAAACAAATTAATATATATGAATCACAAAATAAAATTTTCAGATCCATATATCAACTGAACAAGGTAAGTACACAGGTGCAAATCACACAATTAATGGCGCACATAATAATTTTTTTCATCTATAAATCAGTTCTCATTATGGATTAAATCAATTTCATTTACAAAAATCATCTGTAATATAGCACATACCAATTCTCATGACACAAATCACTAATAACATATCATAATAACAAATATATAATAAATTTTATTTATCAAGAAATCCGACTACATTAGAAGAAAGGTCCGTATATCACAATTCGGATGGCGATAATCCAGTTTAACTAATTAATCGAATACAAGAAAGGGGTTAAAAGGTGCAGTGTGCGAGAGGATTAAGAGCAAGATGATTATTAATTTTCTCCGATTGATTATCTTCTCAACCAGTCAAAGTCAAGAGAGAGAGGAGGAAACAAATTAAAGGTAAACGGTAACATGAAGTTTTATCATTTTATGTTGTTCTTTTCCCAAATTATAAAGAGGAAGAAAGTGCAAAAATGGCCATTGTAAAAAAAAAATTACTGTCATCAAAATCTAATCTATGTATGTAATGCTGACAAACTTGTAGCTACCAATCTAGGCCCCACTTGACATTATATATATGCATGAACAAGTGTTCTATATTTGGTGAGTTTGACATCAAACTAGGCACCTTTGTCATACCCAATCAGTCAAGGAGTTAACCAACTTTTTTCAGACACATTAATTAGTTAAATCCATTCAAAATTTTAAAATATCAATTCTTTGTAGCAAGCAACTCAATACAATATGCTCTAGGAAATCAATACAGAAAAGGCTAGCTCCACACTGATATAAAATATGATAATCCAAATCCAAGTAGGACATAAATTAATTTACTGTGGAGCCCACAAGCAGCAGCTAGCTAGCCCACAGAGGAACCTAATTGGAACCTTTGTCATATCTTGGTTCACCAAACTAAAGACCATAATGCACTGTGATGTGTTGTTTGGAGCCCCTAAACTATATATAAATATCACCAAAACCTCAATGCCAAACCACAAAACATCAACAAGCAAACTTTCATATTTGAATCCATTTGTTAATTAATTAATTAGCAATATCTGTTAATCCATTTCATTAATGGCTTCTCAAGTTTGGTCATTACTTGCTTTGGCTCTGGTTTTAACAACCATTAATGGTAGTTTTGCGGCTCGCCATCTCTTAGAGACGACAGAAGCAGCAACACCAGAGGCCGCTCCAACTACCCCGAAACCGACTATCCCAACTATTCCAACTATGCCAACAACTTTGCCGCCGATGCCTTCGATCCCGACGGTCACAATTCCGACTATTCCTACCACTCTGCCACCTATCTCTAGCATCCCGGGCATTCCAAAAATGCCTACTATTCCCACCACTATTCCAACTACATTGCCTCCTATGCCTTCCATCTCTGGCATTCCTTCTATTCCGGCAATACCAAAAATACCAGGTTTGCAGATACCGCCTATCCCGGCACCACCGGCGGACACCACTAGTCCATGAACAAATCATGTAATTATGCATTTATGATGGAGACTTCACATTGCTTGAGATGGATGTCATGTATTATAAGTATTCATGTTGATTTATATAAGCTTGGTTTTGTAATACATAGTTGATCTATGTTTACTATTTGTGTGGTTTGTAGCTTTGAGATTCATGTCGTTTGGTCGTATTTAGTTTCATTTTCAAATGGAATATTTTGGCTTCTTCCGGCTGGCAAACTGTTTGTTAAAGTAATTCCAATAATTTGATTTAATTTGTTGGACTATATACATTATTTTTTTTTTCTGACGGAGGTGCAAAACAATTTTGAAGTTTCTTGAATAAGATTTTCTGTACCAAATGATAAACAACTGTACTGCAATAAAACATATATTTGATTCGATGCCAATAAAATTAAACAACTTTAATTTACTACATACCGACAAAAAAATGGAAATTTATTACTCATGAACATGATATTCTTACGAGTTAATTATGAGCATAAGAGGTCTATATATATTCACAAGGCAAGGTTTTAGTAGCTAATACCTGCTAATAATTACTATATATACTATGCCTCTCCAACACCAAAGACCATGCACATAATCAAGAAATGTAATTCATCAGTTGCTGATGAACAAACATAATTCGGCTAATTACCACTTTTGTCTCATCATATATATAAGTTTCTGTTGTTGATATCAAAACCATTTTGCTTATACAAGTCAAGATTGGAATTAAAATAAACTTGTAGTCTATGAAGCAGAATTGGAAGATTTGGAGGGGAATATTAATCAGATAAATTGAACAAAATTTCAAAAAAGATATATTTTTAAATTTTTTTAAAAATATAAATTAAAAAAAAATTAAATTGTTGTAGTACACCAATTTTTATTGGGTAGTTCATGCATATTCATTAATTGATCGGATGGCCATGCTATGTTATTAAGATTTCCAAAAATTGAAGGACAAGAATATAAACTTGATTTTGTTTTAGTTCATACTTATTAGTGAACATGCATTTTCTTACTAATTAGGAACTAATCTTAAATACAAAAAAAAACATTCCCTACATACTTTTATTTAATTTGTTACTCAAAATCAGTTACTGATTTTTTTTCCCCATAACATGTTGTGTATTTGAAGAATTATGAATTTTTTTCCGCTTAAAATGTTCGAATTTTTTTTTAGAAAAGCCAATAATTATAAATATAAAGCACAAAGGATATATACACATTCTAAATATTCAAAAATGAACCGATCAATTAGGGTCCGTTTGGCAAACCAATTACAAAATAAAATAACGGAATAGCACACTATTCCACTTAAAACTGTTGGAATTAATTTCTATTAATTACAAAATTATATGGGCTTATATGTAATATAAATATATATTGAATAATAGACTGTCAAATATCTAATTAGACCCGTTATGAAGTGATCAAATTAAGTATTATTTATCGGGTTTCAATATGTGTCATGAGAAGTGGGGCCCTTAATGTGTAGAATACGTATTAATAACTTTATGATTTAGTGATGGTCTAAATTATATAAAGTTTAGTAATAATACAATTATGTTATTGGTCCCTGGAGAATACAACTAATAGGCAGTTTTCTGATTTTGAAAGTAAACCCGTTTAGAGAGAAATTGGATCTGGTATGGATCCGCTAAGGCATAACCAGTGGTTTGCCAACCTTTCGGTTATTGACACCCATTATAAAGGGATCAAGAACCGTCCTTTCTGATTACCGTCATAAGGCATTAACCAACAGACTTCCTCTCTAAAATCAAATTCGGGTTTTCTGAAAAGAGAAGAAAACCGCCGGCCGATTCTCTTCGTCTCTCCATCGGAGAAGAGAAGGATCACCGCGAAGGCTTAAGGAATCCGGTGATCAACGGGGTTGTGTCTCTCCAGAAGACCGACAGCATGGATCAAGGTAATTTTATGTTAATTTAGAGTTCACTAGAGGATCACGGGTAATGTTCTAACAAAAACAACTTGCCAAACGCAAAAAAACGAATCGGAATAGCTGCATGAATAAGCTATTTTGCTATTCGACCATATGGTTTGAATAGCGGAATAGCATTTTTTTTCTCGGCACACAAAATAGCAAAAAATCTCTATTTTTTTACCAAACGATATTTTCACTCTTCCAAATAATTTGAGAATAACACTCTTCTATTCACTCTTCCAAATATCACTATTCTATCACTATTCTACTTTTATTATTCTAATGATACTATTTTAGTGCTATTCCTTCATTTGCCAAACGAACCCTTAGTCTTTAAATGTAGTTTAGTTGATTAAAATAATTATTCAATTACAATTGAGGGGAAAAAATAAGTTATACATTAAATCTCAAACTCAATTTTTTCTATAACGCTCAATCTGTAAGGCCTATGATAAGTTGATCAAACTATAAGAGAGGTTAGCAGAAGCCACCTAATGTTTGACTTTATTGTTTTTGGAACCTCTTTACTTCCAAATTGGTGAAGTAATGCATCCAAAATTTAATTAGTTGGTACTTAGTAGCTGTAGAAAAAAGAAGTTGCCAACTTTTAAGTGGGTCTTTTGGTTTTGATTAATTAATTTTTTTCTCCATGGATATATATTGGTTGTAATTGGGTGCCAGGTGGGACCCATGGGAGTTTTGAAGTTTGTTTTCTTCTAAGTTCGAATATATACTCAGAAAAGATATCATGAAATATAAGTACTATATCTTTGTTCACCAACCTAAGACTACTTTGCACCTTCCCGTTCAAAACCCCAAACTATAAATATAACCTTCTCCTCCTCAACCAAATCACACAAATTGCACCAAGAAAGGAAACTTAATTCCAGTTCTTAGTAATAATCTCTCTTCAATTTTACTAATTAATGGCTTCTCAAGCTTGGTTACTCCTAGCTTTGGTATTGGTTTTAACAACCATTAATGGAAATGTCGCAGCCCGTCATCTCCTAGACACAACGACGGAATCATCAGCAGTGCCAGAGGCTGCACCGACAATGCCAAAACCGACTATTCCTGCTATTCCAACAACTCTGCCCCCGATACCATCAATTCCGAAGATCACTATTCCGACAACTATTCCAACTATTCCCACAGCCTTGCCTCCTATGCCTGCTATCCCAAGTATTCCGAAAGTTCCCACTATTCCGACTACGTTGCCGCCTATGCCCGCTATTCCGAGCATTCCTTCTGTTCCCACTACAATGCCCAAAATACCAGTGTTCCAAATGCCGCCAATTCCGGCTCCACCTGCCACCACCAGTCCATGAAAGATCTTGTAATTATATACATGGCTGAGACTGCGTCATGTGACGTGTTGTTATGTACCAGATAGCTTCTGATATTCTGTATATGTTGTTCTATGTTGGTTTTTTATTGCATATATATTTGAGTTTTCATATGTTTGTCATTTGTATGGATCATAGATTTTTATATTCTTTAGCTTGTTAATGTGTCGTGTGAATCTTAGTTTTTGTTTATTCTTGTTGGTTTATCTTCTTTAACAGCAATTCAGCCTTAATATCACATTGCAATCAATTTAAATATATTGCACAAAGTAGAATATGCAAGAAATCAGAATCACACTGAAATCACATTTAGATCAGAAATTCTAAAATGAAATATTTGAATTTCTCATAAAAAATATTATCTTATGCTTTTAGTAAGAAATTCTAGAAATTTTAGAAAAATCTATAGTTCGATCAAAATTTATTTCTATGGTTTTGACTGATCTGATATACTGGTCTAATACAAATATAAACATGAATGCAACTGTCATGTAAGAAGCAAACGACAAGAGATATTGATCTAAATATTTAGAAATTGACGCTAATTTCTTACAAGAATTTCTTGTTGGTTTGACAAACAAGAATTTCTTACGAGACTAGCCAGAGCATTTACTGATAAGCAGGACCTGGCTTCCTTTTTACGCTGACAGCTTCGGCCCCACTCTTCAGCTTCACAAAATAAACTTCTGAATTATACATATATATTTTTTTCCAAAAACATAGCAGATTAGTGTTGCTATATCCCTCACTTTTTCCTCAATTTATGAAATACTGACAAGAAGAAAAATGAAATATTTTTCTATTGTATGGGTTGATTAACTCAACTTAAAATCGTTATACTCTACTCTGACTAAGCCGATCAAGTCAAGCTGTGTCAAGTGGATTTCTAACCAAAACTTATCCTGCCAAATAAATTGGGAAAATCAACTCAGTTTAATCAAGTCTAATACTACTCGGCCCAATCGACTCAGCATGAATATTTAGAACAAACAGCTTATTCATTACTTAACTAATTGTACCAAGTCTGATACTAACTATTCTGATTCAAAGACAGAATCCCTGACATTTAATGTACTTACTGATAAAAATTACTTTTACAAATCTTTCCAGTAAATATAGATGGATCAGGTAAATAAATATGTACTGGTAAACATTTTCAAATCTCAAGTCTTGCCCCTTCCAGACAAGAACATAGCTTAATATCGATTCAAACAAGTAGATGTGGCATTAAATCAAAAAGAAATCTGTGGTAAATAAATTACATCCAACTTTAGTAGGAGGTTAGCAGAGGACCACCTGTTTGTATGACTTCTTTGATGACCTCTTCAAAATCTAACAACCAATCTGCTCAAAAATTTAATTGTTAGTTGTACAAAAATTATCAGGAACATCTACACTCGGGTTTTTCAGTATCAACTTATTTTCTTTCTTTCTCAATATTTATTGTTGTTATTTAATTGGGTGAAGGCCCAGTGGGGCTTTTACTATATTTTGACGATATTCTGTAAATTTCTCATGTAACTGAATTAATGTCATGGTAAAACCATCCACAAGAAAATTAAATTTGATGCCCCCCCCCCCCCCTCTCCCGGGGTCATTATAAATATCACCATCTCCTTATTGCCAATATACACTACTTTACCAGCTAGAAACAATTTTTTTTTACTAATGGCTTCACAAGCTTGCTCGTTCCTAGTTTTAATTCTGGTTTGTTCATCGATTAATGTAAGTTTTGCGGCCCGTCATCTCTTAGACAGGACTAAAGCAACAACACCAGCAGCTGCAGCACCAGCTACACAGCCCACACCGAAGGCAGCGTCTCCGGCCATTCCGCCAACTTTACCACCAAGGCCTAATTCCATCCCGAGTATCTCAATAACTATCCCTACTATTACTACATTGCCTCCTCTTAATTCCATTCCAGGTATTCCTGAACTTCCGATTATCCCTACTATTCCAACTATTCCTACAATTCCCACTATTCCATCTGCATTACCTCCTATGCCGTTTATGCCAAGGATTCCCGCTATCCCCGCAATAATACCGAGAATACCAGGATTCCAAGACCTGCCTATTCTTTCACCACCTGCCACCACAAATCCATGAAGGATCTTATAAGTATGTGTTTGTGTGTATATATAACATAGACTACTATATTTTGTGTGAGATAATTGTTGCATTAATAGTCTTTCATAATATGTTGCTCCTGCTCATTTTTTTTTTTGGTTTTGTACTTGATTACTAAACATATATTGACTAGATTGTGTGGATTGTAGCTTCTAAGATTCTTTAGTTTGCTTTATATATTGTTTTATATATGAAAGTTTGTTGGTTTATAACTGTTTCTTTGTAGCATGCAACCATTCAGTGATTTGTTGTAATTATTGAAACCGATAAATTAAAGAGGAGTGATAATTGCATCATTTAACCGTACCCCTTATTTGCATTTTAGATATATTTATACTTCTTTCAAAAAATATTAAAAGTTATATAAGTTGTATTTATTCTTGTGCAATAAAATTTTTAACTTTAATTTTTCTATAATTATCTAAAAAAAATGATAAATATTTTCTATACTAACTATAAATACTTAAAAATTTAGATATAAATAGATTATCTATTTAGTATAAATATTTTTGGTGTTCAGATACAGGGTGCAAAATGTGGGGTATAAGGATAATTTCTCTAAATTAAAATATAAAATAGCTACATAACAGGATGAACCAAGCTGGATATTAGCAAGGATAATCAAGAGAAGAACATAGCATTAATTATTTAGTCAGGAAATGTTACAACAATTAATATATAAATGACGAACAAATTAAAGTCTTCAGTGTGGTAATTTAGTAATTGTGACCACCTCATAAATATCATTTGGAAAGAACATGAATTGCAATAGTGTATATATATGACATTAATTCATATGGCTCCCACAAGAATGGAAAAGCAAAATAAATTGTTCTGGAGCAGAGTTTTAGCTCAACAAAAGGTAATTGATTGATGCTTTATTATTATAATAAATGGTGATTGATATTTGTATAACAAAATGCTTTACTTGTACTAATTATATAGCCTGCTTCAAAACCGCAAGCCTAATACAAAACAGTAAGTAATGGGCGTTATCTCTTAAAAATTGGATACTTTTAAGTTAGTAATATTTGATTATGCTAAAATAAGAACATATATTTGAATTTGGCTAATATATTTTCATAAGCATTTCGGCCCAAAATACTTACGGGTCAAATTTCAAAATTTTTTATCTGAAACGTCAATTCAAGTAGTTTAATAAATTTTCATATCAAAATCTTGTTGAATACTAAAATTTATTTTTTTTTAGAATTTTTCTACTATTTTTAATGATTTTTAAAAAATGACCCTAAAAATAAAGAAAAATATAAATATTTGAAGGTCAAAAAGGGTCATTTTTTTAAAAATCATTAAAAATAGTAAATAAATTTTAAAAATGAAAAACTTTAGTATTCTACAATATTTTGATATGAAAAATTTATTGAGCTACTTGGATCGCCATTTCGGACGTGAGATTTTGAAATTTAACTCGTAAGCGTTTCACCGAAATGCTTATAGAAGCACTGTAGCCGGACTCCATATATTTACTACTTTTTCTTTCATTTTTTTTGTGTTGATGTACTCTATTTTTGCTCTCTTTCGTTTTAAATTTTTTTCTCTCTATCTCTATTTTATAAATGAATAACAATAATATCCTTAATGTCAAATATTTGATAAATTTATGTCTATTTTTTAAACACAAGCGTCCACAATGTGTATCAAATATCGTTAAGTTAGTAACTGAAAAATTCTGAACACAGACATTCATAAAAAATATATAAACACAAATTTGCTTCTATGCGTTTGAACGCAGAGTCTAGATATAAGAAATACAAAATTTCTTATGTTCACACGTTTCCTATGAACTCGTGCGTTCAAAAACATCTTGTTTCGAATTTAAGTAAAAATGAAGATATTTAATGGATTTAAAGTCATAAATACATGCGTTTAGATATAGTTGTGAACACATGTGTTTAGATAATAAATATAAAATTATTAAATATTTAAAATCAAGGATATTATTATTATTCATTTATAAAATTGGGTATAGATAAGGAAAAAATTATTTGCTTTCTTTCGACTAGATATATATATGGTGATTATGGGTAGTGGTGGAGTTTCTCAAAGGCCAAAGTGGACCCGGCCTCACTTTCACTTCAAAAAAATGTGAAATCACAATATATTTTTAGAACAATTATTTTGAACTTTGATATGGCCACCTCTTATTTCAGTCCAATTCGAATCCTAACTTCATTTCTCCGATTATTAAATGTTTCTCATCTAAAGTTTTTATCGATCCTTTAATGTTTTTGCTCTCCAGTCCAAAGATGTTGTCACTTCTTCTATTATTAAATGATTTCATGGAGTTAAAAAAAATAATATATCATAATTAGTCACGTCACAAAATATCACGGCACGTCACAACACATCACGTAAAATTATTTAGACAAGGCACATTACACAGCATATGATGGCACATCACGTGATCAAGTGAAGTCATATATCCACTATTACAAATATTTTTTAGTTTTTAATATAAATATGAAATATATTTTTTATCATAAAAATACTAATATTTTCTTGCACTTTACAATAAAAATGATAATTTTTTTGAAAATTTAAATATTTTTTAATATTTTTCAATGAAAAGATAAAATTCAAAAAAAAACGTGACGTGTTTTATACGTGCCGTCTCATAGACGTATCGTGTCTTATGTGTGCCATGTCATAGACGTGACGTGTCTTCATTTTATTATTTTTGACACATCACGTCACATAATGTGAAAAAATATTTTAATCACATCACAACACATTACGTGACTGAGATAAGCCGTATTTTTATACAGAACGTCACGACACGTCATATTTTTTATTCACTATGTTTTCAGTTCAAAGCCTAGATTTTTTTCATTTATTATTAGTATAATGATATCAGTTTAGTTATAATTTTTATTAATACAAAAAAAATATATTCTATCATAATTGTTGCTCGGCCTCTCTTAAAGTACGGCTTTCTTGAGGCTACTAGATCAAACAAGTAATTCAGGAGGTTAGTAAAAAGGTTTCCAAATCGAACAAGTAAAAAGTTACTCTTAGTTGAAACAATTCAGGAGGTTAGTAGAACTAGAACACCACCTATATTGTTTTTGACTTTCTTGATTTGGAAACCTTTTTACATCCAAAATCAAACAAGTAATTAATCTGTTCAAATGTTGGCTGGTGGTTGTAGAAAAAAAAATCCCAACTTTAAGTCTCTTTATTTTCCATTTATTTAATTAATTTCTTCCTGACAGTTGTTGTTCTTTGATCAGTTTTTGTTTCCAACAATCTGACATATATAAAACTTTAGTTGATCAACATACAAACCCTTTGTTGACCAACCTAAGAACCATTGCACCTCATCCTAAAAACCTCTCTCTATAAATCTCGTCATCTCTACATTGCTAATTCACACAACTCCTGATAGAACCAGAATTTCATATACTAAATACATTTCTTGAATTTATTTATATTCTCTCTTTAAGTTGCACTCAATCATGGCTTCTCAAGCTTGGTCAATCCTAGCTTTGGTTTTAGCTTTAACAGCCATTAATGGAAGTTTTGCGGCACGTCATCTTTTAGACACGACGGAGGCTGCAGCACCAGAGGCCGCAACAACAACACCAAAGCCAACAATTCCAGTTATTCCAACAACATTGCCACCAATTCCTTCTATTCCAAAAGTCACTATTCCTAGTACTATTCCCACTACACTGCCGCCAATTCCAGCCATTCCCGGAGTTCCAACTACAATTCCCACAACTATACCGACCACTATTCCGACTACATTGCCTCCGATGCCTTCCATCCCCAGCATTCCTTCTATTCCCACGACAATTCCGAAGGTACCATTCCAGGTGCCACCTATTCCGTCCCCACCTGCAACCACCAGTCCATGAAAGATGATCATTTAATTATGCTTGTGCAACAGAGATTGTGCATTATATGAGAAAGTGATACTATGATAGTGTACTAAAAAAATTTCTTGCTAGTATATATCTTGCTTTATATGTGCTTGGTTTTGTATGTATTATATATGTACATGAATATGCATGTCTGTGTGGCTTGTACTGTGTAAATTATATATGTTGTTTATTTGGTATGTTATTTATTTTCTTTAATGAGTTATTTGTACTCCTTTTATTTGGTTAATGAAATATAATCAACTATTTGCATAATATTAGTTCAAGAAAAAAAATTAATGGTTGAGTTCCAGGTTGGCGTATGTTTCACTTGTGGTTGTAATGGATCTTTTAATTTAATTCAGGCTAAATTTCCTTATTTTAATTTAGAATAATTTTAGTAAGTATTATTAAAATTAAAAAAATTAAAATTGTATATATATATATATATATATATATATATATATATATATATATATATATGTGTGTTGTGAATTGCAGATGTGCATTAGAAATATGTACAATTAATTGTTGGGTACGGAGACCTTTGTTGCAGGATTCTGATAAAATAATTAGAAAATTGCTTCATGTATGCTTAAAACTATGCTGGATGCATGTTGGCATACATGATATCCTTGAACTATGTTTATAATTTAGAGGATTGATTTGTCTTATTGTCAAAGAAGAAAAAAGTAAAAACTGTAAGCAATTTTTTTCATTTCTACAGACTCTATAGACAAAATGATATCCTTGCAATTTTCCCAAAGAAAAGAAAAAACATAACATACTCTTCAATTGTCCCACGAATATATAGAAAATATAATTTGTTGAATTTCATTTCATTGTCATCATTCAAAATTAAAATGATGGGTATTTTTTATTCCTAAAAATATGTGAGTTAATTTGGTAACAGTAAAAAGTTAATTAACAAACTAACCCGTGTTGAACTAATAATCTAGTTCTGCTCTGCCATAGCAGTAGCTGCAGTACCATTCATGATGTAAAGAATGAATATATCAGGTAACTAAAACAATTTTAACGGCGATCAAGCAGGTAGTACTTAATTAGATATGTTTTCTTGTTAATGTTCTCCACCATCCTAATGACTTTTAACACATATGCATCATATATTATTCAATCCTAAAATTTATGAGGCGTTGATCAAACTATAATTAGGAAGTTAACAGAGGGCCACCTATTTGTCTGACTTCTTGACTTAGAAGTTAGAACCTCTTCACATCCAAAATCCAATATTTAATCTACTTACATATTAATTGGTGTCCCTTTTATTTCAATTTATTTATTGCTTTTTCTTGATAGTTGTTATAATTGGGTACCATCTGGTGTATTTGATCTCTTCCTATTTGAGACATCCTGATATATATTCTGATGTAACTAAATAATTATTAGTTGACCAACCTAAAGACCATATAGAACCTCCTCCTTTGAATACTATATAAATATCACTATATCATCACTCCATTTCACACAACTCCAGATTAAACTGAATTTTAAATATACTTTATTAAAGATAATTCTCTAATTTAGTATTCTGATTCTCTCTTCAATTGCATTCATGGCTTCTCAAGCTTGGTCAATACTAGCTTTGGTTTTAGCTTTAACAGCCATTAATGGAAGTTTTGCAGCACGTCATCTTTTAGACACGACGGAAGCTGCAGCGCCAGAGGCCGCACCAACAACACCAAAGCCAACTATTCCAGCTATTCCAACGACATTGCCACCAATTCCTTCTATTCCGAAGGTCACTATTCCTAGTACCATTCCCACTACACTGCCGCCAATTCCTGCCATTCCCGGAGTTCCTAAAATTCCAACTACAATTCCCACGACTATACCAACCACTATTCCAACTACATTGCCTCCTATGCCTTCCATCCCAAGCATCCCTTCTATTCCCACAACAATTCCGAAGGTACCGTTCCAGGTGCCACCTATTCCATCACCACCTGCTACCACCAGTCCATGAAAGATGATCATTTAATTATGCTTGTGCAACAGAGACTGTGCATTATATGAGAAAGTGATACTATGATAGTGTACTTGTATATATCTTGCTTTATATGTGCTTGGTTTTGTATGTATTAATTATTTACATGAATTCTGGGGCTTGTATTGTGGAAATTATATATGTCGTTTCTTTTGTATGTTATTTATTTTCTTTAATGAGTTATTTGTACTACTTTTTTATTTGGTTAATAAATATAGTCGACTATTTGCCTAATATTAATTACACAAAATGGGGTGATTGAGTTTCAGAGCACTACAAGCTTTAGTCTGAATTCAAATTGTATTAAAACATTAACTACAAATAATCATGAACAAGATTAACTTACATATTGCATTTACCAAATTGTACAGGAAAAAAACATGTAAGTAATTTCTACCTAATCAGAAACAACCATCCCTAAAAACATTCAATAATTAAAGCTGATTAGTTATGTCTGTTCGCACTTTGAAATATGACATAGAAACAGGACCCTTTTAGCATTGGGAGCTGAGATACAAATATTGTCATTAATATTATTATCGATACCGATTTGTCATTCATATTAATGAGTTATTGTTCATGTTAGCGACTTGATTATGCAACTTATTTATACAGTGTTTTTATTATTCAACTTAAGTGAATTATTATTTATATTAGTAGTATTTAAGTTGAATAATAAGGTACTATACAAAATAAATTGTATAATAAAATCTTTAATATGAATAATAAAGTCGATATCGATTACGGTATCAACAATGTGACCTCCCAAACATTTTCCTTTAGCACTGCATCGAGAAAACTACTGGCGCGTTGTTCTTACTGCTTAGTTCTAGATCTAAGCCATCTGTGCCTCCTATTTGCTGATATTTGCGTGGCTCAAGATCCAAAGAAAAATCCTTACCAGAGATAATGATTCAATTAAGTGTGGATGGTATCAACAAAGTTATATGCTTTCTCTGCACACGGATATCGCTGAAAAGGTGCAAAAATCTGCTTCAAGAATGCCAGCTCTTAAAATCCTCTTCAATCACGCGTCTAGATTGAGATGATAAGCTCATGCTCTCACCGAAGTGTCTTTTCCAAAGAACTCCATGCATAAAAACTATGCTAATAACCACATTTAATCTTTCAATATAGAGAAAGATGCAAATTGTATATACAGAAAGGAGTCCAGATTGTTACTAAGTGCTGACTGAATTGTGTACAGTATAGTCAATTTATTCTGTTTCCCTTTTACTCTCGGTTTTCTCTCAGTTCTCTTTGAGCACTTTCATTTTGTAATCAGTCTTTTTATTTTAATTAGATTATATTTTAGAGGATTGATCATGTCTTATTGTCAAAGAAGAAAAAAATAAAACTATAAGTTATTTTTTTCTAATTGCACAGACACTTCTCTATAGACAAATAAAAGAAATTTCAAAATGATATCCTTGTAATTTTCCCAAACAAAAAATATAAGTTATTCTTCAATTGTCCCACGAATATTAAAAAAAAATCTAATTTGTTCTTTTCATCAGTCAAAATTAAAGTAACGGATATTATTTATTCTTAAAAACATGCGTGTTTGGTAACAGTTACATTGATTATGTCAGATGTAACAGTAAAATGTTAATTATAAAACTAACCTGTGCTGAACTAATAATCTAGTTTTGTTCTACCATATCAGTACTACTTATAAGTAAAGAATGAATATTAGGTAACTAAAACAATTTTAACAGCAATCAAGCAGGTAGTACTTAATTAAATATGATTTCTTGTTAATGTTCTCCATCATCTTAATGACTTAAGTTTTAACACAAAAATAACCTCAAAACAAAGATCCTAAAGTTTATGAGGCGTTGATCAAACTATAATTAGGAAGTTAACAGAGGGCCATCTATTTGTTTGACTTCTTGACTTAGAAGAACCTGTTCACATCCAAAACCCAACATTGTAATCTACTCACATATATATTAATTGGTGTCCCTTTTATTTCAATTTATTAATTGTTTTTTTCTTGATAGTTGTTGTAATTGGGTACCATCTGGTGTATTTGATCTCTTGCTGTTTTCAATATCCTGATGTATATTCTGATGTAACTAAATAATCATTAGTTAACCAACCTAAAGACCATATAGAACCTCCTTCTTTAATTAAACCCCATACTATAAATATACTCCAATTCACACAACTCCAGATAGCAACTGAATTTTAAATATACTCTAGTAAAGACAATTCTCTAATTTAGTATTCTTGATTCTCTCTCTCTCTCTGTTTTTTTTTTTTTGGGAAATAAATATCCTCATTCGCTCTTCAGTTGCCTTCATGGCTTCTCAAGCTTGGTCAATCCTAGCTTTGGTTTTAGCTTTAACAGCCATTAATGGAAGTTTTGCAGCACGTCATCTTTTAGACATGACAGAGGCTTCAACACCGGAGGCTGCACCAACAACACCGAAGCCGACTATTCCAGCTATTCCAACAACTTTGCCACCAATGCCTTCCATTCCAAAGGTCACTATTCCTAGTAGTATTCCCACTACACTGCCGCCGATTCCTTCTATTCCAAAAGCCACCATTCCTAGTACTATTCCCACTACACTGCCGCCAATTCCTGCCATCCCCGGAATTCCTAACATTCCAACAACAATTCCCACGACTATACCAACCACTATTCCAACTACTTTGCCTCCTATGCCTTCCATCCCAAGCATTCCTTCTATTCCCACAACAATTCCCAAGGTACCATTCCAGGCGCCGCCTGTTCCGGCCCCACCTGCCACTGTTAGTCCGTGAAAAATGATCATACATGTACACTTCTATGAAAAAGTGATGGTGTATTAAACGAATTCTTGCTAGTTCTTGTTTTGTATCTGCTTAATTGGTGTTGGATGTACTAAATACATGTATAATTCTGTGAATGCATGATACTGTGAATTACATCATTTCTATTGTATTTGTATGTTATTTCATTTCTGTAATGAAAAGTGGTAATTAGTTTCAGGCTGGGTCTTTTGATTTAGTTTGATGTATGTTTTTCCATTTCTTTTGTATGTTATTGCATATATTTTGGTTCTTTTGATTTCTTTCAGACTAAATTTCATTATTTTATTTTTCCTAAAAACTTTGAATAATTAATATCATGTAGAAATTTGTTGTTGTTTTCTGGTAAAATAATTAGAAAAATGCTTCATGCATGCTTAAAACTATGTTGAATGTGCACATGCATATATAAATAACAGCAGATCAGTAGTAGACAGTATAGCAAGCTTTACTACTATATTAATACATAATTAAGATTTCTACAACAAATTGTATAAAAAACAAATATAAATTGATAACTTCCCCAGCGGAAGCAACCTTCCCTAACAAAATTAGATAATTAAAGATAATTACAGATGCCTCTTTCAAGTTTGAATGATCCGCAGCATTCTTAAATAGTATCAATTTACTCTTTTTCCAACAAGAACATGGTTTCGAACTGCATTCCATACAACACTTGGTACCTTGTGCTTAGAGCTAACCTAATCTGACAGGCTGATCAAGAAAGGCAACTCCTACCTTTTCTGGTACCCGCAAAACTTCACTTACACACCAGACAATGTCGTGTGAAACTGAATTTGAAATAGAAACTTCATGTGTAAATCACTCTACTTTTTTCTTTACCTATAATTCAATCAATTGGGGATGATATCTATCTAGCATCTGATTTCTCTGTTGATTGATTGATTGCTAAAAGAGATGCAATTAATAATCTGTTTCAAGAATCCTCCGTCATTTGGCAACCGTCCTTCACTTCGCCTAAACAAGTGACTGGATTTAGATGATGAGCTCAAGATCTCCTGCATGGAAGCTTCTTTTCCAAAGCAATACAGACTAAACATGCTAATCGAAACATTTAATCTTTAAAGAGAAATGTGCAATCATAAATGATATCCTTCCAATTGTCCCAAAGAAAACAGTGTATTGCTTGTCCACAAAAAATAGAAAATTTAATTTGTGGGAATTTATCTTATTATCGTGATTGTAAATGAATATATTAATTAAGTATTATTTATTCCTCAAACCATTGAGAACATGTTAATTGTTAACCGTAAAATTTCAATTAAAAAAATGCTCCCTCAACTAATAAACTTGTCACCTGGCTAAAATAACAGTACCAGTGTACCACTAACGATATTCGTTAAAACTGTTTGAAATGAGCATGCAGTACTTACACATGTTTTCATCTAAATGACTTGTTAAAAAATTAAAAAATACATCATTTATATTTCATTAATTAATTAATCAAAACTAAGATCCCAAAGTTTGTGAGGAGTTGATCAAACTTTAAGCAGTTAGCAGAGGACCACCTATTTGTTTTTGACTCCTTGACAACTTCTTCACATCCACAATCCAAATTGTACTATTTTTACATATTAATTGGTAGTTTAGAATTATGTTCCTAACTTGAGGTATCTTTTTTTTGTTTCATTTTATTTATTGCTTCTTTCTTGTTATTATTAGGTGCCATCTGATGTCTTTGATATGTTCTTTTTTACAATATTCTATTATTCTGATATAACCAAACAGATTTTAGTTGACCAACCTAAGGAACATTACACCTCCTTTAAACCCTATAAATATCACCATCTCCAAACTGCAATACACACAACACCACGTAGAAACTGAATTTCAAATATATTGATTAAATTCATTTCTTGAATTCAGCATTCTGATTCTCTCTCCAACTGTGCCCATGGCTACTCGGTCAATCCTAGCTTTGGTTTTAGCTTTAACAGCCATTAATGGAAGTTTTGCGGCACGTCATCTTTTAGATACAACCGAAGCTGCAGCGCCAGAAGCAGCACCAACAACACCAAAGCCAACTATTCCGGCTATTCCAACAACATTGCCCCCTATTCCTTCTATTCCAAAGGTCACTATCCCTAGTACTATTCCCACTACACTGCCGCCAATTCCTGCCATCCCGGGCATTCCTAAAATTCCTACTACCATACCATCCACTATTCCAGCTACACTGCCTCCTATGCCTTCCATCCCAAGCATTCCATCTATTCCCGCAACAATTCCGAAAGTACCATTCCAGGTGCCACCTATTCCGGCCCCACCTGCCACTACCAGTCCATGAAAGATGATTATTTGATCATGTATGTGTGAGAGAGTTTGCATTATGTGAGGAAATGATTGTGTACTAAAAATATATTGCGAGTTTATTTTTTATATCTGCTTGGTTTTGTATCTATGTATGATGTATATGTTTACTATTTATTGGATTATACTGTGAATTACGTTCTCTCTTTATATGTATTTCATTTTTGCAATGTAAAGTGCTGATTTTGTTTAGGCAAAGATCTCATTTGTTTTTGTAATTGGTCTTTTAATTTCTTTCAGAGTAAATTCCCTTCTTTTTTATATTTGTTAAAATTCTTGAATAATTTATGAACACAGAGACATTTGTTATAGGATTATGAAAAAATAAACTCAAAAATCGTACATGCTTAATACTATGCCAAGTGTTGGCATGCATAGATAATTAAGAGCAGAGAGTAGCAAGCTTTAGTCTAAATTAGTTTAAAACATAACTATAAATAATACATCTTGAACAAGATTCGATTATATACGGATTTCTAACCAAATTTTAAAGAATAAAAAGCAACCTTTCCTGTGAACATTTGATAATTAAAGCTGATTATGAATTTAAAACAAAAATTACACAAGTGACCTTACTTATTTATTAAAAAGGGGGTTTCATGCTGCAAAATCAAATTTAAGAACATTTGGCGCCTCTGCACCTACTAGGATGCTGATATTTGTGTCGTTGTGTGGCTCATAATTAAAAATCAAATCATACTACAGCTAATACCTAATAATTATTCATGTGGAGGTGGTATATATATAACAACTATCTGCTTTCTCTGTACAGTGTAGACAGAAACACTGAATCCGTGCAACAATCTGTTTCAAAAGTGCCGCTTCTCAACAATCCTCCTTCGTCACTTGGTATAACCATCCTTAGCCTAATCAAGTGACTGAATTGGGATGATGAGCTCAAGCACTCACTAAAGAAAACAGACTATGATAATGGCAACAATTTTAAACTTTAAAGAGGAAGGTGTAAACACAAATGGTATGCTTCAATTTTCCAAAGAAAACAGAGGATAATATGCTTTCGTTGTCCCATAAAAAATGGAAAATCTAATTTGTGGGAATTTATTTGTCATCATTATAAATTAATATTTTAGGTAATATTTATTCGTCAAACTGCTGAGAACAACTTAACTGACAAACATGCAAGTTTGTTAACAACAATAATTTCTTTGATTGTTAACAGTAAAAGTTTAATTAAAAAAGCTACAATACTCAGTGAACTAATAAAGTACACATCTGGTTACCATGTCAGTACCACTGATGACGTTAAAGAATGCATATGATATTATGATCAGGTTGCTAAAATGGTTCAGAAAAGTCAATCAAGCATGCAGTACTCAGATATGTTTTCTTATTAATATTTCCCAAATCTTAATGAAACATAAATATATCATATATGGTTCAAAATCAAAACTAACATCCTAAAGTTTGTGAGGAGTTAAACAAACTTTAGGAAGTTAGCAGAGGACCACCTATTTGTTTGACTTCTTTTTTTTTTGGATAGATTTATTCATTGTTTTATACTTGATAGTTGGTATTATTGGATGCCTTCTTCTTATGTCTTTGATCTGATCTTGTTTTCAACATTTTGATATAGATTCTGATGTAACTGTCAATTATTATTTGACCAACCTGAGGACAATGCATTAACACCACCTCTAAACCCCTTGCTATAAATATCATTCTCCACACACAAACAATTCACACAACTCCTGATAGAAACTTATTTCAAATATACTCTATTAAATACAATTCTCAAATTTAGTACGAAAAAGGGTCATAATGCTAACTACGTTTACTATTTTACTAACTGTTTAATTTTACTTATGTTATTTACTTGTACTAATGGCTTCTCAAGCTCAGTCAATACTAGCTTTGGTTTTAGCTTTAACAGCCATTAATGGAAGTTTCGCGGCACGTTATCTTTTGGACACAATGGAGGCTGCAGCGCCAGAGGCCACACCAACAACACCAAAGCCGACTATTCCGGCTATTCCAACAACATTGCCACCAATTCCTTCTATTCCGAAGGTCACTATTCCTAGTACTATTCCCACTACACTGCCACCAATTCCAGCCATCCTGGGTATTCCTAAAATTCCGACTACAATTCCCACAACCATACCAACCACTATGCCGACTTCTTTGCCTCCTATGCCTTCCATTCCAAGCATTCCTTCTGTTCCCACGACTGTACCGAAAGTACCATTCCAGGTGCCGCCTAATCCGGCTCCACCTGCCACTACTAGTCCTTGAAAGGTCATGGAATTATGTGTGCGCAACAGAGACTTTGCACTATGTGATACAGGGTTAGTATACCAATTTTACATATGTTTGATTTTATACTTCGTACGTGTGTGTGTGTGTGTATATATAGACAGAGATAGGTTAAAATACAATGTGTTGTATGGATGGACCCGTGGAACGAATCAAAAATCTCTAATTTGGAAATTAAAATAATCAATCCAAACCGTTCAATATAATCTCCATATCAAAATCTTATAAAATACCAAATTTTACATTTTTAAGAATTTTTTTGCTATTTTTTCGGATGAAAAGAAAATCAATTGATTTGAGGATTTTGGAGCATCCAATAAAAACAAATTTCCCCCCATCCAAAAAATAGCAAAAAAATTCTAAAAAATGTAAAATTTGGTATTTTACAAGATTTTTGTATGAAGATTATATTGAACGGTTCGGAACAATAATTTTCATTTTCAAATTAGAGATTTTGAGCTGCTGCACGGGTCCATTCGTGCAACGCATTGTATTTTAGCACATCTCATGTGTATATATATATATATATATATACAAGTAATTTTGATTCAGACCGGAGTCTTGCTTATTCAGTTGGGAGTTTTATATTTTTCTTGGAATAAAAATATCTCTCTTTTATTTTGTGATTAGCTTTGAAAAATCGTTAGATGCTTAACACTAAGTTTGATTTGGGCATGGGTGACAAAAAGAAGAAGCGTAGCAAAGCTCTAGTCTAAATATATTACGACAAAGCTACAAAAAGTTCCAAAGAAACTTACCTATGCTTTTCCAAACCAAATTGCACAAATCTTACAGCAACCAATTTGTCATCATCATGCTAATTATATTGAAAATTATTTGTTCAACAATTTGTTGAGTAAAGTGATGATTGACAAACATGCATGTTTGGTACGGTACAGTTGCATTGATTACAGGCGTTTATAAAAAAAAAATACAAAATCTGGGTGTGATATTACCACTAATGACGTTTAAAAATGCATATGAGTATAGTTCTAAAAAATGTACGGCGTGTCAAAACATGATACGGCATAACACGTGCCGGAAGCGACATGACGTACCAACACATACCATGCTGGATTTTCATCGCTGAAGACACGACATAACATGATAGACACAACTAAAAATATCGACACGATAAATCACGGCACAGAACACATATAGACACAACACGAGAACACGCCTAGACACACATAGACACGTGTAAACATAACATGCACATTAGGCATAGATCGGCACAAATAATTTGCAAAATTTTTTTAGAATTTTTAACAATTTTTTTCAATTTTTTTAGCAACAAACAAGTTTAGAATATTTGTGAAAATTTTCATTTTTTTAAAAAATTTCCGAATTTTTTACAATTTTTTTCAATTTTTTTTCCCACCAAACACGTTTAGCACGATTAAAACACATCACATTTAACACGACGAATCGAATCAACACAATATGTGTAGCACGCCGTACCGTGCAACCCTCCCCAACCCTCCCCAACTTTTTGAGATGACACGACACGCACGTTGAAAAAAAAACATACCGTACCATACCGTGCCGTATCACAACACTGACATAGCACACACGTATTGAGAAGTCTACATATGAGATTAGCTAAAACGGTTTTAGAAGGAAATCAAGCAGGTGGCAATATTTTCCAAGTAACATTCTCCATCTTCAAAACGATTAGTACCAGAAACAAAGTTCTCAAAAAATCAAAACTAAAGACATAAAATTTACAAATAAGGCCACTGTAGCATATTAACTGTAGAGTAAAAAAATTTCTCTTTTGTTTTGACAAATTTGGTGTGACTTGTTAATTTGTGCATGTTATTGAGAGGCATCTGGAAACATAATATACAGAGCTTTAAATTGCAAACGCTCCTTTGGAGTAATCAGGAATATCAAAATTTCTGTTCTCGGTACCGACCACTTTAATTTCCAACCATCTAAAACGATAAACTAAATTGAGAAAATTCAAGAAGCCTTATTTCAATAAATGGAAGGGAAGATATCCAACCAACATTTTTCCTTAATTGGCACAAGGTCAACCAAAACCCAAAGGCCATGACAAACGAGCATCAGAAGTGCATCCTATAAATTCAAACCAATTCTTCACCACTTCATCCAGAACATACACAAATACCTTCAAATTAGAGCGAATAATTCGTAAGTCTTCAATTTTACCAATGGCTACTGCCAAGTTTGCGCTGGTTTTTCTCCTGGCCCTCTTATCCATCCGTGGAAATGAAGCGGTACGCCGCCTTACAGAGACATCAGATTCACCAGATGCTGTTCCAACAACTCCAGCAGATGCTGCTCCAACAACTCTATCACCTGCCACAACATTCCCATTAATTAAAGATATTCCTAATGTTCTTCCTTCCATGTCAACATCACTCAACAAAGGGCTGCCCCCAGTTTCCAATATCATTCCAAAAATCCCTGGACTTCCATCTATGCCTACACTCCCATAAACACTAAACCTCTTTAGGTTAGAGAGAGATGCTCGTCTGATTTATAAGGTTCATGTAGCATGTATGCTTGTGATAGTGCACCTTATATGTGTGCGCGCATTTAGTAATTATTTTGTAACAGATGATTTACTATAAATATATTATTTGATATTTATGTTGTTGTGTTTGTGCTTCTTGCTATCTCTTAGAATAAGTTTTCGTTCTTCTCCCCTCAGATACATCTTTTGTGTTGCGTAATATTAGTATCACAAACTTAACATATTTGGCTGTACAAACATGAAATCAATAGAATCAGCATAAAATTATCCACGTAGTAGTACAACATTTTAAATAGAAAAAAAATGTGGGATAAATAGAAGGTTCCAGTGTAATATACACAATGCTGCTCTTTGATCGCCAAAAAAGGTGAGTATACAATTCCAAAGAAAATTACTTGAGAATAGTCTACCGACCTCTGATTATATGTCAATGGCTGTACAGCAATTTCAATTACTCCAAAAAAACAAAAAGAAAAATTTTAATGATGAAAGACTAACCCCCAAAACTGGAGAGGCTGGTATGGATCATGTCCCATGGTTATCCTTTCAAGAACTCTATTTTTCGACTGCAACTCGAGTTGATTGCATCCTCCAAATTTTTCACTTTCTCATAATCCACCTTGAAGGTAACCATTGTCGTACTATCATTGCCGGTATCATAGTCTTGTTTAATATCCTCAGCATGAAAATGTTGGAGCTGTTATCAAAAAGATGAATTCCAGTGAATTTAAGTGACTATTGCAAAAAACAGATAATAGGCAATATTATCGCCATAAATAACTTCTTTGGACTTTGATTAATGATCACCTGATGATAAATTGTTCCGACCAGTTCAAATGGTACCTCTATGCCGACTTGAACCTGAAGCAAAACATAATTATACACATAATATTAACAAACGAAGAAGGAATTACAAATACAAGGTTCCAGGAAGTACCTTGGGTTTGACATTACAAGTTGGAGCACCTTTCAAGCACTCTAAAGCGACACCTCCATAGGCTCTGACAAGCCCTCCTGTTCCAAGTTTTATACCTCCAAAATATCTATAATAGAGCATGAAATCTTAAACTTAGATTGTATAGATGGTTGATGGTACAATCCATGGTTACAAATAAGCCGGGCCTTGGATTCTGGAAGGGTCGCTACCAGATAGCTATTCATGATTTTCTAATAAAAAATCAATTAAACATAAAGGATTAATTAATTAAAAAAACCCACATATCATATGATAAAACTACCTTATTACGACTACCACAACCATATCAAGCCCAGAGGAAACAATTGCCGAGTAAATCGGTTTTCCAGCTGTACCAGAGGGCTCACCATCATCATTGCTCCGGTACTGCTCCCCAAGCTACCAAAACAGAGATTGAATCTCCACAACTTAACTGATTAATTCTTCGGTACATGATTCATACAGAATCAAGCAAGGGAATTACAAATTACAGATCAAAATGTACCTTGTATGCCCAACAATTATGCGTGGCACGGGGATCCCTAACCTGAGTTGACATAAATCAGTCTTAAATCAAATATTCTTGCCAAGATCAGAGGCACACATACAACCTCTGAAAGCTACTCTATCAGATAATATGAACTATCAGAAACCACACTATACACTCTGAAATAGGGGAAAATTTTTAAAAGAAAAAGAAAAATGAGAAACCTGAGAAAGGAAAGACATAGCAGAGCGCTCGTCAGAGACGGGAGATGCAATAGCGATGAACTTGCTCTTCTTTATCTCGCGCTCACACGTCGCTCTCTCGACCAGCGTCGTGTACGGCGCCGGCGAGGAGGAGGCGCCGGAGGAAGACGACGACGACATCGCGCGCGCACTGGTCCCTCCGCCCCAGCAGCCGCTAGTTGATGGCGCGTGCGAATTTGAGAAACTGATCGGCGATTTGAAGGCCGATTGTAGGAGGAGAGAAGAAGAAAAGCAGAGGCGTGGCGAGATTCGTACTGCCGCCATTTGGGGCTTGATCCGCCATGAAATAGAGACGAACTACAAAAATAAAGTGTTGGTGCTATTGTTCGTTTATGATGGGAATCTTTTTTTTTTTAGTGGTTTGGGTTTTCTTTTCTTTTCTTTTCTTTTCTTTTCTTGTGTTTTCATGGGCTGACAAGGACGACAATGTAGCCCAGCTTAGGCTTATGGGGATTCACATGTGCTGTGATATTTTTTTTATTAGTATATTGATGTTATAGTTATTTTGAGTATAAATAAAAAAATATTTTTTATAATTAAATTTGAATCGTTTGAATTAAATCAGATTATTTAAATTTAATAGCAGTAGATGTGTCATTGAAAAGTATGACAGTAAATGCTGATCCAGTTTATGGGGTATTGAGGTTTTGAAATTAACAAGGAGAAAACTTTCAAGAGTTAAATATATGCAATTTTAACTTCCATTTTTCTTTTCTTATTTCACGTTTTTATATTATTATATTAAAAAGTATATATGTTACATTACCTCTTCTTCGTTTTGAGAAAACTAACTATATTACTTATCAAAACTTTTAGTGTTAGACATTTGTTCATCAAAATCATAAAATTGGGTTATTCACCCATCAAAACTCAAATGCTTCATTAATTTATACCACCATTTCTTTTTCTTTCTTTTTTTTTAGTTTTTTTAGCATATCTTCCTGGGCTAAAAGAGAAAGGTACATCTATGGGCTTAAAAATCTTTCAAAATTTGATGTTCATGTTGGAGGCATATGGGTTTTTCTTCCCCCTTTTATCATTTTTCTTCTCTTCTTTCAAGTTCTTATAAAAAGAAAACAAAACCCTCCCGCGCGTGCGCGCTCTCTCTCTCTCTCTCTCTCTCTCGCGCTCTCACAGCCGAAAGTCTTCTCGTCCCTGCTCATCTCGCTTGAGTTACGCAAGGTGAGTGTGATCTTTTCTACCACTTAGGGCTCTCAATTTTGCTTTGTAGGTTTCAATTTGTAACCTTTTTTTTGTTTAATTAAACCCCACCCCCTTAATATTTGCTTTAGTGCTACATAAAAGAACTATAAGAGCAAACAGAACCTAAAAGAAAGAAACACAAGAAAAGGATGTATGGATTTTGAACAGGTTTTCTTATCATTGACCGATTTATGTACAAAAATCTCTGAGGTTTGATCAATTCGAACTAAGTTTAGATCAATATTCAATTATTTATGCACAGTTCTGTATATTACAACAGTGTTGCTTTGGATAAATTCAAACTAACTTTTTATCAATATTTATGCACAGTAAGTAAACACATCCGATATTTGTGCACAGGTTTTGATAGCCTCGGTTTTGTGGTGTTTTCATTAACTCCAGTTAATTTTTGTAAAACTCATGAAAATGAATCCTAGAAGTATATATGTCAGTAACCTATACCATATCTTTGGTAAAATTGAAATGAAATCCTCGAGTTATAGACATTGATTGTCCTGCTTTTGGCCTTGTGGATTTCCCGTCTTTATTAGTTGTTGTTCTCTCGTTGAGACAAATTTCAATTTTGCACAGATATGGACGTACTTCGTCATGGCATATGTCCCTTCCTTACCTCAAGAAGTTATATCTTGGTACCGATGTTATCTTACATGAGTTCATGGAGAAAATTTTATCTGGGGGCGCTTCTCTTGAAGAAATGCAGTTGAAATATACACAGTTATGTGGGTATGTAATCGATATTTCTTCTACTGTTCTCAGTACTTGAGTTTGATACATTGTATCAGTGGTTGCAAAATTAATATTTCAACACCCAGCCTTCGGGTTATTGACTTGTCTTATGGTGTGCTCTTTGAGGTCTCGTGAAAAATTTAGGTACACCAGTAGATTGTACAATACTGTATACCCTTTGGTGAAATAACAAATCAGCTGGTATGGTAATTACCCGTTCTCAATCAGAGAACTACTTTTTTCTCTAGATACAGGAAGTAAGTAATCACATATTACATTTTGTAGAGTTACCTATTTCTGACTCTTTTATCTAATCTAAAGGAAACTTTGGAAAGAACAATACAAAAATTCCCAATTTTCTACAACTTGAAGCAATTGACCCTGGATGGATGTTTTAACGGTGACGGTGATAATCATGATTTTGCAAATATTTTTACTGGGAATTCTTCTAATATAGAGAAGATAACATTTTACAATAAGGTACATCTTTTTGTTTTCCACAGTATTGTGTTTTCTACTGAAATTATTATTATTATTTTTAATCTAACGTACATGAACAGTGAGGTTATAATTTTGGATAAATAAAAGTATTTTCTGGTTTTTGTTTATTGTTGCTCAGCAGTAGGGTTGTGTGGTATATACCATGTACTCTGCTAGACAGGAAATCAGGAATAGTGCTGTAGCTAAACTGGTCACAGTACCTTTTTGTGGTCTCCTTAAGTGAAAACATGCAACCAGATAGGAACACCAAATGCACCCCACCTCCCAATTACAAAAAGAAATAATAAAAGAAAATTTAAAACCAAAAGAGGGACACAGTGATGTCATGACCTAAATGGTGTTAACCTTATCTGCTTGTAAACAAATATATTCGATAATTTTTTAAATTGACATTGAGATTTGTCCCGGCCTCAGAATTAGAGCTTCGACATGAGGATTTTGTTGATGATGACGACATCATTATTGATGGCGCCATTGTAGCGATGAAAACTTTGTTGGCGATCTTGTTGATGATGTTGATCATGCTATTGCCCCTGTTGATGATGATCAGTAATTGTAGTCCTTGTGATTATTACGATGATGTCAAGGAGGATGACATTAATGATAAAAGGAGACCAGACAAGATGCAAGCACTGCCGGACAATAGATTGCAGCATTGTTTGATCAAGTGAACCACATAACCAAAATTGTGACAGACTACACCGATGAGTTTGCCACTATCCAAAAGCAGCAAGATCAAATCCAGAAGCAGCAGATGCAAATCAAATCCTCTCTATTCTCCGGCAGCAATTTCCTGATACTGCATCTAGGAGTGAGAACAAGCATGGAGATGAATCAGATACCTAATTCATATATATGTATCCCTTTTGTTGCTTTTCCATAATGTTTTTGATCTGCCATTTTTTATTTCCATTCTATTCTACCAGGATGTCTGGCTTACGAAAGTGACATTGAATTTTGGGAGCTTTGTCATGCATATCTGTCTGAGTGATTTGTTGATTTGTGAATGTTAATTGTACTTGGTACCTGTTAATTGTCCGATTGTTGCCATCAATTGACCCATTTTGTCAAATGTTAGAACTCATTGGTATTATATGACAGTGTCAATACTAGAATCAACTCTTGCCTGGGTCTCATCTTTCATCCAAGACAACACTTGATAAGCTCTGGAATTACAAGTTTTAGGTTCAATTTAACATTGTTTGACAGATTGTATTTTTCTTGGAAGGTATTTGGGAATAAATACAATGAATGAATGAACCAGCTCCTGATTTGAGCTTTTTGGTATTTGATGATACATTGATACAATAAACTAAACATAAAAAATATAAAAAAGAGCTCAATTTTTAAGGTTTGTTTTCTATATCAAATTCAAATAAACTGCACTTTAGACACCTAAAGAGCAAGCAATATTGGTAGTCATATATATTACGCCAGTTTAAATTTGAGATCATTATTCTTCTGTAACAGGCAACGGTTGAAAAAAAGTATTGCATCTACTTAAACAACTGGAGCTGTCCATTGAAATTTTCAAAAGAGAAAATTCAAGTTTTGGACCTTGCAACTTTTTCTTTTGAAAAAATTGTTCCATAAACTTTCATTTGTACCAACTTGATTTTTGAAATTTCAAAAAAAAATAATAATCAAATTAGACCCTCTATTTTTCAAAAGTTACTCAATTATTTTTGTTTATGTGGATTAATTTATTTGACACAGAGACTTTGAACTTCCACTTGCATATAAACCATGTGCAAATAAAAATCAATCAAAATATTTTCTTAGCCAAATCTATTTTGTCATAAATTTGATATGATTAATTAGTTAATTAAATGTTCGGCTATAATCATTTTCTTAGTATAAATGAATTACAAAAACATTGAATAATTATTTACTTTTTGTTGAGCAATAATATAGAGCAAAATCAAGTGCAAATGCTCTATATAAAAAATGTTGGAGAAGCACATATACCTCCATAGATGGGGTTGATTAACCCCCATCATATTTTCCAAAATTGTATTGATTTGTATAGCATGTTTTAATATAACTACTAAATAATTTCAAATTAACTTTCAAATGTTAAATAATGATTTCCCTATATGATATTCATATATTTTTAATATTAGTAAACCGAAGTTTTGTTTTAGATAAAAATAAGATCAAACCATCCGATTTTAATTATTCATATGAAATCTTCTATCCGGATTTTCAAAATAACCAACATTGAATGAAATTTTAATCCAACCAAGTGTTTCAAGCTTGAACAAGTTACAAGAGCAATCTAGTATAACTATTTTTAATGGAATGGCAATACAAAATACGTAACATGCTGATTATACTAAATTAATAATTTGGCTCGGTATGGAAAAGATCAAATATCAACCGCAAAAAATTGTAATATATCCTAACAAGGTGTAAACGAAACGGTTTCAAACGGATAACAACTAGAATTATATATGCATCCATTTTATTAGTGGATATGAATTTTTAATACATATCAAAATTTCAAAATCAAATTATACCAAAAAAGATAAAATGGGTAATGCTTTATGAGCCCATGAACTTTTGACTTGTGATAAGTCGGCCTCCGAATTTTTAATTTGAACAAATATCTCCCTGAACTATGCAGCTTGTGACAAAATGATATCCCGACTATTCATTTACTGACTGATACTCAATTATAAATTATGAAATGACCAACATACCCTTGTATGCCTATAGTATAATATTTAAAATATTTATGTTGTATGAAACTGTAATTCGCAAAAATTTATTAACTAATTTAAATATTATAAGCACTCGATTAAATAATCATTATATAATATATTTCTTATTTTATTTATATTTATAAGAAAGATATAGTTATATAAATCATTACAATTGATAATCTTTTTATTTAAATATGAAAACTAAAATGTTATGAAGTAATTTATTAACTTAAACTTGTTGTTGAAAATTACTAAGTATTATAAAACTAATACATAATTTTTTTAATCAATTATAATTATTTAGGTAACTATATTTTTTTATAAACATATTTAAAACATATAAAATAAAAATAAAATAACAAACATATTATATAATGATTATTCAATTAAATGTCAATAATGTTTAAAATAGTTAATAAGTTCCTGCAAATTAAAAATTCATGCAACATAAATATTTTAAATATTATACTATAGACATATAAGGATATTTTGATCATTTCATAATTTATAATTGAGTATTAAATAGCAAATTAATAGTCGAAGAGTCATTTGTCACAAGTTGCATAGTTGGAGGGAGTATTTGTTCAAATTAAAATTTTTAATACCAACTTATCACAAATCGAAAATTAAAAGATAATACGTACTAAAATTATATATACATCTATTTTTTTTAGTGGATACGAAAATCCGATATATGTCTAAGTTCAAATCAAACTAGACCTAAAAAATAAAACTATGAAAGTGATATTTGATAGACATGAACTATTCTAAACGGATAATTAATTATAGAATACCCTTTCTTTTGAAAAGTTCAGTCAAAATGCACCTCTAAATTTTTTGTCAAATTACTCTTGTGGGGTCCACAGTTACTCTATCTAACCTCTATTTCTTTTCCCTTCTATTACTTTTTGTAACTTTAAAAATGCATGAGAATAATAACAAGTTACTCACTTTTTAGATAACAATCTATTCATTATGCTAATTTCATAAAAAAAATATTAGATTACTTGTAGTGCAGTGTTTTAATTACAGAACAAAATATTGGTGGAATGTTATTTTCGTATTTTGTATATGCATTGTGTTAATTTCAAAGGTTCAGTCAAATATTAGATTTTGTATTTTAACGGATTTTTTGTGTATGTGAAAATTTATAGATTTGAAGTTACAAAATTATAAAAAAATTATTAGAGGGCATATTTTTTTGTATTCATAATAATTTTAATTATTATTGAATACAATAATTGATAAATGTCTGATTATGTAGTTATATTTTATAGAGGTTTATACTATATGTTTATAAAAAAAATGAAAATGACATGTCACTAGTATTTTTCTTTTATTTTAATATTTTGTTATAAAATAAACACAATGTTTTAGAATTAATTTTTTTTTTTTACAAAACTGACATAATGGATGAATTGTTGTTTACAATTAGAATAACTTCATTTTATTCTGATTTTATGATTAGAGGAAGTAAATAGGAGGAAAGGAAAAGAGAGGTAAGAATAGATTAAATTGGACCCCACAAGGATATATAATTTGATAAAAAATTTAGAAGAGGAGTATTTTGGCTAAACTTTTCAAAAGGAAAGGTATTTTATAAAATTGTTCCATAATTAACTATGCAAGGAGCAATAGATTTGCAAGTGCAACAATAAAGTATTCTAAAATAACATAATTAATTTTTATAATAAAAGAAGAATTGATAACAAACTTATGTGAATGTCTATTGTTTGATATTCATAATAGGTAACAAGAGTCATACGAGAGTATTTCAAAAATATATATATATATATAAAACTTAAGGTACACAAATACTTATAAGGAATAAAAATTACTCATATTTACATAATTTACTTCACCTAATACTTACTTATCGACATCTGTATTATCATGGGCACAATCAGAAAATATAATGCCCGTGTTGTTTTGCATCTCTAATTCTAATGTAGAGAGATATTGAGAGCATAATATGATATAAGGTTGTGTCCTTTGACGATGAATTTAATACAATAGTTTTGATAATAATTATTTTCAATCGTCTCTAAATTTGAAATCCAGAATAAATTGTTAACTAAGTATCAAGTAAAACTCAAATTGCTTCAAATTTGTGCGCTAGTACTCAAAGCGCTTTTAAATCATGAAAATTGGGTGAGTTTAACATAAAATATGATCGAAATGGCCTCAAATGACAAATCTGAATAGTTTAATAAATTCTTCATATCAAAATCTCATAAGATACCAAAATTTTCTATTTTTAAAATTTTTTAACTGTTTTTTTAGAATTTTTGAAAATGATTCTAAAATAATGAATATTTTTATATTAGAATAGGTCATTTATAAAAAAATCTGAAAAAAATAGTTAGAAAATTCTAAAAATAGAAAATTACAGTATTTTATGAGATTTTAATATGAATAATTTATTGAACTATTCAGATTTATCATTTGAAACTGATTCGATAGATCTTTTAAGTTAAGCTCATCAAAAAACTTGATGAACTTAAACTCACTTAGCTTTACTCTAAGAATAGTATATAAGAATTTGAATAGTAACAAAATAAGTATTATTTGGATTAGTGTCTAAAAATAGCATACCATAAGTGTCAAGCATTTAAGTATGAAAAAGAATTAACTTTGTACTACTCAAAATAGTGCAAAAATATTGTGAAATCTTATAATTCCAAATAGTTATTATATCCGCTATTAATTCCTAAAAATATAAGCAAAGTAAAATACATTTAGATTGCATCCTACTAAGAACAACATATATATTTAAATTCGGAAATACCAACAAAATCAGCAAAAGAAATACAATAGAATAACAAATATTTAGATTGTGGACTGATCATACTTTATTCAAATTAGTGTTATTTTAGGCATTCAGACATGCCAACACAAATCACCAAAAAAAGAAATACAAAAAAATAACATGAGATATATTGTGGACTGATCATACTTTATTTAATAATAATAAAAAATAATATATATACATGACCAGCAGAAAGAAAGATGCTACACCTATACGCCTGCGTATATATAGGCTTTTACTTTATTTATTTTCTTCTTGCCATAGATTGAAACCAACAGCTTTAAGAAGGCCCAAGTACAAAATCTCTGCATCGTCTTTCCTCATACCCCCCCCCCCCCCCCACACACACACACACTATGCCCACACCTCTTTTCTTTTCAGACCATGCAATGCCACCTCTCTCTCTCTTTGTCTCTCTCTCTCAGTTCTGAAATCTTCTGATACACACTGCTTCCCTCTCTCTTTGTCTCTCTCTCTCTCTCTCTCTGTGGCCGTATATATTGAGATGCTTTGCCTCTTTCCATCATAAAGAAACAAACCAACACCCCATGCTTGATTCGTACGAAAATGTGCAACAGCTGAGTGATGAGATATATAGCGTGACAGTGACATGAGAAGGTCTTTACTCTTTACAAACAATTTGAAAAGAAAAAATCTTTATTTCCCTTTCTGTTTCTGATATCGTTTTGCTTGAGAGGACTTGGAATCAAACCCCATCCAAACAAGCAAATATTGTATCTCAGTTCGCGTGGGTATCTTACTGCTGTACTTCCTCTGCTAAATCTCTGAGCTTTAAACCCTATCCACCAGTTCTCTAGTCCCCCATCTCAAAAAAGAAAAAGTGCCCAAAATATAATATAATATATATATATATATTCCTGTTACAAGTTATGGTAATGCATCATATAATATATATGTCAAGGAGATCGATCAACGTGTTCTGTGAACTCTAAACATCAGCTAATTAAATAATTAACAACGATGATTAAAGTAGAAAAATTAAACCCATAAAATTAACAAACCATCTTCTTTCAACTCCCTACCAAATTAAGTAAAAAGAAAAAAAATAAAAAAAAATAAGCAATAAGAAGCATCCAAACAAAGCACCTATGACCTATATTGAATGATATTCTAATAAGGCGGATGCGGTGGCCGTGCCGTCGGAGCCCAGATGACATCGGAAGGAAGATGGCAGTTGTACATAGACATGCCACACGACTCAGCCTGATTTTGACCCGGCATGTGCGCCACGGAATGTTCATGCTCACGTTGCGGATCTTCCATCTGATACGGCCGGTGTTGTATGTGGTGCTCTCGGTCTCTTTCATGGTTGTCCCTCTCAGGCTCTTCCCCTCCACCAGATACTGAAACCGATACCGACATGTCATCCTCAGCTGGTAGCCTGTGAAATGTCGGGTTATTAAACGCTGCCACAACCATGATAACAGTTCCGGCTGTTATAATAGGTCCAGCAACAGTTCCTCCAACTATCTGCCCATGTGGGCCAGCCAGCGATATCGACATCCCTCCATTAGCTGCAGGTGGAGACACTGCTGACATGGCCGGTGGTAGAAAGGTAGCCGAGATAGACAGTATCTCAAATCTCCCATGAAACTTTAAGGAACCACCTCCACCAGCTGGCAGAGAAGCCGGTTGGTGAAGCGTCACATTGGAAACAGCACCCGTGCCGGCCAGAACACAGACGCCAAGATTCCTTCGCCTAGAGAACCTCACGAGGGAATCGACGATATCATGCCCGTTGGGAATCTCTAGCACATGAGGCCGCATCGCAGCCGCCGGCTCAGCTTCACGGGTTATCACCACAGGTGGCTTCGGTTTGTTCTTGGAGCCCGGGGGCCGACCACGGGGCCGCTTTACAACTTCTATTGTGGAACCATCTCCACCTTGAGGCGGCATGGCATTGAGTTGTTTGTTCTCGTCTTCCAAATTCCTCGATTTCTTGACACTGTCGACCTCGGCCTCGTCCAAGAGGCATTCTCTCTTTTGTTGCTGGAATGTGGGAACGGGGCCGGGGCTCGGGCGGTGATTGGGGTTGGGATTGGTGTGAAAGGGGTGGAGAAAAGTGTCTTTTCTCTCTATGTACTTGTCTTTCATCTTAGAAGCGAGGTTGCTACTAAATAGCATCAAAAGGTATTGAGATGGTGAGATAGATAGTTTGTGGGGAGGAGGTGTGAGGGAGAGGCGTTGGCTCCTGTGTGGATATGAGAGTGAATATTTTATAGAAAGTGGATTGGAGTTTGTCTGAGCAAATCTATCTAACAAGTTTGGTTCTTTTGGTACATGGTTGGGCTTTGAAAGCAAGCAAAGGAGGGGGGGAGAAAGAGGGAACAGAGGGAGGAGGGGGGTGGGACCTAACCAGTTGGTGTGATGGAACTTGGAAGAATTCGAAGAAAGGAGATGGAGCAAAGCTAAGCTAAGCTATATGCTATATGCTAGAAGAGGGAAAGGATTTTGAGATGAGATGGGCTGGATGGATTTGAGGACAGTCTAGAAAAAGAAAAAAGAAAGGGAAAGGAAGGGAAGAGAAGAGGAGGAGGCGAGATTGGGTTGGTGGAAGGGTGCTTTTCTGGTCGTTTTGTTCTCACCTCCAGTACAAATTGTGCAAGTTGTAAAGGAGGTGGAGAGTTTGAAATTTGAGAAAGGAAAAGAGAGGAAGAGTATGAATGGATGGATGGATGGATGGAGAGGGTGTACTGATAATTCGCCAGACTGATGAACCGGGTCTGATGGAGGGATAGAGAGATAGATAGCGACCTGCCTTGTCAATCTATCTTTTGCTTTTTGTCTTTTCATCCCCTATGCTCTCTCTCTCTCTCTCTCTCTCTCTCTCTCTCTCTCTGATCTCTTAGCCTCGGGGCAAAAGGCGGTACTCGTAACGGGTTTCTTCCTTCAAGAGTTTGGCATCTCCTCTGAGATTTCATCTAACCGTAGACGTATGGAATATTTTGAATTTGTTGAAATTAATCATTTATTATTCCAAATAGATTGAAATTGATCATTTCTTATTCCAAATAGAAAAGTAAGGTTCTATTATTTTAATGTAGATTGTTAGATTAAAATAAATGGATCAGATTTGTTAAAAAAAATCTCTTAAATTTCAAATAGATCAGTCTGTCCTTTTGATCTAACGGTCCGAATTTAAATAGTAGGATCTTGTTTTTTTTTTGGGATAATAGCAAATATGAATGGATCCTATGAGCTATTGTGATTACTGAATTTGAGTAATTTCAAACATGTAATAGAAAAATAAATTCAAGTGCTCAAGCTAAATGATGGTATAACATGTGAGTGATTTCTATATAATATATTTAGATTGATGATATTTTACTTAAATATAGTAAAAGTATTAGATATAATATTATCATTATTAAATAAAAAAAATAAATATAGTGTGCCATCTTTATTGCAGTGAAGCGAACACCATATTTTGACTATATCTGTATATTTTTATTTTCATTTAGATTAATTTTATATTCTAACAGACATTATTACATTTATATAAATATTTGTTTAGACGCATTATTTGCTTGGCTATTATTTAAAATATTTGTTTTCTTCAATATACATCGTTACATTTTTGTATTAACATTCATGTTCTAATATAACATATTTTACCAATTCATATTATGTTATCGACAATAAATTAATTAATTTTTATGTAAAAGTAATTTCACAATATTATTAAATGTCTCTTCTTTCATAAATATATAAACACACTTTTTCTTACTTTAAATAGAGCAAATCCAATAAAAACAAAACAAATGACTGCCCTAAAAAGTAACATTTAGAAATTATGAATTATTTAAATAATATCAGAATTTTGAGGTGCACCTCTTAAAATAAAAGATACTTCTTAGAGTTGTGAAGGGATAAACAAATTGCAATCGCATCCTCATGAAAACAACAAGCTAGCTCAAAATTATCAAATGTGTTTTTTCAATCTTTTCAAATATACTATATCTCATTCAAGTGTGCTTTTCAAAGTTTATAGCATTCATTCATGGATATCCAAACTTTTCCTTTGGATAATTCTGTTTGTTTCAAAATATATCAATCGTTCTCATTAAAGAAGACCCAAATTTTAAACTCTGCTTAAAATTACTCCGATTGTTCATCTCTTGGCAAATCAATTGTATAGTCTTACAATCGAGCCGAATAACAGAGGTCAGAGTCTAGCTAATGAGATGTCGGTTCCTTGCTAGAGCATGTATGATAGATAGATAGTAAAAGAGCCTTAAATCCAGCTATGTATGATAATAACATTCGACGGCATGGGAAAATAAAAATCATGAGATGAAAAGAAATGCATTTATTTCGTCACGTACACTCCGCAAAATTACTTAATTAATTAATTAAGTAATTAACCAGAGTCAGCACTTTTTTTTCATTATTTTCAGGTAACTTTTTGTTATCTTCCAATTAATTATTAGAAGTACATATTGTCAAATAAATAAATAAATACTAAAAGTGCAAATTAGCGTATAATTTGGTTATAATTAACAATCATGACAAGACACCACAATTATCAAAATATTTACATCTCGTATATACAACTAGGAGGAATCACCGGACAATGGTTATTTTGACAATTAATTTTAAAAAAAGTTTATATAAGATTGATAATTAAGAAATGAATTCATGAAAATGTTGTTTGACATATAAATAGTCTAACAATCATATTTCAGATATTAAATATGATTTGATGATGCATCGATGACCTTTAATTTCAAACAGTTAAATGATATAGTGCGCTGACATTCGACATGGAACTACACAATCATCAAATTGCATCAATAATACATACTATATGTAATGAATACATAGCAAATTTATAATTTTATTTTCATATTTTAACATATTCTGATGTTTTTTGTCACCGTTCTCAAATTTTTTTTACTATCAATTTTTCTCGTTCCATAAGTATAATACACACATCGCATATATTTAGCGAAATGAAATATTTGGTGTACGTTTGAGGGCGCGTTATATCATTTCTCATTTCTTTAAGATTTTCTGTGGTCAATTAATTGCTTACATGCTGTGAGGAAGTGCCTCCCTGATATCTCCACGCTGTTCTGGGCCAAACACCGGGGCCCACCTGAGCGAAATCCAGCTAGACACGGCTCCTACAGCACAGGAGAAAAGATAAGAAGGTAAGAATCCATTTCCGACCGTCTGATCAGGAACCAACGGTCTGATCTGCACAGCTGGTTTTGATAAGGTTTTGCCTTTTGCCAGCCGAAAAAGGGATCAGTCGGCATGCATGGATGGAGAGATTGATTTTCATTAATTATAATTGGAGGTAGATCAGCATTAAATGTTTAGACTACGTGAGATTTGGTTGCATGTGCAATTGTGCATTGTTTGAATGTGCATAGTGGAGACTGGTGTGGTACAGAGAAAGATCTGTATATATATATAGACTTGGGACCTTTTTAATGTTGGACTACATCTTTTACTTTGGCCTTTTGTTGAGTTTTTTTTTTATGTAAATTAGGTCTTCAATTTAATAATTTTTTTTCTTGTTGCGGCGGTTCTAGGTTAAATTAAAAAAATGTAAGTACAACATTTAATTTAAGTAATTAATATAGTTGACCTTTTTTAGTATTTACACCTGGAGTTCAATATTTAAATGCTAATTTTTTTTAAATGTTAGTGAGAATGAGTACTATTTTGAATATGTTCTTTTCAAGAATTATTTAGATGATTCAATAAATTTATGTTATTTTTCCTTGCAATGTAATATCATGATAAGCTTTTGCAAATTTTCATATGGATGAATCACATGACAACTATTTATTTTGACAATTTTAACAATCATAAAATAAATTTGAAATTTAAAACTTGACATTATATATATAATTAATATATGGTACACATTCAATATTTCCCATAACTTTGAAATCCAATTAGAAATTCTTAGTAGATATATCTAGGTTGAGAGGTATCATCTTTATCTTAAACTAATACATAGTAAATATATCATGTTTATAAAAAATGGTGCAATTTACTATAATCTGCATCATTCATCAAGTGATTTAAATTCTTAAACAATATATAATTAATGATTTTTAATGTATTATCAAATAACATTTAAATTACATAATATTTCGTTAGCAAGTTATCTATATACATCCAATTATATACTTATAATGAACTAATATAACATACACAATATTTTCAAAATTGTCAAAAAAAAGTAATTTCCAAGCGTTCTCTTCCTCTCTCTTAGGTCCAAATATTTAAAGCCAGACCAAGTCCAGGGAAGGAGATGTTAAGGCACGAGGAGGAGAGATGGTGGTGGGGATGGGCCTGTTAGATGGCGACGGCGTATGAGATGGCGTGGTCCAATGGTCTACGGAAGGTGCATCTCTTAGTCAAGGTATGTTTTGGAAGATAGACAGAATTAATTAATGGAGGTGTGCAATCAATCAATAACAGAGACGTAACATACGCACATGTTTCTTTCGAGCACGGTGACTTGTAATTTCACCATGAACATACATGTTTTTACTAGTTTGGGCTTCCGAGCTGGTAATCAGAGTCTCAAACTAGGGGCCGGATGCTGGTTTGACCACTAGTACTCCGGATCATCTGTGGCCATTGTGGTATTTCCTTACATATGGTCTTTGTGCGATGAATTTTTATTTTATTTTAGGGACTTACGTTTGAGGAATGCTTGTAATTTGTTTCCGACAGTGAAATGCCACACGGAATAACGTTGTGTATCCGCCGCAGAGAATCAGAAGTTGAAATCCGGAGGAACTTAAATGGATGCACTTGTTGTTGTAGGCTTGTAATAAGGTGTACTAAAGTACACCTGAGATTCACATTCTAACTAGGGGTGGTCCAAGTTAGTATATATATATATCTTGTATTTTGGTAGCTTTCCTTTTATCATTTTGGACTTACTCCTCATGTGTAGAAAAATTAGAAAGTAAGTAACTATAACAAAAATATCCTCTTCTATATTTTTATGTTTCATTTTCACCATAATGTAGGGTTGTATTTTTTTTCCCCAAAATAAGTGTGTATTATTTCCGGAGAGTTTGTGTGTGTATAATTCAAGCATGAATGGTATGGAAAAAGAAAAATGAGAATAACATAAGTTGAATTTGCATATGTTTTGAATTAGAAAATTTATATTTATTGTCGGCGAACTAATTTATAGTTTGTATTCATTGTTTGCGAATTATTTTTTATTCGCGTATCATGTATATAAAAAAAATGTGGTTTATGGAAAATGTTTAAGAATTTATTATTTTATGGTATTTTCATTTCTGTTAATTTACATTTCATTTTGCTCAGTTAAGAAAAAAAAACCTTAATTCTATACGCTCAATTATAAGACAAAAGTAATTAATCCAAATTTGCCATTTTCTTTAACAGTAATAAGTCATTGCAATATAAAAAATATATTCCACACCAATTTGAACTAATATGTTTAAAACATATATACATAAAGTGTTTGTTGTAGTTCAAACAAATATATATTCCAGTTGAAACACGTTTCTTTTATCTAAAAAAAAGTGATTATTCTGAAGAAAATTTGTCTAAACATTCAAAATAGTCGTTAACAATTGTCACATAATTAGTATTTGGTCTGATAATAAAGATAATACTCTATGTAAGAGAGGATACGAATTTGAAATCCAAATAAAAAAAATTATGGACATTTAAAATTTAAAGTCAGATGACTTTACCTCATTTTTATCCAATCTTCAAATCATGTTTTGATTAAAATTTATGAACATTTAAAATTTAAAAAACAATCGTCAAATCATGTTTTGATTAAAATCAAAACACTTAAAACTATCAACAACTATGTTAACATGAAATGGATAAATATCACTCTTGAGTTAAAACAATAGTGTAATCCAATTAATTTAGAATTAAATAACTTTTCATTATGATGGAAATGATAGAAAGATATGTACATTTCAGGACAGATGGGAAACGGACAAGAGTCTTTAATAAATTGAAGTTTGCATCTCTAAAGATAAAAGACAGAGACATGAAGTGATAACATGAAAATCTTGTTCATTTGTCAAAAATAGAAATATTGAGTTTACTATAAACAAATGAAAGAGTATTCAAATATATTTATTTTTTATGTCCCCCCTCATATGTCCCCTCATGCATTATTTAAACTTCCAAGTTCTTAATAACAGAAATTTCAAAATTCAACTAATTAAATAAAACCTAGATATTATATATATTATTTTTGCAGGTTCATAATTTTGACATTTCAACGTTGTTTTGATGGAAATCAACTATTTGAAAGATCAACATCATATTATCATGCCATGGAAATATCATTTCTTTCCAAAATTAGAAAGAAAAGATTTTTTTTGTTTAAGAAAAATGAACAAAAAAACTTAGTACTTAAAATTTAAAATTAGAATAATTTTAAAACAAAGAAGGACCCGTATTTGAAAATTCAAACTTAATTTTCTGACATAATTTGTAAATTCGGACCGAAAATGGCCCTAATTTCAATATTTTATTCTTATTTATCAATTCTTTTAAAGAAAAAAAATGCTAATTTTGATTTTTCTACTATAGGAAATTTCCGAATAAGACATATTATCTTTTTCATTTATTATTTAAAAATATTTAATTAGTACACGTCATCTAGGTTGCCAGTGTTGACTTATGAGTTGTGTGTCTCATTCGCATATTACTTTTCAATAATAATACAAGTCAAATGATAATAAAATTATTATCGTCGAAGCAGAAACATATGTAAAGTACATAATATATATATAAATGGACTAAACGAGATCAATTTTCTACTTGTAAGGGTAAAATATTATATATTTAGATATGTTAGTAGAAAAATATAAACAAGATCATAACTGTCTCAACAATTTATACATGTAAGTTCGCTAGTTTACAACTTGCCTTCAGATTTGGGGAATTAATATATTGAATTATATATTTGTAGTACTATAAAGCATTTACATAGAATATTATTCTTTTGACTTGGTCAAGTTGAGGTGAGTGAATAAAAGAGCAAAATCCATCTCCAACTTTATTGCAGAGGTTATAATTGGTGTAATTTGCATCAAGTCCTATATAAAATTATCTCAAAAAAAAAAGAGTCTTATATAAAACTGGCAGCTGTTGATAGATAAGGCATGACATGTCTAAGTAAAAGAAAAAAAGAGCTATTATATAGATACCATATCATATCATTATTTATATCGATTTTATTATTCATATTAAATGAGTTATTATTTATATTAATAATTTTATTATGCAATTTATTTTGTATAGTTTTTTTATTATTTAACTTGAGAGTTATATTATTCAGATTAGTAGTATTTAAGTTAAATAATAAAAATATTATACAACATAAGAGTTATTAACATTAATAATAATTTATTTAATTCGAATAATTAAATTGGTATCAATAATAATATTTGTATAATATTTTTCAAAAAAAAAGTTATAAATCCTAACATAAAAATCAACATGATTCTAAATCATATGTCAAAGAAAATATATATGATAGCTACATATGTATTTTAAAAAAAAAAAAGTTCTAACTCCTAAGATAAAAACCAACATGATTCTAAATCATATGTCAAAGAAAATATATATGATAGCTACATATGTATTTTCAAGAAAAAAAAGTTCTAACTCCTAAGATAAAAACCAACATGATTCTAAATCATATGTCAAAGAAAATATATATGATAGCTACATATGTATTTTCAAGAAAAAAAAGTTCTAACTCCTAAGATAAAAACCAACATGATTCTAAATCATATGTCAAAGAAAATATATATGATAGCTACATATGTATTTTCAAAAAAAAAAAGTTCTAACTCCTAAGATAAAAACCAACATGATTCTAAATCATATGTCAAAGAAAATATATATGATAGCTGCATGTGCATGACTGAAACAAAAGCATAGCAGCATCAACAAGAATTTTCTACTCAAAATGGACTTTCCCCTTCTCACCAAGCTGCCAAAAATCTTTTTTGAAGAGTTGCCCAAATTCACTGGATCTTGGCCCCTTAAAAGTTGAAAACAGTATTAGACAAGATGGGTCCTTTTGTTTTAGAAATTCTGATGCCTACTACAGTGGAGATTTCTCCCAAAGGGATGGCTCAGTCAAGAACATGTTTCTGTCTGAATTGAATTCGTGCAGATTTCTCCTAATTAAAGGTTAAAGGATGTAGATTTTTTACTTTTTTTAAACTTGGGTTTGTAGAGAAAGATAGAGAGAAGAGATTTATTATTATTATTATTATTGTATTAAATTTATTGTTCTTAATAGATGTAGACTAATTTAATTATTTCGTCGATAGTGATGGTAACTTCAAAACAGTTGCTTTGGAGTTCTTTTTAATTAATCAAAATTCTACTTCGGAGTTAATTTTTTTGAGAAAAATTATAAACCATTTTTATATTGTATATATTGTACTGATGAGTTTTAGAAATTATAGCCCCAGTTGCTGTATAACTTCTTTGATTGCAAAAGGCTAACACACAAATGAGATTGACGTTTTTAGAGTTTTAAATTTTGATACTGTTTAGAGCTGTGCCAAAAGTTACCAGAAAGAAAACTTGCTATCAGTTGTAACTGTTAGGCTCATATACTTATGAAAGAAATGTGAGAAATTCATTTTTTTATTTATATTTTATGTGATGAATTTAAACAATTGATTTTGTTTATTTTCATGAGAGATGTTTGTATGTAAAATTTCATGATTTTTCGAATTCATTTTGTACTGCATCAATTGTTCCAAAAACAAATTCATTACAATTAAATGATTATAGTTAACTATATCGATTCATTAATTTTAACTATTTGATCTAGTATAAAATAAATTTGAAAAATCATAAAAATTTAGATGCATACATATCTAATGAAAATAAATAAAATAAATGATTTGGATTCATTATCTGAATATTAAATTTTAAAATATAAATAAAAAAGTGAATTTGTGATATTTTATGACACAAAAAATTTATGGGGTTGAAATCTTCTTCTTAGAAAAATCACGCTCTCAATTTGGAAAGTCCGTGTGTCATAGTCAGATACTCTCACTTGTGTTTCAATTTGTCAATTGGTGCCAAAAAAAATCCTTTTTATTATGCTCATTGATATTTCTGTATTTGAGTGTACGTGTTCTGTTTAAGATATTATATGCCCCATAAATCCACTAAAGTTACATACGTCTCGAGTTTCAACTTAAATAAATTTTGATGAAATTTGATGAAATTTTATTATAATTTATACAATTTGTTATAATAATTCATATCTAATCGTTTTTAATGATATATTAAATTTAACTTAAATTACATAAAATTTGATATACGATCAATTTATAAGTTTAAAAATATTTTTATAAAAAAATATTTTAAGATTTTTTCTTAATTTATTTTGAAATCAATTATCAAAATAAGCATTGTGAAACCATCCCTTCTCTTTTTCATAAATCTACTATTTGAATTCAACCAACACATCTTCAAATTACGTACAACTTTTTATTACTTAAAACAAAATTATTAATTCAATCCAAAACTTGTGGTAGACATGAAGAAACATATTCCTACAAGCTCTGAATTTTGAATAATCTTTTTATTTGTCACAATTAAAAATCTTAACGATGACTTTGTTTTAACCACTCATTGGACCCAATATCCATTACCCAACGTGGTCATAATTAAAAACGCATTTATCCGTGCTATGCTATTTATATATTGCATCTCACGGACCCAGAAATCCAGAGCTAAGTAGAGATTGGTGGTAGTTAAAGTTATTACAATAATAAATTAATAGACATTAGACTATATATACATGCACTGAACGTAGCCGCCGAAATTGACGCGTCTGATAGCGACATCCCGCTCAAAATCTCTCTCTCTCTCTCTCTCTCTCTCTTTATCTCTCTCTCTCTCTCTCTCTCTTTATCTATCTCTCTCTCTCTCTCTCTCTCTCTCTCTCTCTCTCTCTTTATCTCTCTCTCTCTCTCTCTCTCTCTCTCACACGCGGTCGTATCTATCAACCATCTATCTATCAATCAATCAATAGCGCTAGCTATAGCTTTTCCATGGTCAGGGTTTCGGATTTCTCTATTGCAAAACCAAGGCATTCTTTCTAACAATCGTGTAAATTAAGATTTGCACTTGGGAAGGCTCTGGTAGGTTCTTTCCCTGCCCTGCCCTGCCCTGCCTGCCCATGGAAAATAATGGGATTTTTTTTTTCAATTCAACGACCCAAAAAATTGTCACGTGTTTGTGTCTTGGTGACATTGGTGCCAATTTAAGGGAATGAAAGAAAATTCTCATTTTTCATCCTAATTCTTCACAAACATGTGAAAGAAAAATCATTCGATCAAACCAAATTACTTTTTTTCATATATATTTGCTAGGTCTTATAATTAATAATCGAACAGTTATTTCTGTATAATCCCATAATTAAATATGTATATTTTCATTGATATGGGTTATCGCAAATTGATTTATTTCTGTATAATCCCATAATTAAATATGTATATTTTCATTGATATGGGTTATCTCTAATTGATTGGTGATTTTTCATACAAGTAGAATCTCATTACGTAGAATCTTATGACAACTGAATATGTCTTTAGATACATATATTTCTAATTTCAATTAATTCAATTTCGTTATAAATTTATGGGATAATTCATGTTATGGCTCTTAGACTTTCTTAAAAATTAAATCGGTTCATAAATTTTCATTTGTATCAAGTTGGTTCTTGATTTTTTTTTTTCAAAAAAAAAAAACAAATTGGTCCTTCACATCTTATAAAATTAAATTGGTCTTTAAACTTCAAATTACACCAAATCGATCTTTAAACTTTAAATTAAATCGGTCTTTTAACATTAAATTACATCAAATCCTTGAATTTTTGAAATAATGTGAATTTTTGTTGTTGAACTTTTTCCAAAAATAAATAAATTGGTTTTTAAACTTTCATTTACACCTAAAAGTGTTAGTTTTTAGTCTTATCTAACAGGTCAATTTTATCCAATATGTTAAGGTTGATCGATTACGTAAAAATTAGATCAGATTTTGAATATAAATTATTTTATCTGTCTCAAGTTGATCAAGTCGGGGTGGATCAAACCCATCGCATCATATTAAGAACTGATATCTTTAGATGCAAATAAAAGTTTAGAGATCAATTTAATTTTTTCGAAAAAGTTCAAGGACTCAAACTCACATTACATCAAAATTTCAAAGACTTATTTGATGTAATTTAAAGTTTCAAGACCGATTTAATTTATCTGAAGAAGTTTAAAGATCAATTTAATTTTTGAAGAAATTTAAAGATCAATTTTATACAAATGAAAGTTTATCAATTTATTTTTTTTACAAAAATTTAGGATCAAAATATAAATTTTCTCTAAATTTATTGTGCACAGATAATTTCAAGAGAGATTCGATGCCCTTGTCGTTTTGTGCTCCATCACGATCAGAAACTTATCTTTCATTAATAATACAAGACCTAAATTTGAAAAATAGAATAAATTGTTGATTTAGTTCAAAGTAATGCATTGACGTCAAATATTAGAAACAATGGAGTTTGTTTTTTTTATTAAAATCAAGAAACTGAGTTTGATACAATTTATTGTAATTAATATGCATTGTTTGGTTTTTTCACCTTAAATTTGTACAAAACAATCTTAACAGGTTTTTGAATTTTCACGTCAATGTACTTATCTTAGAAGCATAATAAAATTAATTGTTTGCCATTATCATTTGAGACTAAAAGACTTTAAATTGTTAATAAATAATATAAAGCCATGATCTAATATATTGGATCATCCCCCCCCCCCCCCCCCCCCCCCAAAATCCCCAACCCCCTTCAACACACACAATTATATCATACGATTTTGTTTGAAAAAAGGATAATTTGAAGATAATTAAAAGACAAAATTATCTTCTTTGAAAGAGAATTTTTGAAGGACGATAATTTCTTTCTTGGTTATTTCTCTTTTAAACAGAACCTAAAAGTAAAAGACTATTACGAGTCCTCATTTATGAATCATTCAATTCAAGGGTCCAGATGAGAATAGTCAATGGTATGTATTTACACTCATTGACCACAACCACTTTTCTAATTAAGCTAGTTAAGGTACCTCCATGTTTTTTCCATATTGTTACACGTCAGCAAATAAATTACACCAACTGCTTTTCTGTACTCCTTTTTCTTTGGGTGGGGATCCTTTATTTTGACATCTTTGACAAGAAATTTTTAAATAATTTAAAATTTTGAAAAATAGAAAAATATTTATAATCATATTTTTTTAACTTATAGATCGATTGTATTTCAAATTTCATATAATTTAAGTATTATTTCATATTCCATCAAAGACCATCAAAATTACATGATATTTACAACGGTCTATATTTAACGGTCTTTGATGAAATATCAAATGGTTCTTAAATTGTATGAAATTTGAAACATAATCAAAGCATAAGTTAAAAAAATAAGTTTGTCATTTTTTCTATTTTTGAGAATTTTTAAAAAATGATTATCAAGATAATAATTATCGAGCCACCCTTTTTTCTTTTTCAAAAAAAAAATGAGAGTAATATCACCTGAAAATGATACATCCTTATTTCGGATTAAGAAAAAATGTGAATTGATCCAGCAAGGAACAGAAAGGATTTCGTTCCGTTTATTTAAAAAAAAAAACTGTTGGGATTAAAATGACTCCTGGAAGTTTTCTGGAGAAAAATGGATTATTATCGATCTTAAAAAAATTATATTGATAATAAATATCAAGCCGACTTTACTGGCATTAAAAGCCTATTAGCCTGATAACATTTTCCATGTAAGATTTACGGAGTTGCAAAACCTCAAGAAATCATGGCCTCTAAAAGCCCATAATTACAAGGCAAATACCCCAAGTTGGGCAACATAAATTCATGAGGTCTCTTTAGTAACATAAAAAAAAATACATATTCTCATCCTCTGCTGCACTGCACCGTATAATACACCGTATTGTTCGTCTGATGAGTAAATCTAAAAGGAAAGAGTAAATCTAAAAAAAACTCTATAATCTATCCGTTCGTACGTACGTTGCTCAGCAGAAGATGAGGACCCAAAAAATACCCATGCCTTTGGACCAGAATTTTATATATTTTTTAATTTTCGTTTTGGGCTTCACTTGGTATTTGAGATGGTTTGTTGTTTTGCACAGAGCATGAATACAGCTGACGGAGGGGGTATGCAGATGCTTGTGAGAATATCTTCCTTTTTATCCGAAGTTTGTTGCCCTTGTACTGCATCTCTCTCTCATTTTTTCGAGTAATTAGAAGTGTTTAGTAGTATATCAGTGGAGGGAACTGGTTTTCAGCGTATCTGACAGAATAGTTTAGTCTCCGTATTAGGCGTAGGGATATTCTCATTGTTGCCCTTGTACTGCATCTCTTTGGTTAGAATCTGTTCGGATCTTATACTCGAGCTTTAGATGGCAGAGCCACAGTAGCTCGTTGCGTAGGTCATACATTTTTTCATATAAACCCCACAAAAGCTGATTTCATAAAAGAAAATTATGGCCAAGAAAGAGCGAGGGAGAGAGCAATTTACACCTCGTCCTCGCACTACTTCTTTAGGTTTTCTTTTTCTTTTTTTTGGGAAAATTTCCTTCTTTTCATTTAATAATATACTCATACAGAGGCAGCTAAATTACTTATTGTTCCTTTTTTTCTCTCTACAACCCAAACCCTAAGAATAAAACGTCTGGGCCGATCTTTCCTTTGCAGGCCGCCGCAACAACACAGTCCCTTTCCCATCAATCGGACCCGCAACCCAGTCAGATTCTCTCCTACTATTATATCCCGCAAACGCAGTACTCACAACACCACTATCACTACTGTCAGCGTACAAAAATGAAGAAGCCACATTAGGTACTGGGTTCAGACCCAAATCCCCAAAGTGCGGGTTCGGGCCAGCTGAGAGGCCCGAACTTGTCCGGTCCGAGTCACCAAACAAGTAATCACTATAAGACTCTTCATTGCTAGTTGAATTTCGGGTGCTGTCGACACTTGTCGTGCTTTCAGTACTCATGCTGGACGAGCCTTCATCAGAGTTGCTGAAGAGAGAGGAGCTGTCACTGGAATATTCAATCGGATAGCGGGTTCCGTCTTCAAATAAGTAGAAAGGGGGATTGGTTGAGTTTGGGCCTGATGAACCCCCCAGATTTGCTGGAATTGATGGTTTTGTTTTTCTTCGCACTGGGTCGATCGCCATGGCTTCGCGTACAGAGCTTGGAGCCCTTGGTGAGCACCTGACATTAGGGTTGTGGATTAGAAAGTGATCTTTCAAAATGGGTCAGATTAAAGCTGAAATTAGTTTTGATAAAATGTTTGGTTCAAAAATCAAACCCAACATTTTTCTCAGCTAAAAACCTTGATTCAGCAGAAAGTTAAAAAGAAAAGAAAAAATATCCCGCCAGTTGAGGTTGGCCTTGCCATTTGACACCTAGTTACATGATTTTGCAATTCAATTACCTGGCATAGAGAAGCATGTATGCACATTTGGACAAGACAACCTCAGGAGAAACTGGCTCCACCTGAAATGAACCAATCGAAATCAAGCACCTTGTAATAACTAACACAAAAGAAGATACAATGGAAAAATCCCCTTGGAGCTCTTTTCTATGTAAAATATGCATAAGGCTCACCCTTTGTGTCTATAACCTTCCAAGAATGACAACTATGACACAAAACAGCTTTTCAAAGGTTCAGAAAACTACAAAAGGAATATATAGATATTATCTATTTATTAGGGTAAGGGCAGGTACCATGCTGTCATTGATCTCGTACCACTTCCCATGAGTATCCTTCACATAGCATACATAGTGGCCAGAAAAGGCGGCATTATTGACATCCCGATGAACCACGACAGCATAGAGACTGTAGACGGGCGACTTATCATCAGTGCCACTCATGTACTTGGCCAGATTCAGGTGCTCTGGAAACCGTACTGGCTTATTTATCTTCCCAAACTTGCCCAACTGCCAGAAATCACAACAGAAAAAAAAAAATACCATCAGATTTTGCAGTAGGTAGGTGGAACTAGGTTTTTTTTTTTGGCTGTATATATCCACCAAGTTCAAACAATTTTAGAATGGACAAAAGAGCAAAATTTTTTAGAAGTAATATTAAAATTGTTAAAAGAACTTAATTGAAAATAATACCAATAATCATTGTTTCTAAAGAGAAAAGAAGAAAAAGGAATTGAAATGGTTGAGAACTGTACCTGATATCGTTTCAGAGCAATGGTAAGCACATTTGGAGCCTCCAGTATGGTCATCTTCTTCCTTGCACGCTCATACGATTTGCATCTGCACTCAAATATAGGGAGGGAGGGTCACCGATGATAGGTTTACAAGAAAAAGTACAGCAAAAAAAAGCTTAAAAGAACTAGTCATTATTGGCAACCAAGCTTTTAAAAAACGTTTAACGGCTCTTAACGATGAGGCGAGCAGTTAATGGTTTAACGTTTAAACGGAATTAAACGGACGTTAAATCATAATTCGGATATTTTTATAAAGTCTATTTTTTGACATTTACAAAGAATAAGTTATGTATATTTATACTTAATAATTAAAAAAATAATGAAAATAAGCAAAAATAATTATTATATCATTAGTGAGTGCTTAATCTAATTAATACTACAATATTATCACATCATAAAAGAATAAACAAAAATAAGAAGTTCTAAAGAGTTGGACACTATAAAATATATTTTAATTTTTTCAATCATAAAAATTCAATATGTTTATTTTGAGCGTTTAAAATTGCTCATAATATATAACTTCACACTCAAATGAATTTAATAGTATTTAATCACTTTGAAATAATATAAATAAACGTTTTATTAGGATTAAAATAATTTAATTCTCAAAAAATGATTAAAACGGTTTTTTCTCAAATACTTAACGTCAAAGGGTCTAAAAAACGATTACACGGTTTAAACGGAGTATAAATTCCGTTTTTTAAAAGCTTGTTGGCAACATACACCTATTAAAAAAGAAACTTCCTGAACCAGAGAGAACACACAATTTTAGGCAAGTCGGGCTTACAACCAGGTACTTGTTAGCAAAATAAAGGAAAAAGAAGAAAAGACAAAAGAAGAGTATGATCTACCTATCACACTGGTACTTATTATCTCCATCCAAGACCTCAGTAGATGTGAACTTCACAAGTGCATCTTCTAGGGTGGTAATGTTTCCTTCTATTGGTACTGTCAGATCCATCATCCTTTCACACTGCTCTGAACTCCCCTGACACTTCATACACCTTATCTGTACAAATAGGCAAATATAAACCCACTTAAAATTTTCAATTTGAGTAATGGCCATGATGGATTAAAATCAAGCTATAGAGTCATTTCAAGTTTAAAATGTAGGAAAACTACCTTGGAGCGCAAATAACCCCCAAATATTAGTTGCACAAGTGTTGTTTCTTCGGCTAGCCGATTGTTCACAGTAATACCAGCTTCCTTGATGCACACTGACTGCATCTTCTCAATCACATACCTATAATTAAAAAAAAACAAATAATGAAAATAAGTTTCTTAATTCATTACTGTGCATGCAATGAATTTCAATAATGCTGCTTCCTATGATTCCTACAACAAATATTGACTGCAGCTTCTCAATTACATACCTATAATTAAATTCCTACCAAAAATTACTACAACCAAATAATAATGTGGTTTCCTTATGAGAAAGCACTGTATGAATATGGAATTTTCTTTCTATGGAGTTTCAGCTGGTATAAATTTGGAATTTCTTAATTCATTTTCTGTTGCATGCAATGAAGTGAATAGTGTTTTCATACTTCATGAATTCATGCGCATCTTCTTCACGACCAACGCCGAAGGGGCTTCCAGCATTGCTCAGACCAGATAGAATATTGCCTGGTGACAAGCTTGATTTGCCCTGCTTTCCCTTGAAAACAAGCCTCTCAAATTCACAAGTGAAGCACCACTCTGTTTTTAAACCACCTAAAACAGAAAAAAGAGGTAAAAACATAAAATTACACTTTGATATAGGAAGTAATTTATTGGTAGAGGAGACGCAATGCATACATTTCTTAGTATGGAGCCCCTCAAGGAGATAGGCAGTCAGTGGGCGAGTAAATGTCAAGCATTGAAACACGGTATTTGCATAACAGCTGGACAATGAAATTAGAGAAAAATTACATTAATTGTACTTGCAATCATGTTAAAAGAGAGATAGAAGTGACATTAACTAGACAATTACCTGTTACCACAATTGGCTAGCCCGAATGGCCGCAAGTCCGTTCTGTCACTATTATAGAGCTTGAGAAAGAGGTCATAGGGGAAAAGCATCTGGTGCCATTAAAAAATCAATAAGCTGCTTAGTATCCATATGAGTGCATCATTACATGCAGGCACTTAGGAAAAGAATCACAATAACTTAAATGCATTAAAAAAAGCTTCACAATTTTTGTTGATTAACAACAGCAGGTCACAGCGAGGTTAATAAAAAGATTCCAGTGTAAAAATATTTTTCTTTGTGAACCAGAGGGTAAAGATTTATCTTTAATAAGATTGCAAAGGTTCATAGCAAATGTTTTGAGCCATTTAGGGATCAACAAAAGTAGGAAACATTTAGGGATAAACAAAAGTAGGAAACATTTACGAATAAACAGAAGTAGGAAATAATAATATTACTACAAGAACTTTGCAAAAGAAACCATAAAAGCTTTTGCAATCAACAATCCTCCCCATTAAGGCTAATTCTCATTCAATTTGGCCCTTTAGTTAACATGATATGTTGCTAAACTAAATCCCTAGCTTTACGAATAAACAGAAGTAGGAAATAATAATATTACTACAAGAACTTTGCAAAAGAAACCATAAAAGCTTTTGCAATCAACAATCCTCCCCATTAAGGCTAATTCTCATTCAATTTGGCCCTTTAGTCAACATGATATGTTGCTAAACTAAATCCCTAGCTTTATGATGTTATATTACTCATCTTAGGCTTATCTTCAGCACTTTTCATCACTCAAAAAACATTTCATCCTTAGCCCTTCTTTCTAAAACTAGCTGCATTTCATGAAAATTCAATTTGATAGCTCTCCTGCAAGCTGTACTCGTCTCTAAACAAAATTTATTAGTTATGAATTTTTGTTCCAAGTCAAAATTGCATCTTCAATAAATGACCAATTTTCACTAATTTTGCATCTTGCCTTGAGTTTGCTCTTTGGGATATGCACATGTTTAAAGGTTTATAACATACAATAGAGAAGTGAAAAAAAATGATAAATGCAACTGAGATTTTCATAGAATATTTGAAACTTCAATGCATACCAAATCAGAAGGGTAATGCCTTGTTATTTTAGAAACAGAATGCTGCTTGACAAAGTTCTTGACGGAAGTCGATGTTCCATTTGCCACAGCATCCTCATTATCCAATGATCTAGTGGCATTTCGCAAAGCTTCACCAACTTTCTTGGCGGAATCTGCTACGAGAGAATGGACTCTTCGGTGTGCCACCATCTTATCGGCTGTAACCTCCTTTACTGAACTCTTGGAGCTTTTCAGAGCACGCTTTCGAGTACCTGATCCACTATTGGGAATCATAGGTGGTGTCATACTGCCAGACTTAACAGGACTGTCGGTTTTTTCTTTATTATTTGCTAAAATTCTCTCTTCTGTTAGCCTACTAGGAGGAGACATGACATTGACAGCTGGGGTCATAGTGGCCGTATGCGGCTCTTCAGCAGGGACAGCTGCTGTCACTTTATTACCAGAAACCTCTGGTCCAGATTTGTTGCCGACTTCGGTTTCATTTGGCGTACCATTGGCCTTGGAATCTGCATTAATTGTGCTCGACAAGGTGTCAGGTTCAGCCAATGGGGTTGCTTTGGTAACTTTCTCCTCAGATGATTGAGAGGGAGTGGGTGCTTCAAATTTCGGGCTGCTGTCAGCCATGCTTGGCTTGTCTACACGTGCAGCTTTTGAATTTGAACTTGGAGTTGGTGCGCTTGCTTGACCATTGGGTTTGTTATCGGTTTGAATTTGTGGCTCACGGCATTCATCCTTGTGACCTTGTCTCCAATGAATAATTTGGCACTTTCCAGAGCTGAAAATTTACACCCATATTTGGAAATTAGTAATTCAAAATCAAGAGAAGTACGCACAATATCTCTAAGCTTTTATAATTTCTAAAATTGGATTTAATCCTTTTCAGTTGATCAGCATTTATTTTTCTATTTCAAAACGGAAAGAGTACAAATTGCTCCTATTTCAAACCCTAATTGAGATAGCAAAATCACACGATCCTTCAACAAGTGAGCTAAAAATAGGGTAAAATCATCAATTCCGAAATCCACGGTCAAACTACGCCCTAAGCCCCAAATTACATCCTTCTGTTGGAAAATGAACACAGTAACCCTAATTCTAAAAATCCAATCGGAATTCCCACTGATCACGACTGAATACCTCGAGCAACACAAGAACCTAAGAGCATGTCCTAACAAAAAAAAGGCAACAGAATCAATCTAGAACTACAATTAAGAGCTAATCCGTACCAGTATCTCACAGCCTTGCATCTCGCACAGCGAGTTGTCGTCTCCCTAAAGCAAACCGCACAAAAAGCTTTCTTCTCAGTCACCGGTGGAGAAGGCGCAACAGACACGTAAACATCCGGCTGAGGCATAGCTGGACTCGGTGCATCATCGTACACCACAGGCGGCGTCTGTGGCATCCACCCAGCCTCACGCACGATTGAGGCCGAATATTCCCTGTAAGCCTCCATCTCAGCTCGTTCGGCCTCGGCAGCGGCGAGATACGCCAATCGCTTCACCTCCTCCGCCCGAGCCGCGGCGTTGCGCCATCTCCGACGAACTAAAAGGAACAACACCGGGCCTAGCACGAGGAGCACGAGGGCCCACCCCAAGTGCCCCCCTGTATCCCCCATTCTTAACCGGCGCCTCTCTCCACACCTCCACACATAGATCTCTCTGGTTCCTCAACCTCACTTCATCCAACAGCACCAGATCGCTTCCTTCAACCGGATCCGATAGAAAATTTCTGGTTCCAACGCTACTTCCTTGTATTTGATCACTCCAATTTACCACTGAAATCACCGAATTTCAAGGGGAAAGAGAGGTGGAAACTAAGGAGAGGGAGAGAAGAAATGGCACTGAGGAGAGAAATTGGTTCGAGATCAAACGGACGGATGCGAGAGGTTTCCTTATCCGGCGGCCAGAAGAAGACAAGGTATAAACTGTTGGTGGCATTAGGAGAAAGAATATCGAAACCGGATAGTGAAGTTATTCCCGCGGATCAGTGGAACAAAACTGGTGTGCGGAAAAGAAAAGAGGTAGAGGGGAAGAGGAGGTAAGGAATTTAACCCACGCAGCCCTCCTAGGATGTCTATCCCTTATTCCCCTTTGTCTCAACCGTTCGATCTAAAATCGATCCTCAAATCAACGGCTGATTCAGAACTCGCGTCTTGCGATTCACGCAATGGAATCATCCGTATAAATGTGTGCACGTAAATAATTCTATGCGGAACAGAGAATCGACCGTTGAACGCTAAAGGACGAAAGATTTGGACCGTTCACGAGCATTATCGGCCGCATACCAGGAATTATGCGGAGAAAGAGGAAGTGGAGGACAGGTGGCGACATGAGGGGATGACGTCTGGACCAAGTCATGCGACGTGCCTTACGATCCATTTTGGACCGTCCGATTAAATGCCCCGGATCGGCGTCAGCTAATTGGAACCGCTGGATTACCTGTTTGTCTTTACCGGGTCGGATCACGCGGGACCCGAGCGCTGCGTGTTACCACGTCGGCTTCGAATTTAAAATTCGCCAACGTGGCGTTTATGTTATTTAGCTATCGGATTACTGTTCAGCACGAATCTCAAGAGAGATTGCGCGATAGGAGAGGCGGTCGGGATGTGTGTAAAGGCGAGCAGCTTAACCGACAGATTTGGAGAGCTTTATCGATTAAAGAATTATTAATTAGCTTTTAACTGTTAGATTAGCGGTGCAAATCACGTCACATGCTTTGTTGTACGGATGTTTAATAAGGTCTACTCCTTGGATTTTCTGTGGCTTCAAACTGCGAAGACTTTGAAGCGTCAAGGTCAATGGAGCGAGATTTATTTTATTTTATTTTATGGGGCACACGTTTACCATTTTTTATATTGACTTTAATCCAGATTTTTCATAATAGAAAAATAATTGTGGGTGTTTTATTATTGTTATGTATGATTCGTGTTAGTCCTTCAAATTAAAAAAAATCTTAATTTCTTAATAGAAAGCTAAACAACTTTATAAATTTGTCCAAATTTTAACACATATAATATTAAATGATAAACAATACATTTACAAGTTAAATCTTCTAGATTTGATAACACTGTGAAAAAATATTATATAGATGTTTCATAAAAGTTACAATGGAACTAATTAGCTAATTTAGTATGTAATTCTCCTAATTAATTTAAAAATATAGCAACATGTGTAAGCATTATAGCATTTCTTTGAGCATCTTTATAGAGATCCAGCTCTTTAATCTTCTTTATGCAGTTGGTATATAAGGCTTTTAATTAAACGTATATCAATTCTTGATTGCTTATATCTTATTAGATATGCACCATATTTTTTTTTATTTAAGATGCCAGAAAGGACAATAATAACAATTAAATCAATATTGAAGAATAACACAATAACCCATATAGACTTTTTCTAATTTGCAGTTATATTGTACAATTATATGAAAAAAATAATTGACTAATTTTGCTACAAATCAGAACTTATATTATATATAGATGAAAAAAATCCGACTAAAATTAATAGACATAATTTATTCAAATATAATAATTATTAAAATTTTAATTCATAGTAGCGCAAAATAATTAGGTTGTGAAAATTAAATTAAAATGAGCTTTTTATACTACCAATGATTTGCATCATCAATCAATGAAATTATACATCCTTGGTCCCTACAACATCAAATGCAGTAACTCAATAAATACCATTAAAACCCCAAATCAAATATTTCCAACATACACTAATTACCAAATAGATTCTTCCAAACTCATTGCATCATCATCCAAATAGCCCTTTTCGTCCCCGACAAAAAAATCAGGAATTAATGGATCTCCACTAAAAAAAAAGAAAGAACCTTACGTAGTAAAATGGTAAAATATTTGCATATTTCAGATTAGAAAGGGGAATGGTCAAATGCATATTATGTTATATGTTTTGTCGGATTATCCAAAGTTCAAAACTAAAATTAATTCATTTCTCAAGTCCGCTGGTTGATAATTCGGGTTAAATTTTAATTTATGAAAGAAACTACACTTGTAGTAAAAAAGTATTTTTTTTTTTTTTGAAGCACCAGTTGATCAGTGTTTTGATCTTACAAGCAACTTTATTATTGTTTATTTTTTGCTTGTTTGGCGACTATTGGAGTAATAACGAAATGTCAAAAATAATATGATATATCGGCTAAATACAGTTGCTCGATGTGCATTTTTAGAGGATTTAATAAAATGAGTTAGATAATGGATTAGTGGTATACAAAATGGAAATTAGTATTTTATATTATTTATTCATCATCATTATTTAAATACTAATAATAATGATGATAACAGTAATAATTACTATTATTATTTTATTCATTACTATCATTATTATTAATATTATTATTATTATTATTATTTATCAATCCCCATAATGTACATTTGTTCTAATTAGACTGGATTTTTAAAATGAAAAAAAACAAAACTTGGATGTTTCAATTAAAAACAATTATTGAAATAAACACTTGACTATGAAAGTTCAAAATAACTATTAGCAACCATTGTTAACTTATGGGACTCGATCTTATATGATTGTATGTAGCTCTTTCTTATGGGACTCTTATTTTGTGCTAGGTAGATGTTGTTTGTTGTATGTTGAACAATCCCCTTCACACATACAAGGAGGATGATATGTTCGTTTTTTTGTTTTTTAGTATGGGAGTTGATATACCGATATTGTTATTGATATCATTATTTATATCGATTTTATTATTCATATTAAATGAGTTATTATTTATGTTAGCGATTTTATTATGCAATTTATGTGTATAGTATTTTTATTATTCAATTTAAGTGGGTTATTATTTATGTTAACGATTTTATTATGCAACTTGTGTGTATAGTATTTTTATTATTCAACTTAAGTGAGTTATTATTAATACTAGTGGTATTTAAATTGAATAATAAAATACTGTATAAAATAAATTGTATAATAAAGTCGTTAGCATGAATAATAACTCCTTTTACATGAATAATAAAGTCGGTATCAATTATAATATTAACAATGATATCTCCCAAACATTTTCCTTTTAGTATTACTTTTGCAACTATATATGAATTCTCGTTGATGTAAAACCTAAGCTAACAATTTCAATGAAATCGGTGACCCTCTTGAGGTCGCTTTTCTCAACAAAAAAAAAAAGAGAAAAAAAACCTAGTAGCAACCATTGTTAACTTATTTTTCAAATTTCATTATTTCCAACTCTCATAAATTTGCAAATTTTTTTTCCATCAACACAACCACTTCTTTTATCTAGGATAAACATACATTTGTAAACTAAAATTGATACTATTTTTTGGAATAGTATTTGAACACTTTCTTTGGTTTGGTATAGCGTTGTTTTCACACAAGATTAATTAACGTGTTATTTCAGCTACTAATTATAAATAATGTGTACTATTTCAAAAAGGACGAGATTAATTAATCAACACTCTTCATGCACCAATTATCAGATCAACACACTTTTTACATTATATTGAACCCCCCCCCCCCCCCTTCACAATCACCGTGATGATGCGCCTGCTTAATGCACATCATAACGTACGAATATATACTTCTGTTTTGCGCGAAGAGAGGTGCTAAAGGAACCACATACCATTGCCGACATGGCCGGGTGATCGATCGGGGGGGGGGGGGGGGGGGCATGGTCAAATATGAGGGAATGCCAGTTCAAGGTTTCAGAGAAACACATGGCGTTGCTAGCTAGAAAGCAGAAAGAAAACCATTTTGTGTTTGAAAATGGATAGATAAATAGATAAATAGATAGATAGATAGATGCATGCATGCATGCATGCACAAGGATCAAATATAGTAGGGATCATGATGGAGAAGGATGGTACTACTGTTTGTGATGCAACACACATGAGAGATTCAATTCCAATAATCCCTCAGAATTTTTTAGAGGTCTTTTAGGGTTTCAGATCCTCTACTGACTAGTTTTGGAGTATATTGATTAGGATGGTGGTTTTCTCTTAATGTAATGTAACTTTAGAGTGAGTTTTCGTTCTCTTTAGGTAATTTAAATGTTTAGGTTTTCATAGTTTTAGGTATCTGTTGTTTTCCTTTTGTCAGTTTATGTACGAAAATTTAATTTAATCAAATGCCTACAGGCCTTCAACCTTCAAAAAAAATTAAAAAACATACTGATCCACACGTAATGAATATATTGTACTATTCTTTTTTGACAATCCACACACCCTTAATACCTTTTAGAAAAACACGTCAATGACAAACAAACATTTTTTTTCCTCAAACATAATTACATTCGTCTCGGCTATATATCTAATGTGCTCTTAAGAACACGGAGCCTCTCGGTGCTTCTAAATCAAAATCTTATAAAACTGACTTCAAATAAAAAATTCAAATTGCTTCATAAATTTTTCATATCAAAATTTTGTAGGATACCAAAATTTTCTATTTTAAGAGTCTTCTAACTATTTATTTCAAATTTTTTAAGATAACTTTAATAATAAAAAAATAATAATAAATTTTTGCATATAAAAATAAGTTTTTTTAAAAAATATAAAACAAATAGTTAGAAAATCCTAAAAATAGAAAATTTTGGTATCCTATGAGATTTTGATATGGCGAATTTATTGAGGAACTTGAATTTTTCATTTGAAGTCGATTTGATAGGTTTTTGAGTTAAGAGTACTGAGAGCATCTATGCTCTTAGGAGTGCACTAGCTTTAAATGACAAATCTGAGTAGTTCAATTAAATTTTCATATTAAAATCTTGTAGGATACTATTTTTTTTTCTTTTTTGGAGTTTTTTTAACTATTTGTTTCATATTTTTTAAAATGCCCTACTTTTATATGCAAAAATTTATTATTATTATTATTATTATTATTATTATAGTCGTTTTAAAAAATCTCAAAAAAAATTAGAAAATCCTAAAAATAAAAAATTTCGGTATTATATATATATTTTCCTTAGTGAAGGTAGAGACTCAGGCCCTTCTTTTTTTTTTGTTCATGAGAATTTAAATCTGTAATTTTTTGGAGACCATTCTAGTTAACTATCACTTGAATTACTAGATTATTTGCAGTCTCAACTAAATATATTTATTTTGTCGAGACAAAAAATCCATTATTATTATTTTTGAAAAATCAATGGAATATTGGTACTCTTGCACAAGATCATATAGATTATTTTTGGCAAGACCATGATCGTGACAGTGACTATGTGGTATGAACACACTTATTAACATCTGTATATAAAAAAAATGACTTGCTTTTCAAGAAAAAAAAATGATATAAATTCATGCAATCTGAACCACACTTGAATTGACATGATTGGTGCTCTAATTTTTCCAAAAATAGTCTTTGCCACGTCCCATTCTTTTGTACTTATTCATCATTTCCATTTTGTTTTCATAAATCTTTTTGGAATCTTTTTTTTTACCTTCTTTGTTTTGTTTTCTTTCTTTTATCGTTACCTATAGTTACCCGTTTTGTTTTGCTTTTGGCAACTCCTCAATAAAATTTGACGGTTTGACGATAAGCAATACTCCATTATAAGTTTATTAAAAAGGAAAATATTTAAAAAATATCATCATTGATATCATTATCGATACCGATTTTATTATTTTTATAAAATAATTTATTATTCATATTAACAATTTTATTATATAATTTATTTTATATAATATTTTTATTAGTTAACTTAAATATCACTAATATGAATAAAAATTCACTTAAGTTGAATACTAAAATACTGTATAAATAAATTGTATAATAAAATCATTAATATAAATAACAAAGTTAATATCAATAACAATATCAAGAATGATATATGTATATCAGCTCTCTATTAAAAAAAATATAATGAATGAATTTGAAAGACCATTATCTTATCTTTTGCAAAAAGTCGATTGGTTATGTATATATATTGTACTCCAGCCGTTTCATGACAAATACATGACAAATTTAGTTAATAATTACGCAAAAAAAGTCAATAGAATGACATATTTATCATCCACTTCTTACTTCTTTTTATCTTTTTGGCAAAAGGAGTTTGGTCAAGTGATTTATGAACTTAGCCAAATAAGATAAAAAAATATACGATAAAAAATTGAAAAGCATTTGTCCTTTTAGAGGCAAGACGTGAAACAGTAAAATTGTGAATGCCTTTCATCAATTTGGCAATGATTTAAATACTCTGAAATAATTTTCATTCTATCTCTAGAATTCTACATTTTTTTTTTCAATTTTGCTTTGTTTTGTTTTTCTTGGATGCTATCAAAGTACACGCACATCCAATATTTCAAGTTCATTTTTAAATTTTTATATTATAATTTGTACTTCATATCTATATTTGCTCTTTCAGAAAAAAAAATAATATTTTAGACATCTTTATTAGCTACAGTAATTTAAAATAAAGAACAAAAAGGTTTTTAATGAGGAAAAAATCATCATATTTCTTTATCAGCTACAGTATTTTGAAATAAAGAACAAAAAGGTTCTTAATGAGGAAAAAATCATCATATTTATTTTAATTATTCAATCAAGATAAATATTATTTAAAATTTTAGCTTCACTAAACATTTTAAAACTTTGAGGGCATTTGAATCTAACTTCTCTTAGTTCATTATTTCATTTTAGATTTTTTTCTAAAAAAAATAAATATTTATTATGAAATGGACAACCCCACCTTTATATTTTCTTTGCCATTAGAATCTTACTCATTCACATGATCTTAGAATTAAATAAGAGAGTTCTTCTTTAATTTAGACACCAATTATATGAATAATTAAAAGAACAAAAGTAAAGATAAGTAGTTTGTATATTTGCAGTTGCCGACATAGAATAACGAATTCTATTTTTCCCTCCCAAGGATTCATGTATAATATGTGGATCAAACTTTAATGATAAATTGGGGACGTTAATTTTGATTTACTTCATGTTACCTCAAATTGACATGATATTCCAAAAATGAATATCCTTATTCATTCAAATTTCAATAATTTTTAACATCTTACACAAACTGAACATAAAAAATTAAAAAAAAAACACTTAACTCGCAATAAATAGTTTGAATTAATCATTCAAATCAATTCAATAATTAATGACTTTTAAACCCATATTACATTTTTTTTCTCTCAACTCCCAAGTTACATTTCATTTCATATAATTGCAGAGAAGAAACATTGCAGAGGAGAGAGCGCGCTACATCTCATAAGAGGCCATGGCGATGGCACCGTCCATCTGCCTGGAATCCAAAAGCTGACGAGTACGTATGAGAAAAGGGAACTAATTAATAAATAATTACTTTTTTTACCATTTTCTTTCTTCTATATATAAAAGTAAACACGTCGCATTCTCATAATATTTTTATATGGCCGAGTGATGGTGATTGGTGATTTATTCGTGTCTAGTTTTTCAAAATTACTTTTTGAGTTTTGACCTTAAAGGTATTTCTAACTGATTTTTTTTTATTTAAGAAAATTATTATTTGATGTTAAATAAATAATAAAAATGTATGAAAAATTATAAATATAAGAGGGACGAATTTTTAAAATGTGTTTCTAAATCGTACGGACATAATGTATTAGCATTTTTTAATGTAAAAATAATATTTTATTAGAGCTGAATTTTTAAAATCCGACCCTTAATTTGAACCACAAAACCTCAAATCAGAAACCGAACTTTAGAAATCCGTCTCTTGAAAAGGAATCCAAAAGCCGACAAATACGTTGTGTTAGGATGCGTACGACAAAAAAACACTAATAATAAATAATTATTTTTTTATCATTTTCTTTATTCTATAAAAATAAACAAATCACATTCTCATAATACTTTTATATAGCCAAATGATGGCGATTGGTGACTCATCCGTGTCATAGTTCTTCAAAATTGTTTTTTGAGTTTTGACAATTGCCATCAAGGCATTTCTGGTGCAGCTGAGCTAACCTTTTTCTAATTCTCTGGAGACCAAGAAAGAAACCAAATTAATGCACTGGATATGTATCTAGACAGATATCTGGGTTCTATTCTATCTGTTCTATTTGTTTCTGTCATAAAGGGACTGATTTGTGGGTCAGAGAGAAGGATATGGAAACTGTTCTTTTCTTTTTCTTGTTTTGTTTTAGTAATTATTTTTAAATTCAGGGACTTTTAAGAAAAAAAAATAGAATTCAAGGGAGCTTTTATCTTTTGTAGTATCATGTCAGAATTAACTTTTTGTTGAGTGGCACCATTGAAAAGAATATTAATTTTCCAGATGTTTTAGATTATTCAAATTTAAACATGTATAGCTGCAAGGTTTCAATCATGTTACATCATCAATGTAGAATTGCAAGCATATTTTTTTTAATTTACAGTCAGCATGAAAAATAAGTTTTTAACTTAACTAATAAAAGACATGTTACAATGAACATGATTAAAGAGACAATTCTTTGAAAAAAACAAGTTTAATTTCTCTTGATTAAGCCAATACGAATCAATTGAATTTCTTGAAATACTTCTTTTAATGTTCTAACATGCTCTTTTGTTGAATTTTTTAAATAACATTTGATAGGAAAACAAAAAAAAACCAAAAATCACTGAGGCAAAAGGCAACTAACAAACTCAAGGGGGAGCACTGGAGAGTTCCATTACGTTTAAAATGGAGAGAATGATAATTAATTCAAGGAACAAAATGGGACCCACCATGTGTCCAGTACTCCAGTGCCAATCACCTGGATTCTTCTGTGGACCAGATTCCTATATCATTATGTTGCATTGGTAATTTCTTAATTCTTGCATGTGAATTCCATTCGTTTTATGCAAGGTTACACGCTTTGGGCAGTTAAATTTCTAAGATGAAAATCTAATTAAAAGATGGATGCTCTGATTGAAGCTATGTACAAATCCTAATAAAACCAAAAGGCTTTGAAATTAAAAGATTGACACTGCCTGGATTTCAGGCTTTAATTAATAAGGGAGCTGATATACAGATATACTTATTGATATTGTTTATCGATACGAATTTTATTATATACATTAAATGAGTTATTATGCATATTTTAATGATTTTATTATGCAAACTCATTTTGTAGAGTATTATCATTATGCAACTTAAATGAATTATAATGCATATAAATGGCTTCATTATGTAAATTTATTTTGTACAATATTGTCATTATGCAACTTAAATAAGTTATTATGCATATTAATGGTATTTAAGTTAAATAATAGAAATATTATACATAATAAAGTAATTAACATGCATAATAATTCATTTAACATATATAAATAAGCATGTATCGATGACGGTATGAATAATGATATCTCCATAACATTTTCCAATTAATAAATACACTATAGTCCTATAAACGAGATCCTTGTGATAATCAAGAACAACTCACCATATTTGTGTGATGTGCTTGTTATTTTCATATATTAGCAACTCACCATAGTAGACATGATACTTCTAAAGTAATGACTTGTCTCAAACAACAACAAAAACTTATATATTATAATAAAATAAGATATCAGAAAAGATCAACAGAGAAACCAAGTTTAAACTTTTATAAGTATGGGATTTTATGATATTTAATCAAAAGTAAAATAGGTTTTTGCAAAATTTATTAAAATGTTATCAAATATTCAAATGAAATTTTATAGGGTAACATTAATATCTTAGAGAAATTTTAATATGTACATGATAATGGCATAATCATGTTTTTCATAACAGTAATTGACCCTAAATTCAATATTCAGTCTATTTACAAATAGATCCCTTATTTCTTTTTCCATTAAGAATTTTAGTTTTTTCAATTATTATTTTTGGTATATAACTTTAATGAGTATAATGTTGATCTAATTTATTAGTTGGCACAAGATTTGCTTTTACAAATTGTCTTTAATTGAAACTCCATACACTGTAATTTTTTTTTGAAGTACTTAGAAATTTTGACATTAAATTTCTTTGAACTTGTAATTGTTGTTACTTATATTAATTCATACTAACAAGTACTATTTAAGTTTATTAATGTAAAAAACCTATATATTAAAAAAAGATGCTATTTGTGTCCACTTAGTCTCTCTTATGTGGAAATTTACAAAGGAATTGCAATACCAACTTCCATATTCAAGGAATTCAGTGTTTTTTTTTTACAATTGATTAAAATCATAAGCTAATAAAAGATGATGAGTATGAGATTAGAATGTTCTAAAGTTAGTTAAGGGATATAAAAAATACTTAGAGAAATATTTTCTATACCCCATATTTTGAACTCCACATCTGCGCATCAAAAATATTTATATTAAATGAATACTTAATTATATATATATATCTAAGTGTTTATAGTTAATATATAAAATATTTATCACTTCTATGATTATAGAAAATTTTAAATTAAAAATTTTGTTATACAAATAAAAATACAACTTACATAATTTTTAGTTTTAACAATATAAAATATAAATATTTTTAAAATAAAATATAAATATTTTCTAAAAGAATTATAAACACATCTATCGTGCAGCAAGAGTTATAATTATCACCTCTCAAATACTTATTAGGGACAACCTATTAAAAAGAACATGAATAGAAGATTATTCATCTCTTTTTTTTTTACACGACCTAATTCTACTAATCACAATTTTTTTATTTAATTAAAACTGTTTGTTTAAGGTGCGTTTGGCATTCTTTATTTATTTATTGTTTTTATTTTCTAAAACAGAAAACTGTTTTTTCTTCTTTAATTTATGTTTTTAAAATCTCCATTTGAATTTCTAAAACTTGAAGCTGGTTATCACCAACACTATTCTTCACTCCATGCATCATAATTTTCTGCTCTTTCCTTAAAAAAAAAATAAAAAACTGAACAAATTGATTCTCAAAAATTTAAACACCAAATGAAACCTTATCATGAGTATCAAATTTTACTTTTTAGGTAGACCCGGAATTTGTTGTCTGTCACAGATTCCACAGGTCATATCGTTTCCAAGGGGTCATTTCATCAAACACATGATGTGCACATAGATAGGAGTAGCTTTTCTATTACATGATCACCTAATAAATCCACATGAGTTGCTGGTTGTTGTGTTGTCAAATTTATTCCAATTAAACATAAAGGTGCCGTTCGTCAATGTTTTCTTTAGTGTTTTTTAAGTTTTTTTTTAAATTTTTTTAGTCACTTAATTTTTCTGAATTCATCCTTTTTACCACGAACTAAGAATACTTTCTTTCTGAATTCATACTTTTTAACACGAACTAAGAACACTTTTTTTAACTTTTTTTATCCGAAATTTTAATTCATGACTGTGTTTTAAGATATCTCTTCCCATAAATTAAGCCTCATTAATTCTTATTCATGGATTAAGATAATTCAATATGAGTTTCTTAATATGAATTAAAATTTAACCATTTTCTTATAGCCGAACGGCCCCAAAGAGATTAAAGTAAGAAAACCAGATTTATTTAGAAATTGGTTGATGTACATGGCATAAGAACTGGAGTATGAACTGTAGAAGCATGGCAATTTATCTCCTCAGAAGCAAACAAATAGAAAAGAGATATCCCTAATCTGTAATAATAATTATTTCAGATGCTCAAGCGTGTTACTGTTGCGTTATAGTACTCAATTTTTTTTTTCCTTCTGAAGGATTTTTTCAGATGCTCAAGTGCGCTACTATTGCGCTACAGTACTGAACGATAGTAGTGCGTTATAATGACTCGATTTTTTTTATTTTTTACGGACTTATATAAGTGTGTCATGTTTTGCTTTTTTTATTGGTCAAAATTGTATAGTTAATTTGACATTTTTTTTAAAATAATCCCATACGAAATTTGATAAATTAATAGACCTATTTATTTCTTTTTTTATCAATTAGATTTACTTTTTATACTTTAAACAAAAAAAAATAGATTCATGATTCGATTTTATTTTTAGATCATCTATTTTTCCTTATTCTTGTAGTTGAATTTTGAATTACAAAAAAAATTATTAAGAATATTTTTTTCATCAATTATATATGTGAAATATGAAATAGTAGTAGTTATATAGTAAATTTGGAATGCATTTTTTCTACTAAATTTAAGTCAACTTAATTGTATTTCTTTCTCTAGCATACGGACTCATTTTTTTTACTATTCATTTTGATGAACAAGTTGGTATATAAATTTAGTAGTTAGGAAACTTCTGTCTAATTGTATTATTTTAAATTATGTATCAAATCTAATTCAATTTTTCTCCATTGTAACTCGTATTTCTTCATTTTTGCAGCTGAGAGATATATAAAGTATATGATATATCATTATTGATCAACGATATTGATACATAATAGTAGAATGTGATGAAAATAAAAAAAAGACGTGAGACAAAATGCATGAGAAAGATGCAGTTGATAACTGTTATGAAAAAATCAATTTTCCATTATATTAGAATGACAAAATTATTGTATAAACACCATATTTTAATTTGTTTAATATTTCTTTACATTTTCATAAGTGATATTTTATTTGAATTCAGCTTAATTTTGTCTTTTCCCCCTCTCAATTTTTAATTTTTAATTTTATTTCATTTATTTATGGTACTTTTACATTTGATGACTTTAAAATTTTATTCAATTAAGTTATCTTAAAAAATTAAATTTTATTTCATCTGATTTTAGTTTGCTTTTAAAATTTATATTAAAAATCAAGATCATCTTAAAAAAAATTTTACTCACTTTAAATTGTAGTTTTATTATAATCTATTGATAATGAGAATACATATTAAACTGATTTTTTGTGAAATATAATAAACCTTTTAATAATATATTTTTTGGATCCAATAAATTATTTTGCTATTATTAAATTCATTTAATATATTAAAATGCTTCCAAATAGTAAGGCTTTTTATTATCATCATGTGATGAAGTTCTCGCTAACTCAATTTTATTTATGAAAACATTATATCCATAAGTAGTTGGATCAGATAATTTTATATATGACACATCAAAACGCACAAATTTTCTGGTGGCTTTGAACGCCTCTTTGTTGACCCCTGATGCACAAGGTTAGAAAAAAGAAGAATGAGACAACACGAGAGGTCAAGGGCATTGTTGAAACTTGAAAGTGAAAAAAACAAAGAGCATTATTATTATCCACATGAGTTTAATTATATATATTAAATAAATTATTATTATTATATATATTAATAATTTTACTATATATAATATTATTATATAATTTAAATAAATTATTATATATATATTAATAATATTTAAATTAAATAATAAAAATATTATATATAATAAAATCATTAACATTCCTAATAAGTATATATATATATATATATATATATATATATATATATATATATATAAAATAAAATTTACATATTAATAATAATAATATCTTCATAATATTTTCTAAAATAAAAAAACGTCTCCTCGTTGTTTCCAAACATCCCTTTTTTTAGTCCGCTCTGTTAAAGAAAAAAAATGGAAACAACGTCATTCCGCCAAACACGTTTTCATTCTTTTTCACTTAGTCAAATAAATGAGCCACATTTTTTTAATTTCCCCATAGGATAAGACATATATATTTATAAGGGTAATTTCAAAGATTTAGATTTGATTTGGGTTTCCTTTTTAAGCGTTCATCGAATTAACTAGTAAATGAAACATATTCCACTACTAAAAAATTCATCATTATTTTTTTATCATATATAAAATATAATCATCAGTTAATTGCCTATAAAATATAAACAGTATCACTACAATAGATAAATAGTAATTTTCTCATAACACTATTTTCATTACTATGAAGAAACAATAATTTTTCTCAAAATTTATATATATATATCTAAACTCTCACCTGATCCATTATTATTATTTTTTTAAAATCAGACTGGACACACTGATACCATGTCAGGTTGGTTATTTAAGACTGGATTATATTTTGTTGGTTTTGCTTGCATGTACCAGTAAAGGACTAAATGCATACACATACACATACCTATACTTTTTTTCATGATATTTCTCTGATCCGACATTTATTTCTTTTTTGCTCCAGTACTTCCATATGGTACAAATTAGATTTGTCCTTTGTATCATTCACATGCAACTGGAAGTGCTTGTTTTTTTAATAATAAATTTGACAACCAAGTTAAATCCTTGACATCAGCATTAATGTACTTTTTTTTTTTGCTTTCTGATATGTGTTTATTTCTCTATAGTCTAGACAGTGTCTGTTCCTGGTGTAGCTTGAGAAATTGACAAGAGTTGCAAAATGCTAAGATTTTTAGTGATAAATTTCTGCTTTGGAATGATTATAATAAGGTCTAAAATTGTTAGTTCATTTATAGTATGAATGTAATTCATGAGTAATTTGTTTGTATTCTGTAATGCATATAAATAAAGTTAAATTATTGTAAAAATATTTGTATTTGAGATGAAATATGTATGAGTTAAATTGTGTTTTACAATTTCAGAATAGTCTATTTAAGTCGCTCAATGTGTTTCATATATTAAAATTTTGTAGGAGATCATTTTTTTATATTTAGATTTAAATTATTTATTTAGATTTTTAAAATAATAACCCTAATGCATAAAGCCATAAATAAATATTTTTATTTTCTTATTTCTATAGGTCTATCTTTAAAAAAATATAAAGAAATAGTAAAAATGTTGTTATTCTATGAATTTTTAATATATAGATGCATAAAGTGAATTAGCTTGACTGTTTGGATATAACATATAAGAAGACATATGAATTATTTGTATGTTGGTCAAAACACAAATGGTCGTATAATAGATTAGCTCCATATAAATATATAAAAAGATTCGATCTTTTAATGAAGAAAACAAATTCTACGAATAATTTGGGAACAATAAAGTTAAACCTAGTATTCATTTGATGATGCATGCATAATAAACAATGGTTAATATCAGACGATTGAAACATACATCAAATACTATCAATTTTTATTGACATAATACGTCTATCATTTAAATCGTACCTATAATATTAGATTTTAAATTTACGATTTAGTCGAGCTATATCTTATTATTTTAATGGAGTTTGGGATATGGGACCCATATTTCATGGATACCAGATAAACTTGAAAATTCTCACGAGCAAGTTGGACACAAAATTTGACATTTTTTTAGGAGACAAATGGAAAATTAAAAGTTAGGTTAGGCACCACTTGGTATATATACACGCATTAGGCTTGAATTTGACTAATTGCACGAGGTTTTGCATTTTTATACATAAAATATTGAACTTTATGTTGTATTAAATTCGTTAAGAATCTCAACAGCTTCATGCACTATAATAATAATAATAATAATAATAATAATAATAATAATAATAATAATAATTATTATTATTATTATTATTTTATTTATTTTGAAATAGTAAATGGGACCAACTTAGTTTATTTATTTTATTTATTGAAAAGTAAATGAATGAGACAAGTTAGTGGCCAAGGATTCACATATTTGTTATTTCCTTTCCTTTTATTTTTTTAAAATGTTAGTGACATCCCATTTTAATGTTTTATACATCTTGTGGGCTTGAGACTTTGGTCGTAAAAAAGTCGTAAGGTTTACAAATTCAAAGATCTAAAAATTAAAAATTTAGGTCCTTTTTGGTGGTTAAAACATAAGAAATTCATCAATTAAATGTTTAGACGCATCAAATATATAAATATATAATAGACATGCATACGACAAAACTATGTTTATTTTGGATAATTTCAGATGTCATCCCTATTTGGAGGAGAAGTCAAATTTATTGATTTTGATGTTCAAATTAATTGAATGTGTTTTAGAAATAATTTCAGTGGCACATTTTGAGACGCAACGAAACAATATTGGAGGCATTAATATTGAGTCAATATCAGGTGCGTTTCATGTCTGTTGCTATTTAATTATCCTTGAATTTAATGTCTTATTATAATCCATATCATATGTCAGAAAAAAAAAATTGGTAGTTCAAGTTCAAATTATAGACCATTTATAATTTGTAGCTTTAATTTAATTAGGGCTGTTTTTCGGATTTCGTCTCAAAAAATATTTATTAAAGAAAAAATTATTTAAAAAAATATTATTGTTAATCACAAATTTTTATGCAACAAATTAAAAAATAAATAATTATATTTCAAAAAAAATAATTTGTAGTGATTAATAATAATACAATTAGTTACATAAAAATTTTCATATAGAAATACAAAAATATTATACCATTTTAAATAAATATCTAATATCTTAAATACAACAAACATACCTTTAAATGAAAAAAAGAAAAAATGATGATGTGACAGTTAAAAAATCTTAAAATCCAATAACTTTTATAGAGTATAGATTGATTTAAAATGATCTATATATGTGAATCTTTCGATCAAGATTCAAAGTGTGTGGATTAGGTTAGTACAACTCATTTGACCAGAACCTCAATTAACAATTACAAAAATAAAAAAATAATTCTTGATATTTCCTTTTTTTTTTTTTTGACAGAGGATGGTTGGTTATGTATTGATTTTCAGTTTGACTGTTATCAAGGTAGGTGAATAATTGGAAGAAATTTCCAAATTTTGAAAATTGATGTTGTTATGTTTCTTTGAATTTATTAAGTCCACTTTTGCTTTATTTTTCTATTTTTCTATTGGAATTATTCAGTTAGAAGGTCTCTTCTTCTAACTAGATTACCAAACCCACTTTAATTTTCTTTGCATCTTTTTTGTTTTCTTAGTAATTAATTTTTAGTGCTAAGTCTATGTTAAGTATTTTTGTATATTTTTCTGTTGGCAGTAATTTTTTTTTCAGAATTCATTATATAAATAATCCACATGAAAATAGTTACATTTTTTTTTTCAGTTCAAGCTGGTGCAAATCAGTAATTTTTTTTATAAATCATTATATAAATAACCAAAATAAATAATATTGTTTTATTTTTGGCTCAGATTGGTGCACACCAGTATGTCAGTGGAATATCAGGTCTTGTTAGCAGAATATTTAAAACCAATACTAAATATATTTATTGCTGATTGCAAAAATTTAATTGTCCTTTTGTTTCTTCAAACCCTATTTATTACAAGCAGGCTTATATTCCCCTTTTGATAGGGAATATATATATATATATAGCTAATAATTTTATTTTCCAGTTGAGGCAAATGACCTGAGAAGATAATATACTTAACTTGATTTTTCTATGTTTTATATATCTCAATAATTTCATTTAGTCAAGCCTGCAACTATCTTTATTGACCTAAGTTGATGCATTAATGCATTTTTTTGGCTTGATACCGAGATTAACGTAGTATTATCAAGCAACCGACGCCATCTCCGGTGTTGTTTTCTGTATATATTTGCTTTTCAATTCTTAGAATAGAAAGGAACAGACAATGACACCATGTTTATACAGTGCAGAACTCAAAACTAATGAAGTATAATAATTCAAGTTGCACTTGAATATAATGAAGTGTTTAAAATTTGAACTAGAAAATAATTGAGATGTAATATAATCAGCAGCAACCAACTTGATCAGTGCTGATCAGGTGGTTGGATCTTAGATGATGTATATAATATTTACTTAGCATGCTATGCAGTTAGATACAAAACATTTTAATACAAAGTTAAGAATATTAATTCCACCTCCTATTTGAGATTGAAATAGTTTATGAAAGTTGAGAATATGTTTATTAACAACAACAATAATAAGTTATTTGCTTTACATTTGTCTTTTGTTCATTCTTACTGGTAAATGAATTCAAAAATGTTTTAGTTGATGTTCAGGAGCTTTAACGACGCTTAGTAAAATGCGTTTGATACGCCCGCACATTATTAATGGGTTGTCGTATTAGCTTAATTAGTGTAAGCTCTCGCATTAATTAAGAATGCTTGTAGAGTATCTAATTATCTATACTTGCAAAATTTACCTGCAATTCATTTTACATGAAAGTGCTTTCTTGAAAAACAACATGATGGTGAAAAAAAGAAAGAGTAAAAAACAACAATTGCAATTAAAAATTAAACTAGTTCTATTCTGATTTTTAATTCATTGTCTAATCTTGGTGATACATTTTTCTAATTTGATTTTTCACCACCCATTTTCCTTTGTTTTGACTAATTCATTTTGAATTGAAAGCCATTTTGTGCTCAATTTATTGCACTCCTATCAGTTTTGCATTTTTTTCCTTGATGCTGACTGTGCTTTGATGTACATTGTTTTGAATTTCAATTTTCTTACTGAATACAGAAAATACAAACATGAACTTCTGGTTTTTTATACATTGTCACATTAATAAATTATAACATAGTAACAACTAACAAGTGGCCTTTTGTTTCAACTTGACACCTGTATTATTATACAAACAATTGGCATATTTTTTCAAACTTCTGATCAGAGAATATAATATCTGAAAACAAATACATTGGCGGTTTAGACATATTTCAACAAAAAAGGGCAACAAACTGGAACCAAACATTCAATTTATAATTGTTAAATATTCTAAATATAAGTATAAAACATCAACTTGACAAACTCAATGGTTCATATTTTTTGAAATAACAATTAAATTGACGGGACCAACAAGGTGTTTAAAAAAAATGAAAAATAAAGAAAAAAGTGCAAAAATACATTACTAATTTAATTAGACCAAATCTCTTTACAGTGTAGATGCACCACTTCCTCGTATTTTTTAAGTAATATTATGGTTGAAATATTGAGGAATATAATGCCAAAGTCTTAACTTCCTTTTTCAATTCATCATCTTTCTATCTACTTCTGATTAATTTTTTCCAACTATGATATATTCAATATTCTCCACATGGAAAATGTTTTTTTTGGGCACATTAAATATTGAAGAACTAAATTAGGACCATGAAAAGGTCCACTTTCTTATATTAGGCCCAAAATTAGTTCAAATTTATCCCATAATACCAATTGTTTGAGGGAATTTAATTATTGGGCCTATGTATTTTAGCCCATATATTCTTGGCATTTGCAAATGTTGTAAAATATGTCAGTTGGTGTTTCTTTGAGATTATAAGAACCCAGTATGCGGATTATTGAGCAACATTTCTATTTGATTGTTTGCATTGCTCAAAATATTACGAACTCATACTCAAAAGTCATTTATGAATATTGTTAAATTTCAACAAACACTAATTTTTTATTTGAAGATGTTAAATTCATTTTCAATTTTTAATATCCTGGCAAGACTCATGGTAAACCATTTGTTGCTCTCTTTTTTTCCTTCATTACTTTTTATCATCAGCAAGAATGGCTATTGCGTTAGTGCCCCCCTGACAAGATAATTTTGTTGAGATCTTAAAAATTTTTAATTCACCAAAAATTATCCTAGTTCTTTCTAACACATTTCAACATTTCTTTCATGACTGGCATCAACTGATGCCTAACCTATAGTACATGGCAAAACTGCTGGTATGATGGTGTCAATAAAAATGAAGACTTCATTTGAATCTTATAATACAGATTTGAACACATTTTCTTTTCTGAAATTCACTATCAAGTCTAGTACCCACTACCCAGTAACAACTCAAAAAAAGAAATCATCATTACCAGATTAAGTTCTAAATTTCAACAGTCGTCTTTGTTAGAAAAAAAATTATCTTTGTAACAACATTTGAAACAGTTTGAATCACTCAATTTACATGATTGATCAATCAGCGTTCCGATTAGAAATGCAAAACTGCCTATAAACTGATTAAAAAGGAATTGTGAGAGAGCAAACCATCAGAGACACTAAGATACTCTGAAACAACCCCCCCCCCCCCCCCCCCCCCCCAAAAAAAAAAAAAAACAAAAAAAACAAACCCACCCTCCAGAAAAAAAGAAATACTAGCGAACCACACAACATTGAAGGGCTTCAAAGGAAAGTATGGCAAGATATTTGTTAATCATACCAATATTGAAGTACCTTGCATAGAGCAAAGAACTCTCTGCAATTTGTTGTAGTACATTTAGCACCAGTTCTAGAATGCCCACAAACTTGCAATTTGCTTCCAATTATGCAACTAGAATGAAGCTATATGATGATTGATTGTTAATTCAAACTTAGATAGCTAATGCAATTAATTTTAAATACCATGTAATGTTTTTGAGATGTGTAATGGATTTCTAAGCCATTCCAAATAATAAATTTGGTACAATTTGGAGCAAGTCAAGAAACAATTATACTGACACATATCAGAGAAGTTATATGAACCGTATTTAAAACTTAATTTCATTAAATATCTAAGCTTGATTTAGTAATGAATAATCATATAGTTTCCTTCTAGCTTTACTATAATATAACTAAGAACAAATTGTAAATTTGTGCACATTAAAGTTCAGCACACAAACAACTGTTTTAAATTGGTTTATGCAGCGGACTGGTAAACTGTACCAGTAGGCACATATAGATTTTTTTCAATTACCCAAAGGAATCAAGAAAAGAAAAATTCAAAATACCATTGCCAGTTGGTTTCTGCAACGGACTGGTACACTGTACCGATAGCCATATGCAGTGTTTTTTTTTCCCCCCAATTACCCAAAGAAATCAAGAATACGAAAATTCAAAATACCATAATCGGAAGAGCAACAGAAGTCCGTCGACACCAATCGCCGTCTCCTTATCTCCCTTTGTATTTGCTTCTTTCGTATTTTCTTTCTTCTTCTATAGAGCCTGAATAGAGGAGCTCTGTGCGTATCAGGTACAATTCTCGGAGGAGGGAAGAAACGGCCAACACGTCGCACAAAGAGAACAGGTGGCGAGGGGAGAGAAAATTTCGAAGGAGACGACGCAAGCATACGCCAGCAAAACCATTCTTGAGCGTTGGATCTCCATCCGACGGCACAGATGAGGGGTGTTACTGTTATTTGTACAGTAACACCCCATTCCAATTGATCTTTTTTTTTTTATGGAGCTAAAAAAAAATATCTAGAAAGAATAAATTTAAATAGCACAGCAATATTCCACGAGAAGTAAGATTTAAATTATGACTTTAATGAACTATGCTTGATATAACAAAAAATATACTACATAGTACTTAATATAATTTGTATAAAAAAAATGTTCTACAGCATTTGTCCAATAAATGAACTAGCTCTCCAACTACTATTCTTTAGAATAAAAAATGATCTCTTAACAACTATTATCTTAATAATTTTAACAATTAATTTTTAATAATTTTGAAATAACTTTTAAATAATAGAAAAAACATTGATCAACATATTTTTTAACTTATAGGTTGATTGTGTTTCAAATTTCATGTAATTTAAGGATTATTTGATGTTGATATTCCATCGAAAATCGTTAAATATAGGCCGTTGTAACTGTCATGTATTTTTTTATGATTTTTGATGAAGTATTAAATAATACTTAAATTATATAAAATTTAAAATACAATCGATCTAAAGTTAAAAAATAGGGAATGGATCTCTTAATAACTATTATCTTGACAACCAATTTTGAAATAATTTTTAAAAATAGAAAAAATAGAAAAAATTGACAAACATATTTTTTAATTATAGTTTCAAATTTCATTTTAATTTAAGGGTTATTTGGTATTCTATCAAAAACTATTAAATATGGACCGTTGTAAATATTATGTAATTTTGATAGTCGTTAATGGAGTATCAAATAATATTTAAATTGTATGAAATTTGAAATACAATCGGTCTATAAGTTAAAGAATATGTTTACAGCTCATGGGTATTTCATCAAAAACAAAATAAAGAATATATTTATAATTTTTTTTCTATTTTTAAGATTTTTTAAAATTATTTAAAAATCTATTAATAAGGTCGTCACAATAATGTATTATTGTGAAGGAATCCCTACCCTAAAGAATATATTTATAATTTTTTTTAAAAGTTCATTATAAAATTATGAAAATAATAGTTATTAAAAACTCTGAGATTCCCTCCCTTCAAAAAAAAAAAAAAAAAAAAAATACTAGCTCTCCAAGACTCCAGCAGATGTATCATGTGTACTTGGCGCCAAGCCACCGATCGGACAAAGAAAGGGGAAAAAAACGAGGGCTAAAATCGTCCTTTCATTTTCTCCGTTGCTTTTAAGTTTTATTTTACCTCGCCTCCTTCCATTTGTCGCTTCATTTCCTCTCCCGCTCTAAAACCAAAACCCCAGAGAGACTGAGCTGAGCTTTTCTGGGGTTTTCTCCTCGCTTGATGCTAACTTGCGCCGTCCCCCTCACGCCGTGACTCATCTCCTCGTCTCCGCGACCGCGACCGCGACACGTGTCTCTTTCCGATCCGACAGCCTTGTCCCATCCCCTCCGCCTCCGGACTCCGATTTCAATGTATGATAAGCATCGTCTTCTTCTCTTACTCTTCAACTTGTCGATTTGTGTTTGATTGCTCGTAATCTGATGCATTGAAGAGAAAACTCCACTTGGATTAGAACTGGCCACACCAAAATTGGATTGATTTTTAGGCGGAGAGAACAATGCGGGAGAGTATTTGTAAGGGTATTTTTTTACTATGTTTTAAGGTTTTGTGACGTCATCATATATGACATTGCTCCTTGATTCTTGAGGGTAGATAAAGGGATCTTGTATAAACTAACGAGTGTAGCTTTCTGTGTTTTAGGTTTTGGAGCTGAGAGGTGCGTCATGTTGCTATCTAGCTCAAATCTTTCTTTCTATGAGGTGGATTGGGATTGCTGATTTCTTTTGGTACCAGCTGGTATGGTTCCTGGTTTGGGCAATTCTTTTGGTTCTATATATATTAGCCTCCTTTCTGACTTTTTTTTTCAAAGTTGCTATATGTTATTCATTGTGAATTACACAAGAGAGATTGTTGTTTGTGTGTTCTGATGTTGCTATGGGTGTGATTGGATTTTGCTGGTGGTTAATTGAGGCTTAATTGAAAGTTTGAGTTCAGTTGTACAATTGACATTAAAATGTGTGGGGTTGATGTGACTATAAATTCGAGTTCAGTTGTATAATTGACATTGAAATGTGTGGGGTTAATGTGACTATAAGTTTACAGTAAATCAAGGCCTGATCTTACAATTTTCATGTAAATTGAGGCAAAACCTGGCTAATATTATTGTAGATGAGGGTTATCATGGAGAAATTTTGCTAGATATTGCTTGATGAGTTTAGTGCTGTGTTGGTTGTCAGTTCTGGTACCAGTATATAGCAGTTGATATTTGCCAGAAAAAATTGTAATCTTGGGTGTAATATAGTTAATTAATGCTGGTCTCTTTGAGCAGCATGGTCTTGTAGAATCAGTGACTTGTTTATTTTGTTGTTATCTGGCATGGCTTAACTACACCTTTATTGCACAATTATTTTCTATTTGTGTGGACCTTGGCTGCTTATCAAGTGGTATTGTGGCACCAACCGAACAAAAATCACAAGATATCTGAGTCTATTTTATTTTATTTTATTTTTGAAGAATGCTCTCAGTTTATATGTGATGCCATTGTGCTGAAGAGTGGTATGCTTTTGAAGTATATTCATGTGAATAGTCATGTCTCTAGCTTGTTTTATTTGCTGATTTTGATCTTTATTTTGAACCACTGTTCTGTACTATGAAACAAAACATCCAAAAGTTTCTTCTATGCAGGGTAAAAGTTTTTTTGACTATAATTCTTTGTGTTACTTTTTGCATGTTTCTTTAAGACTTTGTGTTCATAAACTGTATGGATTTCTTTAATCAGTCTCTTTTAAATTGAAGATATTTCTTTAGTACAGCCAATGCTACCTATTTAGATTGAAAATATTTCTTTAATACTTTTGATACAGTTGTCATGATATATTTCATTGAACATCCAGCTTAGGGGACATATAATTTATGAATGAGCGATTGGTGTGAAAAATAAAAACAGTGTGTCCAAACTTCCACAGCCATCCCGTGGAGAATCCAAACATTTAGTTTCTATCACTTTGTTCATCTTTTTACATAATTAACTGCTTTCATCTTTAATTGCTTATTAAAAATTTTATCAAATTTTCCATTTATATATTGTTCCTTGGTCATTCATTGTTTGCTGTAGTACTCTGTGGGAACCCCTGCACCATGTGCTTATCTATTTCATTAAGCAATTCTTTTGTGACTGTCGAAGATTATGCTTTTATAGTTTTATTGGGAACATTTGTTTCCCTGGCTGATTTCTCTGTAGCGCTTTAATTCAGCAACTCGCAAAGATTTGGATTTGATTTCAGTAAAATATAGCTGTCACTTGACCTTATCTTGTTTAGGCTCTTACTAGCTTATCATTTGCTTATAGTTTGATTCAAGATATAATATTTGAGTTATGCAGCATTTTTGCTTCATTATATAGGAACCTTCTATTTTACTTTGATTGCTCAAAATATGTACTAGCAATGAGCTATAAAGTCATACACTTTTAGATTTAGAAGCTAATATTTTATCTCAATGAGGGATCGTTTACTTGCCCTAGTTCTCTCTCTTTGTTCTTGTTTTCTTGTTTGCCAGGACTTTGAAGTTCGTAAGTTATGTTTTGTGAAAATAATATGAAATCAATAAATTCATACTTTTCTTGAACTTCTCTTTGTCGCCACTTAGTTTCTTCACAAAACTTTAGTCAGTAAACACTCTTATTGTATATCTGTATATTTTCTTTTATTTTTATTTGTGTACTATTTACTTGGTCGAACTCGTAACTATTTTTTTAGATTTGGTCAAATATGAGGGTTTTGTACAACTCAAGAAACTAATTCTGCAATTTTTTACACAGATAAATTTTTGCTCGTTAAATTCTGGTAGAGAGAAGTTACTGTTGTGGTATGGTACTGAAAGCCAATTTTGCAACTGATCCCTAATTAAGACCAATTAAGTCTCAATTAGCCAAAGTGTTGACCTCATTATTATTAAAACCAATCCCTTGATTTACTCTTACATATCAGTTATAATTTACCAGCCACAGTTCTCCGTCAGTCATGAATTTAGTGAGAAGCAAAGCCAAACAAAATTGAAGGAAAACTAATATGGAGGTCTATTGAATTTTATACTAACTAAATGCTATTGTTTTCTTTTATGTAACTTGAAGGTATGAATTGTGCACAAAGATGTTGTCCGGCAGTAGTGTCCTCTTCATAAGTTGACCAGGTGAGGTTATGTCCGAAAATTTAAAAAAAAATGTGAGGCGTGCCATAGAAAATGAAAGACTGTGTATGCCCCTTGGAAAACTTTCAACTTGTTCAACATATCCTGTGGAAATACATTAAATGCCCTCGTTTCTACACAAGTGAGGAGACACAGAAAATGGGAGGTTTTAATTAAAAAACCCAGCTACCTTTGTAGGGTTGCAAGAGATGATATTTTATGGCCATATAGATTTTACGGAGTTTGTGTAAGCACGGATGTAATTCATTATTGAATTCTTGTACTGGATTTTGCTGGACATACATGTAATTTATCGGAGTAAATTCTTATACTAGTTGCCTAAAGCACGACAAGACTAACATTTCTATATGGTTTTTTACCTCCATTGTCACGGATAGAAGTTTCATCTAGGTTGCCCCACAAGCAGTCTATCGCTTTGTTAGCTCTTACATTTCTGGTTTGGTTTAAGATCAGGATCCTGATCTGTGGTTGCACTAGCATTGGATTTTCACAAGTCTGCTTTAATGTTGTACTACAATTTCTAGCATTGTTTGTGCTGGTTGAATTAGACTGGTTAGGTTTATTGTTAGGATACTATCAGGCCTGTTAAGTGTTTCTTGTGTTGTCTCCACCACCTACTATGGAATTAAATTGTATTATTATGTGAAGACACTTTAGAATTTTGTTTTGCTGATCTACTTCCCTTCCAGTTCAACCAATCTGTTATCTGTTACAAAAATCTCAAATTCTGTTGTGCTACTTTTGCAGGTATTCTTGCAATTTCGAGTTATTCTACTTCCTATGGAGTGCAACAAGGAAGAGGCAACACGTGCCATGGAGATTGCTGAGAAAAAACTATACAACCGAGACTATGCCGGTGCAAAGGAAATAGCATTGAAGGCAGAGAAGCTATTCCCACAACTAGACAACATCTCTCAGCTTCTGACAGTCTGCGAGGTACATTGTTCAGCACAGTTGATGGCCAATGGCCTTTACGATTGGTATAAGATCATTCAAGTGGAGCCCTTGTCTGATGAGATCCTCATTAGAAAGCAGTACCGCAAGCTGGCGCTCTTGCTACACCCTGACAAGAACAAACTCCCTGGTGCAGAGGCAGCGTTTAAGCTGGTTGGGGAGGCTAACAATACCTTGTCAGACCGGGCCAAACGAATAATATATGATCTCAAGAGAAGACACCTTGTTAGGTCTGCAGGTTCGCAAGAAAGTGCACAAACCAATGCTTCTCACAACTTTTCTAGCAACTTCAACAGGGCAAAGCAGAAGAAACCACAACAGCAACCCCAGCCACAACCACAACAGGGCTTCACTTTCTGGACAGAATGCCCAAGCTGCAGTACCCGTCACCAGTACTACCGCAACATTTTGTCTAAGAGAGTGCGTTGCGTTCACTGCTCCAGTAGTTTTATGGCAAGTGCAGCGCCCCATCTGAATCCAGGGCACATGTCTGGAGTTATGAAACAACCTCAGCAATTTCCTGGCCAACAACCACAAATGTCAGATTCCTATAGATCTACATGTACTCGAGGAGATGGAGGGACCACCAGGGACAGCACAAGAGAGGTCATGAAGCCTGACAACAACCCTAATCCTAAACAGACCACGTCCAATACAAGCAGCTTGAACACTGTTACAGGCCAGAGACAGTGCAAAACGGTTAGTGCAGATACAAGCAAACCAAGTGGTGCTCCATGCCCAAACCAGAGTCCTAATCCTAGTTCTCAACCTAAGTTTAGCTCAGATGTTAACCCAAGTAGAGGTAACAGAGATCAAATTAATGATAGAACTCATGCAGTTGGCACCAGTATGCCTCTCAGGAGGTCTCTACGTAACAAGGCTGGTGCAAAAATCAATGGTACCGAAGCAGATGTTTTGAACCCTGCTAAGAAGGCAAGAGTTGAGATGAAGGGAGAGCAAGATGGTAATGGTGGCACTGATGCATCAAATATCAGTACTAATGCTAGGACTACTGTTGAGAGGGAGGTGAGAGAACAGGGTAGAGAGAAAGAGAAAGAGAAAGTAGAACTAAGTGGATCAGCTGGAGACAAGGATGCTTCACGAGCTGCTAACATTGGCACCTGTCTTGATTCCTCTCCAAAGACCAGTACAGGTGCTGCTTCTTTGTTGAAGGATTCTAAAGCCAGATTTGTGCATCCAGGTCTTAAATTTTGCAATTTTGACAAGCTGAAGGATGTAAGCAAATTTGCAGCCAACCAGATTTGGGCTCTTTATGATGACTTGGATGGAATGCCCCGGTTTTATGCTCGGATCTGTAATGTCTACAACAAATCTAGCATCAAGGTAAAGTACACCTTGCTTGAGCATGACCCGGTTAACGAAGCTGAGGCTGCATGGTCTGGTGCAGGGTTACCAGTGGGATGTGGTAACTATACTTTGGGCAAAACTGAAGTGACAGATGGTCACCTCATGTTCTCTCACATGGTATTGTCTGAGAAGGGGAAGAAAAAAGATGAGCTATATGTCATATTACCTAGACAAGGTGAGGTTTGGGCACTCTTCAAGGACTGGAGTATTAAATGGAGCCAGAAACCAAAGATAAAGTGGAAGTTTGAGGTTGTGGAGGTACTCTCAGATTTCACTCCTGTAAGCGGAGTTACCGTAGTTCCCTTGGTCAAGGTCCAGGGGTTTGTTAGTGTGTTTGTCAGGATGCAGGACATAGCTCCTATTCATATACCACATGGGGAGATACTTAGGTTCTCCCATAGCGTACCAGCATACAGGCTGAATGTCAGTGAAAGGAACAATCTTCCAGAAGGTTCTCTTGAGCTTGACACAGTTGCTCTCCCAGGCGATCTTGGGACTGCCTTCCCTTCAGTCCCCATTGAATCAATAAAGTCCCATACACAATCCTTCAGTTTTAAGGAGAGGAATGCCAGAGAGGAATCAAAAAAATGTGGGGGCTTCAACCCTTCAAGTGGAGACACAAGCAGGATGAACACCAGTAACGGGCATACCATGACCCAGAGATGGAGATCTCCCCAGCCAAATGCTGATGCACAAAGCTTGTATGAGTATCCTGACCCAGAGTTTCACAACTTCGATACATGCAGAACTCGTGACCAATTCCAGCAGGGCCAGATCTGGGCCCTGTACTCAGACTTGGACACTTATCCAAAATTCTATGGGTGGATATGGAATGTCAAGACTGAGCCGTTCAAAGTCCATATAAGCTGGCTTGAAGCATGTCCCAAATCAGAGGTTGAGAGAGGGTGGCTGGATGCCGATCTCCCGATCAGCTGTGGCAAGTTCAAGGTCACAACTGATAACATGATTTATGACAACCCCGACTACTTCTCTCATATGGTCACAGTAAGTTATCATGGGAGAGGCAAATACTACGAAATATTGCCCAAGGTCGGTGAGATCTGGGCTGTCTACAAAAACTGGTCGGCAGGATGGACGCTCCATGACTTGGAGACATGCGAATTTGACATAGTGCAGATTAGAAAGCAGAGAAAGGAGTCTATGGTAGTTTTGCCTATGAGGCAGGTGCCTGAGTATAGGTCGGTTTTTAAGCTGGAGCAGGTAGATGGTAGTGGTTCAGATACATTGGAAATACCCGCAATCAAGTACATTCTGTTCTCGCATAAGATACCTGCCATTTGTCTGACAGAGGAGGGGGGTGGGAAGCTCAGGGGGTTCTGGGAGCTAGACCCGGCATCTGTGCCTTACACATTTATTAACCGTGACAAGTGACTCGGTGCGTGACTGACATATTTTTCTACCTAGAGATCCTTGACAAGTGACTTGCTGTGTCTGGAGATAATTAGGAGATGCTTGTATAAGACCACCCACCCCCCCCCCCCCCCCCCCCCCACACACACACACACACACTTCTTTCTTCCTTGGGCAGATTCAGTAGGAAGCATCAGAAAATGTTGTTTTGTTAGTTTAGCTTGTTATATAACTAATGCTTCTTTTTGCTGGTATGATGGTAAGTGGATGCATTTTCTGATGTAGCATCTCTTAACACAATGATACTGTAGATGGTCTAGGATGCTCTAACTGTGCCATCTAATCTTTTTGCGTCACATGTCGTAAGTGCAGTTGACATTTAATTAGCTATCTTGTACCGGTGCTGGTTGAATTGGTAGCAACGGTTTCGGCAGAGCGTGTAATGGTTGTTGAACTGTCTTTACATTTTACTGTGTTCAGCTTGGTACAATTCTACATGGCATGTAACAGCCTAACAGGCTGTGTTATACCAATTTTGTTTTGAAACATCGCCATGGCTATGGTTTTTACATGTGAGAAATTATTCATGCACGTTTTATCCGTATATCAAAAATATTTATACTAAACAATTAATTTATCTATATTTGAATTTATAAAAATATATAGTTAGTATAAAAAATATTTGTTATTTTTTTTAAATGATTATTGTTCAAGTTAAAAATTTTATTATATAAGTAAAAAATATAGTTTGTAAAGTTTATAATATTAATGGTGTAAGATATAAATATTTTTGTTATTAGATATAAATATTTTTTTTAAAAAAATTAAAAAAGTCCGATTTAAATATTTTTAATTGGTATATGGTTTGAAAAAAAGCTTACGGGAGTACAATGTAATTATCCCCACTCTTTACATATTTACTATTATAATAAAAGTCGATGAGACCCCGTGAGTGTTTGAACATGACAAAATAACATAAAGTAAAAAAAGCAAAACACTCCATACTTTAGTTATTAATAGTTTCATATTGTGCGCAATATATACATCTAGAAAGGCTTAGATTTTTTAATTTAATGGATTGATATTGCAATTGTTACTTATCTCTGCTTAAAGAATTAATATTAGTATTTGCACCAAGTATGTCTTGTTCCGGAAACTGCGGTAAAGAGACTACTTGTCTCTTAAAATCTCTTTTTGTTAAAAAAAAACAATTGTTTCTTTAGATGGTTCTGTTTAAGAAAATATTGATACAGAATAATTTAATTAGGGTGGGGATCCCTCGACAATTATTACTTTGACAATCTTGACAATAAATTTTTAAATAATTTAAAAAATCTTAAAAGTAGAAAAAAAATTTATAAACATATTCTTTAACTTATAGATCGATTGTGTTTTAAATTTCATACAATTTAAGTATTATTTGATACTCCATTAAAGACCATCAAAATTACATGATATTTACAACGGTCCATATTTAACGGTCTATCATAAAATATCGAATGATCCTTAAATTATATGAAATTTAAAACACAATCAATCTATAAATTAAAAAAAATATGTTGTCAATTTTTTTTATTTTTGAGAATTTATAAAAAATATTTCAAAATTATTTAAAAATTGATTGTCAAGATTGTTAAAATAATAGTTATCAAAAGATCCCAACATTAATTAAGAAAGAATGAAGGAGATCCCAAGATTATGTTTCTTGTTGATAACAAGAATCTATTTATATATCATGTTTATTTGCAGCATTATTTTAGACAGTGTTTAATAATGGTAATTCTAAGGGTATCAAAGTGAAAACATTTAATATTGATATTTTATATATAAAAAAGCTTTTTGTAGGTACTTCCCATGTTTTATTGGCAATTTTTACACTAGCCAAAATTACAGTTAAATACACAATTTTCCATCTAACTTGAGGAAAGAACAAGATTAACATTATCCACCAATTTCCCTAAAAAAGGAACATTAACCACCACAAGGCATACGATAACAAACTAGGAGACATGACACATGTAACACTATCAATAACGCACATGAAACAAGGAACTATCAAACAATACATGGACCACACTAAGTAAGGTCTAAGGTCTCACAATCATGGAGCACAATCCAATTTCAGATACAAATTTCAAACCTTAAACCTTAATTAGTAATGCCTTATTCTACCAAACATCTGACACTAAACCATACATCCTTGAAATACACAAAACAAAACCTAAAACAATGAGATAACAACAACTTGAGCTCCATTTCTTTTTCAGGATCTTGGCTTAAGCCCACCATTGGTGAACAACTAGAGCTTCATCCTTGACCTTCCCATAAAGTGCCAAACATTCCCAATATGCCCTTGTTGCGTCGCATTCTAAAAATAATTCGTCGATTAACTGAATCACCGCCTTCTCCTTTGAATTCACCATCTCTTCAATAATTCCAGCATCAGCTTTCATCACCACGAATTCTTCATCCTTCACATTTCTCTCTAACCAACCCGAAACCCGGTACCCTTTTGCGCCCGTCCTTCTATTGCCGATGGTGTGTAGCTTCACCATTTCAAATCTTGAGCCCTTTTTTGGGTAGTTTTCTTCAAACCATTTTTCACTTTTTTCTATTGAATGCAATCCGGCATCAATGAACACCCTTCGAGGGTACTGGGTTAACGGATCTTTGGTTAATTCTGGGAGGAATTTAATTTTTCGGGTTTCACCAATTTCTCTTGGGGGCTCAAGTAACACATCTTCAACTTCATGCAGTACATCCTTCTTCTCTAATGGCATTGCCAGGAGTTGTCTCCTATTTCCAGTAACAGTATCGTTTTCACTGATTCCATTATGAGAATTTGCTTGTGCAACCTTCCTCAGCACCACTATAGTAGACCCAAATCGGCAGACATAAACCAATTTGTAATTACCAGGCAAGCGAAATGGAATTGACCTGTCTGAGTTTAACCAGGTCACGGCAACACCGCCAATTTTCAGAACTCGGTCCACAAACCGAACAGAGGCATCTTCAAGACCCTCACTTGCAAGAGCAAAATCAACAGACTGATCTCTGACAGTTGATTCCTGATCGGACAGCACATGATCAATTCCGTTCTTCTTCAAAAAGGGAATTCTAAAGTTTGAATTTCCCAAAAAGATGGCCTTTCCGCCATGTGACGAAAAAAGCCCTTCTCTTTTCAAATCTCTGATCAGCATTGGCAGATAGAAGGGGTCATCAGACCAGTGATACGGCCGTACCATGGTTACACGTGCCGGAATCCTACGGAGCCACGGTATAGAGCATACCGCCGCCGCGACGATCGCCAGACGTGCGATCAAAAGGAGGAGGTAAGGATCAGGGAGGTGAATCACAACAGTGCGGCCATCCGTGTGGCGGATGGGAGAACCAGATCCTTTCATATTTTCAGATCTGATCTCAGACTTCGTCCCTCCTCACCTGTTGACGGAGCTTCCAACGACAGACAAGAGACTGTAGTTTACTGAAAACTACGAAATTCTAGCTGAGAAGACACGGAGAGAGAGATAAACCAGAAGGGAGAGAGAAGGAGAGGTTAGCGAGTGCAAAAACGGGAGGCGGTATGGTTTCCACCCACGAGTGCCACACGAGTGCTGTAGGAGCGGCGCCACAGAATCATCAGCTGGTGTATGCGTTCGATTTCCATGACGACGACGAGATCAACGGTGGAGATCGGTTGAGATCATGCCTAACCTAGCCGGGTCTCCGCCGGAGTGGGAGCAGGCAGGGGTAGTTTCGGAACTTTGAAGAAGAGAAGAAATGGAGAATGGAATGAGGGGAGAGGGAGACGCTTGAGGGAGGATCTATTATTGAGAATGGGAAGAGGGGTAGAATGGGAAAGTTGGGGTAATTTCTGAGGCTGGTAACGGTTGCACTGGAAAAAGAAGTGTGAGAACAGAGGTGCCAGGTAGAGGGAAAAGAGGTGGCGCGTCGCGTGTGCGGAGTAATAAGCGTCGGGCTGTCCGGTCAGGGTCAGGGTCAGGTCAGGTCAGGTCAGGTCATACTCTATCTACTGCGGTGTGAACGCGAGGGGCCTTTTGCCCGAAATTTTGAGCGGTCAGGTCTTTTTTTAACACCATGTCCGGAATGTTGGAGTCATATATACATAGTCTTTTGTAACATGAGGTTCAATGAAATAACAAAATTCGTCATTTAGAAATAACAATGTATAAATAATATTGTGAAAATCGACAAATGAACAAAATTTGTACAAAAAGTACATAAACCTTTAAAAAGATATCTAAAACATAAAGTAATATAAATATTTGGCAACACCTTTGGCCACTGTATAATTTTACAGTTATTTGAACAATGAACACTTTTGGCCACTGTAATATTTTAAATAACACATGAAGCCATCTCAGGTGCATATTAATTGGATATTGTGTATTGTATATAGTGGATATGTGGTGCCGCCATCTTTTGGCTTTGTAAAATATCATTTTATGTCATTTTTGTGCAGGTGCACAAACCTGCTTAGAATAGTATGTGTAATGTAAGTTATGTAAGCATTATTTAATATTCCTCAAACAAAAAACCTACACCTCTATCATATGAATTATCATGCTTTATAGTAAACATCATTCTTACTAATTAGTAGCATGCTGCCATTGCACATTCTATATATATACCATAGTAATTAACAAAACATCAGGCATTACACACAAACGCATACATGTATTTCCATGCATCAAATAGAAAAAATAAAAGTATATATTGCAGCGGAGTGTAGTGGCTTGCTAGTTGATATGAATGTGATGTATTGAGTAAATAAAATTTGTAAGAAAAAAGAACACAATCTTTAAAAAAAGTGATATAATGTGATGGGTTGAAACTCAATTAATGGAAAAAGTAGAAGTTACAATCTATGAAACATGCTTGATTAAAACAATAAATGTACAATCCACAACATGTGCTAGAAATAATTTGAACAACAACCGTAATGTATGATAATTAACAAAAGACAAAACTCAACAGACATAACATAAAACTGCTAGAAAACTATTAATATTTGAATCACAAAAAATGGTCATAATTAAAAAATCATTAAAAATAATTAAAAAATCTTAAAAATGGTAAATTTTGGTATTCTATAAGATTTTGATATAAAGAATTTATTGAGCTATTTAGATTGACGTTTTGGACACGGGATTTCGAATTTTGACCTGTAAACATTTCAAGCCGAAATACTTATGGAAGCACCCTAACTTTACTTTATATATATATATATATATAGAATAATATATTTTTACTAGAATTGGTAGTACTGATATCTCATACAAATAAAATCGATGTAGTCGAACTTCATGCTAATAATAATTATTTTGATGAGACCAATATATATGACCAACTGTATATGTATTCAAACTAATTTCTATGGACTGAAATTTGGATCAAACACACAATAAAAAACACATTGCAATTCAGAAACTGGTGGCATTTGCCACTAATTTTCAAAAAAAAAAATTGCAACTCATCTAGCTAAGAGCCTAGGAATTCTTATTGAGACACATTCCGAGTTTCCAACTCTATAATTTGAAAGCAATATAACGGCTTAAAACACACAATTATACAAAAAGACGAGATCATATTTTTTTGAACGAGACAGATTTCATGTGGCGGAAGGATTTTGCATTTTATTAAGTCTTCAATGAACATTCCACACAGGAAACAGCCACATAATATCTTAATTCTTAGAGCATCTCCATCGTTGAAATTGTTTAAAATTATTTTCTTTACCACTTAAAAATTACCACATCAACAAATAAACAATTGCAAGATGAAAATATTTTGAAATTAAATTGCTAAATTGATAATATAACAATTAATAATTAAATTAACAATTATAAGGATGAAGATGCTTTTACAAGACATCTAATCTCTGCAGGATTTTCTGTGCCTGCTCATCGTTTTGAACTTGAAACAAGTCTATTTGACCCACAACGTTTTGATCCGCAACACAATAGGCCATAGAGAAGGAGAGGAGAGAAGGCTCAGGGAAAAGGATAACAAAAGGAAACTGTGTAATTGTCAGTTGGAAGATCCATCAAAGCAATGTCTTGTTAATTGTGAACTTGCTATTGCATGTTTACAAAAAAATTTCTTGGGATTGTTTTGTTACAAATAATTACTCCCACATAAAAGAATGTATGTATCGTATATGTTTAATCCAAAAGAAAGTGGATCAAAAGGCGTCTTTGGACTAACTAATACAAAAAAATAACAATAATAAATTAAATCAATTAAGTCCCCTAAACAAGCATGAAATAATAAATAATATAAAGCAGTCCCTGAAATAATAAGAAAAAAAAACTTCAATTGGTTCCCTGACTAAGTTTCTGATTGCTCCACCTCAAAACTCTGATTCTTGTATATTTTTTTTTTTATTTTTCCATTCAACAAATGAAGCTCAATACAATGTGCATACAATATGCACAATGCAATTTGCTCGAACAAATAAATTAATTATATCAAGATGGAAATTCCAAAAAAAAAAAAACTAGTAGAGCCTCAGCCACTAAACTTTCTGCCTAATATCCCGTATGTGAAACATAAGCTGCAAATACAAAATAACAATAAAAGTAAATATCTACAGAGAAGAAATACATATCTACAAAATTGTCTCATTAGTGGCTACAATTAGATTAGTTAGAGAGATAATTGAGTTATTCACCTTGACTCCCACATAGAATGAAAAGAATATTGTAGCCAGAGTAAGCTGAGCTGTAACAAGATAGGAAAGTAAAAGTTCAGATCTTTAGCGGTACTTCGCACACCAATTGCCGCATTGTGATTATTGCACAATTAAGGATAACTTCAGGATAATTCAAGGATACGAAATAATGGCATTAGTGGGTACTAATCGTAACTTGATGGGGGTGAAACTGAGGCATAAAGAACACAGTACAGAAGTCCATAGGTGAATCCTTCCGGTAATCATTCAAATCATAGTACATTATACTCATTGTTGCTACAAGCCATGTTATAAGAAACCAAAGCATATTATAAGTACCTTCTTTCTCTGTCATTCTAGAGATCAGCAATTTAATACCTGCAGGCCCCGCCACATATCCAACAAGATTTGCAATCTGAATAGAAAGTGTACCAAACAATAAAAATTTTAAAAAGGTATAAATAGTTAGCACATGAAGCCTGAAATACAAAAGTTGAAATTGACAATTTGACCCTATAATATACACAGTTTTTAAATTGGATCCAACACTAAAAACATACTCGGATAAAATGTTGAAAAACATAAGTTCTGACTAGTTATTTGACCCTGCAAAAGATGAGTTTTAAGTGTCGGATCCAACATCTTACTGTATTTCAAATGGCACCAACATTCCCTGTATTTGCAATTAGCACACTACATGTTTTTGGTTATTGGCAAAAAAAAAAAAAAAACATTGGAACAAGCTAAGCCAAAGTGAATCCGGCTATATTTCCTTAAGCAAAGACAACTAAAATTTCCCTAACTTATCAAATTAACTTCAGGTACATCAGTTCAGTAATAATTCACATGGATACAAAAAGACCCAATATCTTAATCCACTGGCCTGATTTAAGCTCAATTTGAGCCCAGAAAAAAATTGCTTTTTAGAATTAGGGGTAACATTGTCAATATTATACATTTGAGTGCTATTTGCAATGATGGTCCATAATGTTGGCTGTATGATAGAAATATGCAGCAGATAAACTTGTAAAATTTGTTAAGAAATATTCAGTATCATCTAAAATAATTATTGATCTGTGTGTGATTTCTCTTCAGTGACAATCAAAAGTACTCATCTAGCATACACAGAGAATAATATCTCAAATAGCATAGACAGAGCATAATATTTCAAAATTATGCAGGTGGTGCAAATATTTGGCCATACCATAAGGCAGCTAATTGTCAAGGCCCCAGACATGGCACCAAGCTCATGATTTAAGAATTCTCCTAGGGCACTTGTTGCCTGATATAAACAAAACATACAATTAGGATCCGATGACATGCCATAATTCATTGCAATTCACTTCCTTTTAGCCTTTTTTGCCCCTTTTTCATTAATTTTAAACTCCTTTATCTCTTTTTGCTGACTGGGGAGATTCAGTTGCACATAAACGCAGATTTGAGTTTAACAATTTGGTTATACTGGCTCAGTTAAGGCATAATTGTACGTACTTAGGGCTGCTCGAGGTAAAATATGTTAAATCAAGGTTAAAAACATTTTTTTTCTTTAACAAACTAATCACAAACTCTCTAGCTTCAAGGTGGTGTCTGGTGAGCAATTTAGCATGCCTGACTGTTTTAGTAGGTAGATCCTCCAAAGGTTGTCCATGTACCAACATAAGATAACAGGCTAAATTAGAACAAAGCTGTAAAAGAAGATTACCTTGGAGGTTTTGGCAATCGACTTCACAACTATTTCAGGAATTAAAAATATGCAAGTTAACCATGCCCATGCAACTAACTTCCTGCTCAATATTTTAAACAAAAATGTTCTAAATATTAATCTTACATGAATATTTTCAATTGTTACTTTTTTGTTATAATCATGTTTTAAACTGTGGCATAAGGTGTACCATTCCAAATCATGCCATACTGCTACGAATGTGAATATAACCCATATATTCAGTAGTTTTCTCTTGGAGCCACCAAGAGGAATGTACATATACCTACAACAATGAAAAAACCAAAAAAATAAAAGAAGCAAAAAACCAATTCTCAGAATAAAGTTAATTACGAATAATTGCCAGATTAAAGGTAACCTAATGATGAGTTCGGTTAAATTGAGGAATATAGTAACTAAACTGATGCTTCAGGTGCAGGATTAACTCAGCCCACGTAAGATTCAATAGCTAAACTGAGAGATATAGTAGCTAAACTGATGCTTCCATTAAGAGCTCATTGCATACTTTATTGATTCGATTATAGTCAGATTGCACAGTTGAGAGGCACATGCCATAAACAATCTGGTCGTGCATACCTGACTAGGATTTCTGTTACAGTTGTGTTTATCAAGGGACTAGTCTCATCTCTCTTCAATCTTTTAAAAAGAGGTTACCTAACAAGCCATCTGTTGTAGGAAGCATGCCAGCTTTTCCAAAATGTCTCCAAATCATGACAATTACTTATGCACCTTGGCATATTCTCTGGTGTCTCAACCCCACTAACCTGAAAAATCAAGCATTTCAGCCTAGGCTCTGTTAACTGAAGCATGTCTGTTGAATCTCACAAATTTCACTCTCTTCGACTCTATAGTCAAGCTAATTATTTCCACTGGGAAAGGTGCTCTTGAATCACAGGGTTGTGGTTAAATAAAACACATGCGCACACGCACACACACATTAACTTACCAGAGACCAAAATCTGAAGTATCGCCAGATTAGAAAGAATTTCAACCACATGAAGTTTATAACCTGTTCAGATGGAAATAGTTCAAACTTTCCAAGCCATGTATTCTTAAAAAGTCATATTAAAAGCCGTGCAGCAATAAGCACAAGTCAGCAATCAAGAACTTGTATCAGTTAGTGGAGGTCTCTACCAAAAAATTTACTTTGCTTACTGTTTTTTCTTTTGTGTTGGTCTGTTGGAAGTTATTACTATTTCTTAAAAATATACGCCATAAATGGTACAGTTTAATCACAGAGCTAACTTTCTTACCCCATAAGCCACAATAAAGATCTGGAAAGGCGATAGTTGCCACCACAAGCCACTGAAAAAATGTATTTGAAAATAAAAAAGCAGTCTGATTTATCAAATATACCTATGCTGAATTGCAACAAAACTCCCAACTTGATTGCATCAAGAATTTACTAAACCATCTACCTTGGGAAAAAAATAGAAATATCACATGTATCCCTAAAACTATCCTCTACACCACTATATAAACCAAATATAGAATGCATAGGCGCCTCTGCATTTCACTCAAAAAATGCACAAAAGTACTGTCCTTCCTCACTTCTATCTAGATAAATGGGGGGAATTAGCTTCGCTATTTTCTTAAGGTACAATTGAACAATAGAATGGTATCATGCATATTTTAAAAAGAAAGCATATATTGTATAGGTATTAAATGCTGATTTGGCATTTTAGATACTTCTTTTTTTTTCTTTATGGTACAACGGAGATTATATAAAATTTCATAGAAGCAGCATGTACTCGAGAAAGAATATTTTACCTTTTTGCGAAGGCATTGTAGTAGAAAAAGTGTGTTATCAGTTCCATTAGAAAAAAAGCAAGGCACCACCTGAGGCCGTAGAAACAGATGCGCACAATGGAATAGCTTTTTTGTGGCATTTCTAGCTGAGATACGAAGAAAGATAATCAAACTCATGAAAATAAACGGAAGTCACTAAAACTGTATGTTGTGAATGGATATGACAATCATGAGATTGGACTGGATCAATTTAAGTCGAGTCACATCCGGGCTTTAGGTCTATTTAAGGTTGGTTGCTTCAGTTTAGGCAATCCTGGGATAACATAGCTTTGGGTCTTTTCAGATTTTGGCTCACTTGAGTAAATTTCTAGTCAAATTGAGTCATATTTCTCTAGGAGCATTTGTGGACAAATTTTCACTGAAAACTAAAAAAACAGTTTCGTAAGTTACTTCATACATTCTAAAGCACGACAACTATAGTACCTACCAAGAAAGTCACAAACCTGTGCAGCAAAGGCATTGAAGCTGACAATGGGTCCTGATATGTAAAGAGGTGCATATATCAAGTAGCACATGTACATGCAAAATGAGTACTTTTCAATGCGGAGCCCTTCCTCCTGAAAAGTGATATTTAACCATGACCTTAGACTTCCATCTCACAATTAGTTGATTTATGTAAAACATCTTTTTAACAGCCAAGAGGAAATTTCTAACAGCCTGGAGAATTATATAAGATTTCTTTTAATAAACCACTTAGCAGGGAATAACAAACAATGACATATTTTTGAGACAAAAGCAATAACTTCAACTTGGCATTTTGTTTATAATCCAAAAAAGAGAGATCATTTCCAACAGCCAAGAGGATTATATAAGATTTCTTTTAACAAAACGTTTAGTACAAAATCATGTCAAGATGCCTACAACCAAACATAAGGAGCTTTTTTTTTTTTACAGTATGGCACTAGTATATAAATATTCATATTCACTTTTATATAATAAAAGTAGTGTAAACTACTCAGCCCTGAAGCATCACCTAGGTCCATTCACATGTCATCTTTTTATGGAAAGATATACAACCAAAAAATGACTCATTCCATATACAATTAATAAGGATTCCGTTGGTTCTTTTGAGTGCAAAATGATTATAGGGAATCATAGTTGCATCAGGTTGTTAGGGAAACCATCTTCAAAATTCCAAAGTTCCAAGTCTACAATGGGAAATAGTGGTTGTTCTATTGATCATTTATGTAATTTACTCCAAAAAGAAATACTAATTACCTGCAATGCATGATAGCATGTCTTCCCTGAAGAACAAACTTCACAGCGCTGCATGTGCCTCTGCAGTGTGGTTTTTCCATCCATTCAAAACCATAATAGATAAAAAAAAAAAAGCTTTCTTTTCTTTTCAAGAAAATAAGGGCAATTGTTATCACAAGATGGCATTAACGGATTGACCCAATCACTGGGATCCTGTATTCCCATCAACCACATTTCAACATACTAGGTTCTTGTTAGCATTAGGAAGGTATTGAAAACCAAAATATCATCCGAATGGAGATGCACAAAGGTACCTTGCGATCAAAGGGGCGTCGCTTGAATGCTGCATAGTAATCCCATCCATAGCTGATCATGCGCAGTACCACTAGTTTACAAGAATAAACGTAAACAAGGAGACAAATAACCAGACCAATTAGGACTTTAAATTCTTCTTTTTTTTCACATCAGGCAAAAAGGCTCCTATTGTCCAAAGACATGTCACTCAAAATATCATAATTAACACCATCGCACCAGAATAATATATTTGGAGTTTATTACATTTCTATCCATCAAGCCAACTCCATCTAAACCAATTTGACTGGTTTAGTTTGACTTAACAGGTTATCTGTTTCAACCGAGGTCACTTCATGAGGTAGCAGGTCATACCAGGTTAGCAATATGAGCTCTTTTCAAATTAACAATTACAAAAAAAAAAAATCACAGGGAGATAGATGGTACCAAAGTTAAAGCATATGTGCCATCTAAAAGTGCCACGATAGTTATCTAAAAAAGCCAACCTTTGCCTGCAATTGCACAGCATTTAGACATATAACAAATATTACAAGGATCTTTGTGTAAGATATATAAAATTGGAGACCAGCAAGTATATCTAACCCAAATAAAGAGAAGGGGTAGCCTTCATATACCCGATTTAGTACCAGAAAGGCTACATTGAAGCTCCACAAAATCCCCAAGTAATATCTTGACTGAACAAATGTCTACAAAAAAAAAATGAACTTTTACTGAACTTAATCCCTAGAAATTCTCTGTGTGTGTGTGTACAGACACATGAGGGTGTTTATGTTATTTGGTCACATATTTGTCAGCTAAATCTCAATTGTGACGAAATTAGACAAATGAAAAACAGAAGATCAAGAAATGACAACAGCAAACTATCTAACTTGACTGGTATGCAACCAGCATCAATTCAAAGCAGTACCAATCTATAATTACTACTAGTAAGTTATGATTAAGTAGTAAGATTCTCCAATATGAAGAAAATATCAGCTGCAATATTGAGTAAGAACAATTGTAACTTTAAAAGTGGAGTACAGACACCACAATAGAGGAATGATGGTGGTGGTGTTGGAGGGGGAGGGGGGGATGGGGCGGTAAGGAACAAAAACCAAACCTTTGAAATGAAATAGTTAGCTGATCCAATTGCAAAGATGAAAGCAACACTGCAAGAAAGAAAATGCAAATTAATTATAACGCAATACCAATTTAGAAACCCTATAATATAAAAATAAACCAAACAAACTTAGAAAAGGAGGTGGCGTAGAATGGTTACTAGGGAGCATGATTCGAATTGTACTGAGACTAAATTGGATGTGGTGACACTTTTATCTGAGACAGAAAATACTTTGATGCAATTGCTTTGTTACTTGTAATTGTTGTAAAAAGTTTCCAATGTAACTGGTGAGTTGTCCAGAATATGGATCTTTCCACATTTGTTAAATTTGGAATAAAATATAATAATGAATATTCTTGTATATTGCATACAAACGTACCAAGCCCCATGTAGATAGACTAAATAGCACAGAGACAAGATTGTCCATAATAAAGACATCCCTCTTCCTCTCAGGCCATACTGATATCTCAGGAAGTTTGTGACAATTACAAAAGTACCCATGACTATGGTTAGAATAGGCAGATTTTCACGGAAGCTTCTCCATTGGGGATCAGATACGTCCTGAAAACAAAATATAAATTAGAAACAAAAAAATGCAAAGGTTAGTGTAGCATTGCACAGAATACATATGTCAGACAAAACTCTAGATCAAAACATCAATCAAGAATATACAAAGAGCACGTGCTGTACAAAACCATTTTGAAGATGTAACAAATTCCACAAATTGTATTTAAAGATAGTAACATTGAACGCATACATTGAAGCGACCAGCCAACCACCCCTTACGAAGACCATACAGCCTTCCAACATAATCTGCAATACGTTGTGCAAATCTATATCAGTAAAATCATAATGAGGAGACAAAAAAGGTTTTTGTCAACAGTAAACTGAACAAGTTACTTACGGCTTTCAAAATGGAACCAGTAAATCACAGTCCAGTCATGAAAATAACAAATTCTTTCGATACAGTTGTCCCGTTATTTCAACAACTTTTGTCAGATCAAACAGGACCACCAGATTATAGACCATTGTTAGTTTGACATTGAGAGATCAGCGCATCAAAATTGATTTGGAACTGGAATGAAACCTAAATTGGAGTTCGGATAATTGATTTGGGATTTACCATGAGAAAGATGAAGGGACCTCTGAATGAAAGTCGCGTAGAAAAACGCAGCATATATCAGTACAAAACCGAGCTCCATTTTCTTCCATGACAAGCTTCCCATCTTTCTCTTTCGGTTCTTCTTCCTCTTGGTCCCCCCCTTTTAATTCAAAAATTAGAAAATAGATAGCATCGTCTAATCCATAGCAACACACGATCGGAACTCACCGATTGCGCCTGGATGATTCGTACAAGTTAAAGCCGATTCTTCCTCTCTAGTTACGCTTGTGATTGACTGATTGATTCTTCAGATTTGAACTGTACCGATTCTTCAAAAGTTAGAACTGGAAGGGATTGATTATCGGAAGAGAAATCTTCTTTCTGAGAGTAAAAATGTATGTAGTTAATTAATTAAAGTTATAAGCAGGTTGCTGAGACTAAAAAAGATCCATTTTTTGGGCCGTAGTAGGGGGGTAAAATCGGAAAGAGTGTTATTGATTCGTATTCGTTTCTATTTTATTTTATTTATTTAGGAAAATATTATGATGATATTATTATTATTATTATTATTATTATTAATATCGTTGTCGATATATATTTTATTATATACGTTAAATTAGTTATTATATATATTAATGACTTTATTTTATATAATACTTCTATTATTCAATTTAAATACCACTAATATGTATAATAACTTATTTAAATTGAATAATGACAGTACTGTATAAAATGAATTTACATAATAAAATCATTAACATACATAATAACTCATTTAATGTGTATAATAAAACTCGTATGGATAACGGTATCAATAATTATATATGTGTTTTAGCTCCCCTTTTTTTTATATGCGTGTTTAGATACGAATACATATACATATGTAAAACAAATGTAATTATGTATTGGAATCTAATTTGATTTTGAAAAGAAATTACATAAAACTTATATAATGTATAGAATTTTACCATGAATTATTTTCTTAATTAATCTATACACAAATATAAATGTTAGAAAACTAGCATTCATATAATGCATCTAATATAATGATGAGAAATATATTTTTTTTATAATAATAAGTTTATTTGTCAAAAATGCGTGTTTTACTAAACAGGTAGTGTGACAATTTTTGTTCACTTCATTAATAAAAAAACATATTCTTTATTAAATTGGAGCGTTCCTATTATCAAATATTATCGTTTCTTTTCGAGGAAAAAACTGCATATATTATATAAATATTAACAAGGGGAAATAATAGATGCCAAGTGATTTTAATTTGATGTAGTGTCAAATATCTATGTATACTTCAAACAATAAATTTTAAATCTTGTTTTTCTTTTATCAAGAAAGATAATCTCTTAGCCACTAAACTAGACATGATTAAGGCATTGATAGGGATGTTAATGGGTCGGATCAGGTCATTAATATTTTAATATTATTTTTATCCGGGTTCAACCTGATTATCGGTTTAAATTTTCAAAATAGATTATATAAAATAAATATCCATTGATTAATATAAGAGATAAGAAGGTATAGTGTTAACTGATAAGTTGTTTATTTCTCTGTGTACATGTCCAAGTTTAATTCCCACAAAATCACATTTTTAAATTTTATTATTTTTATCATAGTTGCAATCATTAATAAATATACTTAAATTATACAAAAAAAAATTATAAATGGAACAACTCGTGACTCGACCTGACATGAGTAGGGTCAAAAATTTTGGACCCATATTTGTCACATTTTTACATGGATCATATCGGGTTGGATTGGTTTGAGTCAAATATTGACACCTCTAGACATTGAGAACCACATCTAACACGGAGAATCATATTTTGTCTAGTTACTCTAGTAGCTAAAGATATTCATATTTATATGGGATGTCGCAAATTCAAAAATTAGTATTTACATAATTTAAGAACCATGACATTCATCTCACACTAAATAGTTAACTCTTGGATGTGGTTTTTATCTTCTTAAATGTATGTGTGAATTTTGATGGTATTTCAATCAGAAATGAAATCAAATTGATTAAAAACGTGTATAAATTCAAAAATATTTTAACTGCATTTGAATGTAGTTTGAGATGAAGTGTTAGTAACAACTAATTATTATATTGTATTTTGAAATTATTATACCGTATGGACTTGAGGTGTCCATTCTAATTTAGACCTACTTCATTAGGAGAAGCATTGTAATATGCATGCAGATTCAAGATACTGGCATGTATCAACAATTATTACCAAGAGTGCCTCTGGAGCAACCAATCTGACACAGTTTAGATGTGGTTTATCAATAAGCAATAAGGTTATAGGCTACTTTCCTTCTAATGTGGTTCAGTTCCGACGCAGGGACCAGTCTTGCATGGAAAGATGATGCTGTTTCTTTCAAGCTTCTCATATGAATAACACAATGCATTTGTTTATAAATATTGTTGGTGCTTTTTTCAATGGTTGCGATATCACTATCATTTTGTGTAACTATTCAGGTGCTTGCGCCGAAATTGGAAGTTTTCTCTGATTGCAACAGCATTCCATATGGAAATCAAAATTAAACATGTCTTTGTAAGAGCACACAGTAAAAAAAAAAAAGTTCGAAGTAACAGAGCTTCTCCTCATCACATTACTCTTTACCCACCATATTTTTTGACATACCATATCTTTTTTGACAGAGATTTGGGTAGTCTTCTTTCATGTTCTCATAATCGTTCAGTATTAAGATAATACCACAACATGAGCATAAAATAAAGCTGGGATGAATCTATTTATCACGACTCAATGTATTACTGTAACGTTTTTATCGATATCCTTCAAACAATGTTGCATACTGATATAAATGAGCTGCATACTTCCATCTGACACTATCATAGGAAATGTGTGCAAATCAAGTTCTCCTATACAAGGCAAACAAATATGTGCTAGAAATATATACTATCTTCTTATTAGTACAATATATGCAAGAAATAGGTCAAAATGTTTTGCTGAAGAGATTGTAAGCAGAGAGGAGCGAGCTGACAGCAAAAGCCAAGAAAGCCAGAAAGGTGACAGCAATGGAGCCATTTGCCATATTTGGGAAGGGATCATTCCCCCAGTTGATAATCCAGTCACGAACTCGGGCTGTTGCTGATGATGAGGCAGATATCAGAAGGTATGCAAGTACCTAAACAGATAAGAAAAAGAGTGTCCTTATATGCAAATAATAATAATAATATGCAACAAAATTCACCCTTTGTTTTCAGTGAGAGTAGATCGTCTGAAATGAGACATTAGATGCATATCCTGGGACCAAAAAATGTTATTTGCACATGTATAGCCACAATAATATTTAAGAGGGCCATCATTAACAGAAAAGCTAATAATATATTTCAGTAAGGTACGGTCTGGCAAGTTGGAACAGAATGGAATGAAGTGGGACGAGATGGAATAATTGCCAAACACATTCAGAAGAGTATGGATAGAAGTAATGATGGTGGCCTATTCCATAGAACTGAAGGGTATGGAATTCGATATTCCACTTGCCTTGGGATTGATTGTATAACACTTTGTATGTAGAACACAATTGGAATAAAGTGGAGCTCTCTATTCCCTATTCCCAATTCCACTCTTGCTGAAAACCACCTAGAAAATGCACACAATCAACTGATATGTAGATCCCGGTGGTTATAAAAACAGTACTAACCTGAGCACACTTTTGAATGAAAAATTCAGGACTATAATCTTTGTCTAAAGTACCTGATCCATGACAAAGTCAAAGTAGTCACCAAGGGGGCGGTGAATAATGTGCTTTTGCTTTTTTTTGTGGTGCATAAGTGCAAACAGTTGAAACCCAGAGTAAACAAATCCAATCACATTCACCGTCTCACAGTACCTATCACATGAATTGAGAAAATTGAAAAAAGAAAAGTTAAATTAGCTTGCTGGGGGTTCCACTGCACGATGAAGGATAGCTCAAAACCTAACTGATGCCGTAAGAAATGAACAGATGTCATAATCGATCAATAGGAGACATAATTGCACAGTTGAAGCTCTATACAGAGCTTTTTGCACCCACGCTAGTTTGCAAATTTGGGGTTCATGGTATTTTTGGCACCTAAATCCACAGATAGCATACAAATACAAGAGCTAATATTATCAACAAAATTTTGAATCACAGAGCTGAATTACAATCATAGAGAACAAGAAAGTTTACTTTATTGTACACAGTCAGATACCATTTCAATCAGTACCTTACTGTAGGCATAGTCCGAAACCATGGAATAAGTAATATTGATGCTAACATTTCAATGGAAAATCAGAAAGCATCAACCTGGAATAATAAAGAAGCAATACCCCGGGATAGCAATAATTGCACGACACAACAGTACAAGAGAGACAGAACCAGAGAAAAAGAAGGGGAAAGAGAGATGAAAGGACCTAAATTGGCTATAATTGTTGTACGAATCAAGGGCCCACCCCTTGTTTCTATCAGCTGCTAGAACAGAGAAAGCAACGAGGCTGAACACCATTGCTGCCACTCGTGCAGCCACTGCTGCCCGTCTTACTGCTGCTGCATTCTGCTCACGGCGCATAATCCTTGTCATCGGGCTTGAATAAATCTGTTTAAACATAACAGGCAGAAGAGGTGTTTTGATTGATTAAGAGCATTATGGATTAAAAACAAATATTGCCTATAACAGCCCACAAAAATCAGCTGGTTTTAACAAAGAGTCATGTACTTTACTCAACACCGTTTTTTATGTTACTATTCTGGAATTCAAGAACAACCTTAAATTCTGATTTCATTTCAAAAATTATTACAAGAATGCATTCAGTAGAAGTCTAGTAGTAGTACAAGTATACGCATTCATCTGTGGTCAATAATAAATATATAAGCGAGTACAAAACTCATGTCTAATTAAATGTTTACATACTATTTAGTCAATTAATACATACCGTTGAGTCAGGTTGGGTTGCTTCAGGCAGTGGTGCAGTGTGACCTAACCCATCCTGCAAATTATCTTTGTTAGGTTGAGGCATCTCGGCTGGGCTCGGCCGAGCAAACTTGGCATCTTTGAGATTGCTAAGCCACCTCAACAAGCCCTAGTAACATGTCAAGAAGGGCATTTAATAAGAAACATATGACAGAACAATAGTACGAAAAGAAAAAAAAAAGACAAACTATATCTGAAAGAGTATTAAATCAGGAATAAAGTATATAACTGAGCTATGCTTGTTATATGAGGGGTGGAGGCAGCTTGTCCATTCTTCATTGATGTTTCATTTGGAGGCCAAAATAATTTCCTCAGGATTATAGAAGTGCCATGTATTTATTATAACTATCAACCCGATAAATCAGTACAGCTTTCTGATAAAGTAACATAAATTGGCAAGAGCTTGTTGGCTGGTTATTGCTCAGTTCACAGAGTAGTCAGTTAGGTCATATTACTAGACAAGTTAGATTGATTAGATCATAAATTATACCCTTATTATGCATCCATCACCTGCAATAACTGCAATTATGATAAATTTGGTTTATTTGTTCTTGAATAGACTTAATTGGGTCTCTCATCTGTGCTTTCACTATGGTTACTAGTAGAATTTCTATTAACATCTCAGCAGTCCATACAAAATTAAATATTCACCTCACACAAACACCACAAAGTTTCCTAAGTTTCCTAAATATAGGAAGATGATCACTGTCTAAAAATCGTACCGGACCAGTGCCATCATTTCTCTGAGTTTGAACCTGATCTCTAACTTCTGTCTCATCAGCCATTTCTCTCGAATTTCTCACAGCGCCACCACGACCACTGCCAGGGCCACCACGACCGCTGCCAGGGCCACCACTTCGAGGCAAATCCTCTCCAGTCCAGGCATACCAGCCCCCTGTACCATCAACTGGACGCACCGGCTCACGGCGCGCCGCATGAGCCGCGATCGCCGTCGGAGGAGGGAGCGGGTGGGACGGAGGGGGCGGATGGTCGGATTTCTCTGGCGTATTGTGTGGCGCGAAAGGAGAAGCGGTGTCCGAGAGAGGCGATTGCGTCGGCTCCGCCATTTGTGCGAGAAGAAACTAGAAAGATGATCCTTTCCTCTCTCTAGCACCTTCGGTTGATTGAGAGAGAGGTAGAGAGAAAGAGAAAAAGAGAAAGAGAAAGAGAGATTAGGGTTAGTAGGGGACTAAAGCGTGAGGCATGTGTGTGGCTTCTCTACTATACCCCACGGAATAATAACTTTGTGCTCTTCGCAGTTGTCACTCCTCTTTTGCGCCTTTTTCTTTTTGTCTTCATGGGTTGCTGCTTTTTGGGGGAAGAGATGGGGTAAAATGTTATCAACTATCCCTCCGTTTAGTAATAGAAATGAAATTGAAATAAGTGAGTGTTAAATTATTTTAAAATATTAATGTTTGATGGTAGTGAAAATAAGTAAATGAAGTAATGAGAGTAAAAAACGTTAAAAGTTATGAAATTTAGTAATTTAATTTTACTTTATTTTTATAAATTTTAATTTACGTCATTTTAAATTATTTTTATGTGATACATTAAAAAGTTTTAAAATATTTAAATGCTTTTGCTCTATTTATCAATGGGGAGGTATTGTTACTGGTTTTTACTTTTCCCATTTCTAAATTGGGTAAAGAAAGAAATATCTTTTCTTTTGTAAACAATCTCTCCTTCTATTATTGTTTCTTTTTGTTGGCAATGAATCTATGTTGGTGTATGGCTTATGAGTCGAGATACAAAATGTGATCCTGCGCCGGTACACAAAAGTTCAAAATTCGGTTATAATTGGTCGATAATATTTGTAAATTCATAATTCTCATACCATACAAAAATAATTCATAGTTTTTACCTGTGGTTCATTCGTTTTGTTTCTCAAGTGATAACTTCAAAAAAAAAATTACTCATCTATTACTAAAAATAAATTCAAAGAACAGAAATACTACTGAAATTGACATTCCTCATCGTCTCCTGATATATTCAACCTTAGGGGAAAAAAATAGCAAAATAAAATAAATAAAATTATGAACTGTATGTCTATCATAATGATAATAGATCTCGTTTTCTTATGGAGAGATACAGGTTCAAGTCTCACAAGAGATATTTAAAAAGAAATAAATGTTGAGATTAATGGTAGCTTTTATATTAAAAAATAAATAAAATTATAAGTAATTGTTTTCCTAGAAATGTTAAAATAAAAGAAAGGTTCAATCACCACAATAATTACATATCCGTATATAATTCATGTTCAACAATTAATTATGGTATATACGCTACTAATTATGAACATTTTTAAATTATTTTGACTAGACTAGAGAAATATATATATATGATCATGAATTAATGTGAAAACAATGCACGAGTATGAGATAAACAAATTAAATTATCTTTATTTTTTGAGAAAAAAATATTATCTTTATTTTAGTTGAGGAACAGACATTAATTGAACCAAATATAATCAAGGTTAATTATAATTTATGATAATTTTGCACATCCTAATATTTACGGCACATGGAAATTATCTAAACTGTTGAATTTATCAAATTATTTATACAGTATTTTTATTATTCAACTTAAATGATTTATTATTCATATTAGTGATCTTTGAATTGAATAATAATAATATTATAAAAAATAAGTTACATAATAAAATCGTTAATGTGAATAATAACTCATTTTATATAAATAATAAAGTCGGTATCAATTATGATATCAATAATAATATCTCTCAAACATTTTTCTTTATAAAATACCCCTTCTCTCAAACATTTTTCTTTTAAAACTTTTGTCAAATTGCTCTTGTGAGGTCCAATTTAATCTATTTTTACCCCTTTTTCCCTTTCCTCCTAGTTACTTTCTCTAACCATAAAATGAAAATAAAATCAAGTTACTTTTCTTTTGAACAACAATTCATCCATTATATTAATTTTATACAAAAATAAGATTATTTCTAACACATTATGTTTGTTTCATAACAAAAGATTAGAAACAAAAACAAAATATTAGTGGCATGTTATTTTCATTTTTTTTTATAAACATATAATATAAACCTCTATGAAAACAACTCCATAATGAGGGGTTTACCTATTATCTGTTACTACAAAGAAAAGTAGAACAAAAAAGAAGTGATTATGTTAAGCCACGTCAGCTCTTTTTATATAGACCGTCGGATTAAGTTTTGATGGTATAGATTCAATATAAAGAGCCTCCTCTTTCTAGCACAGTTTACAAAACAAAATTCTTTGCTGATGCATCCCATTGTGGTGTTTTTTTCATTTTCTTTCCTCTCACAGTGCTTCATCGCTCTTTTCTTTTCCTTTGTTATTAGTTTAACTATTTTCAACATTGATTGTATTGAACTCATGATTTGATCTCTAATTAATTATGTGCAATGATTGATCCACAGTTATACTTTGATCTCCATCTATATAACGTTATAGACAGCAACAGTATGATTTAAATCATGTTGAAAATCAAATTTCGCTGAAACAATTTTGAAGTTCAAGTAATCATCCACTCAAGCCCCTTAGAAGTTTTCTCCCTTTTATTCAGGTGCCTCTCTTACATCTCCTTTTCTTCTAATTTAAATCATTTTTTCCCCATCGCCTGATTTCTGATCTCATCGGTGTCGATTATTGCGCTGCAGGGAGGTGTTGCGGGAAACACAAATTCTGTACAAATAAGTTACATAATAAAATCGTTATTCTGAATAATAATTTATTTAATCTGAATAATAAAATTGATATTGATTTTGATATATATATATCAGCTCCCTTTAATTATGTCAGATACTACGCATGAAAATCTAAAGTGGATGGCATGCGCTGTCAGGTGCCATGAAAACAAGTTCAACTCCCTATTAAACAAATAAAAATGATAATACAGGCCAGGAACTCGGTACCAGATACTTAAGATGGACCAGGTACCAAATTTAAAACTCAAACAGAAAGACCCATACAGTACCAAATAAACCCCTGAAAAAAGCAAACAATACCTTATAACCCCTTCTAAACCATGTATCAGAATGAAGTGGGAGAACATTAATGGTACCAGCACCATGCAAACAAAACAAACATTAGTCCATGCTAAACAAAACTTTAAAATTGTTGGATTTTGTGGTTTTGTGATTAAGCAAGATATTCAATGGAATAAAAGAGAAGGAGAAGAAAAAGGGAAAGAAGGGAAAGGATTAAGTTTCGTTTCTCTTTCATACCCACTGGATTAAAGTTCTAACTGGGTTTTAATACATCTTTTTCAAAAAGACCCACAAACTATTTATGAATTATATTTATGAATTAGCACACCTATAATATCCTATATCACAATATATTCTTTTTCCAACAAAAATAAACTTAAGTCCATGCTAAACAATAGTATAAAAAATTTTAAATGAATACACCATAAACAGTTGGATTGAAGTACCCTTAAAAGCATTTAAATCAATGATAAAAGGAAACCATACATGTGTTCTGTTCTATCATTGAGATATTACATATATCAATGTAGTTCTATTTGAAAATAATTTAGTTCACATTCGAATGACATGAAAATTTTCAGGGCTTCATGAGATTGGTTGCTCAATCAAGTTCTAACTTAGTTCTAATAATTTTCAGGTGATCACATATTTGTTGGATCAAGAGGTCATCGAAGGTAACTCTACAAATGCCAGGGGCTTACGCCACTTGATATACTATTGGTATCACATGAGATTCCGCCATTGAAATTTCTCTGGTGACATGTTAAGAAAAGCCAGAGGGGAGGAAGCCACAGAACGACGTAATCCCAGTTCCAATCTTAGCAACACAAACAAACTTTCTCAAGTAGAAAAAAACACTTTATTACAAAACACTTGGATTGGATCGAATTGGTTGGTACTCACCTGATCCAACTAAATAGCAAAAGAACGCAAATAAGAAAAAATAAAGATTAATAATTGGCTTACTTTATATTTAATATAAGAAATTAATAATTAAACGCACTAGCCAAAAAGCAAATAAGAATAAAATGTTACTTACTCACCAACAAAACCAGAAGGAAGCAAAAACGCCCCATCACTACTATAAACGTGAAGAAGGGAATAAAGCTGCACAAAGGATGATAATTAAATTGGCCTTTATATAGTAGAGATAATTTGATTCTTTTTTTTTGTTGGTGTACTTTGAATGTGTTAGCCTTGGATTCTTTTATAGGTATTGAAAGGAAGAATTTCTTCTTATTAACAATGTGGGACTAAACAAATTAAGTTGACATGATCAATTTGTTCCGGATGTATATAGAAAATTGAATGGTCATAGCTTCCCAATTACATCAAGGTCTTCATAACATGACCCTTTTATATATATATATGAACTCCATATCCATAACATGACCTACAATACACACTTTCTTAATTGTTGATAAGCTTTGTTTAACATTATATCTGATCCCCAATGAAAATTAGACTAGGATCTCTCCTTTATTCTTTGAAATGGAGTGGATATTAGACTAATGTGTAACTTATAAATAATTGAAGATCATGTATTGAAAGGATCTGTAATGATTATTAATTGCTTCCCACAAAAGAGAGTAGAGAGCAAAATTAAAAGCATGTCCACTATGTGAATTTTCTTTTGAGAAACATCTATATCTGTTGTGGATATGTAAGTTAAAGTGTCCTGGTACAAGGCATTCTGATTCGATTGTTTAAACCCTTTGAGGTTGTTTCAATAAATTTGAAGCAGGTGGTACTATATACCACTTACATGTACCACTTCTGTTTCAAAAAAAAAAAAAAGGAAAACAAACAAACAGAGAATATATAAACTCAAACTAACAGTAGCTTTAGTTCCTACCATCTTATACATGTGTGAGGCCTCACGTTATTTTGGTTTCATTTATTTAATTGTTTATTTTTTATTTTCTTAATAAATAAAATGTTGAAATGTGTTATCATATGGAATGAATAAATAATTTTTAAAAAGACATACAGACAAATATTTTTCACAAAAAAACATGGTTAAATCTTTATCGGACAATCAAATAATTAGTAAAACATTGGCATACATATAATTTGTAATTAAGCACGATACTAAAATATCAAAGTTTTCAATTTGTAACATAAGAAAGATAATTAGTTTTAATGTTATTTGCTTAAAATGATTCATTCTACTCAAAATGAGTCTGGAATAATAATTTTTCTTCATATATTCATTCTTCATCTACATAAGTTTTTAATGTTATTTGCTTCAGACCCCTCAAAGTTGGTTATGTTAAATTTAAACTAACTTGTTTGAGCTACTATTTTTCGTGCATATTTTTTTCATATATAAAATATATATGAAGCCGGAGAATTAATGAACATGTTGAATATTATTACTTATTTTGTTTGTAATGATTATAAGGAAATATTTGAAAAAAAAATTACCCAAATTAGAGAAGATATGAACCTTTCACAATAACTACTATACTTAAAAAAAGTTGAGGGTTCAAATGCCTCCATTTTTTATGCCTCTATTTTTTTTTAATTTGCTAATAACAAAAATTTTGAAATTAAAATATCAAAATAAAATCATTAGATGCGATCACTTTCTCTATGTTCATATAAAAAACTATTATATTTTAATACTATTTTATTTGGTATCAATAACCTATAAAAATACACTAATGTGGATAATTTTTGGACATTGATTTTATAATTTATTGATTCATATAAAATAAAAGTCAAAATGTCAATATTTTTTTACATGCATGAAGAGAATATAATATAGATCACATCTAACGGTTTTATTTTAAAATTTTAGTTTTATGAAGCAAAAGGAATCAGTATCTGTGTGATCATCTCTGTAGTGTGTATCAAATAAATTACACACCTAAATTATAATTAGAAAATAAACTCATTTAAAAAAACCACAACATAATTTCTTTTTTTTTTATGAAAGCAAGGAGCACATGCCAATTTCCATTTCTTTTAAGAAATCCGTTGTACAAAAATTAAAAAACCACAACATAATTCAATCCTATAAAATTTAATTTGTCAAAAATAAAGGTTAATCAATAAGGATCTCGCTATTTAGAAATGTGAACTACGCAAGTGCTTAAAACATCATAATATTGACAAAAAACCGCAATTAATTTCGTGTAGTTTATATCACCCGTTTGAAAACCAAATGGCAAGAAATAACACCGATATACGAAGAGTGATTGCATTCTGCCATTATTGTAGCCTTGATTTCCTCTAATATTTAATTTACAATTTATATATCTTGGAGTATTTTTGGAAAATAATGGCTACATGCATCAAAGTTTAATTTGTAGAATAATATTGGAGTGGTTGCAACTTACATTATAAAATGAGCATACCATATATATTAATAAGATGGAAAAAATAGCATGGTAGTTTAGTCACAAAATTTATGCTCCACTATTCATACAACATCAAAATTTCATGCCCAATTAATTAACAGATGCAAGGCCAACTATAGATAACTAATTGATTTTTTTTCTTTTTTTTGAAAAAAAAAATATGGGATGAAGTTATCAAATTTCATTAGTTAAGATATCAAAGATTTTAAATGGACAAAATTTTTAATAAGGAACATGAATTATAAAAGAAATTTCGAAGGTACAAAAGAAGGAAAAATTATCTCCATTCCTGTGTAATATATTTTGTTTTATTTTATTTTATTTTTTTGTGTTACAGTTTGGTTTGGTGACCTTTCTTTTAATTTATATTAATTTAAATTATGATCTGCGCACGCCTCCATGACGAGATTGTTCACTTATAGTGAAATTATTTTTTGTAAAAAATTCATTTAAGTTTGGATTTAAAAAAAAATAACAAACATAACAATAAAAAAAAAAGGCAACTTTGGTCAATTTCCATCCTTCCAATCCTTTTCTCTTTTCATTTTTAGCATTTCGCACCAATAAATATTGAAATAGTGTATTATTAGCATTTGTCAAACGGACCCTTAATTCTTAATGGGTCAATTAAGATAAGATTGGTGACACCAACACTGAAACTCTCTCTCCATTGGAGAAAACAAAAACCAAATAAAATTATTTTTGATTCACTTCTCCTAGAAGCAGTCTCCAGATTATCATCTATTCTCTCGTTTGATACAATCTGATTAAATTAATAATTTTACTGGTGGATAGATATTATAGAGTTATCATCGATCGCTTTCATAATCGTATCTTAAGAAGTGATAATCTCAAATAATCATGATTGTAGTTCTTGTCTGTACGATATAGAGAGAATACGTTTAAGGACAACATCTTGAGATCCAAATATCTCAATTCTAATTTGATTTATTTTAATTTGATTTGATTACTATCCGAATTTCTGAAAAAAATATTCCAACATAAAAAGAAATATGACAAAAGCACTCAGTCGTATAACAAAAAAGAATTATTACATCATATCTGTCATATATGTCATGCACAGAAATTTACACTCCAAAAACATAGAATTAATGTATTTTTATTTTTCTTAAATAACTGAAAATATTTTAGTGCAAGTTTCTATATTAGTTTCCATACAACACATCTTTATACCTGAAATTAGGCCAAAACAACTGACATGTATCTCTTGCAAATGAACCCTTGTATCCTTGTTTTATTACAAAGATTAGTTGCATCAATGTAGTTTCTGTATTAGTTTCCCTATAACATGCTGCTCAGAAAGAAATACATTTCAAATTTAGATAAAGCATTCAAGTAGTATGTACACCATTCCCTGCTGCTAACAACTGCTAATAAATTCATATTATAGAATACTAAAATGCTCTCAAATTTCAGTTTGTAGTGTAAGAGTAGTTAGGATCTGACTTAAATATATAGCTGATTTACAGTACTAAATAAAATGATGATTATTTATTATGAAGGACCTAGATATGACCTTGATATACACACTATATCTAACAATAGTTCTCATAATTAATTAGTGGTTGATGATACTTTGTATAAAAAATATAATAGAGGAGAAAACATTCGAAATGAAACCACTATATATTTCCATTTTAAATAGGTGGAAACAAATCCATCAAAATCAGACGATCCATATTTATTGGTTCAGATTTTTTTTCTCTCTCGTTGAGTTAAAATCTGGTTAATAACAGAAGAAATCCCAACCTTCTATTTTTTTTCTCCTCTGTTTATTTTTCTTTATTTTACTTTTTTTTATTTAAGTTGCTGCTAACTGTTAGTTACTTTCCCATGTTGATATTAAAGAGAATTTGTTATTAAAAAAAATAAAAAGAGAAAAGGCCAATTTTGTGTGAATGACACTTCTTTTTCCAGATTGATGTGAAATCTTTAAATTTTAAAAATTGAAACATATATCTCTCTGGCTATCAGTACATGCCAGCAAAAAATGCAAATTACTTTATCAGTGAGTCAAAAAAAGCATGATAGCCATGTATCTCTCATAATTGGAATGAGAATTTGGAATTCATATCTTCTGCTGCATTTACACCGTATAGCACAACGTATTGTCCGTTCGTTCGCGTTGAGATTTATGCAATGTAAATCTTAAAAAAATCTTTCTATAATATATTCATTCGAACGTTGTGTTGAGTAGTAGAAGATCAAAACCTGAGAATCTGACACCACATGCATTTTATCTCAACTCTTCTATAAAAATGCAAATATGTTGGAAGTAACCAAATTGTAAATATATTTAATTTCTTTTTTAGGGAAAAAAAAATGGTCGATAAACTTATCCATTATTTTATCTTCGGAAGTTACCTTCTTAAAATAATGATAATTATTGGGGGGCTTGCATTAAAGTGAGAATTGGAGGACATCAAATATATGCATTTTATATATGTTCTGTACTTTGAGTGTTGATTTGATTTCCTCCAATATCTTACATTCCAATGCCCCTTTCTGAAGATATGATTTCAAAAGTGCTAGTTTTTGCAAATTTACAAGGGCTTTGAAAGTGAGAATTAGAGGACATCAAATAAATTTATGCTTATTTGATGATTTATTTATTTGATTTCCTCTAATATCTTACATTCAACTTTTCCTTTCTAACGGAGTTTTGGAAGAAATTAGCATGAAATGAGATAAATTTGCACAAGTAGAAGGGTGTCCAAATAAAACCTTCTCAAAAGGGGTCAATTTGAGTTATTGGCAAGTAACATAATAATTAAAATTTTGTGATTACCCTAGCAGTTGCTATAATTATTAAAAAAGTTTGCTATAATTATTGAATGTTTGTTATAATTATTTTTTTCACTCATTTTGATAATTGCCAAATTCTTAATTTTTAATTAGTTACATCCGGAACCTCCAAAATTAGTCTTCTTAATTAAGTAATTAGCAATGATGCCACTGAGATTCAGAGCATCTTCATCCCACTTTTAAATTAACTTGCTTAATCCTATGTGTTAATTATAATTACAATTACAGGGATGAAGAACACTTGCTAAAAGGCTACATATGCATTTCCAATTCATTTGAAAGTGATTAAAATCATTTTCTCTACCAATTAGAAATTATCACGTCAGCAAATTAGTAATTGCAGGAATGAAGATGTTTTGAAATCAATATATAAAGAATTGCTTAATTAAGTTAGCAATTGAATTAAGGGAGCTGATATACAGATACACTTATTGATACCATTATTGATATTAATGACTATATTATGCAAATTCATTTTGTACAGTATTGTCATTATGCAACTTAAATGAATTATTATACATATATAATGGTATTTAAGTTAAATAATAGAAATATTATACATAATAAAGTCATTGACATGTATAATAACTCATTTAATATATATAAATAAGTCTATATCGATAATAATATCAATAATAATATCTCCATAATATTTTCTTTGAATTAATAATTGTAAGGATGGCAATGCTTTCATAAATATTCCCATCTGATCTGATGGCAGTGATCTTGGTTAAAGGTTGCGTGGTTAAGATATTCTTATGGCGCCATTAAAAGTTATTATTCTCTGGCAACAAACAAACAAATTGAAGATTGGAGGAGGACATCAAGACATCACTATTGTATATTTATTTTGGATGCTAATAGCATTTTCATAACAAAAATTGTAGAATTGTAAAAGAATAATTTTTTATTACTACATTAGTAATATCTTTAAAATGAATTGCTTATCATTTTCATTCATGTAATTTTAGTTGTATTTAGTAAATTTAAAATTTTGTTTCTTTATGATTGGCAAAGATAAACTGGCGTGACATTTTTAAATAAATTGTTAATTGGACTAGATTGATCAATTAAAAAATATTTTATAATTCATGCATTTGAAATTGTATTTATCACGCCATCATTTACACTTACTTTGCAAATGAGATGAAAATATTATGACAATTATGTAACTTAGAAAGGATATATACAAAAAAAGGAGGGTTCGAATGCATTTATTTTTTGTACCTCTGTCATATCTCCATTTTTTTTATTTCTAATAACTCTAATTTTAATATTAAAATATCAAAATAAAATCGTTAGATATGATTTATATCACTTTCTCTATATACATATAAAAAATTATGGTATTTCAATATTATTTTGTTGGCATCAAGAGCCTACAAAAAATGCATTAATGTGGATAATTTCTGAACGTTGATTTTTTAACTTATTGATTCATATAAAATGAAAGTCAATATCAATAATTTTTTATATGCATGAAGATAATATAATATAGATCACATCTAATGATTTTATTTGATATTTTAATTTCAAAATTTTTGTTATTAGCAAATTAAAAAGTAGAGGCATAATGAAGGTATAAAAAAATGAAATCATTTAAACTCTCCTCATACAAAAATTATATGAGTCAATGAAAAAAAAGAACAATCATCTCTCCTAATTTGTTCTCTCGTGCCATATTTTCAATATTTTTAATTAAAATTTACTTGTTACATTTCCCACCCACCAATTATTATCTCTACTTCTTAGTTTCCTCTTTTTCATTTTCTGGAAAAAAAATTGTATTTTTACACTATTAAATTAGGTGCACTATTGTAACAAAATAAGTTTTACTTGATTAATAAAAGAACCAAAATTAAACATTTCTTGCCAAGATCCCCTTAATTGTTTGTTGCATTGTTCCTTGCACAAACCATGAGCAACATAAACTATTTTCTTGAAGCATTCAAAATTGTTGTAAGCCCAATTAAACTGTCTGGATCCTGATCAGGTGTATCATCCTACTACAAACTGTATTATTTTCTCTGTATACTTCCTTGTAGCGGGTTGAAACTCACTGTTCTCACACCTGCCTCAAATATAGCAACTTAATGGAACAACAACCAAATTGAGAACTCTACACTGAGACGTCGCCGAGTCTATCATGTAGGGTTGTTAATGGATATTCATAATTTGAAATTTTAATTCGAATTTATATGAAGGGATCCGTATATGCATTTTAAAAATATATCTGATAGTTTATTATATATGTATATGAATGATGAAAAATGATATACTTTACTTTTTTGAATTCGTATTTGGATCATACATGATCCGAATCTGAGTCTGCTATGAATATGATAAAATGATATTATTTTAAATTTTTTAATAGCAATATATATATTTATAATAATGATTTATTTTGAATTATTATAATTTTTCTAAATATAATTGTAATCTCGTTAAATTAGTTTCAATAATTTATACTATTTCCTATTCTATCTATTTTTTGCAAAAAAAAATTAATTATAGTTGCATGTTATATTAAAATAATTTTCATTATGATAATTAGAACATATTAGTTTTAAAAAAAAATTTAAATCATGCAAGTTAATTAAATTAGAGTTATTATCTTAATTTATATTTTTATAATGTAAAATTATATATATTTGTTCATGTTAAATATGTATTTTATGATTTTAAATATTTGAATAAAAAATCCGATACATAATCCAAATCCGATCCGATATCCGCTAAAAAATAAATATGAATTCGCATTTATAATCATCAAATTTTAATTAAATATGAATTTGCACATAAATTTTATAAATTTTTGATGAATTTATATGTAGATCATATTAGATTTAATCCGAATCTGATCCATTGTCAACCCTACTACCATGATTCCAACAAAAGAACCACACACATTATCCATTTTAACAGAATATTCCAATCTCTGATCTCCAATCTGCATCGTCCGATTTCAAATCCAACGGTTGGAAATCACAACCAGAGAATTTATTCCAAAACCCTAGAAATAGTAAGCATTAAAGCATTAATTAAAGCATCCGCCTCTTGGATGAAACCATTCCCCTCGGCGTTTTGGGTTAAGCGGAGAAAGGAAACGAAACAAAAGATGTTCTTTTTTCTTTCTTTCTATGAATTAAGCAGCTTTCTTTTTCTTCAAGTGGGAAAATTTCCAAAAATAAAATAATTTTGATTATTTATTTGCACTGATAGAAACTTCTGATATGTCCCCTTTCGCTTCTCTATTATAAATACTCTCTCTTTCCCTATCTCTCCTCTCTCAACAAATCTAAAGAGAGAAAAAGAAAAAACAATTCTATACGTATATATATATATAGCATATGTCAAAGAGAAGCCAAGTCCCACATTCGGCTTGTATATCAAGGTTTTATTTGATCCGAGAAAACTGAGATGGGTCTGAAGGGATTCGTCGAAGGAGGGATCGCGGCCGTAATTGCGGGTTGCTCCACACATCCTCTTGATTTGATCAAGGTTAGAATGCAACTCCAAGGAGAAACCGTCGTGCCTCCTAACCCTGCTCTTCGGTCGGCTGCTCGCTCCTTCCATAGTGGGGCCACCATGACATTGCCCCACCACCACCTCCAGCCAACTCCTCCGGTTTCCAAACCCGGCCCGATAGCGGTCGGAGCACAGATTCTTCGCTCAGAGGGACCTCTTGGTCTCTTCTCTGGTGTCTCCGCTACCGTCCTTCGTCAAGCTCTTTACTCCACCACGCGCATGGGTTTGTACGATTTCTTCAAGAAGAAATGGTCGCCTAATGGTGACGGCACATCTCTTCAGGCACATCTCAAAATTGCCGCAGGGTTCATCTCGGGTGGAATTGGCGCTGCTGTCGGCAACCCTGCTGACGTGGCAATGGTCAGGATGCAGGCCGACGGTCGTCTCCCATTAGCCGAGCGCCGCAACTACAAGAGTGTCGCCGAGGCGATAACCCGTATGGTGCGCCATGAAGGAATCACGAGCCTCTGGAGGGGATCATCTCTGACGATCAACCGTGCCATGATTGTGACTGCATCACAACTCGCCACATATGATCAGGCGAAGGAGGCAATACTGGCATGGAGGGGGAAGCAGGCCGACGGGCTCGGGACCCACGTGTCAGCGAGCTTCACCGCCGGGTTGGTAGCAGCCGCCACGTCAAACCCAGTGGATGTGGTGAAGACGAGGGTTATGAACATGAAGGTGGAATGCGGGAAGCTGCCACCTTACGCCGGTGCCATTGATTGTTTCATGAAGACAGTGAGTAAGGAAGGGGTGATGGCGCTTTACAAAGGGTTTATTCCGACGGTTACACGGCAGGGGCCGTTCACAGTCGTCATGTTCGTAACGCTCGAGCAGGTGAAGAAGGTGTTCGCCGGTGTCGACTTTTAGACAAAATTGATGATGGTGGCGGTGTTACATAGATCTTTAATTCAATTTTTAGTTGAGATTTTTTTTAATGATTTGTAGTTCATATTATTAATTTTTGGTTTTGTTGGGTTAATAATTGGTTAGAGTTAATTAATTACTGAATAGTTTGATTCCTTTGTTTGTTCCTTTTCATAGAAGTTGATACCATGAACTTCAACATGTGCTGAGGAAATATGAAAGGAATCAAACTATACATTTATATGAAAGGAATCAAACTACACATTTATATGAAAGGAATCAAACTATACATTTACTAAGGAATATGAAAGGAATCAAACTATACATTTACTGAGGAACATGAAAGAAATCAAACTATACATTTACTAAGGAATATGAAAGGAATCAAACTATTCGGAAATGGTCGCATCAAATTAATTATATATAGTTTAGTTCACTGATTCATTGAATATGTTCCTATTTTATTAATTTGTCTAGTGTGCAGATCTAGGAAATATACTATCATTGATATCCTATCAATTATTGTATATGTTTTGTACTCCATATAAAATTAGTGGCGCAAGAACCCACCATCTATCCAATAATGGCGGATTTATATTCTCTGTTACATTGTACAGTACAGTATGATATGTTGTACATCCAATTATATTGAGATTTATGCAAAATAAATCTAAAAAATTCTATAATCCATCCGTCCGTACGCTGTACAGCGTAATGCAACGTAATAGAAGATCATGACCCAATAATGACAATTAAGCATTTCATGCTATATTTTATCAAAACAACATGCTTGTTTATTAATAAACAAGTTGATGCTGAGGAAAGAAATACAAAATACTTTCACCTGGACACAAATTTGTTGCAATTAGGATGCAAATTGCACAAAAGTTGTTGGGCCGTATAAGGTCCAGCCCATTTTGGGCTTTCGGCAAACAAAAGGAAAAGGAAAGGGGTCTTCATCCCCATCGTGACAGAGAGCTCCATCTCGTTTTGGTGAGCTGTTGAGAGCAGAGAGTGCAACGGTGAGAGAAATAGAGAGAGAGAAGAAGAAGGAGAGAGAGATTGAAGGTGGTGAAGAAGAAGAAAACGTAGAGCAAGTCAGACTCTGCAATTCTACTACCTCTGATTGAGTTCTCCTTGGTTGTAAGAAGTGATCTTCTTGTTTTCTCAAATCTAGGGTTTTCTTGGGTTTGAATGTAATTGGGGTTTTAAGCGGGCAGTGACCTGCTGTGTGTGTACCTCTTGTATTTTCTCTCTATTTGCATGTGATTGCCTCAAGTTTTGGTGTTTAAACTTGAGAAGAACAATTGTACCCGTTTGTTGGTATAGTGAAAGTTTGCCGGTGTTGCCCCGTGGTTTTTCCCTCCAGGTTGAGAAGGTTTCCACGTAAATCTTGTGTCTTGTGTGATTGTGCTTGTTATTTCTTATTTACACCTATTTGGTTTGCACTTGAACTATTTGGTACCAATCGGTACGGAACCATCTCACTTCTTAATTTGATTTCACAAAAGCATTACTCTTGATTGCCCTCATTTAGAGGAAGAACCCCAACAAGTGGTATCAGAGCTGAAGGTTTTTTTTTTAGTGTGCTTTTGTAGGTTAAGATGGAAAGTAATAACACCATGATCAAGTTGACAAGTAGCAACTGGCAGATTTGGAAATCCAAAATGGAGGATATCCTTTACTGCAAGGACTTGTATGAGCCGGTTGAAGGAGATAGTTCGAAGCCAAAAGATATGACTGATGGTGATTGGAAGAAATTAAACCGAAAAGCGGTTGGCACAATCAGACAGTGGCTTGATGACAGTGTGTACCACCATGTAGCGAGTGAAACAAATGCACATGAGGTGTGGAAGAAACTGGAGTCACTGTATGAACACAAAACAGCAGCTAACAAGGCGTTTCTGATCCGAAAACTGGTAAATCTTAAATTCAGAGAAGGCATCAGTGTTGCTGAGCATTTGAATGAGTTCCAGAGCTTGATTAATCAGTTGTCAGCGATGAAGATGACCTTAGAAGATGAGTTACAGGCTTTGTTGCTTTTGGGATCATTGCCAGACAGTTGGGAGACTTTGGTTGTGACGATTAGTAATGCAGCTCCGAATGGTGTGGTCACTATGAGTTCAGTTACTAGCAGCTTGTTCAATGAAGAGACAAGAAGGAAGTCAACTGGTACGAGTGGTGCACAGACCCTTGTCACGGAGAATAGGGGGAGAGCTGAAACTAAACAGCAATCAAAGGGTCGTAATAAGTCCAGAGGCAGGTCAAAGTCTAAAGGAAGACAATGCTACCATTGTGGTAAAGAAGGTCACTTGAAGAAAAATTGTAGAGCCTGGAAGAAACAACAGAATGAGGGCAAAAATCAGAAGAAAGATGATGACAACAGAAATACCACAGCCCCGGTAACTGCAGAAGATGTAGTGATCCTTTCTTGTGAAGATGATCAATGTCTACATGTGGGTGGTCACCAAGGAGTTGAGTGGATAGTTGACACGGGTACTTGCTATCATGCTACACCGAACAAAGAGTTCTTCATGACGTACAAAGCTGGAGACTTTGGTACAGTGAAGATGGGTAATACTAGTCACTCAAGCATTGCAGGTATTGGTGATATTTGTCTGCAGACAGATGTGGGTTGTCGGTTGACACTGAAAGATGTGCGGCATATTCCTGATTTACGCCTGAATCTGATATCGGGTGATGCGTTGGACAAAGATGGGTTCAAGCATTACATAGGAGGTGGAGAATGGAAGCTTAGCAAAGGATCAATGGTTGTAGCAAAAGGGAAGTCGTGGAACTCCCTGTACAGAACCCACGCAAATGTGCTCAAGAATGGCTTGAATGCGGTACAAGCTGAAAGCTCTGTAAATTTGTGGCATCAACGCCTTGGCCACACGAGTGAGAAAGGGCTACAAATTCTGGCGAGGAAGTCTCATATCCCCTCGACCAAAGATGAGGTTCTAGTTCCCTGCGATTACTGCCTGTTTGGTAAGCAACATCGAGTCTCTTTTAGTAAAACATCAGAAAAGAAACATAATGTGCTGGACTTGGTTTACTCTGATGTGTGTGGTCCCTTTGAGGTTGAGTCATTGGGTGGCAATCGATATTTTCTGACTTTCATTGATGATGCATCAAGAAAAGTGTGGGTATATTTCTTGAGAACTAAGGACCAGGTATTCAACTACTTTCAAGAGTTCCATGTCATGGTGGAGAGGGAGACAGACAAAAAGCTGAAGTGTCTCCGCTCTGACAACGGGGGAGAGTATACCTCCGGAAAGTTCAAAGAATATTGTGCTCAATATGGAATCCGACATGAGAAGACAATACCTAGAACCCCACAACACAATGGTGTAGCTGAGAGAATGAACCGCACCATTGTAGAGAAGGTCAGATGCATGCTGAAAATGGCAAAACTGCCAAAGCAGTTTTGGGGAGAAGCGGTTCGCACAGCCTGCTATCTCATAAACAGGTCACCATCTGTTCCTTTGAAGTTTGAGATACCAGAGAGAGTGTGGTCTAAGAAGGATGCTTCATACTCTCATCTGAGAGTGTTTGGATGCAAAGCATATGTGCACATCCCAAAGGAGCACAGATCCAAGTTGGATGACAAAGCAACTCCTTGCATTTTTCTAGGTTATGGAAATGAGGAGTTCGGATATAGACTCTAGGATCCAGAAAAGAGGAGAATTGTCAGGTGCAGAGATGTTGTGTTCCATGAAGATCAAATAGGGGCAGATTTGAATGATGGCAAGAAGTCAGAGAGAGTTGGTGGGTTTGTAGAACTCACACCAGTTCCTTCACTTGTGCAGCCAGCAGCAACAAATGAAGAAGAACCAAATGAAGAAGCCACTGAGGTTACCTCTGACATGATTGATAGTGATGATGAGGCCATTTATGATGCTCCTGAGCAGGGGGAGCAACATCATCAAGGAGAGCCAGGGGAGCTCCAGGTTAGAAGGTCTGAAAGAGAGCGCCAACCTTCTAATAGATATCCTTCTTCAGAGTATATCTTGTTGACGGAAGAAGGAGAACCAGAAAGTTTTCAGGAGGCACGAGTTCATAAGGATAAGACTAAGTGGCTGGAAGCAATGAAAGATGAGATGAAATCATTGCAAGAAAATGACATATATGAGCTTGTGCAACTTCCTAAGACCCGAAAGGCATTGAGAAACAAGTGGGTGTTCAAGCTAAAGAGAGATGGAAATGGAGAACTTGTGAAATACAAAGCTCGACTAGTAGTGAAGGGTTTTGGACAGAAACAAGGCATTGACTTTGAAGAGATTTTCTCACCAGTGGTGAAGATGACTTCCATCCGTGCAGTGTTAGGTCTTGCAGCTGGTTTAGACCTTGAGCTTGAACAACTTGATGTAAAAACTGCGTTCCTTCATGGTGATTTGGAGGAAGAGATCTATATGGTGCAACCAAAAGGATTTGAAGTGAAAGGAAAAGAGAACTTGGTTTGCAAATTGAAGAAGAGTCTGTATGGTTTGAAACAGGCTCCGAGACAGTGGTACAAGAAGTTCGACTCTTTCATGACGAGTCATGGGTACCAGAGGACCAAGGCAGATCCATGTGTTTACTTCAAAAGATTTTCTAATGAAAAATTTCTAATCCTTTTGCTTTATGTTGATGATATGTTGATTGCAGGACATGATGCTCAGATGATAGCCATGTTGAAGAAGGAGATGTCCAAGTCATTTGATATGAAGGACATGGGCCAAGCACGCCAGATATTGGGCATGCAGATCATTCGTGACAGGAAGACCAAGAGACTTTGGTTGTCACAGGAGAAGTATGTTGAAAGAGTGCTTGAGAGATTCAACATGAAGAATGCAAAGGAAGTAAGTTGTCCGCTCCCTAATCATCTGAAACTGAGCAAGAAGCTGTGTCCATCAACTGAGAAAGAAAAGGATGAGATGTCAAGAGTGCCATACTCCTCGGCTGTAGGGAGTTTGATGTATGCAATGGTTTGCACCAGGCCAGATATAGCTCATGCAGTTGGTGTGGTAAGCAGATACCTCTCTAATCCCGGAAAGCGACATTGGGAAGCAGTGAAGTGGATCCTTAGATATCTAAAGGGTACTTCCAAGTTGTGTTTGAGTTTTGGCAAAGGTGAATCTGTGTTAGAAGGCTACACAGATGCTGATATGGCTGGAGACTTGGATCACAGAAAGTCTATTTCAGGTTATGTATTTACTTTTGCAGGGGGAGCTGTTTCATGGCAGTCCAAACTGCAGAAATGTGTGGCTCTGTCAACTACAGAAGTAGAATATATTGCAGCAGTTGAGGCTGGCAAGGAGATATTGTGGTTGACTAGATTTCTCCTGGAGCTTAGTATGCAACAGGAAGAGGCAGTAGTTTTCTGTGATAGTCAGAGTGCCATGGACTTGAGCAAGAATGCTTCATATCATGCCAGAACTAAACACATTGATGTGAGATATCACTGGCTGAGGGATGTGATAGAGAACCAACAGATGAAGCTGAAGAAAATCCACACAGATAAGAATCCGTCAGACATGTTGACGAAGACAGTTCCAAAGGACAAGCTTGAGCTGTGTCGCCGGCTTATCGGCATGGATACCAAGTAGATACTTGAAGACCGGTGTGCCTCTCTCCGTGGGCTGGAGGGGGAGATTGTTGGGCCGTGTAAGGTCCAGCCCATTTTGGGCTTTCGGCAAACAAAAGGAAAAGGAAAGGGGTCTTCATCCCCATCGTGACAGAGAGCTCCATCTCGTTTTGGTGAGCTGTTGAGAGCAGAGAGTGCAACGGTGAGAGAAATAGAGAGAGAGAAGAAGAAGGAGAGAGAGATTGAAGGTGGTGAAGAAGAAGAAAACGTAGAGCAAGTCAGACTCTGCAATTCTACTACCTCTGATTGAGTTCTCCTTGGTTGTAAGAAGTGATCTTCTTGTTTTCTCAAATCTAGGGTTTTCTTGGGTTTGAATGTAATTGGGGTTTTAAGCGGGCAGTGACCTGCTGTGTGTGTACCTCTTGTATTTTCTCTCTATTTGCATGTGATTGCCTCAAGTTTTGGTGTTTAAACTTGAGAAGAACAATTGTACCCGTTTGTTGGTATAGTGAAAGTTTGCCGGTGTTGCCCCGTGGTTTTTCCCTCCAGGTTGAGAGGGTTTCCACGTAAATCTTGTGTCTTGTGTGATTGTGCTTGTTATTTCTTATTTACACCTATTTGGTTTGCACTTGAACTATTTGGTACCAATCGGTACGGAACCATCTCACTTCTTAATTTGATTTCACAAAAGCATTACTCTTGATTGCCCTCATTTAGAGGAAGAACCCCAACAAAAGTCACTGTTCTTCCTAAGCAATTTAATGCCTTTTTTAATGATATGTTGAGTCACTAATTTTATATATTTTTCTTCCAACATGTCAAGTGCTAGTGTCACTAAAGCAATATTTTTTTATTTTATTTTATTTCTTTTTTTGTTGTGCTGAAATCACACGACTCATTTGTGCATGCATTTCCTAAAACTAAAACCGGTGGCGATTTATTTGGGTTTTTGTTGTAATAGCAAAACCACCATTTAATTAATTAATGTCTTTTGTCAAATCATTCTAAGATAGTTTGATTTAATTAACTTCGACTCTTTGATCCAGAAAACAACAGAAGGAGATACATACATGTCCCTGAATTCTTGTTAGAGGCGTATTTTATTCCTCAACAACCATTTTTATTTGCATCCATTTGCAATATATTTTTTTTTCTCTTGAATAAAATGGCCTTTTCAAGAAATTTCTCAACATGCAACACATATATGAAATGAAGACCCATCTCTAATTTATTTGTTCTTAAGGGTGTTATTGCTTTATTGTTAAAATACATTTTTTTTCTTTAAGCAGCACAAATGTTGGTCCAAGTAATTTCAAACTTCTTTTTTAACTATTGTATCTCTAAAAATCTCTTGCTATCTCCAGATGAAATTGTCATTTTTCAGTACAAATTTTGTGAATCTAGCATTATATATAGCTTCGTCTCTAGAAGTTCTTTCTATAAATTTCCATTTTGATATATAATTGAGCTCTAAGTTTCACCAGAGATCCAATAGGTGAGCCCACTTATTCACCAGCTTTAGTATTCAATTAATAGCTTAATTAGCATCTACTTATCTCAATTATGCTATCTGACTCTCCTCTCTAATCTCTCACGTTGTAATTAGGCTAGTTCAAGCTTGAACTTCTCACACTCGAGTGTCAAGAGGTGGTTCCATTCATACAATGTATTTGACATTCAACCAACACTTCACACATCATCGTGGGGCCTTGGAAAACCTGCCTAATCTCTTCTTTCAAGCTCTCAAACCCTGCATTGCTCATACCAACATCTAGGCGATGCATTTTCTCCTTCACTTTTCACCTCATTCCATTGACTGTTTGGCTTTCTATTTGATTCGCCATGCTCTCCGTATCATGAAGATTCTAGGGCTAAGAGGGTTTGATCTAATTCGACTTAAGTTGTATGTTACCATTTTTAAGCCTCGGTTAGATTAGAGGCAGCTCGGGGAAGACGAAGAACGAGAGAGGAAAAAAGGAGATTGGACTCTTCAACTAGTTAGAATCGGAGCACATGAACCGTTGTTGAATTCGAGAGAGTGGCAGGGAAAGAAAGCGTCATGCGCCAAGCACATTCTTGTATTTGAGTCGCTGATTCAAGGATCCACTGTCGGATTTAATGAGTTCAATTTATTAGCGACGCTATATATTTTATTCTTTGCATACTAAAAATATGAAGGTATCATATGGAAAATATATTTTATTCATATTAAATCTTCATTCTAAACATTGCGATTCGAAATATTTTATTTTTTATATTTTAAGAACAAAAGTCGTGAAATATTAATATGACATTCTAGTTATGAATTGATCATGAAAAAAATAATATAAACACGGATTATATTCTTGTCATATGATTAATATTGAATTGCAATTCATTTAAAATCAGAACAAAATGTATGTTATTTTGTCTCAAATTTTATAGTCTTTACTTTTATGTGGTGTAGACTATCAATAGATTAATAGCATAGAGTAACGTGCTTTGTATATATTATTTTTTTACATGCTAAATAGAATTAAGATGATTGTTATAAAAATATGACAAGGCGAAACTGTTTTTAATAAATATCTTATCCTTTATTCAATCAAAATAATGTAAATCAAGTTTTTATATGTAAGTTTAAATTGTCTAAGAGAAAAATATAAATTAATTTTGTTATGGATCAATCTTTATGTCACAAACGAAGAAATCAAAGACATATTGTTAACCTTCTGAAATTCATTAATATCAATTTTTTCTACAAATATATTAATAGCAAAAAGTGTCATGTCAAGTAATGGATCAATCTACTCTAAATTCTTTGAGATATTTTTTGTGCGACATATAAAATGAAGTAAAAAAATGATTCAAATTTGACGGTTTATAAAGCGACAATGTTCAATTATTGCTCATGAAATGGATCAAAATATCTAGCTAACATCACAATAATAAATATGCTGAAGTTGGAGGACATATAAGTATATAACCAATAAAAAAAGAGAAAATAATATGCTAGAGGATCCACTATGTGAAGGGATGGAAAAAGGTAAGCTGATTTTCTAAAACTGTAGTTGTTAAACGTTTGTTGTTTTTTTTCTGCTTGACCCATTAACCCTTCAAATGAACTCGCTACACATAACTACACACATCTCGGTCTGTTGAAATTCTCTAACAATAATGTATGAGATATCTGAACCGTACGATTGAAAAGTTATTTATATCTTGATGTATTTCAACAACTGAGATGCTCATGCTCTCTCATGCTTGAAAGCTTACCAATCTTTATATAATGTATAATATGTGGATATTTTGTAAATTCGAAATTTAATTGGATCATTTCTTATATAAATATTATAAGAAAATATTTGAAGTTGAAAGACCTAATTATAATCTTTATCTAATAAAATTAAAAGCAAAACTTAGTATTTACAAATGTATATATAACTTATATTCTCTCTTGCTAGATTCTTAAATAAAGAGAAAACAAAATCAAGAATAATTTATTTTTTTTCCCATTATAAAAATTTCAATACACTTGATTAAGAAATTTGTTGTACAATGTTGTTAATTTTGAAATTGATGTACTCTCATTCATGATCATATTACGATAAAAGATTTTAAAAAATGCTCCATGTTGAATTTTGTGATGAATAAATATTTAATTATGCACAGAGAGCATCATTTTATTTCTAGGGTGGATACAATTTGATATCTTGGAAAATAAGCTCATGATTTTTTTATTTATTTTTATCAAAATATATTATACAAATTCATTTTATTTAATTTACAAAATTCTTATTTGTAAAATTATGTTTAAATTTTAAAAACTTGTAAATAAATTATCAGAAAATATTGCAATGCTTTTTAGTAATTTTAATCATAATCATATATTTTAAAGGATATTTTGGAAAATTGAGATCATATTTCCGTAATAATAAAATTTTGAATTTTTTAAATCGTTTATAATATAATATTGATACTTAACTCGACATGAAAGTAAGAAAATGTACCGAGATAGACTATAAAAGATTAAATCAAAGTTTACTAATTGGTTTCTTCCAATATCTTAATGCATAAAATAATCATCAAGATAATAATAGTCGTTTAAAACTTCATTTTTTTTATTTCTGAAATGGAGTATTTAACCTCTGAAAAGGAACAGAAATAGTCTAATATTTATCAACTATGAATATAATCCAACAAGAAACAACTAAAGTAACCAATTTTAATAATAATAGGAAGTAGTTAAGCATGAGAAATGAAACATCGCATGCGGTATGCATGAAATTTATTTGGCTTATAAGAACATATGCAATGTGTGATTATGTTTCATAAAATTAAACATAAAAAAGCTCATGTCTTGATAAAATTAGGACCCACTTGTCAGAGCTGAGTGTAGTTGGATCCATGTTTCATATTTCTGCACATGAAAAATAGGTATTTTGGGCTCAAAAAGATTACAAAAAAGCCTAAGAAATGTAGAAGGCTTATTAAAACAATCAAGCTTAGTACTAATTCCTGTCATACAACTAAACCCCAATATATTTCCATTTTCCAAATCTTTTTTTCATGTAGCTTAATGAGACATGATATAAGTTTAATTACTAAGTAACCACGTATAAATTTATTGAATTATTTTCTTGATTTATGTCACTAATTCTTGTGCTTTATAATTAAGTTTGAATATAATAGTAAATTGCAATTTTTTTAATGTCAATTTAGAAATTAAGCATACTTGTCTTAATTTATTACCCTTTTGTTATGTACTGCACTGCAAGTGTAGTATTTATTAATATTTTATATTTTATGATGACATGATCTTTAATTTGTTAAATTTAATCACAATAACAAAGAACATTTAATTTATACAATGTGTAATCTATTTCTCATGATAAATTTAGAAATTTTTTTAAGGGGGATCAATTGACAATGATAAACTTGACAATATTTTTTCAAATAAAATTTGAAAAAAAAACAGAAAAAAAACATTACAAACATATTATTAAACTTATATATTGATTGTATTTCATTTGATATTTCATTAGAAACTATTAAATCCAACTCATTACAAACTTCAAGACTTTCAATAAATAATATAATTTTCATAAAATAACATTATTTTTTATGCACATAATATATATACATGTACCTTCTCCAATTAAATTGGCATTACATTTGTCAACAATTGTTAGAAAAAAATTGTCCAGGCAATACATTTATCAACAATTATTCACCATTTTCTCAACGTCTTTGTCCGTTTATACCTTCTCCAATCAAATTGGCACTGACTCGTATACCTACAACTACAAGTGCAACAGTTACTTGCAATTTGAGCATATTTTTCACAAGCAAAGAAAGCCTCAAATGTCATGACCAAAGGGAGAGATGGATTGCACAACTCCAATCACTTATATTATTATTTATTAAACAAGCAGATTCTCTCTTGCTTCGTTCTTATCTTAATATAAACCAGAGAAAAAAGAAAATTAGATCCTCCGAAAAGGCGAAAACAAATCGGAAATCTCACGTCTCTCTCACACGAAAGAAGAAGAGGAAAAATAGCACGACAATTTCTAATTCCGACCCCTCTTCTATTTTTTCTTTCTTTCTTATAGAATGTCGTATTAATCATTGTACTTCCGACCTCTCCAACCTTTCCCTTCTAGGGTTAGGGTTTCATCATGGATTCTAGCGCGGCGTCCTCCACTCGGCCTCGGCCAAGTGTCTCACTGAGCCGATCCCTCTCCTCCTCAGCCGTGGCGGCGGCGGCGTCCTCGCTGGAGGTGGAGGTGGATTCGCAGGAAGATCGTCGGAAAGCGGTCCAGAAAGTCCTGCACCAGTGCTTGAGAGCGCTCGAAGTGCTTGGAGAAGAAGGCGATCTAGGCTCAGATTCAACCGCCGGAGAAGCGTCAGCTTTGACGGAGGAAGAAGAGATGGAGGAAGCGGGAGAATCGTCTAATCGATCATCCATTGATACTGGTTACGAGACAGATGAGGTCAGAATTGTTTGATTGATGATGGTTTTTCTTCTTTTGATTCCGTAATTTCTGCTCTTAGAGGCCCAAATATTGCCAATTTAAACAATTCAGTCAACTTTTGGTACAATTGTAACTAGAACTCAAGTACTAGATACTCCAAAAGAAATACAGAACTGAAGAACTGGTTGTGGTATTTAGAGGTTCAGATCTAACAAAAATTGTGGTACCAGATGCTCTAAGAAAACTTCTTCAAATAATAATTTCAGATCTACAGAATATGTTGCACTATTTAGGGGTCAGGATGAATAATTGGGAAAGATCTATTGCTGCAGTTTTCTTTGAATATGATTTCAGCTTGTATCTAAATATATTATTGAGGAAACAATTAATTCGTTTACTTTGTCATGCTATTCAGATAAGGGATCTCCTTAAATCCAGAGTTGAATCACCAGAATTCCTAGAAAAAATTGGCAGCTTATATCAGGTCAATTCAGGTAATTTCTTGAGCTGAAACAAGCTTTTACTCTCTGTTCTTGCATCCATGATGTTTTAATTATGTTCTAAATTCTACATGTTCTTAGATGAGGCTGCATCATGGTCCATTATTAATAAAGCGGAGGCATGGGAAGCGAAAAATTGCTGTGGGGATGGTGAGTCAGACCAAGACGGATTTGTTGTAGTAAAACAAGAGGATATAGTAGAAGGAATTGCATGTTTCATGGCAGCGTATCTACTATCTCTAAAGGAAACTAAGGTATTGTTTAATTGTTACGTTTACCTTTGTACTTTCAAGCTTGTGCTGTATAACAGTACAATCCTAAAGCTCTTAAAATTTAACTTACATTGTACATGACATGTATACCTTTATACATGACATGTTGGTTGGCACATGGAAAAGCTTCCAAACGCTGTACCAGTTAGGTACTAATGAAACATAAGTCAATATCTCAGTCTGGATTTACCACATTAAGCTAAAATGAGTTTGTGAATACTAGGCTAATGATGATTGCATTGAAAGGGCACAAGCATTTATTACTGATTGTTTATTCAAAAATAAAGCAAAAAGAAGAATCAAACACTCCCCTTTAAAACTTAAAATTTTTTGTTATAACCCCAACTCTATTTTACATGTATAAAGTCCTTGTGTCTTCTCTATATATCAATTAGTAATCAATTAGTAAGAAAGGTTCCTTTTTTGGTGACATTTGGTTTGATGACAGTAGTAGTATTCCTATGTTCTACAGGACTATATGCAATTTTGTTTGGTAGTTTGAGGTTTCAAAGCAGACCGTATGATCTTTTCTTTCTTGAATTCATTTCTCATGGTAAAATTTCATGTATGCAGGAACTAACCCCTAGTGAACTACAAAAAGGTAACTCTTCTCATTCCATTTTTTTTCCTATAATATTTCCTCTATATCTTTTGTCAACATAACCACACTAACAATATGACTGATATATTATCAGTTCTTAGTAAGACATTCGCGGTAAAAAAGAAGAAGAGTAGATTGCGCAAGGCTTGGGATGGTGCTAATGTTATTTACAATGTGGCATCATGGAGTGCTACTGCTATTGGGTAGGGTACATATTTTTATTCATTTATTCATATCTGGAAGCCAGGTATTGCTTTAAAAATGAACTTTTATGAGTCTTACCATACAAAAATACTGAGAATTGACGTAGACCAAGTGATGTTTTATTGGCTGAAATGGTGACATATCAGCAAGTGATCTTTGAGAAAAAATGATGACTTTCTAATCAATTTGTATCTACTATTTATAGCATCTACCAAAACCCTGCATTAGTTGAAGCCGCTAGAACAGCCGTCTTCACATCGTGGCAAGTGCTATCAAAGCTACTGTGATTTCAACTCACGTGGGAGTCAAAGCTGCAAAGGCAGCCTGCTGGTCGTAGTAGCAGGCATGAACAGTTCTAGCATCTGAGTTAGGTTTGACATGTTTATTCCTTGATGATAATCATTTCATGTCTGTTTACACAGTTTAAACCATGATGCATCTCTTTCCAACAAGTTATTTCCTATTCACATGATTTGTATTTGTACTTCTCTCGTTGTTCATCGCCGACTCCCTTGTAACATAGCCGCCCAATCTGTAATTTGTGATATCAAGCTGTAAATATTACATTCTTTTAGGATTCGTGATGTTGTTAGCGTATGTATTAAATTGATATGCTGTTCAAGGTTTAATGTTTATTTATGCGTGAAAGATTGAATTTCCTCTTTTACCCCCTGCATTGTTTGGATATTAGTACATGATCAGTCCCTCCCCTTTTATTGACTGATGCTGTTAGGTTGGTCGAAACTCGAAATAAGCCTATAAAGGCTCTCAAATTCTATTACACAGTATTGAAAGGTGTTAAATAGTTCTATTGCAGCTAACCTTCAAAACTTCAATTAACTGCAACGCTGGATGGTATTATGATATAAGGTTTCAATTAAATGACCCATGCGAAAGCTGTGTGAAAATTCTAATTTAATCCATTTTCATTGTGGGAATGAAAATCAAAGCAATGTTTTTTGAATTATCAACAGTATGTATTACAGAATTTAAATAACATGTGCCAAGTTCTAAGCAGTACACATTAAACAGTTCATCGACGTTCTTCAAATTAACATTCTTATTATACTACTCTCACACATTAATTTAAATAGCACTATCTTTTTCTCATATTATTTATTTAACAATCCAAATGCACCAAAGAAAACTGAAATATTCCCATAGTTTCACCAAAGAAAACATCAGGTCATATTATGATATATAGTTTTGCTTCAATCAAATGTCATACGAAAAATAGGTGAAGTTTCTGGTTTATTTCAGCGCAACAGCAGAAGTGGAACCCATAAACAAGATGCTTAATTATTTTAAATGCTTCGTACTTCAGAGACCCAAATAAATTCCCTACTAATCATATGATCATATTATTTAAGTGCAAAATGGAACAACTGAGATAACATATCATGAAATCATATAACTAAAAGATAAAGGAGAAAAAGAAGAAAATGAACTATACTAGCGCTGTACGATGCCCAACTTAAACAAAGATATCTAAGCTCATAGGACTAAAGGCCGAACTTACAATAAATGCTTCCATCATCACTTAACATGTCAACCATTAAAACCAAACCAAGCAGAGAGAGATTCATCTGGCAACACAATCAATCGTCCCTGTCACCAAATATTTGGTTCTTGAGGTCATCCACTTTGGCAAACAGCTCGTCCCTATTTTCCTACATGAAAAAATATACACAGGAAAATTAAAAAAAATAAGCACAGAGATCTGGTAGGACTACTACATTTTATGTGTTGTACTATGAACATCCTCCGTTATAAAGGATCAATTTGTTGAAAAATATATAAGTTCAACTGGTATTGGTCATACTGGACTACGCAACTGACCCTTGACAGCATTGCTATGAAAAAAGGTACAGATATTGGTCCGTCCTTAATGTAAGCTTTCTAATGGATTGCAACTTCAGTCAAATCTCATTGCCAGATAATACAATAAGAAACACCAAAATTTGAAGAATTTTGGTTTTTATTTCATAAATTTTAAGTTCCATAGTTGTTCACACCTAAGAGCATCTACATAGGATTGCAATGGCAAAATATGTTCCATTAGTTTTATCGTGTGCAATAGAAACTCCAGGCATACTAAAAGAACTAGTAAAGTCCATCTGTAACTACACTTCCCTTCCTGGTGCATCTTTATTTTTTATTTTTTACATCTTAGAAAAGTGAAAGCAAATAAAACCGTGTAGTTCTAAAATTTCAATTTTATGTGTTCTGGAACAGCAATCAAAACCTAAACTCTCAAAACTTTGTTGAACATATCTAAACTCAATAACTCAGTAGGGTATGCTGGAAATTGGTAAAGGAACTTGCAACCTTGTTAGTTGTTACTATCATAGAAAGGTACCAAAGTTTTGGTATTTCCTAACGCTATTTGGTAATATTTTTATATTTAAGCCTAAATTGGGCTTACAACAACCAACAATTTTATTTTTAAAGACCTGCCCCAAAATCATACAAAAACATAAGCCTTAATTAATCTGGTCTATGGGAATTATCAAACATGAAGTATTATCATAGTTTAACAATCACCTTGAAGATCAAATAGCGAACGCTGAACCAGACGGTATAGCCGAGCCCGACTACTTCCAGCAACTTCGGAATCTACACTTCCAATTTCGCAACATTGAAAGTTCATGAAGTATTTGGTGAAATTATCCAGGAATGAACAAATAGAAAAAGAGATTTGCATACCAGAGGAATAGATTCGATTGCTGAAGTAACGGCTGAAGTTATCAACAATGCTGCCAAAACACCAGATCCATAAACAAGAACTTTATAAGTTATCTCAGAGTCCATCTGCATAAAATAGAATCAAAACTCATTATTGAACCGAAGTAGATATTGTCATAGAATTTGTAGTCTGATATACCAGACTTCAGTTCATAGCCTATGATGGTTATACCGAGGATAGGACTCAACATAAGGCTTTAATTGATCCCAAGGGCAAAATTGGAAAAAACGATACTTTAAGTATGGTGATCAGAATGCTATTTTGATGACTGCACAAAACAAATCCAGATTGAAAAATTCAGCTGAGCCTATGATGATTGTAATGAGCTATTAGTTAAAACTTCATAATTGTGGTACGCAAAAAATGATGAAAAATCAAGGAATTTATCAGACTGAACACAATTATGACGTTCTGAGGGCAGCAATGGAAATTTCTAGCACTTGTGGCATTAACATTTTGAGGATTTCTAACTGGAGAACAAATTCTAGCGCGCCTTAAAATTTAGGATTTCAATTACTACTATGCAGTTAATAGAAGCATAATCTCTTTATAACAAATCAAAACAGGCTGTGAACAAACCTTACTCCTGAGGTCCTTAAGCCGATCAAGAGGATTCCAGAAAACACTCTCCTCCTCTTCTCCTTCATCCCGCTCCCAATCTTCCTTTAAATCCTCCTTCGATCTCACCACACGACGCAACAAGACCATCCCTAATCTATCCAGATCAAGCGATCTGCGCCAGAGATTAGAAGAGTTTCTCAATCCTGAATCAATCAGAGAGAAAACGAAATGTCACAACCTCACGCACACACGCACGCACGCGATTACTCCCACACTATCAGAAATTAAGAGCAAATACCTCGAATTGAGGTGAAAGAGACGCAATGCCTGGAGATCGCCGTCGCCGATCGGCGGTGAGGAGGAGGAGAGAGCAAGGATCCCTCTAGACTGGAGAGCTCCATTTCCAGCGACTTGAGTTCAAGGATACGCCGTGTCGCGACTGTCTGTCGGTGTCGTGTCGCCGAATTCGTGCAATGAATGTTTCTGTGTGTGTATAACTATAAGAGTGTTTATGGACACGTGATCCACGCCGCCGCGGTGTATTTTGTGTTGGAGGTGAAAAGCGCAGAGGTTTTTCATCAAAAGATAAAAAAGTAAGAAAAGAAAAGTGCAGAGGTGTTTTTAAGCTCCGAAATTTTTTAATATAAAAAAATAAATCCAATTAAAATTAAAAATATAAGAAAACGACAGCAAAAATATTGAAAACGTTATTGAGAGTAAGCTCTCAGTGTTTGGGATTATTACTGAAAGTGAAAGTAGAGCTCTGAATATTCTTTTTAATTTGAATTATTTTAAATTTAGTTTTTTCTGAGATTTCAAATGGTTTGAAAAAAATAATTTAAAAATTTGGGAATGTGAGTAGTAATAATAGCTCTAGCTTTAAAAGCTCCAATGATAATAACGGTTCCAAGTCTTTCTGGGAACGTGATTCTCAATTCCGTTTTGCTCACATCTCACAATTTCTCCATCATTTTTTTTATATTTTCAATTTGATTTTTTTCTTATATTAAAAAAAAATAAAGTTTTAAGTTTGGGTAGAGATATTTTAACGATTATTATTTTGATAACTTTGATAATATATTTTTAAATGATTTTAAAAAAATTTTAAAAATAAGAACAAATTTATAGATATATTTTTGAATGTATAAATTGGTTGAGTTTCAAATTTCATACAATCTAAATATCATTTGATACTCCATCAAAGAGTATCAAAATTAGATGAAATTTTCAACATTCCATATTTGACGTTTTTTTATGAAATATCAACTAACACTTAAATTGTATGAAATTTAAAGATATTGGACCTCTCGCTATGTTATCAGGCCCGTGGGTAGATTGCTAAACCGATCCGACTCCGAGACCCGATTCGGAAGTCGATTTTTTATCCCAAAATTTTGAATTTTTTTACGACAAATAGCGTCCAGAAATTTTGAGAACAACATATCTGTTTTCTGAATACAATATATTTACATTATAGTTTATTCATGTATTTAGACATCTGAAAAAGTTTTCTTTAAAGTGTCGGTTTGTTATAATAACAAGTTTGTGCTCTACATAGCATTCATTCTCAGGTGATCTGAATAAGTTTTTTTGTCATCACCAAAAAATGTTTTTTTTTTTTAGTCTTTAGTATCTTTCAAAATTTTGAATTAAGTGAAAATCAATTTTTGATCAAGTGAAAAAAATAATTCTCTTTGTATAACAAGGATTGAAAAATAATTTTATTATAATCTTTACTTTATTGGTGAATATTTTTTACTAAAATTAGAAACTAATCCTAAAAAAAAGGATATTTCCTACTCATACTTTTTTTATTGGATGGTCAAGATTAATTATTTAATTTTCCCTCATAAAATATGATGCATTGAAGAAACAACATATATTGAAAATAATTTGAAAACAACTAGGCTATAGTTCTTCAAATTAACCTTTTATGCCTAAAAAGACATATGAAATATGATATGAAACCCTGTTTTTTTTTTTGATATAAGGGCTTCCATTAATCCCGGGATTTATTCATTTTTCAAATTTTTTTTTGTGAAATTTGAATCTACATCTCTCCATCAAAAGACGAGACTTATCACCACTATGTTATATCCGCGGTTCAGCAAACTCCGGTTCTTAATGTGCCTAAACAATGAATACACATATTTAAATTTCATAAAATATAAATGATTAATGCCGATTTAGACCATGTTTGATTGAACCAAATTTCACCTATTGACAGTCATACTTTTTGAAAAGATGGGCAATATTGAGGGTAATATTCAAGGATCTTTTTTGGGGCATGAATTGTAATTGAAGGATATTATGACATCTCTTCTAATAAGTGCAGCCTAATTCTTGATTTGCAATATTCATTAACTATAGCATCATAATTAGATATCATGTTAATTAAGATGCGTCAAGTCAATTCAGTTGTTGGATTGGAACCACAATGAAAAAGCAATTATATTAATTAAAAACAAGTGCAAAATAGAAAAATTGTGCTTAGATATCCCTAAAAAAAAGAAAGAAAGAAGAACATAATTAACCAAATAAACAAATTCTAAAACAAAGATATCTAGCTTATATCAAATCCTATGCTCATAGAATAAAGAACCTAACTACATGTATATGTATCTAGCATTCACATCTTATATATATCTATTGAAATTACATAAGTAGAGAAGATCATCAAATGTTGTCAATCACCCAAAATCTGCTTCTTCATTTCTTCAAATTTCTCAAACAGCTCATCCCTATTTTCCTGCATCACAAAATTATACGCAGAAAAATAATAAAAAATTAAACAAATAGATATATATGGCGGTATCGGTTTCATTTGCGTTCGTTCTATTAACAACATGCTCAATCATTATTAGGACATGAATTTGCTATTAAAAACATGAATCCAGCTGGTATTAGTGGTACACTGGTACCAAACAACACTGTCAATTCTTGACACATTGCCATGAGAAAAGGTATTAAAACTTAAAAACTTTCAAACCTTTCTTTACATATCCAGACTCAATAACTTAATTAGACCAGATATGCTGGAAATTTGTAATCAAACTTACTATTGTGGTATAATCACACAGAAAGATTTAGTAATTTCTTATTGCAATTTGGTCCTATCTTAATATTTAAGCTTAAACAGGACTTCCACTAATAAATAGAAAATAACCAAAAGAGAGAGAAAAGAATGTCATAGCAATACATAATTTTTACTGGTAAAAATCTGTCTATAAATCATGCCAATTCAAAGAATTAATTAATTTTAAGTAGGAAAATATTGAATAAAGAAGTAAATGAATTCATAATTATTTTGAGTTGAAAAAATTAACTACCTTAAAAATTAAATAGTGATAACTGAACCAGACAGTGAAACCGAGCCCGATCACTTCCATCACCTGTGGAACCTACAATTCCAATTTCAAATTTCAGAAATTGACTATTGATGAAGTAATATGAGGTAAATTAATACCCCCTCAATTTTGGCCAAATTCAAATTCAAAAAAGGAAATTTACACACCAGAGGAAGAGAAGTAAGCACTGAAGAAACAGTCGAAATTACCAGCAAAGCCAGCAAAGCACCACATCCATAAATTACAAATTTGTAAATTAATTCAAAGTCCAACTACATAATTAAATGAGAAATTAAGAAATACATTAATTATTCATCAGAGAAATCACCATAGAAGATAAGGAGAAAGAAGGATGGTAATTCAAGGCTGTGATTATATATATGCTATTAAACTATCTGCAACAACGTATCATATAGTTTCAAAATGAAATATCAAATAAACTTTTACCATCTAATACCAACAATTTGGAATACTTTTTTTCTGGTAGCCTCTCTGGAAAATAAGATTTAAGCAAGTAGAGGTTTTGGCATTTGCTTTTTTCTTTTCGTGTGTGTGTGCGTGTTTGGGTTTTGGTGGGGAGCAAAAGACAAAAATTTAGACACAAAGAGAACAGGTTTATTCTGGTAAGCATTTAAATAGAGATGCCAATATATATGGTGGTGTTTGGAGCATTGTCTCATTTAAGGATCCTTGGTGAAACATGCTATAATTTGATATAATAAAATCTAGCAAATTAGTAAATACATAGATATTTGAAGATGCGATAGATCTAGTACAGATCACAAAAGGCCTCAGGATGATTAACTATTTTGTGTATCAATATTTTCATATCTAGAATGTGGCATGTCACTCTTTTTAAGTATTTCATTATTTTTCTTATTGGTGAAATGTTTATTTTCCTTATATTATAAACAGAGTTTAAGATTTCACACTTTTTGAATTAGTTATTTTAACTAGTAATTACCCAAAAATAATATTATTTTTCCTTATATCATAAGCAGAATAGGAAAGAGGAAAGATTGAAAAAAAATGAAAGGCGCCACAAAAATACAAAATAAAAATAAAAAGGAAAGTGCTAAGAAGGTAAATGAAGATGAGCAAATCATGGTGTTTCTCTGATTGTAAGATCTGCCTTAATATGCCACGTATTCTTATTATTATTTACAATCAAAACTACTTTTTGGTAAATGGAGAAATAGTGATTTAAATATTTTAAAGAGTTTCAATGCATCAAATGAAAATGACTTAAGTCAGAATAAATTAAAATAACTATACAAATGGAGTAAAATTAAATCATTAAATTTAGTAACTTTTGACATTATTTATCTTCTCTATTTCATCTATTTATTTTGCTTTCATCAGCCACCGATATTTTAAAATAATTTAATATTTACTTCATTTTAATTTTATTTCACTTATTAAACGCAACAAAAGAATAAAAACTTGTACTTAATTTTAGTAGTTTCATACTTCACAATGAATTCTTTCAGGCTTGTTCATGTTGGTCTCTAACAAGAACTTGAATTATATGCACCTGTAAGGTTGTGACTCAAGCTTTTTTTTATTTCTTTTTGACACTTTAAAGGCCCAATACTTTTGAGTCAACCTTCCATAATAAATACTCAATGCTTGTCAAACCTAAAGGTTAAAAAAAATAAAAAATAAAAAGTTATGAGAGGTTGGGCCAAGATATATATTTGACTAAAATAGTAAAAGTTACTGGGCTAAACAAACAAGCCATACCTTTGAAAGAAATGTGTCAAACTAAACAATTTAAATCAGAAATTGTAGAAATTTTGTGCTTTGATGTTTCTTTGCCTATAGATCAATTGATGTATTTTGGATAATCCTTTTGTAGTTCTCAGGTCAAGTCAATCTACAAGTTGGGATCCAACTTCTATGTGGATATTATATTATATTATATTATATTATATTATATTATATTATATTATATTGTATTATATTATATTATATTGTATTGTATTGTATTATATTGTATTATATTATATTATTGTTAAATGTCAATTTGAGGGAAGATTAATTAAAGTCTGTTGCTCTGTTAGATTTGCAAAGAAAAAGAAGTAATAAATTATTTTCATGCGGATTATACATCTATTTGATATTTTTTAAGAACTACCATCATATCAAAAAAAATATATATAAGTTGTATATATTTTCTTCAACATTTAATAAATGTAATGTGTGTTAATTTAATACAATTTGAAATTGGTTTGCTTATCTGCCAAAAAGAAATCCAAAGAACCATTATATTATATGGATTGCTCAATAAATGAATAAATGATTTCTCAATTTTAATGTATCAATGATAATCGACAGATCAATAGCCTAATTTCTGATGTTTGAAAACATTTTCAAATCCAAGATGTACATAAAAATGAATTTATACTAGGATCTTCACTCAAAATAACGACTCCCAAAATTTTTTAAAAAAAAAGCTTTTTTGGTCATCAGGTCAACAATTTTCTGAGTATTTTGTACAAGTGTTGTTTATATAAATGGCAGGCTTTGGTTAGCGGGTTTGTTGGGACAATTGTTAACAAACTTCAAATTTTAAATTATAGATCTCCGTACAACCATATTTTTCCCAAAATAAAAAATCTATGGAGACATAGGGGTGTAAACATATTATTTTTATTTTTAAATATACCATTCATATTCATATATTGTGTTCATCTTTGTAAAGATGATACATATTTTATTTTGGATTATCAAAATAATGTGGATATCCGGATTATTTATATATCTGAAATAAAAGCAAATCTTGTTTTATTGGCAAGACAATATCAAAATTGTCAAAATTTCTAGTTGTATGTCTTAATTTTTAATTTTCGCTTTTTCATTATGTTAATATACACTCATATTTTATACACATTGTTATTTATTATGAACATTAATAAATATATGCATTCTTTGTCATTTTTTGTTTATTTAAGATATTTCTTTTATTATTCTAAATACTTGTTTTTACTATATGTGTATATTTATTTAGTAAAATTAATTATTTTTTCATATTCGTAACCGAATCCGTATCTACTTAAATTGAATTTGATTTTGAATTTTGACAATCGCAATCGTTTAATATTCGTACTCATATTTATATCACCACTTAGTGAGATAAGGATATGATTATGATTTTAATACTATCCGTTTAAAATCTGTCCCATTTACACCCCTAATGGAAAACATTTTTTGCCATAAATACCAGAAAATTTTATAGTTTGTTTGATAATATATATTATACCATGGTACAAAAGAAAGTTCCAATTTCCTTTTATTCAATATCAAAATCAATGAGACAAATTTAAAAATCAGACATATGATATTTCTGTATTTTCTACCATCTTCAGAGTACACTAAGCTGATCAGGGTATATAAATACATCATGCCGTGAGAAAGAGAAAAGGTAGAAGAAACAAAAACAAAAAACAAAAAACAAAAAAAAAAGTATGCTCTGAAAAGTCATTGTACACACATGCAAGTTACAAAACACAAAAACATCACCAACTTTCCCTCTGTGCAAACCACCTAATAAAGAAAGAGAGAGAGATATAAAAAAGAAAAAAAACTATGAGCAAAAAGATGGAATGGATCATAGAATAATAAATTTGGGGATGCACCACATATGCAGTGCACATGACATGAGAGCGAGAGCGCCGTGGATTTCTCTGCACGGGGCCTCTTTTCTTTATATATTTTAGCTCAACATATTTTTGACCACCAACACAACACACCTCCTAAGTCCTAACAAAGAGTCTAAACTCTAAACACTGTGTGGTCTCACCAGACTGTATATCTATCCTATACTATTTTTTATATATATAATATATATATATATAAGAAAAATATCGTGAAATATTATTATTGATACCGTTATAGCTTTATTTTACATGTTATACGAGTTATTATGCATATTAACGACGTTATTTTACACATTACTTCTATATATTATTCAACTTAAATATCGTTAATATACATAATAATTCATTTAAGTTGAATAATAACAATAATGTGTAAAATAAATTTGTATAATAAAATCATTAATATATAAAATACTCTTATTTTATATATATAATAAAATTTATATCCACAATAATATTAATAATCATATCTATACATTATACATCAGTTCCCCACATATAAAGTGGAGGAGGGAGGATGTGCAATTGTGCATGCCATACATCCATACATGCGTGCATTGCTACTACTCAATTTAGGCATTGAATTTGAAGCAAGGTGGAGGCAAGGAGTCTCTCCTCCCCTCCTCATGCTGTGGCATGCATGTGAGAGCAGTGAGCTGTGCTCCATTGAGTTCCTTTCGTTTATTCGTCGTACACGGTCTACTAGATTTTGCACTGCTCGGGACACACACAATATTTGTTTGGAGGATTACAATTTTAAAAGCGCGCGGCTTGGTGATGATGATGAGACATTGAGACCGACCTGACTTGGTGACCTTTCTCTTTTTGTTTTTTTTTTTCCCTTCTATCTGTGGTCCAAAATATTATGTGGTATTTTTCTTTTTCCATTTGTTTATGTTGGTTGAGTTTAATTCGCTTTAAGTCAATTGTTTGTGTTGAAGAAACTCACTGAAGACGAAGCACCTAAAATTTTATGGGTCTGTGTTGCTTGTAAGTTACGTACGGATTGTCACATGAATAGTATAATCCATATTGTTGTTGTTTTTATTATTAGATAAAGATATAAAGTCAAGTTATTTAACGATAAATATTTATAAAAATATCGTATAGTTATGTACGGATTTTGTTTCTGGTGCTTTTAGCACTATGATTTGGGCTCCATTGATTTCGTTTCAAAACTTCTTGGATGGCCAGCATCAAATAAAACATTTTCCCTTATAAAACCACAGTTTTACATGGGATGCATCCGTTTTTTAAAGAAAACAACGTATATATTCAGCTTCTTAAAAGCAAAGAACCAAATTATTTTAACATTCCTCATCTATAATAATAATAATATAAATCCTTAAGAAAAATACTGTTTCGAGTACTGTTTATCCACAGTACTGTTCATATTACAGTTCATTCGTAATACTAATCATATTTTTTATATAATTAATTAATAATCATATATAATAAATTATTCATAACCCAGCAGAACGCATTTTATATTATTTTGTAGCTGATTTCAGACGATACAGTGGAAATTACATACATGAATTCTTAAATTAGCGCTGTGATCCTTGTCCTCGGTAGACTGAGAGCTATCAAATCAAATCAAATCAAAGCAAATCAAATCTAATCAGCAAATAACACGCACTGTGCCAGTGTGCCATGCCATGCCATGCCATGCACTCCGCTCGCTACAACTACTGTACTTCCCCCCCCCCCCCCCCCCTCTCTCTCACACACTTACAAACAACTGTGGATACAGACAAATGAGAGGTGCAACGCAACGCAAATTAGGTCGATACATCCTCACCGAACCTCCACTCCTCTCTGTCTGTGCACAGCACAGTCAAGTCAAACAGTCAAATACACTTCCCACCTCCTACTCGATTCGTTCAGGCAGTTAATTAAGTAATTAATTACTTGGTGCGTACGATGTTGTGCCTGATCCGTACCAGTATCAGTACCAGTACCAGTTACCCCACACTTACTCGCTTTTTCAGTTTTTTCACACATCAACTTCAACTGTTGCTTCCTTACTAGATATAAATATGATTGGTGACCTGCTCTCTTGTCACAAAAAATAAGAAATTAAAAATGGAAAAAAGGGGCCTGATCTCTGACTCCTCTGCGCACACACTACTATAATTAAAAAGGATTTACAACTTTACACTTTACTGGTCGAAGAACATTAATTCGAATTCAATCTAGGATGGTTTTTGAGGTAGCAAAATTTGGGTGCATTTATGGACGTAGGGTCAATTTTTTGCATGACTTTTCAGAAACCATGCAATAAATTGGGTGGGATCTCTTGACAGTTTTGAAAATAAATTTATAAATAATTTATAAATAATTTATAAATAATTTATAAATGTTTTTAAAAATGTTAACAGAATAAAATTTGTATATATATTTTTTTAAGTTATAGATCGATTATATTTCAAATTTCAAATAATTTACAGATAAATTAATATTTTATTAAAGATTGTTAAATATGAACCGTTATGAATATTATTTAATTTTGATGATTTTTTATGAAATATTAAATAATATTTAAATTGTATGAAATTTGAATACAATCAATTTATAAGTTCAAAGGTATATCTATAAATATTTTTCTATTTTTTCTAAAATTATTTGAAAATTTATTGTTAGGATTATCAACTTAAAAATTGTCAATGAATCTGTGCCTTTAGTTAAAAAAACATATAAATGTTTTTCAGAAATTATCAAAACAAAACATAACTTCAAAACTATGGTAGAATAAATTGAATAGTCTAGAAAATATATAATGATTTACCTAGGAGCAGGAAAAGTCTCTTTACTGAAGTGCTTTCCAAATGTTTAAACAATTATATATGTTTAATAAGAAATGTTGTTTCTCAATTTTTATATAATTTTTGTACAATCTTTAACTTAATATCAAATAACATTTAAATTATATTAAATTTGAAAAATAATTAATATATAACTTTAGAAACATATTTCGTCTACAGATCCCTTCTCATGAAATTTAATGATTTTCAAATTTTATTTTATATTAAACCTAAATCTAAAGAAGTAAATACTTTTATCACTTCATCTCATATCAAATATTTTATACAGACGATAAAAAAATATTGTAAATATATCTCATAAAAATAAACAAGATTATTTTTATCAAGTTAGATGAAGATGAGAAAAACTAAAATACAACATGTTGTACGGATAGACTTGTACAATGGTCGCCCGTGCATCGGGTCAAAGTCTTCAATTTAAAATAAAAATGATCGACCGAAATCGTTCAATGTGATCTCTATATCAAAATCCTATGAACTGCCAAATTTTACATTTTTAAAATTTTTTAATTATTTTTTCTTGGATGGAAGAAAAATTAATTAATTTGAGAATTTTAAAGCATCTAATAAAAAAAAATTTCTCCCCATCAGAAAAAATAGAAAAAAAATTTAAAAATATAAAATTTGATATTCTACAAAATTTTCATATAAAAATTACATTAAACAATTTGAATCAGTCAATTTTAATATAAAATTAGAGATTTGAATCAGTCAATTTTAATATAAAATTAGAGATTTGAAGCGGTTAATGAGTTGCATTTTAAATTGCACATTTGCAGAAGGTATTTACTTTCCTTGTCATTTCCAGTATTGAAACAATGTAATTTTCTATGTAGTGAGTTTGATTGTATGGATCAGTCCGACTCATTACATAGAAAATTACATTTGTGGTGTTCTATCCGAAGCAAAATAAATTGTGACAGATCCCTGCGCAGCGCAAAACTCTGGCAAGTTACGAGCTGCCACGCGTCATGGAAGCAGGACTTCATGAAATCATCTGTAGCATGTAAATTGTATCTTCTGCATTGCAATCATGTTGATGCTAAATCTGACTCGTTTCGTACAGATTGAACTAGATTTGGCCTCACCAGATCAGTTGCCCATTGCACCGATGGAGTCCCCTAGCTGCGGTCAATTTTACGCGCCTCCGGAATGTGTACCAGAAAGTGTTCCCTGTGTTTTGATTTTAATTCGGAATTTCCTTAACTTCTTTATTTTGATCAGACGGTGTTAACATGACGCTCTTATGCTAACGTGCGCTATTGATGCTAAACATGATACATGATATCATGCTAAAAAGAATTCATGAGATATGATGCTCATAATTTATTTTTATTGGAGAAGACAAATTAAAACATATTTCAGCCATTCGTTGTCACCGTACGTATTTAAATGTATGTCTCATTATCCATATCATCCATATCATCACACTTTATTTATTGTTCATATTTTTTCAGAAAGTATTTATATATAATTTCAAAAGTATTTATACTTTATGTTACTAGAATTAAAAATTCTGCAAATTATAATTTTTATTTCTGCTGTAAAGTTTTCAATTTGAAAATTTCTATAATTATTCAAGAACGAAATTTAATAAATACTTTTTATATTAACTATAAATACTTATAAATATAAATATAAATATAAATGAATTATTTATTTAATATAAACATTTTCGATGTGTAGATAAGATATTCAAAATATGATATGCAAGAATAATTTTTTTAATCAATATCACTATATATATTTTGATGTACATGTCTAATGTCAATTTTCATCTACTTGTGTTCCATGAGTGTGAAATATAGCTAAAAGTTGACCAAATTAAACTCTCTAAGGATCAAAATGGAATCTCGCTATTGTTTTTAGGCACCATTTTTTTTTTCTTTTGAGTAAAATGCTAGATAGAAGGGAATTTCAACACATCCATATATATATAACTATGAAAGCTATATAGCTCAGTTCTCAAAAATATAGCAGCATAATTTGCGTGTCTAGCCTTCTTATAAAAATGGTTAGTTTGGTATAGTATATATAATAGGAAAAAGAAAAGAAAAGAAACGTGGAGACACGGCTATTCGAGTCGGCGAAGATTGTGGCGCGACACGGGAGTCGTAAGTGTATCTCTGTGTGAGAGTATGAGACTGTGACCTACTACATAGTTCCATTCTGGATCTGCTGTGGCGGTTATTGATAGCATGATTGTGTCGTGAGTCGTTGAGCCCGGGGTTTCAACCCGTTTTATCATTCTTTTTTGTGAATTTTGTACTGATATTTCGAAAGTTTGTTTTTCCCATGACATGAAAGCGAATTAGGTACAGACTAAAATTGGATTTTTTTTTAATTTTGAGGAAAAAGAAATTCACGAGTTACCAACTTAGAATAAAACTTTTTAAAAAATATTTAACGGCTCTTAATGATGAGGCGACTATTTAATGTTTAAACGGGATTGAATAATTATTAAATCCTAACATATATTTTTTTACATTTATAAAATTCAAGTAATGTATTTTTATATTTAATAATTAACAAATTGATGATAAATAAGTTATAATAATAATTGTAAAACTAGTTAAGTATTTATTTTGTCTTAAATACTACAACACTATCACGTCACTATGATTAACCATAAACAAACAATTTTAGAGAATTGAACATGATAAGATTAATTTTAATTTTTCATTCATAAATATTCAGCCCATTCATTTTGGATCTTTCAAATTTCTTAAAATACATAAAATTCAACATCCAAATTTTCAATATTTAATCAATTGCTTTGAAATAAAACCTATTTTAATCCTTTTATCAATGTTAAAATTGCTTGATTTTGAAAAAAAAAATCATCAAATCCATTTTATCTCAAAAACATAACATCAAATAGCCTAAAACAAATTTTAAACTATTTAAAGGATGTTTAAAACTTGAAAAATATGAACTCTCTTTCTTAAAAAGGACCCAACCCACAACACCAAAACAGATGCAACTCACCAAATCCTTCTACCAAACAACAAATCTGGCAAAGACAAGAACCTGATTTGACTGAACCACTGGACCCACATGTCAGTATGCCACCTAGTTGTTTGTGCACTAATGCAAGGGTTTCAAAATCACAACTCATAAAGTCATACAAATAAAAGCCATCTGTTTAATTACCAGAGTGTGGCACATGAAGTCACAGAGTCCAGCCATAGAAAATCAACTCCATGGGCATTCTAGGCCTCTTGGGTTGTAAATTAATTCTCAAATTACACCTTTTAATTAGAAACTTTTTTATGAATTATAAGAAATAGGTAGAATTATTTTTGCTGATACAACAAATTAACAAAAAAAATCAGCTGGAAAATAACTGGGAAGTTTGATTTGGGCAAGGACCAATGTATGAATAATAAATGAAGGTTTACTATTTCTTACTTTTTTATCTAATTATGACATTATTTATGACCTTCATGAATGTATGAAATTTGTTCTTTTATGATCTCCATAATTATCCTAACAATTTTAATGTGATCCTCATATTGATATTAATCTTTGGTATAATGTTTGACCAACATTATATTTCTTGGCTTTGCTCATGCATTTTATGACTGAAATTATAAAAATCCAGTCCATTGATGTGATATAAAAAATTAATTTCATTAAGGAGCAGGACACCAACTTTAATTTTCTCCTCCAACAAAACCATGAGCACAATTTTCTACAAAGACATAAAGGAAAAAAGAGACAAAAAGCCAGACCAGCACATGAGTATTTTAATTAATTAAACAAACACATAAATTAATTAATTAATTAAACTAAGTTGGTCATAAGACAAGACTATATAATAGTGATAATATTAATTACAGAAACCAATCTCTTACACTCAGTCTAGGAGCAAGTGTGTGTGTACAAATAATATTTATATTATTTTGTGTTGACTTCATACATAATTGCATGCTTGTGTTTTGCTTGTTAAAAAAAATATATTTATTTTTTTGATAAATAACTCACAGATAATATTCATGGCATAATTAATGGTGTCAAGAGAATTATGTTTTGTTTAGTTGTAAGCATGCATTTAATAAAATTTGGATTTGCATAATTAAGTACTATGCAAAACCTATAATTAGACCGGAATTAATTAATTAATTAATTAATTAATTGCTTAATTGTGATGTCCTTTGATCTTTGAATTAAATCTTCATGAATAATTAATAAACATTGTAATTTGTTGTAGAATTTACCTTGGTAAATGCAGATTCTTGCTCACTTTATTTATCTCAAATGAAATGATTGTACTGAATTAGACAACTATTAATTAATCAATGATAGTCATTAAATGGTAATTATTATTATTCCTCTTTTTCTAGGTTTTGTTACCTCTCAATTGTCATCTATTGCATTTTTTTGGTAGGTTTCAATTGTTCTCTAATGCAATCAAAGTGAAGAATTTACACTTCTTGTACTACCAAAATAGGCCTAATGTAGTAACTGACTTCATGATTATTTACCAAATGATGAATTTAATTACTATTGTAATTTTTTTTATACAAATTTTGCTCAATTTTCAGAAGGAACCATTAATTGTTTTGCTTGGTTTCAAATTTTTTTAATTTGTTTAGTTTTTTGTTTTCCTGTAGCAGATTAACTTTTTGTTCCAAACATATTTCCTTGCTAACTTTTTTACAGAAATTTTGCTCGTTTAATTATTATGTGCTTTAAATTAACGAATTAAATTATTAAACTATAATTTTCCTGATGCTGTATAGATAGAATAACATATTCAATTATTACACATGCATGCATTTTTAATCCAATAAAAATTATTTTAAGCACATATTAGCAGCGAAAAGCTCCACATTATATATATTTTTCATTTAATATACTTTGAATTTACATACTAAAGTGGTGGCTCCAAATGCATTTAATTCACATTCACAAAAAGAAAAAAAAAACAAAACAAAAGCTTTCATCAGTACATTCGTCCTATCTTCACTCTTGATTTAAAAAAAAAAAACATTGAATTTATGGGGGGGGGGGGGGGGGGGTCAGAAAAATTTTGAATGGTGTCAAAGTATCGTATTAATTCTTATTATCGGTCCAACATTATGAAAAATAAATAAAATTTTAATTACAGGGGTCACAATGAAATATTTTTTTTTAATTTATGGGCTCAAATATAAATTTTTTTCACAAAAATACTTGTATAACATAAAAAATATTACACACATTCATATAGGTTATAAACGGATAAGATATTATTTGTTTTTATCCGGATCCGTACCCAGATACTTAAGGAATATGGATACGAATTTGGATAGTTGTCGGATATAGATACATATTCGGGTATTTTTTTTAATGGATATAGATGAGGATACGGTTTTCAATTTGAAATCGGATACGGATTCGGATAATTATCCGGATGCGAATTTTTTTGAAATTTGGATATCCGTTTTAAAGACTCGTTATATGTTTTTCAATTGGGTTTTTGATGTAGATTTCAAATTCAATTAATTTTAGATCAAATTTGGACTTACGTTTTATTTTTTTATAATTTATTGATACATTTAACTAATAATATAACGATAATAGTAACTAATTTTTGTAATTAATATTAAATTTTTCTAACTAGTGACTCTATCATAAAAAATATTGTACAACTATTTTTTAATGATACATGTGATATTATTATTTAATATCCGAAATATAGCCGTATCCATATCCGTATTCGTTTAATATCTGATCTATATCTATATCCAAAACTATTTGTATCCAAAAATTAGAAAACGAAAATGATATGATATAACTATTATCCGTAGCTATCCGATCTGTTTACATGCCTATATTCATATTATCCGTAGCTATCCGAATTGTTTACATGCCTATATTCATATTATCCGTAGCTATCCGATCTGTTTACTTGCCTATATTCATATACAATTAGGCAAAAAAAAAAAAACCTAGGACATTGCACCCCATTTGACCCCCTTAAATCCACCAATGATTGAATTGATGTTTTTTTTTTCACTCGTATAGAATGTGATAAATCACATCGCAAATTTTTTTATTTCCAATTTATACATATTGGTATCAAATCTTAAGTAGAATTATAAAATTAAATAACCCCATTCATCTTCAATTAATCTAATTTGTATGATATTAATAGTAGACAATGTTCACGAATAATTTACCAATTATATTCATACATTATTTGTTACCATCACCTTTCCACATAAATAGACAGGGCTGCTATAATTTTATTAATAACTTGGGGAATTATTCATCACATATATCGTTCGCAGAATTCATGAATTTTACATAAAACATGTAATTTAAGATGGTAATATTTGCTGAACTGCGAAATATTATGTATTTTTTTCTTTCTAGAAATATTAATAATTGGATATACTATATGCATTTTAAAATTATTTTTAACTGTACATACCTACAACATAAATTTAGATTTCACCAAATTATTGTTAGAGGAATGATAACAATGCATCTCAAATATATTTATATTTTTTTCATAAAGTATTTGTACTTTATATTAAAAATATTCATACTTTATATTTTGAAGGTTAAAAAATTTTAAAACATATATTTTAAGTTATTCAACATAGTATTTTACTTAAATTCCGAAACATATATTTTCGAAAAATATTTATATCTTATATGAGGGTGCAAAAATTAAGATGCAAGATAATTTTTCTTTTTTTTAAAATTGGGATAATGCCTTGAGACCCCCTTAAACTTTGAGTTGTAAGAAATTAGTCCCCTTAAACTTTAATAATTTATGTAACTATAACTTTCTAATAAATATAAAATCAAGCATATAGAATAAAAAAGTATGAAACATATTATATAATAATTGTTTAACTAAGTGCCTATAATATTTAAAATTAAAATAGTTAAAAACTTTCTACAAATTAAAAACTATTATAACATAAATATATAAAATAGTGTACTATAGATATATAACGACAATTTAGTCATTACATAATTTATAATTAAGTATTAGATAACAAATTAATAATAAGGGGGTCATTTGTTATAAATGTGATAGTTTACAGGATGTTTATCTAAATTAAAAGTTCAAATACCAACTTATCATACGTCAAAAATTCAAGATTACCCCTTTTAAATTTGTAATTTTTTTCCTGGCGGTCTCTTGGAGCAAATAGTTTAGGTAACACATTAAAGTTTGAAGTTTAAAATTCAAACCAATCAATAGCAAGCTCAACTAATTAATTTCAGACACAATCAATGATCATGTCGCATGCATCTTGCAACAAGGCATTTTATAACTTGTTATAATTAATCTTACAACCAATCAAGACCAGTCAAACAAATGAAAGAGCACAAAAAACAACACAAGCAAGCACGAGATCTCTTCGCTTTACATGTAAATATATACATATATATAAACAAAAGGTTATTAAGTTAATTAAAACATGCACGGGAGATCCATTGAGAGTATATATTTTATATATGATCATTAATTTGTTCCAAATGTTCGTATAATTTTCTAAATCAAATGGTGGGTTGTCGACCGATGGATAGGCGTCGTATATATTGAAAAAAAAACATGAAGATTCTAAAGCTCGAATCTCAAATTAATACAACTAAAAAAACCCTGAATGTATATAATAGTTAAGGGTACTAAAAAAGAGAGTAAAGCTGTAATTTTTTTTATTTATTAGTTTAAACTAGGGTTATTTTCGTATATTTTGTTTCGAAAAAATATTTATTGAAGAAATAAAATGTTTAATGTAAGACAATTTATATGAAAATAATTTTACATTAAACAAAAATTTGGACGTAAATAAATAAATTTACATTAAATTAATTGATTTCACTTATAATACTACGTTATCTATACGCTGAAAAATGAGTTGAGCAATCCAAAGATTATAGATCCACATATTCTCATTGTTGGAGTTCCAAAGTATATGCATTTGACAATGTCATGAGAAAAATGATCAATAATATTACTTTGACTTATTATTAGGCTATGATATATCATGATTTGATTTAACATACCATATTCGAAAAATAGTAAATTCCAAATGTAATAGTATGTAAGAAGAAAAGGTGAAATAAATTTCATCCGCACTAGTTTGTATTCATTGATCTGCCAATTATGTCAATATGACATAAACATAAAATATATATGTGATGTTGAGAAAAATGATTTATATTTCTGTAGGAGCCAAAAAGGTCTTATCTTGTACAAATTTGTGAACATAAAATATCTTAACACTAATATATTTATTTTTTAGAGAAAGGGATTCCTCCGATAATTGTTTTTGGAGTGTGAGAAATAATAGACAATCTTCATATGATATAAATTCAAAACCGAGGAATTTGAATAGTAATTAATTAGTGAGATACACTCTCAATCGTTTCAATGGAGGTCTATCTTTATCAAATTAAGGATTCTGAATTTTTTTGTTAAAGGGGTTGTTGAATAAGGATTTGAGTTTGCTAATTGAATTGAGAAGGAAATTTCGCAATTGAGGATTTGAGGGAGATCAAATATTTAAATACATTCTTGTTTTATTAATTTTGATAAGTATTTTATGGATTGCCATTGTTATCAAATAAATTTGTTTTCAATTTAGTACCTATTCCTTTCACAAATTGCATGTTGATAATTAATGATAACCATCAAGCTAATAACTTCAACTATCATAAGCTTACTTTAATAAATTACACTAAGCAAACACGTTTAAAATATAGTCATAATTAATTAATTTATACGTTACCTTAAATTATGCAAAAAATAATAATAATTTGCAAAATTAAGAAAATAATTGACATTGGATTCTGTCATTGCAAACTGTGTAACTTAGCAAATCAAAGTCTTGATTTCAATGAAAACAAAGCACCTTCTTGGGTGACTAACACAAAGAAAAAGAACAAGAAAAAGAAAAAGAAAAAGAAAGAATCCAAATTTAAACTAATTAAGGCATAAGCTACATACGAAAAATACCTAACTTGGAAGCATGATAACATTTTACAAACAGCTAATGTCAAAAGCAAGGAGAGAGAGAGAGAGAGAAGAGAATATAGAGAAAGGAAAAGAAAATATATTAATTCCAGTGTTATAGGAATGCGTGGTGCAGAAAGCTACATGTATATGATATATATTCAAATCACATTCAGACCTAAATTGGAATTTGGTTTACCAAAAGAAAGAAGAAAACGGAAGGAAAGTCCATGACAAAATATCATAATAGCACCATTTTTCAAGTGCATGTCTACACTGGTTTAGACTTTAGAGAGAGAGAGAGAGAGAGAGGAGAGGGGGGGGGGGGGGGGGGGGGGGGGGGAGAGAGAGCATGCTAGCAAAGGAAGGTGCAAGTATTCCATTAATTTCTTTCTGAAAAAGGCACCTTGTAAAAGGAGAGAGATGCTTGCATAGTGTGTATGTGTGTGTATATGCTCAATTGTGCAATTTCTACGCTGTTTCTTCTTACAAACAATGCACCACAAGAGGAATATTAAAATAAAGATAATTTTAGTGTATATTTAATTTTTGTGATATAAATTTTTTTTAAATATTATTTAAATTAAAAAACTAAAATTATAAATATATTTCTAATTATTTAGATAAAATATGTATTAATTTTGGGTCAATTTGAAAAAAAAATTGCCTTCCATCAAATTATTTTAAAATTTTAACGATATATCTATAATAACTTTGTGTTGAATGATTAATTAAATTTAAATTGATTCATATACGTTATATTTAAGTAATTACAAATACATTTATAGTTTTAATTTTTTTTATTTGAATAATATTTTTCAAAAAAATGTTCTGTAAAAATTTAGTATATCGTAAAAGTTAAATATACATTAGAATAATTCAATTATGCATAAAAATAAAAATAAAGTTGTATTTTTATGATCGAAAAGTATCTGTTTAATTACATACAAAAGTAAAGTTGGTTAATTATGCATAAAATAATGTTGGTTAATTTCATATTATATCATCTCTCTTCTGTCTTTATTTCAAGTTTTTGACAGGACATTAATTGTAAAAAATAACGGAAACTTCTCCAAAGTCTGATGCATTTATTGTGCCACCTTTATTCAAGTACAAGCTCTGCTGTTGCATCTTGTGACCTTTACATGTGTCGCTACATATATATATATATCAAATTCCCAACATATAGTACAAAAAATATGATATATATTTTTTACTTCTATGTTTTTATTATATTTTTTTTGCATTTTTATCTCTTGAATTAGACAAGCAGGTCCAGCCAGATAAGCCATGTAATGTAATATAATTCATCATCACACAATGCTGGATTGAATGATTGAATATTCATGTGATGTAGTAAAACTTATCTTATGTTGTTGTAAATTTCTTAATGAGATTCGTTTATTGAGTAGATCCAAATATATTATGTCATCCTGTCATGTTACAGAAACAAAGGAGGCAGATATAAAACACCAAGTTTAAATTGTAACTTGACAGCTGCTGTCAAAATTTCTAAAAAATATATATATATGAAACACCAATATAACACTTTTTAAAGCATCAGAGCATTTTGGAAAATGTAAATTTCAAATTTCTTAATTAAGTAAAGAGTGTTTTAATATATATCTAACTTTTATGACACATTCAATTCTTATGGTATATATTTTTTATGAATATCATTCAACTTAAAAAAAAAATTATAGATGTGTTCATAATTATTTAGTAGGGCATATATCAAAATTTGAGTTAATTTGATTGGTCATTCATATTTGATGGAAAACTAAATTTTATTTGATTAGATAACTAGAAAGGTAATTAAGTACACATTTACAACTTGATACATGTCCTATCGAAGTAACTAAAAATGCATCAACAATTTTAGCTTTTTTTAATTTAAATGTTATTTCTTAATAAATATACCTTAAGAGTTAGATGCACCATAAAAAGTTATATATACGGCAGATATATCTTAACTAAAGGGAAAATATTTTGGTACACCAAATTAATTTGTTTGGATGGTCATATTCAATTTGATCAAGTGGTTATTCTATGTTATTGAAATCTTCTAAAATCAAATTACAAAGATAATAAAGTAGTTTTTATAATCCATATTTACTAGTGAATATTTTCCTATTAAAAATTGAAAATCATCTTAAAAGAAAACAAACCTTACTTGTTTAGCCATGTTCAATCAGATAATCAAACTTAAAATTCTTGAAAATTATATTAAAAAAATGTCAACCCTTGGTAAAAAAAAAAATCAACCATTACTTAAAAAAAGAAATGAGTAGAAGTCATGCAAAGGTAAAGATTATGAAAATAGTTTTTTTTAAATTTTAATAACAACATAACAGTGAATAATTAGAATAATAATTGTCATAAAAGATTTGAACCACTTCTTTTTATATGACACGTGCTCCTTATTTTATAGATATTAGAAAAAATAAAAATCAAGATGGTTCAAACCTTATGGTGCAGAACTATATATAATTTACTATATGGCGGTATATACGGATGCAGGATTGACTATACATATATAGGTGCATAAATATTTTGTGGGAATTTTTGAAAGATTTTTTAATATAATTATATAATGTATCCATGGCTGCACATATATGTGAAAAGAAATTGTTCTATGTTGCTTAATCTAGTAAAAATATATATATATATACTTCATGCTCAAGTGTTAATTTTTTAAATTAGCGGCAAATTTGAGTTGTTTAATGTAATCTACATATTGAAATCTTGCTAAAAATTAAATTTACATTTGTAAGATACTCTTATCTATTTTTGATACAGAGAAAAGTTCTATTAATTTTTAAAAAAAATTATACATTAATTGTTTAGTAGCTTGTGAGATAATTTGTTTGCATTGTTTGATAGAAGCGATGACCTAATAGTCACTATATTTAGAAAAAAAAACAATTGTTTAGTAGCAATATTTTTTCATATCTAAAAATGACCAAAGAGTCCTAAAAATATAAAATTGAGCTATTCTGCAATGGCTGAAAATATTTAGTGGTTAATGAATCACAATTATTAATTTCAATCTGATCACTCTATCTATAATACAATTTTTAATCCATAGCAGAATTAACCTATAAAATTTGATTACCAATTTACAACTTATAGATTGCACCGAGTATTCGATTTAACCGTTCGAATTTTGCAAAATCAAGATGTTAAAACAAAATACCAGTATATTCATTTTGTGAAGTATCTTATCACAACTCATGAAAAATACTTAATAAATTAAATATGTTAGTTTAAAATGCATACAATATGTGAAAGAAGCCATGACTGTTCCCCGCCCCTTCATTTATTTTTTGAAAAAGAAGAAGAATTGAATATAGAAGATGAATATTAAACTTATTTATTCATTTACCATATAACAGATCTTTTCTACTTATCTCTCTTAGTCTGGTACATACATACAAATTACCAGACCAGATCTAACATTTCAAAGTAGAGAGATCACATACAACACCATATACACAACCTTTTTCTCATTGGTTTGCTTTTTGATCTTTTCTGATCTCTTTAAATTTTGTTTCTTTTGGAAGATAGATAGATAGATAGATAAATGAAAGTGTGGGGGTGACACAGTGATTGGAGGCACTGTTACAAAGTCCAAACTGGATGCAATAATTCTGGGAAAATTGCTTCAAAAAGCATTCAAAGCATGGCAGAGTTTGTATACAAAGTGGTCCATGTATATGTACCAACCCCCCCCCCCCCCCCCCCCCCCAACCAAAAAAAATCCATTTGCAAAAAAATACTATGTCAGTAGTTGGACTATATAGGAACTGGTGTTGGGTTACTCTTTATCTTTTTACTTATGACAACTATTAATTAATTGATAGTTTATATACATATATCATAATTGATATTAACGACTTTATTTATGCAATTTATTTATATAGTATTTTTATTATTCAACTTAAGTTACTTATTATTTATATTAATAGTATTTGAGTTGAATAATAAAAATACTGTTAAAAATAAATTGTTTAATAAAACGGTTAATATGAATAATAAATTAAATCGGTATCGATTTTGATATCTCCCAAACATTTTCCATTAATTAATTAATTAATTAATTAACTTCTTGTGCTTTATTTATTGCTAATTAAGTAAGCTTTAAAGAATTTAATTTTCTTTATTTTTTTGTTTGGTTTTTGAAGTAATAAGCAATCTGTATTGTATCATGGGTACATGTTTCACGCCTGGGTTTTCACGTTGCTTGGCTTGGTGATATAATTAATATACCTATTAATTAAACAATAGTATTTTTTTAATTGGCCTCTAATTATTGTTTTGTTGCTCAAATTAAATGTTGATTTATCAATTAGGATGATTCAATTGAGTTGCTCAATGTTGGGTTTCTTCTTGTATTACATTGCAATATTGAGCATCACCAATATATACTATCAAATTATTGAATATATCTTTTTTTGACTATGGTGATTTCTTTTTTAGCATTCCAAAAAGTCGTCAATATAACAGGCCTTTTTATATACAAAAAGGATAATTGTATCTTATATCTAATTTTTATAATACATCCAACTTTTATGATAAATATTTTTTTTAAAAAATATTATTGTTTAAATTAAAAAACAAAAACTGTAGATCTGTTTCTAATTATTTAGATAAAATATGTATCAAATTTGTATCAATTTGAAATAAATTTTGTCTTCCATCAAACAATTTTATAATTTTAATGGTAGAATTTTAATGATTTTATGATTAACAACCAATTAAATTTTAAATTGATTAAAAATTGATATACATTCTAATTACTTAGGAACACATCTACAGTTTTATTTTTTTAATTAAATAATATTTTTTTAAAAATATATCATAAAAGCTGGATATACTCAAACAAGAATTACCCATATGAAAAATTTCAGAGTTTATGGTAAACACAATGTTGTACATCTTGTAAACAATTTTACCTTATTATTATCAAATAAAACTCCAACCTTAATTAAGTGAATTAGAACTTCTAATAGGAGATAATTGCATAAATGGGCCAAAAGAAACTTGCACTAAATCCTATTTCCATGTTCAGAAAAAATAAATGAAAAAAAAAATGAATCAAATTGGGAAATCAGTAATTGTCCGACAGAAAAGATTATTTCACATTACACTAATCAGAAATCAATAATTTTAAATTTTTTTCTTTTACCACAGAAATTAATTAAAATAGTGCAAGGTGAATTTTATAGATAACCAAAAATTAAGGCAAAAATATTGGACAGGGACCAAATAGACAGCAAGTGGTGCTGACAATTGGTGCCATCTCCTGTTTAATTCTCCTATTACAATAAATAAATAATACAGTTTATTAAGGTAAAAAAAAAACAGTTGCAAGATCAGGATACAGAGAAGATAGAAATATACAGGTGTATAATATACAGTATAAACATACATATATGGTGGCCACATAAAAAAAAAGACTGTTTTAAGATCTTGGCATTTGGTGTGATGTAAAAAAGGGAACCATAACATGGTCAAGTCCCTTTCAATCTGGTTTTTTTTTTTATCATATGACCAGGTTTAATTTTATGAAATGTTAAATTAAACAACAACATAAAACTGTTTTAATTCCATTAATGTAATAATGCCAACATTTAATTAAACACAAGAGACCATATATATTTTCCAAGCATTATGGATATATATATAATATAATATGGTTACTATCAACATCATGCACAAAGCTTGGAGACAGTATTCTGCTGTCTTTGCTGGATTTCCAGACTAGCTCAATTGGATTTGGTTGGAAATATATACATCATGATTTGAAAATAAAAATTTTCTAAGTGAAATTTCTGATTAAACCGAGAAACAATCTTTGATCTAATGATAAAGATAATGTTCTCTATATAAGAGATTGTAGGTTCGAAACTCAGATGGAGGTATTTTATGGATATTTAAATTTGAATTGTTGGATTTTCGTCTTTATTTCAAAACTTTCTGATTAGTCCAATAATGAAATATCAGAAAACGTGAGCTAAATTTATCTTTTTTACTTTGTTTGTAGTGATTTGCATATATTTTATTATGTCACTGTATCACATATATTGTTATAATAAAATAAGAGTAGGGATCTTTTGACTACGATTAACTTGATAATTTTGACAATTGATTTTCAAGTAAAAATTTTAAAAAATTGAAAAATAGAAATGTTCCGATTTTAATAATTTCACATTTGAATTGTATGAGATTTAAAACACAATTAATTTATATATTAAAAAATATATCTATAAAATTGTCTCTACTGTCTCTACTTTTATGATTTTTTTTAATTTATTTAAAATTAGTTGTACAAGTTGTCAAATTAACTATTGTCAATAAATTCCCCCATATATTGGATTATACCAGCAAGGGATAATCTTTTAACCTGAAAAATATAAATTGTATTTAATTATTTTTTTTATAAGAAGTTAGCACATCTAGCATTCTTTAATTGATGGAAGAGCTCTAGACAACCACATTTCAGAACACCTCAACATCTTGTTTTGTGTTATTTGATTTTATTTATGACTATTCTAAATGATTTTAAATTTGAATAATGATTTTTATCGTTGAGAAAATTTGACTCAAATTTCATCCAATACGGAATCAACTAATTTTTCACTTGAAAAAGGATAAATACTATACAATTAAATTAACAGTGAACCTTCCGTGATTTGTAAAGTGAAAAAAAAAAGAAAATCATGTAAATTAATTCAAATTAATAGGTGCTCTATCTAAATAATGAAGAATGGTCTACAATTTTAATCCTTTCCAGTTTGGATGATATTTAAAAAAATATATTAAATAGGTGTAGCACAAAAAATTATCTATAATAATGACATTATATGAATATAAGTGAGAATAATGATATTAGATGAATATAATGTAGAATTATTTTTATTTTTAAATGATGATATAACTGTGTATATAGTATATACCACCTGCTTCTGTTACCAAAAACATTAATTTGTACAAAACAATTCACAATAATTCTCATCTAACTCATATACCTAAAACAAGGTCCCAAATAATAGGTGGCAAATTTACCACTTGAAAGATTTAATAGTTAATGACACTGATTTTTTAAATGCATGACAGTATGTATACTTTGTTTTAAAAAAATATTTTTGATAGAAGATTTTATAATATGGACCGAATAAATATCATATTATTGTTTCAATTTTTAAGAAAAATTTAATCTTCATTTACAACATGTGAAAATAAACATATTTTTTTATAATAATTTGACAAGAATTTAAGTGAAACTAACAAAAATATTCTGTGTTATATATGTCAATGAAACGTAAGAACAAGTCATCAATTGGTCAATCATATTAAACAAACATTTTTTTTAAAATAAGATTTCTGTTAGTTTCTATATTTATTTATTTTTATATATTTTTTATGAAATTTATATTTATATCTCTTCGTAAAAAACCAATATTTATTATTACTATACTAAACCTGTAATTCGATTTCAAACAAACATGACCAATAATATACGGAACTTGGTCACAACAAATCCAAACAAATTATCATCTTTTTGTTCATGTTTTTTCATTTTTTTTCAAATTTTTATGACGAGTGAAACATGGCCCTCAAATGCCAAAAAACCCAACACATGAAAAGCCACATAGAAAGCAACAAAAGCAGCATTTTTCATCACCCGTTTTTAATTTAATATTCTTATTTTTCCTCGCTGTCTGTCTCTCTCTCTTTCCTTTGTCGCGCAATTTTTTGCACCTCTTCGCCTTTTCTTTTCATTTTTTTCTTTCTTTCCCAAATAAACCCTCTTACCTACAAAACCCCCTCCTTTCTCTTTCTCTATTGCCTCTCTCTCTCTCTCCCCCCCTCTCCAAACCCTCATCTCTTCTCTTATCTCTTTCACCTCTCACTCCTTCATGAGAAGAACTGCCTTCTGAATAAAACAACGAGAGAGAGAAGAAGAAAGGGTAAGGGGAAGAAGGAGAGAAGTTAGAAAGGTTAAAGCTCTTATCTTTTCAACGACGCACCTCATCATCTCTCTCGTCAATGGCGCCTAGCTATGACTGCTCTGCTTCATCGATCCTCCTCTGCGCAGAAGACAACAACAGCATTTTGGGTTTTGACGAGGATGAAGAAGAAGACGCAGAGACGGAGGTTACATCTTTCTTCCTGGACTTGGATGGAAATAGGACAACTTACAGGGTCTCTTGCGCAAAAAGAAGAAGCGCCTTTCATGGCGATTTCCTGGACAACTTTCCTCTCCAGTCAGACGAGTGCTTGGCTCTCCTTATGAAGAGAGAAAGCGACCATCTTCCATTAGAGGGATATTATGACAGGTTGATTGATGGTTCAATGGAGCTCTCCATTCGTGCAACTGCCATTGATTGGATTTGGAAGGTGGGTTCTTTGCGTTCTCCTCCTCCTTCCCTTCCTTCTCTCTTTTTTCACATGTTATCTCATCTTTTCTTTAATTAATAATAATGGGTTTTTGTCTGATTGAATAAACAGGTGCATAGACATTACAATTTCGGACCATTGAGCGCTGCGATGGCTGTGAATTTCCTGGATCGATTTCTCTCTGCGTACGAGCTCCCAGTAAGAGCCTTTGTTTTTCCTGGAATTCTCTCTCCCGGAAATGACTTTACTGGAAAACTAATTCCTTTATTATTATTACTAATAATAATGATAATCATATGGGTATTTCTGTAAACAGCAAGGCAAGGCGTGGATGACACAACTGCTCTCAGTTGCTTGTTTGTCTCTGGCTGCTAAAATGGAGGAAACCTATGTTCCCCTCTCTTTGGATTTGCAAGTAAGTGCACTTGCATCAGATCTGTCTCCTTTTTTTATTACTACATTTTTCGCTCATATATAAAGTGTGATGATCTTTTGTGGAACAGATTTGTGATGCCAAGTATGTGTTCGAGGCGAAAACCATTCAAAGAATGGAGCTTTTAGTGCTAAGCACATTGAAATGGAGGATGCAAGCAGTTACTCCTTTCTCATTTTTGGATTATTTTCTTCATACATTCAACAACGGCATGAGACCACCTAAAATTTCCCTCTACCGGGCTGCCGAGCTAATCTTGAATATAGTCAAAGGTATTTAATTTAATCATCTCTGAACATTTTATTTGAGATTGTTATTGTTGGGTTTGAGCTGGTTTTGGTTGAGACTTATAGAATGGAAATTGAATTGCAGGAACTGATTTTCTTGGATTCAGACCTTCCGAAATCGCGGCCGCCGTAGCACTTGCAGCGATCGGAGAAACTCAAGTTGTAGATATGGAGAGTGCTCTATCCTGTTGCAACCATGTATCAGAGGTGCCTTTCTTTTTCTTAATTTTCACATTTTTATTACTTAGTTTATAGAAGAAATGGTTGATTAAATTAAATGCATATACTTGTACAAGATTTATTACTATTTACTAGTAATCTTTTCCCATTGTCCTTGCCAAATATAAATACCATCTTGTACCATGGTTTATAATTTATTAATTAAGAGAGCAATGAATGTACTTTGGGCCAACTAAAAATGGGATAGAAAATTAAAAGGATAATTTAGGCATTTTAGAAAAATAATTTCCCTTGAGTCTTACATGTGCAATTATATAATCTCTGATGGATCTTGTTTTTAATTGTTATTTTTTTCAGGCAAGCGTGTTGAGTTGCTATGAAGCGATCCAATCTAAGTTTCTAACTAGGAATCTGGCATTAAAAATGCAATATAACAATAACATTAATAATGATGATAGTAGTACTAGTAGTGCATCAGTTGCATCTGTGCCACACAGTCCAATTGGAGTTTTAGATGCTGCATGTCTGAGTTACAAGAGCTCCGAGTTACATGTAATTGTCCATGATGATACATCATCCCCTTCTAGTAAAAGGAGAAAAATTTGGAGGTAAAAAATTTGAAGCAAGTGGAATTATTGGAGGGAAGGATGAAAGACCATTTTGAGGAAAGAAATAAAACAAAACAAAAAAAGAGAATAATTAGTAAGGAGGTGGTGCAATGCACCAAGGGTGTGATGGTAGAATTTGTAGAAAAGGAGGGGTTGAATTGCAAAAAAGTTTTGAAGAAAGAAATGGTGGATTGGATGATAGAAGAGTAACTAGAGATAGTTGGCGAGTGCATTTGTTATTTGTCCTTTATTTTCTCGTGAAGATAATTCTGGGAAAATAATAAAGAGAACCCAAATGATAAAAAAGAAAAAAAAATAGATGAAACTTCATTAATCGGTTTTTGCTAAAGATGCCTAATTAATTGTTGTGAATACTTATTTATTTTTGCTTGTTTGTTGTGATGATATGACACTCATATTATTTTACTAAAAAAAATTGGCGTATGGGTTATTTTTCATCCTTCACAAAAAATGGGTTGATTTGCTCAATTGGACGGCCTAATTTTTGTCAAAAAAAATCTAAAATATTTTTGTTGGTGATGACAAAAATATTGGGGATTTTCTGGAAATTTTGGAGAGTCTGAATTAATTACATGGAAGGCTTTAGATTGGATTTTTTTTTATCAAATATAAATTTTGCTCTTATTTATTGGTGATGATTCAATACTCAATATAGGTGGATGAGCAAGCAACAATTATATAATTAATTTTTGGTCCTTTTCTTTTGGAATGGAGATCAGTAATAAAAAAAAATGGTTAAGCAAAATAATTCAAAATTGAAGTTTGTTTTGTTTGAGCAAAAAAAAGCCCAATAAATTATTGGTCAATTATATATGAATATTAATACCTCTTTGCCTTTACATTTTTTTATGTAAATATGATATAAATGCCTGTCATGCTAGTGTTTGACCAGTTGTCTGCTTAGACTGTGGAGCTTGTTTCCCTCTTGGTGTAAAGGAAGGTGGGCCCCCCTGTCAGGAGAAACCTTGGGAACCCAAATTTATATAATTCAAAACAAACATAAAGAAATAAAAAGGGTAGAGAATCTTATTATTAATTACATGTGGGGATATTAACTTAAACACCCTCTTCTTTAGTTCTTATTATAATAAACTCCTCAATTTGACACTGACATTAATTATGTAAAAAGGGACATTTAAGAGGCAACAATTATGTGTTGCACAGATTTTGTGGGGTTTACTATAACAATTATTTATTCAATGTACAGTTTGTGGGGGTTACCATTCAATGGTTATTTACTATCTTTGACTTTTCTTTTGAGGAAAATAATAAATAGCTCAAATATATATTAAAAAAGTAAAGTGCAACTTTCTTTTTCCAAAAATTGTAATATGATATTATTTTTCCAATAGATGCCAATTTTATGAAACTGAAATTAGAGTTGAGAAAAGAAAAGAACATATATTAGGGAATTTGCAAAAAAAAAGTATATTATATTACAAAATAGGAAAATATTATGGAAATACCATTATTGATACCGTCGTCGATATATATAAGCTTTATTATACAAGATAAATAAGTTATTATGCATGTTAACGATATTATTTTATACAATACTTTTATTATTCAACTTAAATATCATTAATATGTATAATAATTTATTTAAGTCGAATAATGACAGTACTGTATAAATGAGTTTACATAATAAAATCATTAATACGCATAATAACTCTTTTAACATATATAATAAAACTCATATTGACGACGATATCACCAACCATAACCGTATCTGAATATCAGCTCTCATTTAATACTAGTCATTTGGCAAGTTGTTGAAAGGCTGTTGGCTTTCAATTTTCATAATAAAAAGGAAACACAGGGTTTTATATATAATTTGACCCATTGTATGGAAAAAGTAAAGGGGCAAATTATACCCAACTGATTGGCTTTGTTTTTATTGGGCTTCGCTTTTGTTAGAACCTGTTTTGTCATATGTTTAAAAGCAAACAAGCAAGTACATAATGGGATCCAGACCATTATGGCAAAAACTTGCAATTAATTCTGAATTATTATTATTATGACATGGAGGTGTGATATGAACCTCCTAATTTCTTACCAGTAGATACAAGTTCTATCAAACATGTAAGTACTTTGGTGCAATTACACAGGTATGAGATTTACTTTCAACATTATTCTTGAAGATTGTTTACATATATGAATATGATTTACATTTTTTTTTATTTTGAGTTTTCTGCTTATTTTTTAATTCTGCATTATTATGATATGGAACTTTCTCATAAAAACCTTTCTTATACAAAATATACATATGAAATATCCTTTCCTTTTCTCCACATTTCATGAAATAGTCATTTCAAAACAAAATAAAAAGGTCATTGACAATAATCATAATTGCATCATTCCAATAGAATTAAAAAAAAATTCAGTATTTTGAAACCACAGATTGCTTATTTTTTTTTAATATTTAATATGCTTAATTTTTCATACTAAAAGTAAATGAATGTAAATTCATGTATAATTGAGAATAAAGTATTTTTCTATCTTGTGAAATAAAATGATCGTTCACGATATCATATAAAAAATGAACATAAAACTATATCATTTTACCATTAGAAGGGGATAACATCTATTCTCATTGAAATAATAAAACAACTTTGTTCGTTCAAATACGAAAGAAAATACTTTTATTTGTACTTTATAAGTACCAATACACAACACTTAAAGAACAAATTATTGAAAAATAAATGTATTTTATCATCCGGTAACATATAATTCGCAAGAATTATTTTCTGTTACTCTCTGAAAGGCAAAGGATTTTAATCTATGTATAAAACTGAAGAAAAATAAATGAATTAAAAAGACTCTTCAATTTTCACCTTTTCTAATTCAAGTAAATTCATAAATTTTGTTGATTGAATTTCAGCATCTTTAATTAAACTCCCAAAAAAGGCAACTTATTATTTTTTTCCATTTTGGTGTAGCAAAGCAGTAGACCTGAACCATTACCCCCCAAATACTAAAATAAGTATAGATTAGACTTTTTGCATTATATTAAAATGCAACATGACCTTAAACTAGACAAAAGCAAGGACCAAACAGTGACTGAGATGCACTTAGCTTTAAAGGCAATCACATGCCATATTGCAAATGGTGGCAGAATTCTTTGTGAGTTTTTGTTTTAATTTTCCATCACTTCTCTCTAATGTGTCTTGTCCAGAAGAATTTGCAAAGATGTCATCTGAATTTATTTTATATCATGCATATGCAATTTTGATTAAGCATGCAAAGTCAATTGGCAAATTCTTGTTTTCTTTTATGTGAATTTAATGATTGTGAATTTATCATGATGTGTTTAAAATTAGCAGAGTATATAGCTCAAAATTAGTTGATGTGTTTAAAATTAGCAGAGTATATAGCTCAAAATTAGTTGATGTGTTTAAAATTAGCAAAGTATATAGCTCAAAATTAGTTGATGTGTTTAAAATTAGCAGAGTATATAGCTCAAAATTAGTTGATGTGTTTAAAATTAGCAGAGTATATAGCTCAAAATTAGTTGTTTTGATCCATAAATGAAAATTTTCTCACAAGACGAATAGATTTAGAGGAGGATAAGAGAGTCCGACCACTCTTATATTTTTGTCAAAAATGTATTAGTTGACTCGTATATTAAATAACAAGTAGCTTAATTAAGAAAATTATTTTTTTATGCATGTCCTTTTAAATTGTTGTTATAATATCTATATTTCATTGACCGAATTTATCTTATCAAATTCCTACTTCTTACAATAAATAATTTATCTCATCCTAAAATAGGAGATGTTTTTTTCTCGCATCAATATGCATGGTTGTATTTTTATTTTAAAAAAATCTATAATCGATTCTTCTATTAAATAAGAATTGGCTCAATTCAAAATAAATTTATTTTTTTAAACATATCATATTAAATTATATTTTTATTTTCCATATTATATTGACTGAATTTTTATATCTTATCAATTTTCGACGCTTTATAATAAATATCATATTTTATCCCGAACAATAAATATTTTTCATTTTTCACATCAACACCCGCAACTACGAAAACTAGACTAAACAATACATAAGAATAAACATAACTATATAATAATGGTAAAAGAAGATCAAAGTTGTAGGTATACTTCAGAGAAATCTTTCAAACAAGACACATTTTTATTACATGTTACAAAAAAAGGGGCAGATAAGGTAAAGAATTATTGCTTTTTCTGGGGTAATGACTCATCACAATAAAATGGCACCATTAATTTGTTCTCTTTGGGTCTATAACCAAGTTTCATCAGTCAAAGGGTTGCATGAATAAAATAAATAAATACTGAGTAGATTTATTTTCGATATGCACAAAAGCTGCCTCTGCTATACTACTATACTATATATCAGCTATAAGAAATTAAATTAACTTACCTCCTGGTTTACCAGATCCAGTCTAGCAATAGCTTAATTACCCAAAATTAATTTTTACTTAGAGAAGAACATGGCATGTTGGAATTTTTTTTAGAAAAATTTAGAGAGTCACAATAAAACAGCCCAAAAAAATACCAATCCTGTCAAAACAAGTGCATTACTAAAATCCAGATTAGAATAATTAATATGTAATTTGTTACCTAATGTGGTACATCAACAGGTCATTGAATATTGATATATGGTTAAGTTGTTAATTACTTGTTATTGTTATAAGATAGTAATTACTTACTTAAAGAAGGTGCTTTTTATTTTTTAAACAGGTGTGGATTTGAATATAACCAATTGCTTTCTAAATTGGCATAGGAGAGCGAGTGTATTATAATATATTACTAATTTCAATACCATGAAAAAAATAAAAAATTGTAAATTTTCTGCTGGCATGCATGACTTTTGCATTTCTCATGGCCTTAATTTCTTATGTGTGATTTACATGATCTTTATAATTAGCTTTTGGGGCCTAGTTTTAGATCGGTTGCTATTATTGCACTATAGGTATTTTTAGATATTAGACGCTATATGATTAAATAAAAAAGAAGTGATAATTATATCTATTTGTTATGTCTCTTTATTTGTATCTGAGATATATTTATATTTTTTCAGAAAAAAATTTATATCTAATTTCAAAAAGTGTTCATATTTTAAGTAGTAGAATTAAATTTTTTACAAACTATATTTTTATTTATAAAACCAAGTTTTTGAATTGAAATTTGTATAATCATTCAAAAATGAATAGTGATAAATATTTTCTATATTAGACATAAATACTTATAAATATAAATATTAATAAATTATTTACTTCGTATAAATATTTTAGCGTGTAGATAAGGGATGTAAAATATAAAGTATAAATAATTTCTCTAAAAAACCTGAAAAAAAAAATGTAGCTATGACTACTATAGCTAGTTGACCATTGAAGCCACTATAGCAGTTGCTATTAAATCACATATATTTTTTTGAGATATTCATTAAAGCAATTAATATGATGAGTCAACAATACAACACAAGTGTTTGCACCTATTATACCATAAGCATTAATTAGATGCCCAATCTACGTTTAGGAAAATGTTAGGAGATATAATCATTATTATAGTTGATATCGATTTTATTATTCAAAATAAATGAATTATTATTTCTGTTAATTATTTTATCATGCAACTTATTTTGTAGAATTTTTTTTATTATTCAATTTGAATACCACTAATTAAATGATAACTCATTTAAGTTGAATAATAAAAGTTTTGTACAAAATAAGTTGTATAATAAAATTATTAATATAAATAATAACTCATTTAATTTGAATAACAAAATATTCTGATTTTGTTCATTTAAAAAAGTATGATACGTAAAATCATATATTTTTTTTGCCAATTTGCCAATTGTAACACATTTAATTTATCCATACCAGTAAACATACTGGCGCCAAAATGAGACAAAAACTGACCACACAAAAACTATATTTCCCCAATTTCTTGGTTGTGTTTATACCATAAACCGGAGTCGGGTCGGGTCTGGTCTTCGAAATCCATACCCGTTAATCAACCCGGTTGGTATCAGAATCAGATCTGGTCAATTGATAGCAGTACTGGTTTTTCTCAGTATAGTACTCAGTAGCAATGAAACAAAACAAAAACAAAAACAAATCTGATACAAAACCGCCAGATGAAAAAAAAGGGGAGCACATCTCATAAATTATAACAGCGACTATAGAGAACAAAATTCCTCTTTGTGCATTTGGGACCATATAATTACAAGTTCACAACTCACAACTAACTCATGGTAAAAAATTTCTCACATCAAATAACTTTTTTTTTTTTACCATTGATACAAGAAACAAATGTAGAACACATGATTTGGGTTGAATTATTTTCATCTGAGGGAATATGAGTTGTCGTTAGAATCTAATAAGGGAACTTCAAAGTTCTCTAGAATGCTCATGATTTAGAGTGCATAAATTTGGTCTATATATGCAGTTTTGTGAGAGAATTTGAGTACTGAATTTGACAAAAATATTATTTATTGACCTTCACTAAGATTGTTGTATGTGCTTTTCATGTATTTTTTTTTGTTTTATGTTAGAAAATAAAACAGTATTATCTTTTTTTTCCAGCCAGGGTCGTTGATGTATATTTATAATTTGAGAATTTGATCTGTATCCGTACGAACAAATATGTTTATGAATCTTAAAAATTTATATGACGGATTTATTGGATGCACTATAGATTTTGAAAAAAAAAATGATCCACCTTATTCATTGAATTTTCATTGGAATCTTGCACAAATCTGAATCCAAAAGGATTCTATAAAAAATATTATTCTATATAGTAAATATAAGTTGAGTGTTTCAAAGCTATATGTATCAGGTTGATTCAATAATGTTAAATTATAATTAATCAAACAACATTAGTATTCTCAATATGTATGTTTATAAGACAAAAAAAAATATCATTCATGTTATACATGTATTTGTAATAATTTTAGATATTTTAACTAAAACATCCACAATATGATTTGAATCTAATCAGAAAATTGTTACAATACTAGATACTGAATGACATTTGAATCTTAAATTTTCTTTATCGGAGATGGATCCGCAAGTGACCATTATAAAATTTTCAATGAATTCACATTTTCATACTTAAATTCGATCCGAATCCAATCCATTAAGAACCCTATTTCTCTTGGAATTTTCTTTGAACTACATATGGGAGATTCTACAGAAAAGAAAATTGCAGAGGAGAGAGGATGAACCAGTACAAGAGAAAACAAAATAAATATTTTCTGGCGATGATACATGATGATGATATTTGCATAGCTGGAGTTGGGGAAACTGTGTGATTGGGTGGGACCGGAGGCGTCCAGTACAAGTTGGGACTGGAGAGAGACAAGGTGGGCTCCATTTCCAGGATTTCTCGTCCTATGGATCTTGGATTTGTGTGGGCCAGCACCTGATCCTAAATCTCATGGGGCCCACTGTGGGTCCCAACCTATTAATACCCACCACGTCATCACACAGTTTTTTGTTTTTTGTTTTAATTTAATTTAGGCGGGAAGAGGGTTGGGGGGGGGGGGGGGGGACATAATTTGTTTTTCTCATTTTTTTATTTTTATTTTTGTTTAGTTTAGGGATATGGGGAACATAATTTATTTATTTTTATTTTGTTTTTTTTTCTCATTTTAATTCAGTAACCAAACTGCAAAAAGGAAATAATAAAAATGGATACCTGAATCCTTAATTTTATCAGTGGAAAATAAGAAAAATGAAAAACAATGATCAAAGTACTTCATACACTTAAACAATCCTTAGTTTGAATGAATAATTTTTTTCCATCCATTTGTGAAGAAATGAGATGAAAGACGAGTTTTGCTTTCATTTGGTTAAATTGAGAAAATTTTAAAAACGTACTTGTGACAAAAAAATGGCTAATTCTACTATAAATCAAAATTTCTATTAAAGAAAAAAATATCATACTGAAATTAACTGTTTTGATTCATAATCATTGAAAATTTTGCTCTATACCACAACTGCTAAAAAAAAAAAATATATTCACTGAATTAATTTTTTTTTATTCGGTCCAACTCATTATTTTTCTCTCCTAAAGAGTATGGACCAATTAACCAAAAACTCTATTAGTTAATTTTGGGAGTCGATATATATATACCGTCATTGATACCGTTATCGATATCGATGTTATTGTTTAGATTAAATGAATTATTATTCATGTTAACAATTTTGTTATGCAACTTATGTATATAGCATTTTTAATATTCAACTTAAGTGGATTATTATTCAGATTAGTAGTATTTGAGTTGAATAATAAAGTGCCGTACAAAATAAATTGTATAATAAAGTCGTTAATATCAATAATAATTCATTTTATATGAATAATAAAATCAGTATCAATAATATATCTTCCAAATATTTGTCGTTAATTTATCATAGCTTCACAAATTGGTTTGAAAATTATTTACTATTTTATTTTTACTTACATCTGACTGTAGCAGATTTCACGTGAGATGAACCAACGAGACAAGTTCTATTATATATTAGCATTCATATCCTGATAAGGTTTACAGCTCAACTCCTACTCCTTTAATTTGTCTATGCATCAACTGGACATTTCATATATATATATTCAAGTAGTTTAATTGGTTAATTAGGATTTATTTTACTATATTTTGTCTCATTTTTTTCCTGCTATTTTTTGTTGATTTTAATTATCTACAAATATTTTTTTTGAATAAGAGTTCTCATTAGATCTCGCATATTATTACTTTTGAAAATATTTTTCACGAAATTTAAACTTATATATTTTTATAGAGATATGAGATCTATTGTCATTTATGTTAGATCTAATGAAACTGCCTGCAGTTGTTCTCACACCGAGTTATCAATCCTTTCTTTGCTTAATAAAACTACAAATTCCCATTCCATTAGATTATATACTCCAAGTCATTTTTTTAAACATCATGCCCATGAAATTTTATCCTCCACAAACACACTATGATACAATGATATATATTCCATTGTTATTTTATAGATTTGTAATTTAGTACTTTTTAAATTCAGTACTAATTTTATTTTAACTCAAAAGACTAACATTTAATTTTTTCCATCATAAATATAATCTCCTTAATTAGTAAGTCTAAGCGGAAATCATTTTTAGAGCACTTTAAAAATCTATGCAGAAATAGTCCTCTTTGGAAATTCTCATAGTTCTTATATATGTAATGTTGGATTTTTGCTGTGGGGATACATGGTGTGACTATGCACCTCGTGAATGTACTCTTTAAATGCATCATTTCATCTGACGTTGTATATATCTAATCTCTTGATATCTCTCTAAGCGTGATGATAGAATTTGATTTCACGTACTTTTTAGACAGATCTAGAGTGAGAAAGAAAAATAAGAAATATCATGACTGCCGCCCTCCTCCATGTTGAGAGTGAGAACATGTGATTTCCGTATGAGACATTCAAGATTGAAGTTTTTGATAGGCTCAATTAATCTCGTGATTTATCTCTATCCAACGAGTATTTCGAAGTTTAAGGTCCGAGAAGCACTATACAAGAGCTTAGGTTCATTAAACGTGATTGAAACCGCAAGATTAAATAAAAACACTTTTGTTGTGATATTTCTTACTCTCTATTATATTGTCTTACATATACTTTACTCAAATGTTTTATGATCATGGATTCTAACAAAGTGAACTGAAATAGTTTGTTCCTGTTATATTCCATGCTCTAAAATTCTATAAACATCAAACGCACACTTGAAGTTTTCATCGATGGCACTGCAGCTTTTAAGTAATTAAATCCATACGTCCTTTTTATGACACCTTATTATCATGATGGATCTAACTGTGTCAACTTGCTTTTTAATATCTCTCATTTTGTTTTTGCAAGTTACATACATATATATGGTAATTATGATATTTACATAAGTATTTTCTAAAACAAAAGGTCATATCTGACTTCCAAAAATATGTAAAAATTGTACTATTTTAACCTCAGAATTAGAATTTCACTCTTCCTGTTGTGATCACTGTACTGATATGAAAATTCAGTATAGTATTTATTTTTCATTTAAAAACTCTCTCTCTGCTCATTAACTCTATCAAACTTGCTTTAGAATGATACATGATTACTGCACAAAAAGGTATAAGCTTCATTGCATGTATGGTAAATAGAAAAAGAATTGAATGCAAATTAATCCAGCTTGTGTTAAGTCCATTTTTTCAGTTTGTCTAATATTTTTTAATTTTAATTTGCATTTACTAATTCCATTGCTTCTGAAATAAACGTGATATGAATATCCGGATACATTAATTTGTATTTTATTATGAAAGCCCAGAAATGCCTATTAGGCTATTACCCATATTTATTTACCTCTTTTTCAGTTTTCACTAAGCAAATTTAAATTTCAATCCAACATCTAAAAACAAATAAGGTAGAGAGCCCATTTTGGCCTTATATTATTGTTTTGTGTTTTCCACTAAATATATATTTCTAGTTTCTACATTGGATAATCCCAACTGAGACATCTTAATTGTTTCATTGTAAATAATTCCACTTTAAATCATTGTCACATAAGCATTCTATTATTCCTCATTCTTTGATTGCTCTTACAGTGGGAAATTTTGATGCAACAAAGATCCGTGTATTGTATTATTTTTTCTAGTAATTTTTTTATTTTATAGAACTTGATAAGGTTTTTTAGTGAGAACTGCTTGGTTTTCATAAATTAGAAATGTCGGACAGTAGTAAAAAATATGAAATAATATTTTATACACCTTTAAAGAAATTTATAAAAAAATGGTACCAAAATGTTGCCGAACATTTTCTCATGATTCTCAAAATCTATGTTTCTATAATATTGGAGAAAATCAGTGATTTTATGGTGATGGTGCACTTAATTTAACTAGTAATATATCCCTGCTATGCGGCAATTTTTTTTTAATTATAAAACTTTATGGGATGCCAACATAAGTTATTTTCACTTTTTATTTTCAATATTATTTATTCATTTTTTATCATTAATTGAGGTACTTTAATTATATATTAATGAATTTAAAGTACTATAATTAATAAAAGACTTTAATGAAATAGATGAAGTTGGAATCCCAAACTATGACGGAAGTGTACCTAGGTCAGGTTAATACTACCGACCTAGTACACGCTTGAATCATCATATTTTGGGCTTCATCTATTTTATTAAGGTATTTTATTAATTAAGGTACTTTAAATTTGTTATGGTACTTTTTTATTTGTTAGTGTATTTTTATTTGTTATGATACTTTTTATTTATTAGGGTACTTTGAATTTGATATCATCGTAAATTTTAGAAAATACAAAAAAGTGGATGTACTTTTTTAATATGCAAAACATTTTTCAGATTTTTTTTTAAATCGGTATTGTTAACTCTACATTTTTCAAAAAAATTCGAATCTAGATCGACAGCAAAGAAAAAAATATCAATTAAAAATATTTGTTTTGTACAATTCTAAAATTATTAATGTGTAAATAAAAAACAAAATATTTGATTATATGAAATAAGAGACTTAATTATTTATATTTAGTCAAAATTAAGAAATTATCTTTTATTTTTCGAGATGGTTACTCTTAATGTTACCAATTTGGCAATTTCATAAGGCAATATTTGGTTCCACCATCACTGATATATTTATACATTAGTCTTAGTGTGACATCCACTTTTTGTCAATTCAAATTGTTAGGTATATCGCCATTTTCCTCCAAGAAAACTCCACTAAAAGAAGGAAAAAGTCTACCTAGTACTAATTAAATTATTGAAGGCTAAGAACATGAAAAGCAAGAAAAGTGTGTTTGGGGGGGGGGGGGGGGGGGGGGGTTAAGGCATCTATTGGAACTCACAACTTGTACCTACTACTGTCTCCAAGTTGCAAAAAGGATCATCAGATATATTCTAATAGAGATATTTATGGATATTATACTTGTCTGAATTAACAATATTCCTTCAAAAGATAAATTAATATTTAATTTAAAAATTCAAATACTAGCTGGATATAAAAATGACTTGCATTCAATTTGACACTAGTTGATCCATATCCAATTTGTTTCTCATTACTACTATGAATCCAATTACTTGAAATCCTCTAACGTGCAAGAAAGTTTGAGCGCAACTCTAAAACCATTTGTTTGATTCAAGAATTCAAGGTCAAATGTTTAAAAAAAAACTTCCTAAAATTTCATCAATTTTTGTCCCACAGGAGCAAAGACTAACATTCAAACTCAATCGTAGGATGATTTTTTTTCCTTTTAACAATTGATAATTTATAACATAAAAATGGTTAAGCTCCAAACTTTTCACATCACCTTGTACTTTAAATCGTCAATTATCTCCCTCTCCTCTTGTAGTCTTATATATCTTAATCGAATGACTTACATGCTGATCTTTTCATTTAAAAAATAATGAGTGTGACGTATTTGAGATACAATTTAATTCTTAAAACATTACAATCTTTTTGAATTCTTCCTTGTGAATAAACGTCTAACTGATTGTGTTGTTTATTATTATTATTATTATTATTATATAATTTTAGCTAAGGATGAGTCCAATCAATAACTCAAGTTAATATACCTATCTAATATAGTTCATGTTGTTTAATTCACTCAAAAACTCAAAATATGTTTTTACCTAGAAATGTCTTGCTACAGCAAAATGCTACGATAATTTTTTTGAGATAAAAATAAAAATCAAATCACTTAAATTTTTATAAAAGTTTCTCATCCGAATTTTAAATTCATAATTTTTCATATAAAAAATATTACTTTGATCACTAAATTAAAGATTAATTTTCAAATATTACGATCATTAAATCAAAATATTTGTTGAGCACCCCAACCCAAAGCCAAACTTCCAATATTACTTCTTTCGATGTCAATAGAATAGACCAACCAAAACGCCATCATCAATTGCTACACTAGATTTTCTTTTATGATGGATTTATTAATTGACTCGGGAGATTCTTGCGTTTACTTGGGGGCTAAGGCTGTCACAAGCACCTCACTTAACCCAAGTCATACAAAAGGGATCCATCCATCATCCATCCATCCATGCATGCATCCATGCGACCATACACCATGACTTACTTTGTCGCCATATATGCAGTGTCTTGTACGTTAGGGGAACCCATGAAAGATGAGATGTTAAGAATTTGAGGTGCAATGAGATGCCCCTAGCAGAGAGACGAAGAAAGAGAAGCTAGCGTCTTTCTATTTTGTCCAAGTCAATACAAGCCTTTTCACATTCCTTTTCTTCTTCCGAGTTCCTTGTGGACAATGGTTTTCGTGGATAGCATTGTGTGATGCTTTGTGTAAGAAGTCCTTGATCGATGATGATATGTATAATATGTATAATATGTGTTCACTTATGACTCATAGTCGTCCGAATTTGAACTGATTCGATATTTTTGAACCGTTAATTAATCAAAATTTAACATGTTCTAAAGTCTGAGATGACAAAAAATGGATAACTTGAAATCTAATATGCCTCAATTTGAGATGATCAGAAATACAATAATAATCTAAAATCAAATTGACTTGAACCCTAACCCAATTCTATCAAAACATTATTAATATGTCTAATTATTATCAACTTTGTAGTGACAAAATCTATCAGATACAAAGAAACTATATGGTTTGATCCTATCTAATAGTTTCAAAATATCATACTAGTTTGAATTCGATTCAATTAAAAATGATATCTAAATAGAATGATCTGAAATAAGACTTTATATGGCTCGATCTAAGAATCCAAGCTCTTAAGATGATATATATTCAACTTGGCCCAATCTGATCCAATTTATTCCATTGCCATCTATTTTTTCATTAAGGAATATTTGTAAAACTATGCTTTGTGTAAGTATATCTTTACTTGAAAGGTTATTATAAAAAATGTACTTTACTTTCAAACTAATTATAGAATTATGTCTTATTATAAAATTTTGTCCAACCTAATAATTCAAAGCTGGCTTCGCTATTGATCTTCACTCTTCACCATTTTCATAAGACAAGAAACCAACAATAAGAAGAAGAAGAAGAATTGGATGTTATTTATTTTTTATGGATAATGAAGTCCTAAATTGTTAGTCATTTTCAATTTGATTATTAATATTAACGACTGCAACTATATATAAATTATGAGTTGTATTTGATCATATTCTCACTAGTTATTAAATTCAATTAATTATTATTTTAAACACCTCCTATATTAATAATCAAATATATGCATGATCTTTCATTCTGAAATCTAAGTTAATTACTATTATATATATATATATATATATATATATATGACAATGATGAATGTCTTAGTATCGCAATCTTATTATGTGCATTAAATATAGTAATGTCAAATATGTCTAAATTTGTAAACTTTCATTTAGAGTGTAATCTATAATCTTAATTATCTATAAAATCATACACATGTCCACAAACTCTTTTAATATGTTTGAAATTCTTTTTATTTAATTTGCAATATATGATCAAAACTGTCAATAAATACCAATTAAATGTTGTTCAAAAACATGAAAAATCATCTGTTCATAAATTAATTGAACATCAATTTCATAGGCTAGCTCATTTTCGTTACTTTACAGAATCAAATTAATTCGCTACATACATCAACGCAACCAAAGCACCACAGAAAACCCTCCAACCTTGTCAATAGATATACCTCATGATCCCACCAATTAACATCCCCTGTGCTATCATCATCCCACACATCTTTCCACGACTCCTCTGAAAGCGACCTTCGACAATAAAGATCCATCCGTGGAAACAAGAAATTACATAGAGAAATATAGAGAGAGAGATGCCATGTGTGGTTTCTTTCTTCCACACTTTAATTATTCCTCTCCTCTTGCTGATTAATTCATCATAAGTCATGGATCAGAGAGAACCTGGTTCCTAGCTTAGATGGGAAAAGACTGTGGCGCCTCCTCTTCATCTCCTTCCTCATCACAACCCTCCGCTGTTTGTTGCATGTGCGGCGATCAGGGTCTCGCGCAAGAGATCTTCCGTTGCAAGATCTGCATCTTCAGATCTCAGCATAAGTAAGGTTTCTAATTATGATCAGAATATAGTTCTTCTTTGTTTTCTTGATTGTTTTTTTTAGATAAAAATTAGGTTCAGTCATTCAAATTTAAATGTTTGCAAAGAATTTTTTATTTGAATTTCGAACCTATATTTGCCATATGGAGAGTAATGTCTGATTATTTGTTTCTTAATTGTTGTCTTGAAATGTTTTTGTTAATTAAATTGTTTGATTGTAATTAAGTTGTTTTTTGCTTTCAGATACTGTAGTGATCTCTACCTGAGGACTAAGAAATACCGAGCATGTAACTGGTGCTTAAGAGAGGAAGGCGGAAAGACCGCTTCCCCAGATACGAGTGCCGATCGTGAATTATCGAGAGAGAGCTCGGATAAGAGCAATGGAGATGGTTCGAGTAGTGTTACGCTGATCGGGCGCACGTGTTTGTTGCGGCTGAACAAACCAATCAAGAAAAAGTTGGATGGTGCAAAGAAGCCGTTAAGGATTCTGATCCGACGATCGGCGGGATCGGAGAACATGTCACCCGGGTCGGCAATGAAAGGCAACAAACGGTTCCGAGCTAAAGTTAGGAGATACAAACTCTTAGAAGAAGTTTCAAGGTAATGGATGAGGAAGAAACTTCAGATAAGAAATGCTATGTGATATCAATGATAGAGAAGTTTGTGTGATTAATTATAGATATGAGCAATAAATGAAAGTGATGAAAATAGGTGAGATCTTTCCTAAAACGGAAGTATGGGTAATATATTATGTGTATATAAACTTTTGATGATAATGATATATACCATGTATATATAGTTTTTATTAAAGAAGGGAAAATTAAAAAAAAAAAAGACAAACGTATACCAATTTATAATTAGACATGGCCATAGCTGAAAAACAAGGGAGCTGGACTTACATGCAACTCCAGCTTGTAGAAAGCTCAGATTGATTAAGATGGAAAGAGTTGATGGAAAATGAGTGATAAAAAAATGCTACATGATCTCCAACAGTTGCATGAACCCAAAAGTCCAGATGCTTGGGCCCACTTGAAGATTTTCTATGAAAAGTAATCAAATTATTTATTAATTATGACCGCTCATCTTAGTTTGCATCCAATCCGTACAGTTAATTACGGTTCAGAATGAGCGTTTAAGTGCTAATTAAATAGGGTTAATTAATACACTATTTTTTATGCAGTTGTTTGGAAATTTTCAATGAGCAACTACATTTTTCAATTGTTGTACACATGATACATGTTCATACACGTCACATGAAATTTGGAGTATTGTTCAACTTGTTTATTTTATTTTATTTTTAATTATTTTTAGTGAAAGTCTTGTTCAACGGTTGATCAGAGATAATGACCTAATATTAATTAGGGATACATTCAAGATAGCAACAAAAAAGTATACCTAAAATTTTGTCAAATATGTATGTACGTACTATTTGTCTATTTATTAATCTTTTGAAGAACAAGTCTTTTTGATGAGGTCCAGGTGTTGGTTATATATCTCTATTTCATGCAACCTTTACTAAAGCATATAATTGATTTGTGCCCATTTAAACAGTCACAAAAATAAATGCAATGCTACAAGATTCTTCAAGATGTTTTTATGTATAACAAGAAGATATTCCTAGAATATTAGCAAGATTTGGATAGGACCTTTGTTAAAAAAAAAGGATAACATCAAGGATGCTTTCTATGCTATATATATCACAGCCTAACACAGCTTGTATTGGAATTTTCTCAATTTCCTTTTAGAGAGTCTCTATAGGAGTTCCATCTATATTCTGTACTCAACTATATATCCAACACACATTTGTCATTGCATATCATGTTCATATACCAGTTAATTGAAAGCACATAATTATTAATAATTATATTTATGACAACATCTATGGATGTCTATACAAAAACGATCAATCAAAAGCAGTAACAATTATATATACTTAGATTAATGTTTCGAATGTGAAAAATTAAAATTAAAATTAAAATCGTCTGTTTTTCAATTTAAAATGTAAACGAAAGCATATTAGAAAAACTCTTCTTAATTAACAAATAGGAGCCGATACACAGATACAGTTATTGATACGATTGTCTATATAGGCTTTATTATATATGTTAAATGAGTTATTATGTATATTAGTGATATTTAAGTTGAATTATAGAAATACTTAAAAAATAAAATTATTAATATGTATAATAATTTATTATATATATATATATATATATATATATATATATATATAATAATGTTTGTATTGATAATGATATCATTAATGATATCTCCATAATATTTTTCTTAACAAATAAGTAAATGAATAACTGAGTGGACACAAACTAGCTAGGTGGACTATATATGGTTTTCTTCTCTTTTACAATTATGAATATGTCCTCTCACATGCCAGTTGTCCAAGTTGATGTTGAAATCCTCTTATTTATAGGCCTGGTCTTAGAATTTACTCATACATAAAATTAGTATTATGATTAAAATAATTATAATAAATGAGATAATAAAAGTAGAGTCTAATTATGGTGCTTCTATAAACATTTTAGCGAAATACTTACGGATCAAATTTTAAAATCTCATGTTCGAATTAACAATTGAAATAGTTTAATAAATTATTTATGTTAAAATTTTATAGAATACTAAAATTTACCATTTTCAGAATTTATGTACTATTTTTAATGATTTTTGAAAAATGATTTATTTAACTTCAAATATTGGTATTTTTCTTTTATTTTTAGGGTCATTTTTCGAAAATCATTAAAAATAGTAGAAAACTTTTAAAAATGATAAATTTTAGTGTTCTACAAGATTTTAATATGAATAATTTATTAAGCTATTTAAATCAATATTTTGGACCGAAATATTTATGAAAACACTCTAACTTTACTCATAATAATAATAATATATTAATATAATAATTATAAAAAAAAGTAATAATATTATTATAACACATATACGCACATGTACTTGACAAAAATTACATAATTTTGTCTACTACCATCATCATCATCACTCATATTATTATCTGCAAAATAAATAAAAAAAAATAAAGGCCCAAATGAAGGCCCCACATAGCAGGGAAGCTGAAAGCGTCTTTGTTGATGCGTTTGGAGGGTCCACGTCACTTTTTTGTCATGATTTAATAGCAAATTCTTTTTCTTATATATATATTTTTTTTTCTTTTGATGATAGGAAGACTAGTTTTCACTCTCTAACTACAGACAATATTTTAATCTGACCAATCGTCCAATGTGAGAAATGTGAAACAATTGTTGAGCAATTCAAAAATATCAAAGTTTCAAATACAAAATCACAACTAAATTATTTTGTCTGCCTTTCAATGCAGGTCAGGCACAGGGAAAGCGAGAGGATCATATTCTCCTTGCGTGTGGAAATATCTTTTCAAAGTTCTTCAAACATTGTACTAATTTTCGAAATGGAATGAAAGTCGATAGAGATATTTTTATTTAAAAAAAAAGAAGGTTGTAATTGAAGTATTGAACAGTTGATTATTGAATTGTTGCATCTTGCATGTACCTCAAACTCAAAAAATATAATTATACAAGTGACTCCTCCGTGGAAGTCAGTGAAAGGGCCCCACATGTCAGTGAGGACTTGAGCATCTTTTGTATTTTTAATTTTTCTTTTTTTGAGAAAACTTTGTATTTATAAATTGAATTGAGAAGTCTTTTTGTCACCCAGATTGTTCTAACTATATATACTCTGATGAACTCATCATGATCGGAACCCATTATTTGTTTCTATTCAATTTTGTCATATATATACACACACGAGATAAAATTATTTTTATTAACGTTCAAATATAATTATACTAACACGTATGTTCAAATATAACGTTCAAATATAATTATACTAACACGTATGTTTGTACTATTTAAATATGTTTATACTAATATTCATATTTGTTTATACATGAGATAAAATTATTTATACTAACATTAAAATATATTTATATATGGAATAAGCACAGAAACCATAGTGTCGTGGGCCGTAACAGATCATCACGTGATAGTCTGTTATAGCCCGTGATACATATCAATCACATTGTTATATATGGCTAGGGTTGTCGATGGTTCAAGTCGGGTCGCTATTATTTTTTTATTATTTTTTATCAGACCCGACCTGATCCGATTTAATTCGGATGAAAATTCTTTGATCCATACCCAACCCATTCGGGTTACGACCCGACCCGACCCGACCCGAGTAAATTGATTAAGCATTTAGTAATTATTTTTTAAAATTTTTATGTAACTTAATCTTAATTAATATATAATTAATATACAATTATTCTTAATTACTATATATAAATAAATTTTAACAAGTGTAAATTTTCAAAATTAAATCTGAAAAACATAATTATTTGAGTCATTTTGAGTTAACCCGACCAGACCCGAGTCAGGTCAAAAATTCTTGACCCATATCCAATCTATTTTCTCTCGGATCATTTCAGATTGGGTTGGGTCAAAAATTGACACCCCTGAGTATGACCCGTAATACTAATTAGTAACACTGGATCATCAGATATAGAAATAAGATGCAAAAGACGAGGAATAATAATAATTCCTCTTTAATTATAGCATAACACATTAATTTTAAAAAGTATGAATCATAATTTTTTTTAAAAGATCACAAAATAACTCTTTAATTCTCTGAAAAAAAAATATATACTTACATCTTAAAGTTTTGAGGATAACCTCTCAGATAGAGAAGTATTTCACCAATCAAATCATGATTTTTGACAAAACCTAAGCCCTTTTTATGATGAATGAGACCTTTGAAAATCTTGTCAAATCCCAACAATTCCTATCATCTCTTTTTAATCTAGTTGTTTTGAAGTTTTATTTTATGTGAAGGTTGTTGTCAAACCAAATTAACTATTTTAGAACAGTGTTAAATTAACTATTTACAAATTCCTATCTATCCAACTCCTAATTAATAATGATGCCAAAAATATTTAAATATTTTTTTATATAAAGATGAGATTTAAGTTAATTAAATTTAAATATTTATAAGAAATTTTTATTTAGATTTCGAATTTATAATCACCTACATAGAAAATATTATGTTTGTAACTAAATCAAAAGGTGAATCAATGAATTTTCTTCATCTATTTCAAATAATATTGTTATCTGGTTGATATTCTCAGCTGTTAGGGATTCCGAATTTGATTTGTGTTTGAACTTTCTTTATGAAATTTAATAAAAAAATTGCATTGATCAAAAGAAATCCGTGTTTCATTGACTTGTTTTAAAATTGAAGAGGCGACAGCTTAATTTTTGCAACCTTTGATTTAGCTGGAAATTTTATTTTGACCACACAAAAGACCGGTCCAGATCAAACCTAAAAATTTCAACGGTCTAAAATCTTATTTGAGATGGGTCTGAAAATGATCCCACAATGGTTATCAGAAAATTAAAATTTATCCAAAATCAAAATGATCCACCAGTACCAAGTATTTAACTCTTCGTCCCTTGCTTGGGACCTCAAATAATTGCAAAATTTATTGCAGGGTTTAGTAAAATAATTTTAGAAAAAAATAATAGAGGAGTGATAATTACACCATTTAAGACAGTTATCTATACTTTAAATATATTTATATTTCTTTCAAAAGCAAATTATTTCTAATAACAAAACTGTTTATACTTTACATTATTAGAATTAAAGGGGGTCAAAAATTGTTTTTAACTTGAATTTTTATATTATTCATGAATGAAAAAGTGATAGAAATTTTCTATACAATTTATAAACATTTACGAATAAAGATATATATTTATTTAGTATAAATATTTTTGATATATAAATAAAAGTTGTAGAATATGAAATACAAGAATAATTTTTCAAAATTAATACGACATATTTGAGAAGTGAAGATTTCTATAATATTTGTACTACATTAAATTTCTAAGAGCATCCTCATCCCATTTTCAAATTAACTTGCTTAACCCTATATATCAATTGTAATTGTAAGAATGGAGAATACTTGCTAATTTAGCAAGCCTTGCTAAAAGATCATATAAGTATTTACAATTTATTTAAAAGTACTATGAGATATCTCCATTTTTAAAATTGCTTAAAATCATTTTCTGTACCAATTAGAAATTATCATGTCAGCGAATTAGTAATTATAGGGATGAAGATATTCTAAAAATAATATTTAGAAAATTACTTAATTAAATTAGTAATTGAATTAATAATTACAGGATGGATGGAGATATAGAGATGCTCTAATCCCCTCTTGGGATTTTAAGATGGAGAGGAGATCACACATTGAAACGCTATACTTTTAAATAGAGGGAAGACCATAACAATAATTTTAAGGGGTAGATGGAGGTGACAAACACAGTAACCACTTTGTACTTTAAAAGTAAATTCAAAATAGGATTTATAGTTTTTGATTTCAAAATAATACGAATAACATTTCGGAATTTAATAATGTTAGTTTATTATTCAAATTACTTGGGATGAACATACAACATATCATTCATAATTTTGACGAATTCGAAAGAAGAAATTAGAAAATGTGGAAAATACATTGATAGGATTCTCATAAACCGGTTCAAGCCCACATTCAAATTTGCATTCTCTTTTCTCTTGAACACATATTATAAACAGACATTTTTACATCATTATTAAGGATAAAGACTAAAAAAAGCTATCTAAGAAGCCTTAAATTACTTTGGTTGAGGCTCTATTTTCATGTCAGTATAGATTCCAAGCCTTATTATTCTGAGATAATAACATGAACATGAATGCTAGAGGATGAGACCAACTGATCAAAAATAGTATGAATTTAACACAAAATTGTACGGGACAACTTATAACTATGCTATGCTGACAAGCAAATAAGGATAAGAATGAGCAATTATTTTATTACAGAGCAAGCTCAGAAGTGAAGTATGAAATACTAGTAATGGGACTTGCTGAATTTCAAACAAAAATGGAGTCAACAAAAGGTAAATGAAAAGCATGATTAATTATTTAGGATTGTTTCACTAACTTATTGGCTTCAAAAAGAAAAAAAAAAAGAAGAAGAGAGAAACATTAATTAAAAAAATTTCTACAAAATTCCTATTGTTGATAAAATTTTGAAACAAGCAAATGTCTTTTTGAAATATTGAAGACCTATGTTATGAAAAATAACAAGACATGTTATGCTGAAATCACAGGAGAAGATTGCAAAAATAAACCGAAATATTTTAATATAAAAAAATAATAATAAAGAATTAAATATATAAGAAAATATTTGGTAAATTTACAGATATAGGCAACACGAAGTTGCTAATCCCATTTTCAAGATTAAAGGCATGGAACTGCCAGACCCGTTCCCAACTCTGAACATGGACTTAGTTATTCCGTTCCCAAGCTGGGAATGAATTTGGTAGGTACTATCCCAATTGAGAATGAACTTGGTAAACATTAACTTAGCTGGCGACGTGACACCCACCATTAATATGCCCACAATTACCATCAACTTCCGAAAAAAAAAGAATGAAAGGAAGAGTATTGAACGAGCGTGAGATGTATAGGAACGAGATTGGCACCCACGTTCCCATGAGAACTGGATTGGCACCCATGCTCCCAGCTTGAGAACGTGATTGGTATCAATTTTTTCAGCCTGGGAATGGGTTTAGCTATAACGTTCCCAGAAGTTAGGAACAGACTTGACAGTTCCGTACCATTAATTTTGAGAACGATATTGATAACTCTGTATTATCTATATCTGAAAATCCATCCACTATTTTCTTATATATTTAATCTTTTATGAGTTTTTTTCTTATATTAAAATATTTCGGCAAAATAAGCATATATCAAACATATTTAATTAATTAGAGAAGTATGAGAACACTTGTTAGGTCTGATAAAAATTTATGATGAGAAATTGACAATAGTACGGAGGATGACATGAGTTACGTAGCATGATTAAAAATTTTGAAAACCAAACATTCTTTTTGTATTAATAAATTAATAATTTCCTCAAAAGTCAATATTGTTGCTATAGAATGTCATGTCATCCAATATTATCACACTCAATATAGTTCCTAATTAAAGCTAACATTATTAGATCATTAATGATCATTAGTTCCGAAGTTGGAAATTTCAATTCTTTTTTTTTTCAAATTCTTATTTAATTAGGACTCTTGATTCGTCACCATTTAATTAGTGAAAGATGAAGTAAGAGGGTTGGTAGACTTTTTAGGATAGGAATATATGTTGTATAATTTTTTTTAAAATAAAAATTTCCGTTAATTTTAATATTTATTATTTTTTAAATATTTTTATATAATTTAAATTTATATCTTCTGTGAAAAAAATGAAATTTATCACTATATATATATATTAGACGTACAGTTATACATCTATTCTACATATACTTTTTTTTTCCTTTTTGACAGATAGATGAATATGAAGGAGAAGAGAAACACACCGATAGGCCAATTGAGAAGAAATAATTTTATTCGAGTCAAAAACTAATATAAAGAGATATTCAATGATATACACATGTCCAATTGCATTTTGCAATTGAAAACTTTAAGAAACTAACGTGCATATTGGTAAAACTTTCTGTATTAAATTTTAAATTTAAAATTTTGAAATTTTCACTGCACCGAGAAGGTAAGCACTCTCATAAATGCGGAGTCTACTCCTTGGATCCATTTAATCCAAGCCTGAAAATTTGGGCCCGAATGCAAGTTGCACTATACAATTATTGGTTCATGAATCATGAATCATGCAATTCGTTTTCATTTCATTTTTTTTTAAATTTAAAACGCTCGGAAACAAAAAATAACGGTCACATGTCCCAACACCAGGCCGCTCCTACGCGCGCTACAACAACACCACAATAACCGAAACCCATTTGAAAACAGTATTCCTTGTATGCTGTTTTGCAATTTATAGAGCAAACTGTATGTTTGATTACTGACATGTGGCCACAATAACCGAAACCCATTTGAAAACAGTATTCCTTGTATGCTGTTTTGCAATTTATAGAGCAAACTGTATGTTTGATTACTGACATGTGGGTCACACTGACTTAAACGCCGGTTTCTGCGCAATATAAGTTAATGACTGTCATCTGAACCATCCTGTCAGTAGTTGACAACATAAATCATTGTAGTATAATGTAACAGAGAATCTTTTAATCCAGAAAACAAGAAATCAGCTTGTGGTCCGCCTCTTCTTTCAAAAATATTAATAAAAGAAGTACTAATTTGGAAGAAAAATTAAATTATAACGGAGTTACGGAGGAGAGAGAATTTTTAAGAAATCAGTCGCCACGCCAGCACGCCATGTGATGGGACCCATACTCTCGGTACGTCTATCTACCGTTCGTTCGACAATCTTTCGACCGTTGGATTCAAAGTTAGAAATTCGAATAATCCTTTGCCGTTACGACTTCTACGAAACGAAACAGTTCCAGCACATCCAGACCAAATCTGCCGTGGTCATATCCAAACAACGATAGTGTGTGCACCAGACTGACTATTGGGACCCACAACAGTAATTACATGAATACAAGGCGTTAAGTGACTGTCAGAATTTCTATGTACAGTAGGTTTTATGGTGATGTCCATAATAAATCTGGAACAAGCACACTTTGTGCTGACCATCTAAGATTCTTGACTATAAACCCCTCTCTCTCTCTCTGACACTTCAATTCAATCAAGCTGAAAAGCGAACGAATTTTCTCATTTTCAATTCAATTCAATCCAAGCGCAAGAGAGAGAGGGAGAGATCCGAGTTGCTCCATCCATCTCCATGGCTGCCACCGTGGAATCCCGCGTTGATTTCAAATCCGAAGCCGCGCATCTACCGGAGCAGAATCCCCGTCCAACGGTTGAACCGAGAGACGCCACTGCTCCACCACCTCCTCCTCCTCCGTACGATCACCGATCAACGGCGCCGATGGCACCAAATTCGACATCTCGTTCTCCTCCTTCGCCTCTCTCTCCAGCTGGTTCGAATCCCTACGTAGCTGCGGCGCAGTCTCCTCCACCACCAGCAAAGAGTAATTGTTCAATAATCTCTTTACCACTCGTTGATTTGTATTCTGATCTGGTTGATTTGAGCTCTAATTTGATTGTTTATCAGAGACTATGGATACTGTGAAGGGGGTGCTGTCTAAGTGGGGAAAGAAGGTTGGTCAAGCGGCGAAGAAGACTGAGGTTCTCTCAAAAAGCACCTGGCAACATTGTGAGTTCTAATCATTACCAATTTCCATCTATGAATTACAAGTTTCAGTTCTTTTGTATTGTCCATGTTTGTAATTATCATATTGGATGATTGTGCAGTCCTTAAATTAATTATGGAGATAATGAGGGAAGTATTATTTGAATGTATCCTTCCATGAAATTAAACTGGCGCAATATGTGTAGTTGAAAATGGTGAAAGCTCCGTAGCAAATTTGGGGAAAAAGAAATTATGAATAAGCTGTTACAACTGGTTACATAACAACAAGGCTTCATTTCTAATTTTTCAGAATAAAAGGAGTGTGAGGGTTGAACTGGAATGTTAAATTCTCAATATATCCATAGAATAATCAGACATTTGGTGATCAGAAATCAAAATTAGAAACTATTTGACTTATTGTCTTCTTTTACCCGAAATTAGCCATAGAATACTATCTGTCTATTTCCCGAAAAAAGCAACTTGTTCAATCTTATTTTTTCCATTTAGGCTGTAAAACCAATGCTAAAATAATACAACATTTCAATGTGCTCGGGAGTATTCTATGATTTGTCTCCAATTGCGATGATTAGCATAATAATTATGGGAATAAATATAAAGGCTAGGTAAAAACTAATTTTAATTATTGGAAGGCTGGTGTGATACCGGTTGCCTGGCACCTAATAATTATGGGAGTAAATATAAAGGCTAGGTAAAAACTAATTTTAATTATTGGAAGGCTGGTGTGATACCGGTTGCCTGGCACCTTATTCAAAACTTACGGGCACTGATTTTTGCAAACCAATTATTTGACTATAAACCCCCAAGTGAATGGATTATTTGACTGTAAACCTTACTTCTAAAATTTGTGTTAATTGTTCATTTACACATGATAATATTGATCTTGTCTATATGGTAGATCGTTGGAGATCAATATAAACATTATTGTTTGATCCTCTCCTAATATATTGTGATGTCAATTGATATATCATTTCTATGGAAAATTTTGGACTATGGAAACGCTGGCCAAGTTTTCCACACCCTTGTCACGCAATGAAATGGAATTGTGGTGCTCTGAAATTTTAAAAATGGATTATTACTAGCAGAACGATAATGATCCCAGCAAAAAAAAAAAATTAAAAATTCATGAATGATGACTACAATAAAAATGTTATCCTCATTCAATCAAGATACCAAGAATTGGAAACATGGTTTTTCTAGAAAACAGGTAATCTGTTACTCTACTAGGTAAATGAAGGGTACACTTAGATGCTTTTTATGTGGTTGTGTTTATGATTTTGCATAGGATAAATGAAGAGAAAATCTCAATAATTACATATACTGTGCATGAAGTTCAAATTAAAAGTTAATGTGCAGACTGCTCAAATACTTACATTTTTTTCCTTTTTACATTCTCAATTCAGTGAAGACTGCACCTAGCTTTGGTGATGCAGCAATGGGGAGAATTGCACAAGGAGCAAAAGTAGGTGATGTGATGCGAAGTCTGCTTTCTGTTAATAGTTCAATAATATTGAATACCTCCCTGCAAAATGAGAAATACTGTGAACCGCCTTTACAACCAAGACAAATGTCATGTATAATTTCTATACTGAAATTACCAGCAACCTTGGCTTTGCATGTGCACCAAACTCCCTCAATTTAACTGAGTGGTATTACTTGATCTCATCATGTGACCAAGTTTTGATTATTAGAACAGCACTTACCTTTTACACCAAACAATCACATTTATGTTGTTAACCTATAAACTATAGTATTATCACTTTTTTTTTTTCTGTGTGTGTGTGTGGGGGGGGGGGGGGGGGGGGGGGGGGAGAGAGAGTTTTGGAAATATCTTATATAAATGAAATGTTGTATTATTACAGATATAAAGGTGCTAATGGAGCACCTAATCTTTGATATATTGGTAACTGGGGGTGGCTGGCTTGTTGTTTCAAGCTCTTGCAGGGCTATGCCTGAAATTTAAAGATTTCGCAGGATACAATGAAATTGAGTCTAACATAGGGTTTTTGTAATGTTATATTCTCAAAAGGTTATAGCCGAAGGCGGCCATGAGAAGATATTTCAGCAAACATTTACTGTGTCTCCAGAGGAGCAGCTGAGGAAAGCATATGCATGTTATCTGTCCACATCAGCAGGTCCTGTTATGGGTGTTGTGTACCTATCCACGGCCAAGATTGCGTTCTGTAGCGACAGCCCCCTTTCATATAAGGTTGGCAACGAGACCGAATGGACGTATTATAAGGTTATTACTTATTTATACTCAAATTTCTCTTAGTTGTGATATGCTAGATTGCTAGCACGTTTAAACCATACTGGTATGACTAATATATAGTACGGTACCAGCTTCTGAACTGAAATTTCTAATTATAACTACATTTGGCTGATTCATCACAGCTCCTGTATGCATGCACATTGCTGAGTTTTTTTTTTTTTTTTAAATTAGAGCCTACCTGCAACAATATATATTTTCTCCATTCAATTATAATCTATCTTCATATCATTCCTTCAAAATGCTGTCTACAATAATGTCATACACTACAGAAATAACTTATTTTCCAATTATAAGAACAATAGTCCATATATCATACTAGTAAATAATGTGAAAACATGTGAGTCAAATATTGTATTAGAGCAAAACACAAAACAATGCATTGTGTTGACTCAAATTGAATATGGAAGTTTCCAGGTGCATATATATGAACTTTCTAACAGCTAAATTGATTAAGTCTTGGTCTGTATTTCTTATTTGGACTGTTCATCTTAGTTACCAAATCAATGATGTGAATATTTTCCCATTCTATAGTCTAAAGCCCTGTCACTTTCTGCTTGGTCAAATGTACTATCTAAACCCAATTTTTGATATGTTTCTTATCATTCTAAACTTCAATTATTTTAATGAATATGTTTAGGTGGTGATTCCACTAGATCACCTAAAAGAGGTCAAGCCGTCAGTGAGCCAGGTTAACAAAAGTGAGAAGTACATTCAGGTCGTCTCTGTTGACAACCACGAATTTTGGTTCTTGGGGTTTGTCAACTATGACAGTGCCGTGAGGAACCTCCAACGGGCTTTAGATCGCATGCATGAATCAGAACCGCAAATCAACTCCCCACCACAACAACCACATCCTCAACCGTGTCTGCAACCGCAACCCGAAATGCAGCCGCAACCACAACCTCCATCACAACCTCAACCACAACCTCAGATGCAACCTCCACTGCAATCCCAATCGGAATCAGATTTGCAACAGCAGACTCAAACTCAACCACAACAGCAACCGCAAGCGCCATCAAAACCGCAACTGCAACTGCAGTGATTTCTACTTAGACTAGATGATGACTTTGCATGTCAACTTGTTATGTTGGTGTGAATGTGAATTGGTCCATTGATTTTTATGTACTTAATTGGAGTTTATATAATTTTTTGAAGAATATTATGAGGGCTCTTTTGTTGATTTTAAGTATTCTACTGTAGTAATTGATCAATTTTGTTTTTTGTTGTGTTTTTTTTTTTTTACTTTTGATGATTTATCTGTTTGTCTTTGGTCAATTGATATTGATTTTTCCAATAACTGTAATTTTGCCTTCTTTTTTCACTCTCATTTCTCCCCTTGTAAAAAACTTAACAATCTAAGTATTTTAATTATTTCACAACTGTGAGGTTTTAATGACTATGGGATGGTCAACAATTTTCTTGATACTCTGGATTTTTCTTTATTTTGATTAACTGGACTGATTTCAAATCAGTTTTTCAATTTTTTTTTTGGTTAAATATCCAATAATTCAGATTGCAAGTATGAGGTTCCTCATAGAATTTTGTTGTTTATATCTTTGTTACTTCATTTAATTATATTTTTCCATTCTTTTGTTTGCAGGGAAGACAAAATGGAAGTTACATAAATATCCTATTTGTATCTTCATTTAATTACATTTTTTATGCACACACATTTGAGAAATATCCTCTTTTTTAAAACGCAAAATTTAGAAAAACAAAAAACAAAAAACAAAATCCTCATGATATCCTTATGGGCTGTTCTAGATGCTTAAACAGTGTAATTCTCCCCATTTATTAAAAGAAAAAGAAAAACAGAACCAACTATTGTCAAGTCACCATCTGCTACATAAAAGTCAACCATAATGGTCGAAATATTACACTGTGGTCAACAGTTCAAAGGACATGAAATTGTGTGTATAGAATAGACATAAAGTCAACATGTTGGTACCAGAGAGGCCAGGATAGGATAAGTTGAGAAACCCATCAATTGCAACATAGCACAAAGTCACAGATATGTACTGGGCCAACTATAGAAACTTTGACCCCGGTACAAAAACCCACGTGGCCTCATTATTTTATTTATTTCTCCTTTGGTCTAGTGCTCCATTTAGTTATAGGGGAGGTTCCTCTTTGGGCCATGGATGGATCATGGATGGATGGAGCTTTTTTGTATTTTTATTTTTTTTGAGCATGTGGGCCACTCATTGATGGAGTTGAATTTGAGGCAGTGAAGGTGACCCATGAATGATTGTTTTGATTCAATAATTGTGGGGGAATGGAGATGCATAGTACAACAAATGACAAACAACAGTGACTGTAAACAATTAATACAATTATATTATTATTGCAATATAATTCATGGTTGACTTGTTTGTAAGTATTTGACAACAACAGTAATTGTTGTCAGCACATTTTTCCTTTGTTAAATATTCAAGAATAATATACAAGCCATTTCTCAAAATTTATCACATAAGACAACTTGTAATGAATAAAACAAGAGAACAGTATGTGTTCAAGCAACAAAACTTATTGATACTTGCTTCTGCTTGTTACAGTAACATTGCATTTTTTTTTTTTTGGAGTGGCATGCTGAAACAAGTGATTTAAGTTTGGGTGTGCACAAATTGTGGGCATGTCATGGCTAGACAGGCCATGTTTTATTGTTATGCGATATGCCTAGTATGTCAAGTTTCATTTATTTATTTTTTTCGTTGGATATGTTATTTGTTGAAAATTATGAAAAAATATCTAAAATTTTTAAAGCAATTCCCATAGATTTGTAATGTTTGTAAGATTGAAAACTTTTCAAGAGTGAAGAAAAATTAAGAAATTGATAAAATCTTGATTTTTGATAATTATTGTGCCTAAATATGCCTTTTTATTGTGCATGCTGTTCGTTAGTTGCCTAATCTATGCTTTGTCATTTTAGACACAACAGAGTTTAGCATATTAGTCGTTGACTACCAATACTAACCAAAACCATACTCAATTAATACTGTCATATAGCACATGATTAGGAACGGAGCCACATAAGCCCAAGATAAATTCCAAAAATATAATTTTGTTACTATACTTTTATAAAAGAAATTATCAAAAAATATACCTATTTTTCAAAATAATTTTAAATTATGGAGTAAAACTAATGTGGTCCTACGAGCACGAAATCTCTTGGTGCTTTTAACTCAAAAATCTATTAAATTGACTTTAAACGAAAAATTCAATTAGCTTAATTTTTTTTATATTAAAATTTTGTAGGATACTAAAAATTTTTATTTTTCAAGTTTTTTAACTATTTGTTTCATATTTTTAAAAATGACTTATTTTTATATGTAAAAATTCATTGTTTTATTATTATTATTAGAGTTATCTTAAAAAATCTAAAAAAAATAGTTAGAGAATCCTAAAAATAGAAAATTTTGATATCCTATAAGATTTTGATATGAAAAATTTATTAACTAAATTGAATTTTTTTAAGTCGATTTAATATATTTTTGAGTTAAAAGCGTTGACGGGTTCCATGTTCCTAAGAGCACCCCAGCTTCTAAAATTTTACCTCACTTTCTTATAAGGGTGTGGGTTCATTGACAACGATTAACTTGACAATTTTGACAATATTTTTTTGAATAAAATAAAAAAATTCTTAAAAATAAAAAAGTATATCGACATATTCTCAAACTCGAACTTATAAATACTAACCGTATTTCAAATTTAATGCGATTTAAGTGTTATTTGATATTTTATTAAAAATTATCAAAAATACATGAAATTTACAATTTAAATTGCAGCATATGTCCATAAGCTTTTTCTATTTTTAAAGTTTTGAAACAAAATTTTGAACTAATTTAAAGAAATCATTATTGACAAGTTGGCTTTTATGAAGATTGAAGGGATCCCACCTTTTTATAAACCCTGCAAATAACTTGCAAGTTGTAACATGAATTATTTTAGGGATTTTGCAGCAGAAAACTCGAAATTCCAAAATCTATGTGGACCAACTTAAAATTAAATAAGCCTTCCATCATTAATTAACGGTCCATTTTGGGGCTACGTGAATCTTGACATGTAATGACCCACCATAACTTATTTGAAAATTGTAGTCCATTCTGAGGTTTCAAATCAAATCACACTGAGTTGTTAATTTTTAAATTCAGAGATCTATTGTTGATGTTGGATACTGTTTCAGTTTATAGCTTTTTATACAAAATATATGAAATGTTTGGGAGATACCATCATTGATACCGTCATAGATACCGATTTTATTTTTTGTATAAAATGAGTTATTATTAATGTTAATGAATTTTTATGCAACTTATTTTATATAATATTTTTATTATTTAACTTAAATATTATTAATCTGAATAATTAAAAATATTATATAAAATAAATTGCATAATAAAATTGTTAATATAAATAATAACTTATTTAATATACATAATAAAATCGATATTATCAATAACGGAGCTTTCAATTTTATATGATGATGTGACTGAGCTGTCTCAATTCTAGCCTTGTTAATAATTAATAATTTTATCAAATATAACTTAAATTAAAAAATTTAATAAATCACAAACGAAGATATGTTCACCAATCTCCATGCAAAGTTTGCTCTATGATAGGTCGCTATCAAATCCAACAGGAGTGGTTATGATAAGGCTCCACCAATTGCATACTGTTTGAGCGTGACAAATTGGAAAAAGAAATATTGTTTTTCTTTTTTTATAGGATGCCATACTATTATGCAATGTGCAATTATGGAGGTAAAATTCAATACATAGGATATTTGTTTGGTATTTGTTTCTTCTAATTAATTTATACATAAAGAAGGCTTGGATTGAATGTAATGTTATTCATGTTTGCTCAAGTTTTGATGATTTGGAACATACAAGTCTACAACAAAACAATGAAATTATATGTAGGATGTTGTACATGTGCACAATGAAATGAAAATAGCTTCTATATGTCATATTAATTAAAAAAAAGGTTATAGTTCAAAATATGTCTCTAATTGAATTGTAACTACTACTAGAATAATAAACAAAGGATAAAATATAACTGTCAACTTGTAATTTTTGTAAGAGAATATCATTATGAGATCATTGTTAGCTTAACATATTTTGTCTTATAAGTTTAAATTTCTATCATATTGATCAAACATAAATTATAATTGATTTATTAATTTTATCATTTGATTAACCAAATTGTACATCCAATTAATTAGAGTTGGCATTAATATGGAAATTTAATACCACAAAATATTTTTACTACATTAACTATACCTAACTATAGTGCCAACATTTCTAGTCAAATGGCTCTACAAATAATCTCGTTGGTCATATTTTACAACATGTATGTATGTAGACATATTTGCAATCCGGATTGTAAGATCGCATTTTGCTGATTTCGTCAATTCAATCTAAAATAATTGCTCCAAAATCAACTTATCGACATCATCTAAAGTAAATTTTTAATGAAGATGGCGAAGAAATTTGATATGTCCAATACAAATTAATGATTTGAATTGAAATAGTAAAGTCTTACAATCTCATCACTAACAATGAAAATGAATCCTTTCAACAACATTATTGATTAAACCGTAGATTTAGTACAGTGATAATAAGTCTCGTCTTTTCATAACACAGATTTAAATCTCATAAAAAATATTAAAAAAAATAAATATCGAAACTAATAGGAGCCTTATTTCAAAAAAAAACATTATTGGTTATAATTCTACAATTATACCCATGTTAAGATTGTAGACCGCTATTATCATTATTTTTTTCCAAGTTGAGTTGACCAACACACACCATGACCCGGGTCCATTTTTATTTATCAATTCTATTACCCATTTGGGCTCAGGTTCTTTTCTCTACCCATACATTGGAGCTTCCTCTTTAGGCCTTCTAGTTTGACTCTAAGACCCCGGGCCCACACGGCCATACCAGCACCATTTTGGGACCATATATTTTCTTTCATATAAAATTATCATTCATGGGTCCATCTTGTTGTTAAATGTTAATCATTCTTGGTTCTTTTGTTAACCCCACTTTGTTTGGTCTTTTACCCACAAAATATACTAACTTTTCCCAAAGAAAAAGATCCTATTTTCTTTATATATTTACAAAAAATTTCGTCAATATTTTATTAGTAGAGACACTCATGCATGCCTATGATATATATATTTAATTAATTAACTTTATCATTAATTCTGAGGCAAAGTCACAATGTTTTCTGGTGTCTTTTACAAGATGATGAAGCTATATTCTTTTTGGCTCCACTATCCATACACAAGCACATATATATATATATATATATATATATATATAACGGTACCTACTTCTTTAGTAATTATGATATCTCTGACAAGTGGGGTCTCCATGGAACAAATGTTGTTTATAATTTAAACAAGGCACAGTTATAGCAGAGCAACTAGCAGTCACTTTGCTTGTCACAGGTTTTCTTCTTTAATCTTTATCTTTGTCACTGATATATGCACACACACACAGACACAGTACAGTGTAAAATCTCTGTACAACGAAAGAGAGAAACAAAGGAAGAAAGAAAAGAGAAAAGAAGGCGTGGCATAGGCAATATAATATATATATATATATATATATATATATATATATATATAATATATCATCTCTTGAACAATGCTAAAGTGATCTGAATCTGATCAATTAAGCTTCTCTTTTGGGTCTGACTCAGTGTCTAATTGCAACTTTTGAACCCATGCCAAGTGTCCAGAGGGTGGAATTGAAGCTTTTGCATGCACCTCTATTCAATTTGATTTATTTTTTTTAATTGGCTTTTGCTTTTTCTAGAATCTGGATCCATGCATGCATGGCATGGCATGGCATGCTGTTACTTGCATTGCATTGCATGCATGTCATATATACCACAAAAGTATGATTACACAAAATCCGAGAGGTTCTCTGTGCGTTCTCGTCACGGCCAAAAAGGATGCCAATGTTTCAGAAAATGTTTTTTTAAAGAATTCTCGTTTAAGGATATTGGATTGAATTTTTAATAAAATGTGAATTATGTTAAAATTTTTTTTGAAATAAATGTTCTTGTTAACTCCGACATTTATTTTTTTAAATATTTTTTGTCTTTTTATAAAGAGACGAGACCTATCATCAGTATATTCGACGTACAGTTCAAATTATATTATAGTTAGATAGCTAAAATTGCAATGAAGGTTTAAGTATTGATCAGCAAATTGCTTATTGTGACATCAATTTAATGTTGTATTTTGGAGTGTCCATTAATTAGTTGGCATGATCAAATCAAATTTAAATCAAGTCAAACTAAATAATTTTTGAATTTGTAAAAATATAAAAAGCAATTGAAGCTTTGATGTATATTCAGAGGCTGAGACAGAAATATAGTTTATAGAGGTCAGTATATAACTATATTTACATGTAAAGATATATATAGAGATCAAATGTAAAAAATTTCAAACAGAATGGGGGTCAACTTAGTGTTGATATACGTAGAAATTTTATCAAAAATATCATAAAAAAACATAAAACAAAAAACAGAAAATGCCTTCTACAAGAATTTTGATTCCTACATATTTACAAATTTTAGAGTGCATGAAGCCCAAAAAACAGCTGCATATGAGTGTGCAACTGTGCTAGCTAATGCATGATTCATCGCCTTCAGTGACGGATCCAAAGTGTCAAAAAAAAAATAATCACAAACTTAAAGAAGTGAATCTATCCATGACATTATAATGAATATAAACTTAGATATATTTAAATTATCAGACTCTATATATCAAAATTACAATTAAAAATCAAAAAATTATAACAAGTATTGAATATTAAAATTTAGACACAGACCTAAATTTAACTAGACTTAAATCCGCGCCTGATCGCCTTGACCACTGAGACCACCTCATGACAAGTGTTTTTGGACCTGACATGTCTTTCTACTTCCACATTATACCTCCCCATTTATAGAAAGAAGACAAACTTCTCTCGTTGTTTTAATGTCTTCCCAACTCATGTACGGATTATGCTGGACGCATAGCCTTTCGTTTGTCCACTAAAATTATCACAATTTATTGGTCGTTGACTAACCCACTAAAATCTTTATCACAATTTAAGTGCTGTTAGGTGGAGGAGAGGTTTTAGTCTTCTTACTCACTAGTTTTTTTTTTTTGTTTTTTTGTTTTTATTTTCAAGAACAAATCGTTTTGTAATTAAAGAGTTTAAGAATGTTTTTTTTTTAATTTTGTGAGCTTGAGCTTTTCTTGTTTGGATTCTTAGGATAATTAAGTATCATCCTCTCAAAATTTAAGTTGGGTAATTTGAACTTATTGATCAACTTATGTATTTTCAGATTTAAGTTAAATCGGATCAAAAAAACCAAAAAAAAGTTTATTAATTATAACTATCAAGATAATGTCAACCTAATCTACAATCGAGTCTTTCACAAACCCTAGCTTCTTTTTATTTCTTTCTAATAATTTTTTTATGTGATTTAAATTTGTGTCTTTTCATAGATAGATGAAATTTATCATCATCGTACTAGATTTACGGTTTCCAAAACCTCGCTAATTAATCATGCAATTTTTCTCTCTAAGTCACCCTATAGTACAATTATTTTTTGTACAAACTTAAAGATAAGTGACCTTATATGTTTGGATTTTTTTGTTCAAACTGGAAAGATAAGTAGAGAACAATAGGGCCAATTTAATGCGGAGGAAAATGTTTGGGGATGTATCAACAGAAAATGTAAAGCCCGTTGGATCAAGATTGTAATATATATGGCGATGGCGATATATATACTCTAGGAAAAGAAAAATGTAACTACTAACAAACCAGAGATTTAGATTTCTAACTTGTTTTACCATTTTTTTTCACTTGTTTGTGTTTGATGATCAAAGGACATTTATCTTCTCTGTCTTCTCTTTTCATTCAAAGAAAAATGACACTTCCTAAGAATTTTTGCGTGACTAACCATGTAATTTTTCATTGTACATATTCACAACATGTTAAAACTTTTTTTTATCAATCTAAAATTTGCTAAATGAATGAAATTTTACAAAAATATTTTATTTTAATATTCATTTTTTTCCACAAAAATCATCATAATGAAGTTCGAAAAATAATTCTAAATTCGTATAAAATCACATTATATATGTATCTTCCCAATCAATTTAAATCATGCATCACTTGTTCAATATTCCATTCTTTCCCTAGCATGTACTGGAAAGCTCTTGCTTTTGTGCCTTGATACTAGAGCATTACAACGACAACTTCTATATATTAATGTACTTCCGTTTACCCTTCAATGGTACCTATTGTGTCAATATATAACCCTAAATAACCATGAACTACATATAGATAACCATTCTAGCTAGGTCTTTCTTTTTGGCAGCTTTAATTCTTGTATAACATAGATTTTCAAATAATGTATATTCTTTGGTACTAGCTAATCCGTACAAATGAGGTGATGGGTCACTATAATTAACATCATCATCACCATACAAGTGCCTTTCGGAAAATGACACCGACCTTCAGCAGGAATGTGACATTAGGAATCTATAATACTATATTGTTCTCCAATGGATATATATATATAGACTATAGCTTAGCTTCTCTTTACACTTCCTGTATGCAGGTGAGTTCAGAGATCACCTCCAAAATTATTAAATCACTACTTTGTAACTTTTCTATGCTCAGTTTTCTATGCACCATAATATTCAATATTCAATATTAAATAGGGATGGATCACTTGATTTATTTCGACTATTTTTACAATGAAATTTTAAATAAATTTAAAAAAGAATAGAAAAAAATTTCAAACATATTTTTAAATTTATAAATTGATTATTTTTGAAATTTCATATAACTTAAATTATATTTATTATTTTATTAAAGATATAGTTGCAAATTATATAAATTGTAATGGTCATTGATGAACTATCGAATGAAATTTCAATTACATGAAATTTAAAACATAATCAACCTATAAGTACAAAAAAAAACATCTATAAAGTTTTTTATATTTTTTAAAAAATTTAAATTTATTTGAAATATCATTGTCAAGTCATCCTTCCCCTTAAATATTGTGTAATGCTCCATTATATATATATATATATATATTACTACAAATGCATATTTAGCTATTGTATATTCCTATTTATTTATTTTGATGTTAATAGTTGTTATGTTTTTTTTTAATACAATATGATAGACTTGACTTTATTACAATGCACATATACTTTTCAACATTAGTTTGTTCTTTCTGAAGCTGGTCATAGAAAATTAGGATTTTTTTTTTGGAGATGACAACTTAATTAGGGAACAAATATCATATTGCAAGAGGATATTTCATATTATCATAATAGGTTTTCCATTACGGTCCATGGATGGATAGACTTGGATTTGCTCACAGTGGACATGTTTGAATCTAAATTAATCAACGCATCAATTCAATGTGTTTATGATCTAATGGTCGTCCAATCGTCAAATTTTACTTAATTTTTCCTTCAAAGAAAAGAGATATCAATTAATTTAATTTAAAGAGTATAACAATTTATTTTATATTCCTGGATTATATGTAATATTAAAAAAAGAAGGCCCTATTTTGAGAATCTAATCTTTGATTTCTTTAAATTTTTACAACCGCTAAACCTATGTACTTTCCACTTATACATTATAAGCAATACCCAAACCACATAACTCTAAAAAGTTTGTTGTGATATAAAAACAAGATAAATACTATCTTATGCACTTTAATTTATTGCACTACTTAGTTAATTTTGTTATAATAAATAGGGGGCTCTTTTAGTTGATCCAAAACCAATTCAAGCTGTTTGACCCTGTTGGATATGAGTCATCATGGTGTCTCGCTGCATAGAGCAAGTTTGTTACTTTGTCATGAAAAGATTTGAGAAAATTTTAATTGATAATTAAGTTATTAGTTGACATTCTTGAGTTCTCAATTACTATAAAAAGTAATTTACAATTGTAAATTGTTAGAACATATACCATGCTTAACGCACATCATACCTATGCAAAATAATGAACTATTGATGCAATTTTATCCCTTATCAAATAATTAAAAATTTACAATGATATATATATATGATTGTATTTTATTGACATTTGAAATATACATGAAAATTGATTCACAACCAATCTATATTAAGTATTTATAATTTTTTATTTTATTAAATATTTTACCTCAGTTAGAAAAACATTGTTATAATTATAAAATTAGTTTGTAGTCAACAAATCCTAATTAAAAATTTAGCATAGTTAAAGATTCTATTTTAGAGGACAGCAAGTCTAGTATTCTCGTCTTTCTATAAAAAAATATAGATTTAAATTTCACAAAAAATATTTATAAAAACAATAAATATCAAACTTAGAAAAAAATATAAATTTAAATCTCATAAAAAATATTTATAAAATAATAAATATCAAAATTAACAAAAGCAGAACTTCCAATTTTAAAAAAATATATTCTATTTTAGAGCATTACTAGTGCGGTACATAATGTCAGCTAAACAAAGCTGCATGCTTGTAGCAAAAACTGATTGCTGTAGTTAGGTCCCAAACAACTCCAACCCCCTCCCCCCCACCCAAAACAAAAAGAAAAAAGAAAAAGAAAAAAAAAAACAACACCAACCATTTACGAGCTCTCTTTGTATTTTCTATGCTCTCTGGATACCAAGGTACGTGTCAGCTATTAATTAAAGATCTCCAAATATATATGCATACATCTATTTACAACAGCAGAGTCCACAGGTGTCATCACAGATCCCACGACTGTACAAGCTGAGCTAGTACTACTGTCTATCTAGTGGTCACTATAGTGACCCAATTACTGTTAGCACTACTCACATGTGATCACATGTATAGCAGTTGAACTACTTGAAACCCCAACTTTGTCATTTGTTAATTAATTTATTAAAAAGAAAAGAAAAGATAGAAAGAAAGAAAGAAAAGTAATACATATAGGATTGCCAGGAATGGTCTTAATCAGAGATAATTGTGTTTTCTGATGCGTTCCATCGGACAACTCCCCTTTCCCAATGGCAATCAAGTGCAACCTAGGTGGTTGATAATGAGAGGCCTAGGTGTTCAAGTTTGAAAGACGTTCATAAAATATGGTACTTTTTGTGAGGCATGATTGAGGAATGGAGGCATGGGGACAGAACCAGAAGAGGGGGGGAGGGGGCATGTATGGGTGTGTGTTGTGTTGGTGCGTTGGGAAGTAACAGGCATGTCAAGCCAAATCCCGAAGTGACCAATCATCATATCACCAAAGACCAGCCAAATGCTCTTTTCATTTCATTTCGTATATCCAACTTGTTTCAGTTTTTGTAGGATGCAATCTTTGGTGCAATTATTTGGTTGTTAATTGGCAGTTGCTTAATTATCATTTATTTTTTAAAAAAAATTTAGCATTAGTAAATTGAAGTAACGCTCTGGATTATGTTTTGATGCATCATGTCTAGTTTGGTGTGAATATTGATTGCATGGTCTAAATTACAATGTATTTAGTTAAATTGAATTAGCAAAATTTGTTACTTGCAATAAATTTCACCTTTGAATTACAGAAGAATTCAAAATATCCTTGCATAAAATTATTTTTAGTCAGTATTACTTTTATTGTCATCATACAGTCCATTGGGCAATTGACTACACAATGTGACCAATATAGATGTGTTTTTGTTCAATTTGAAGTACATAAATTGAGCATGTCAAAATCAATTTGCACTTATATTATCAATTGTGTAACTTCTTTGTTTATTCCTTTTAAAATGCTCTAATAAATGCAACACACCATCTAATTGATCAAAGTTTGAATTCAATAAACTTCCACATTTCACTTAATTATAGTGACAATGACACAAATGTGAAATATCCAACACAAATTCTCTAATTTTCAAAAAAAAATTCTTAAATTCGTAGTATGAATTACCGATTTAAATTGCGTAATTAATTCAAATCACATTATCATAGTTCAACTAGATTTAGCATTATATATATATACACACACACCTTAATCTAATACAAGTATACAACTACTAATTTAATAATTGCACGGAAGTAGAATCAAATAAAAATTGTAGAGTGGAGAGGCACCGATCTCTCCCCATAGGTCTATAGACACGCGCGTAGGCACTATTGGGTGGATTGTCCAATCCTTTCCCACTAGAAAAGAGACTCTAAACATAACATAACATGTCACACAACACAACACAAAGGTTTTCTCCACGCATGAGCAAAACACAACAGCGGTTTGGAATCTTTATATATATATATGCTTACTACTCACTCCCCTTTGTACCAGCAACCAGCTGGTTTGCTTTTTTGTTTCTTTTTGGGGTTTGTTGTTGGGTCTCTGGTCTCTAGCATGCATGCATAGGCCTTTTGGGCTTCATTTACTCATGACTTGTTGGGTTTGTATGTATGTATATATGCATGCATTGATATATGCTTGTATATATGTGAAACAAATGGGTGAACAGTAAAAGGTTGAAAGAGAGAGAGAGGTAATGATGTGAGAAGAGGCAGGAGACAAAGCAAGAAGCCTTTTAGCTTTCTCATGCACATACATTCTTGCTCTTTTCTCTGTGTTTCTCTCTCTATCTCCCCCTCTCTCTGATCATCAGTCTCTCTCTCTAGAGGAGCACTCAACACCTGACTCTTGCCATGGCCTGTTTTGAACAAAGATCCAGACAAATATGAAATACACCTCTGAATCTGATGCGTGTGTGGGTGTGGGTGTGGCCCCACAAACGACCTCACCTCAACCCCCCCACCCCACCCCGCGCCTCTCTGTTACTGTATCACATGCCTCCAAATCAGTAACATGCTACAGTACACTATCAGGCTATCTATATATGTATGTATATATATATATATATATCAGCACATAAAATTCTCTCCTCTGAATTATTTATTTACACATTTTGCACCAACCATATTATTATAATGTGCTTGATAATTTAAAAAAAATCTGAAAAAAGTAGGTAACATGAATTATTAAATTATGGGAATTGGGTATGATCAGGGTTTAGGTTTACACATGCATGCAGTGACAGCTTAAGGAGAGGGAGATTAAAGCTGAGCTGGAGGTTGTCAGGTTGGTAAATGGAGGTGTTATATAGAGAGAGATAGAGAGAGAAAGAGAGAGAGAGAGCAATAAAAGAGAAAAGGTGAAGAAAAAAAGAAAAGAAAAAGGCTGCAAGGGGAATAGAAATGGAAATCACGGTCGACCAAAGCTTTATTGTCTTGTCACTATCCACTGCTCTTTTCTCCGTAAAACCCTCCTAGTATTTGATCGTTTCTTCCTCTCTCTCTTCATCTCTCTTTTCTTTTCCTTTTCATTTTCTTCCAAATACTGTCTCTCTTTCTCTGAAGAAATATAATAATTCTGAACAAAGTTGGTACATGCTATCTCTTAAACAGAGGAAATGAATTGGCCGTTGGGCAAGTTTGGATTCTCTAGTGCAGCTACAGAGGAGTCTTTGGAAAATGAGAGGTGACATATAAATATCATTTATATTTTATTAATAATTTTATTATGTGATTTTATTAATAATTTTATTATGTAGTTTATTTATGGAGTATATTTATGAATCCAACTATAGTGCTTTCATAAATATTTCAGCAAAATGTTTACAGGTTAAATTTCAAAATTCTATATTTGAAATGGTAATTTAAATAGCTGAATAAATTTTTTATATTAAAATCTTATCTAATGCTAAAATTTTTAATTTTTAAAATTTATTTTAATGATTTTTAAAGATGATCATTTTTAACCTTCAAATATTGATATTTTTTATTTTTAGAGTCATTTTTCAAAAATCATTAAAAAAAGTAAAAGTTTCTAAAAGTGATAATTTTTAGTATTCTATAAGATTTTGATAAAATTCATTAAATTACTTAGATCGACGTTTTGGAGATAGAATATTGAAACTTAACCCGTTAGAATTTTGAGCCAAAATATTTAAGAAGTATATTAGCCAAACTCGTATTTTTATTATTCAATTTAAGTGAGTTATTATTCAAATTAGGAGTATTTGAGTTGAATAATAAAGATTATACAAAATAAATTATATAATAAAATTATTAATATAAATAATAACTCGTTTTACATTGATAATAAAATTGATATTAATGAAAATATCAACGACAATATCTCTTAACCATTTTCCTTGAAAAATTAGTGTTTGGGTCTCTCGTTTAGATTATAAGAAAAAGTTGTGCTACAATTTATTTATTGTCGAAGGACTATGATTTACTTGATGTTGGTATCTTCTCTCTTATGAAATGTTATAATAAACATCATATAAATTGCAAGTCATATGAAATCAAATTTGTCAACAACAATTTATTTATTTCCATAAAAGAGAGACCTAGACCATTAGACACTCAGCGCAATCCTTTAACATATTAAATTGTTTATTGATGTTTAGAACAATAAATCATTTAAGCAATAGTTATAGTAAAACAGTAAAAAAACAAGCACTAAAAATAATAGGGCCTCTTCATTAAAGTAAAGTATAAAAAAATGAAAGAGTAAATGGATAATTTTTCTTAGGTATTCTTTATATTTTTTTTTTCAAAAACAGCACATTGCATGAGATATTCTGCTAGATATCCTCTTAGGTATTCTCTCTTTATTTATTTTTGACAAGAGCATTGATGATTCTAGTAAAAGCAAAAGAGAGAGAAAAACTTATTGGTAAAAATACGTAGATGAAATGAAGATGATTGCATCAATTTTAAAGTAATCATGAATTTACAATTTGTGAAATATTAAAAAAGTTTGAAAGAAATGAAAAAAATTGAAGACCCCACTTTTAGTTGTTTTGTATAATAGTATAGATATGAATCTTTTTTAAAGAAATGATGAGTAAATTCTTCTTCTTTTTTTCTAAACCCTAACAAATATTTGGTTTCGGACCTTCCACAACCTAAACATGTACAGTTCTCAAATTACTAAAAATTTTAACCTAATAAATGGAAATTCAATTAATTTCTAGTTCTATTACCGTATTCTGATTTAACTAACAAACTTTATGACAAAATTAGACTTAAGCTATAATTAATTCCATATTTATGTTTTTTCCCCTCTTTTTGACATATAGTTGGCCTCTCCTACTCCATGTTTTGAAGAAAATATTGTTTAAGAATAATTTTAACGCTACTTCTATTGTCTGCTTTTATCTTTTGAATATTTTAAATTATTTTGTTCTTAAACATAGGAGTCCATTTGGCAATGTTTCTTTTTTAATGCTATTTCGTATAGAAATTGTTGTCAATCAATAGTAATATTCTACTATTTTAGAAAAAAAAATCATAAATAGTGAAAGTGAGAAAAAGACATATGAGAGAATTAAAACTATTCTCAATTAATGTCGCATCGAACAAAACAATGGAATAAAGAAAAAAAAAATTTGGAATAAACTTCTAATATTCATTATTTTAATTTGTAAAAGATTAAAATCATACCTTAGAAATCTACACAAATCCAGAAGGCATGCACAATCTTCTTTAGACCGTTGGAGAACATTTCATCTTTACTTATTTGACAGATTTGTAATTAGTATAGAATTAGCCTTGATTTCTTTTCTATATTTAGGACTCTATTTTTGGATAATTTGCTATATGTAAAATATGTATACAGTTGCCTATAAATATGCGTCTTGTTTATTTGTATAATACAATAAGAACTAAATCTTTTCAATTATTCAATTTTTCATGATATCAGAGCAGGAAAAATACCTGTAGCACAAACTCTGAAGCCCTTCTTGATTCAAGTAGCCGACAAGCAATGTCAACTGGCTAAGAAGGAGAACAAGCCAAAATCAAGCAAAAAGGTGACAAGCAAAATCAAAATGTAACCCTACCTGCATACTATGATGTAAATCCAGTATTAAAACTGACAGCAGAACCGCTAAATGGTAACAATTTCTTGTCTTGGTGTGAAGCAGTATTATTGGCTCTAGGTGCAAAATCCTTGTTGAATCATGTAACTGACAATGACAACAGTCCACTTGAGACAGATCCACAATATAACCAATGGATTACTATTGACAAACTTGTTAGACTTTGGGTTTTAAACTCTATGGAACCACCAATCTCTAGATTGTTTTTCAGCTCCAAATCTGCCTTTGACTTATGGAAATCAGTCAAGGAAATGTTTGGGCAGGAGAATAACTTTGATCGAATTTTTCAACTCAAATGAGAATTATATCAAACTAAACAAGGTTCCCAGACTATTACTCAGTTGTATGGTTCAATCAAGAGTAAAATAGATGAACTAAACATGTATGAGTCAATTAATGCAGACCTTCAGACACTCCATTATCAATATGAAAATGATCATGTTTACCTCCTTCTAAATGCACTGAACTCTGACTATGAACAAGTTCGTAGTCAAATTCTCTATTCCACCGAGCTTCCCACAATCTCAAATGTTGTTTCCCTACTTCAAAGAGAGGAAACCAGAAAAACTGTTATGAATTTGAAAAATCAATTCACTGACAACACCGTTGAGAAATCTGTGTTAGCAGCAGAATGAAATCAAGGTGGAAGGACTCATATTAGTAATCGTGATAGAGGCAGAGGTCGAGGCAACAGACCAGCCGCTTATTGTGACCACTGTGCCAGAGATGGTCACAGTCGAGACCGGTGTTGGGAGCTTTATCCCCATTTGAAGCCGCGTCGAGACAATCGAGACAAGACAAGTAGTGGCAGAGGACATCAGTTGAGTGCGCATACCACTGTGACCGGCGTTGCCTCAGAATCACTAAGTTTCACTCTCGCGCAACTTAGCCAGTTGCTGCAACAAATCAGCGGCACCGGCAACCCAGTTGTACCTATTGAAGAAGGGAAAGCCGCTCTTGCAACAGGTAAAGGGGCAGGTAATCTCAATCTCACAGATTTTGAATTAGAGTTCGGTAGTCAAAGGCCATCGATACCTGAAAAGGGTCAGAAAAATAACTCCTCTCACCCGAAGAGCTTAGCTGCACATTTGGATAAAACTAATATAAACAATGAATGGATCGTGGACTCATGAGCCACAGATCATATGATAAAATGTACAACAAATTTAAGCAATCTAACTACATTAAAAATTGTACAAAATGTTTATTTGGCTGATGGTTCGACTAATCCAATATTAGGAACATGACAAATAAATTTGTTTTTTCAAATGCATTCGAAATTTCCTTTATCTTCCTAGCTTTCCTTCCAATTTACTCTCAGTTGGGAAAATAACGAGTGAATTAAAATGCAATGTTATTTTTTCACCATCATCTGTGATTTTTCAGGACAGAGTGAGTGGGAGGACGATTGATGAAGGTTCTCTCGAAAGGGGCCTTTATATTGTTAAACAACAAAAGTGTGCTTATAATTCTACAAAAGAAAGTTTGAATAATTTGTGGCACTGTCGTATGGGTCACCCTTTTGATAGAGTTTTAAATAAAACTATAGATTTGATTAATTTGAAATCTAGTTGTTGTGAGGTGTAATTTTGCAAAACAAACTAAATTACCGTTTTCTTTGTCAAATAATAAATCTGAAAAGCCTTTTCAACTTATACATTCTGATGTGTGGGGCTCAGCTCCAATGGAATCTTATGATAATTTTAAATATTTTGTAACGTTTATTTATGATTTTTTTAGAGCCACATGGCTATATCTTTTAAACTAAAAAATGGAAGTTTTTTCTATCTTTAAAGATTTTACAAAGCTTGTTTCAACTCAATACAACACTCAAATTCGTGTTCTTAGAACTGATAATGGCACCGAGTATATTAATAATAATTTTCATGATTTGTAAATAAAATGGGAATTATTCATCAAACAACTTGTGTCGGAACACCAGAACAAAATGGTATTACTGAACGAAAAAACCGACATATTTTAGAAGTGACCCGTTCCCTTATGTTTCAATCAAAAATTCCGAAACATTTCTGGTCCGATACCATTCTTACGGCAACATACTTAATAAATAGACTACCAAGTGTTGTTCTCGAATACAAGTCACCCTTAGAAGTCCTAAACGGTCAAAAAATTAGTTTGAACCATCTACGAATCTTTGGGTGCACGTGTTTTGTCTACAATCAAGATATTCATCGTGATAAGCTAGATTCTAGAGTTATAAAATGTGTATTTATTGGTTATTCCACTAAAAAAAAGGTTACAAATATCTTGATCCAAATTCTAACAAAATATATATCTCTCGGAATGTTAAATTTGTGGAAACTCAATATTTCTTTGAGAATTTGATTCAGAAGGAGCAAGAGACTTCAAACCAAGGTCAAAATTTAAATATTGAAGATGGCATCATTGGAGATTTATCAATTAATCGAAGTCAAAGCTCACTCCACAAAAGTCCAATGCCATCCGAAGATACTGGAACTCAATCAAATATTGAAGAAGGAGAAGAACAGAATCAAAGTCAAATTCTTCTTGGCAATGAAGACAATCCACCTCATACAATTATTGAAACCACACGTGACACAAATCAAACAGTAAATAATGAACCAATGCCACTTCGCAGGTCAGTGAGACAATCCAAACCATCTGTCAAATAGTATGCAGGTGGGGTTACACACTGTAATTCTAAATATTCTATACAAAATTATTTAAATTTTTTATTGTATTATACAGATGGTTTTATTTATATACTTTATATTATTTAATTTTTTTATGTTTCAAAGTGAAATAGTGAAATTGTACATGAGTAGAAAAGAATGGATAAACCAACTATTTTAACTTTTAGAGAAGATTAATTTTTATATTCTTGCTCTCTCAATTAGAATAGATTTTTGATGAATAGAGAAAGTACTAAAAAAGAAAGCATAATTGCAAAAGATCCAACTTCTTACTTTTTTCAATTTTTCCACAATTTCAATTAATTTAATTCTTATTTGACAATATGTCATGACAACTCAACAAATTATTTTATAACAAGAATTTGGAACGAACCAAATATTATTCTATTTTTATTTTATTGCCGATAAAAAAATTTCAGTAAACAATTTTCTATCACTCTCAGAACTACTATTTAATTTATGAGAAATTATCTTTGTCCTTCATGTTTTACATCCTATATCTACGTATCAAAAGTTTTTATTCTAAATAGATAATAAATTTATATTTAAATTTATAAGTATTTATAGTTAATATATGAGATGTTATCATTTTTTTTAAATTATTATTGAAAATTTTAAGTTAAAATTTTTTTTACACAAGTAAAAATACAGTTTATATAACATTTAATCTTAATAATATAAAGTATAAATATTAGATATAAATACTTTGTGAAAATATAAATATATTTGTAATACAAATAAATAATGTAATCAAGAGAGTGTAATTATCACTTCTTTTAATTTATTACCACTCATCTATCATGCATATTACTTCAGCTACTATTTTTCTAACATTTTTTTATTTAACATGATTTAATATATCGCAAAAAACAAACCCAGAAGAAGGAATAATCACACAATTAAATCACATCCGAAGTCGACAACCCGTGCAATTTCTCTCAGAATAATTTACAGAGGAATGGTAACAGCAGGGTTTTTTCCTCAGCAGCTCCAGCTGCAGCTGGTGCAACTGCAAGCAACTGCTGCATCTGAAACTACAGGTAAGTGTGACATGCACTGCCCCATCTCCTGCCCAGCTCTCTTACATTACATACATTGGTGCAACTCCCTCTCTCTCAATTCAATTGGCCATGGCATCTGTTTCTGGCTGGTAAAATACTAAATACAAACAAGGTCAGAAAATATATAAGGAGATTTCCTTTTATATGTATATTTATATTTAGCTGGCATGGCTGTGCCACAAACTGGGCCAATGGTGCACTGACATCTGACAAGGCCTGAAGTTGTACGACGTGACTGAGAGAGAGAGTCTTGTCAGAGAAACACTGCTGACGTGGCAGCTCAGACTGAGAATCACGAGCTTTCTTCTGTCTAAGCCTTGGTTTTGTAAAGAGAAGCAACAGTGCATATATAAATACATATTTATAAACTAAAGTATATGTTTATATATTTTTTTATTTTTAAATTTTTATAAAATTATTTAAAAATTCGTTATAAGGTTATTAAAATAAAGTAAATATATCGCGCTCTTAGAAGCACGGAGCGGAGCCTCTCGGTATTTCTAACTCAAAAATCTATTAAATTGATTTCAAATGAAAAATCTAAATTGCTCAATAAATTCTTCATATTAAGATATTATAGGATACTGAAATTTTTTATTTTTAGGATTTTCTAACTATTTATTTCGAATTTTTTAGAATTACTCTAATAATAATAATAATAAAATAATGAATTTTTGTATATAAAATAGATCACTTTCAAAAATATGAAAAAAATAGTTAGAAAATTTTAAAACTAAAAAAATTTCAGTATCCTATAAGAATTTGATACGAAAAATTTATTGAATAATTTGAATTTTTCGTTTAAACCCGATTCGACAGATTTTAGTTACGAACGCCGGACTAGTAGCACGCTATAGTTTTACTCTACGTATTTTGTGGCCACAATTATTTGTGCAAAAATATATGGGTTGGCTGGTATACTTTGCTGTACTGTATAAATTCATGCTGTGTTTTAAATATATGTACTGTTGGATCTCCTGCTATTAATAAGTAATAACCTAACTTTCATGGTTGTTGGTTGGATCTGAAATGAGCAGATTGGATCCAGATTAAACATTAATCTATGTCTTGTTATTTGATCATGCTGTGGATTTTAGTTTTATTTATCTTGTCTGTGCATTTAGATTATATGTACAAACTGTCATAAATAAAATTCATTTTTAATACAAAAATAGTAACAGTTGATTAAATTTCAATTATTATTAAAATATTTAGTGAGTGTTGAGTTTGTAACAATTCAAGTTTACATTTTTTTTTCTTTATAATTGCTATTTATAAAGAGAGGTTAAGGATTAAATGACATCTCTCTTTTTTCTGACACATCATAACACAACTTTATATTATTTTTTTATAAACATTTAAAATTAAATAACTTAAAGTCTTAAACTCTCATCTTTATTTCAAAACAAAAAAAATATACAAGTACTATATTTGAGCCAAACTGAATTTGGGGCTCATGTCTAGACGAGACCAGGCAGGATGAACATTGTCTTTTTTTGGTTTTTTTTGACAGTAAAACATTGTCATTTGTGAATCAGAGGGGGTCATATAGTCAGGATGAGAGGCAACAAAAAATGTTTGCTATGTAAGTCACATAAACTGTTTCAAATACATATGACAGATATACTGATATTACATCAACAAAGGGTAGCTAGGGAAGGGGGCAAGGCCTTTCTGCCTCTGTCAATTCTCCCTGAATTTGTTTTAAGTTATTTCAGAATTACTTAAATCATTTATATTCTATATATTTGTTTTTATTTGAGGACCCAGCTCTTTCACTCTTTTCAACACTTTTTAAGTTATAACCCCACTTTGTTCTCTAACTCTACCATTGTATAACCCTAATCAACAATTATTCACTTCCAACACATTTATTTTTGCGGCATTTTTGTTTTGTCATTTGTCAACACAAATTCCAATTTATTTTTCTGGTTAGTGTACTCTTATCAACGCCCATGAATTAATTATGATATAGCTCAATTAAGTTCTTAATTTGCAAAAGTAAATCAAGTAATACCAGCTTTTGTTACTTGAATACAGCGGCGGAGAGAAAATTTAATGTCAGTGGAGTCAATACATATAATTTAAAAGTATATTGAAATTTTTTTTAACAAATATATATATTTATAAGATATTTTTGTAAAATTAAGCGGGGTTAATTGACTCCACTTTACTATATGTGGTTCCGCCACGCCACTGCTTGAATATATAGAAAAATTAAATTAGTTATTTTATTATAAACATCTACCAAATGACAAAGATATGACGGCAAAAATATGACATGTCCTAACTCGTTCGATCAGCCTATCCAGCGAATGGGGGTTGTGAGGTAGGGACATAGAGTCAGATCTAGACAAGTTGGGTCAGATATTTCCTTATAATTATATTAGGGCTTGGCCCAATTATAATATAGAGTAAAGCTAGTGTGCTCTTTAACTCAAATTTTGTCGAATCGACTTCAAACGATAAAATTCAAGTTACTGAATAAATTTTTTATATTAAAATATTGTAGGATACTGAATTCTTTTTTATTTTTATAGTTTTTTTTAACTATTCTTTGTATATATTTGAAAATATACAATTTTTATTTTATTTTATTATTATTATTACAGTCATCTTAAAAAATTCATAAAAATAATTAGAAAATCCTAAAAATAGAAAATTTCGGTATATAAGATTTTGATATGAAGAATTTATTAAATAATTTGAATTTTTAGTTTGAAGTCGATTTTATATGTTTTTAATTTAAAAATATCAAAAGACTCTGTACTCTTAGGAGTATACTAGTTTTACTTTTATAGTATATATAATTATGTATATATATTTTTTAAAATATTTTGTATATTTCTTTTAGAGTGTGTACGTATTACATTGTTTAAATATTATTAAAGATAAGTTAATAATTAAATTTGTACGTTCTATTAGTTATTTTAACATGCATATATCTTAATTTCGATAAGTATACACATTTATGTATATATACATTGAGTTTCAAATTAAATTATTATTCATATTAATAATATTTAAATTAAATAATAAAACTATTATACAAAATAAAATTGTCATCGTAAGTAGCAATATCATCTATATAAATAATAAAATTAATATTAATAACGATATGATATTTCTCGTACATTTTTTTTAAAATTACACTAATTAAGTAAGAACTGAGAACTCCCAACATGAATTGATTGATTGATTAGGTACCGTACACCTGGTTTCCCTCAAACTCTGAGTCAAGCAACGCCTGATTAATTTCTGGCCATCAGGTCAAATTTGACCCAGCAACCAAGAACAACTTTTGAAACAACCCCCCCCCCCCCCCCCCCCTCCAGCCTCACCTCACCTCTGCTGGGCCTTTCAGTTCCACAAACAAAGGCCATGTAACCAAAAAAATTTCATACCAGAGACTTAAGAGAGAGAAGGAGAGAGAGAGAGAGGTGAGAAATTGAAAATGGTATTGCATGAATGGACTACTAAACTAAACCTAATGTAATGGTATGGTATGGGTTCTCTGCAAAAAAGCATGTGCTCAACTGAGAAAAAAGCTAGCAGCATGCACAGGTTGATTAATGTTTAGCTTTGGGAGCTAGGAGTAAATAATATGTACTTATATAGTTTATATTGTATCCTCTGCTGACGTGTAATTAATTTGAGAAGATATTTGTTGAGTTATTTTTATTCATTTATCTTATCAGTTGCACCAAGTCCCAAGAATCAAGATGTAGCGCTTCCTAAGTTCCTATTCATGTATGTATCTTTTCAGGCTTGGTTCTTCTCAGTTTATTTTTTCTCTTTTAATGGAAACTTACTGTTAAGTGCCTTGCAATAATATTAGTACAATATATCATAGTTTTGTATGCTTCTCGTTATATATAATGACACTTCATATGATACATGGACGGAGTCAGAAATTTTTTTAACAGAGTTAGATATCAATATATCATACCAAGCAATAATATTAGTGCAATAATCACATCAAAATTATCAGTTGTAATATATTATGGGGTCAAGAGTGAAACAATTTTCCTATTTTTATGGAGTTCAAATTGAAGTTTTCTAAGGAAGACACAAATATAACATTACAAATATCATAAGTACATACATAATTAAAAAAAAAAAAAGAAGGGGAAAATTGACCTTCATTTTTTCATTACTAGATCTGCCTGTAATATGATATGTAAATGATTTTGCTATCATTCGTGCATTGATAGAAAGGATGTGATGAATCTTTATTCCCTGTATGTTTTTATGTTTTTAAATGAAAAAGAAGAACTTCATTATTTTAGTTTGTGTCGACAAATGAATTAGATCAACTCGATATAGATTGTAATAAGTGTTTTATATAAATTTGATCTGTTTGTTTTAATTCGATCTATCAGACATGAATAATAGAGTTATATTTTTTTTCTTTAGAAAAGTAGGTTGTGCCAATATGGGCTGAGCCCTTGGATAAAAAATTAGTGGTTCTAAATTAATAAAAAGAGATTAAGAAAACAACTTATGTTGTGTAATATGATATAGTGAGTCAATAAAAAATATATTTTAAAAAATATGTTCCCAAAGATTTTCTTCTAAAGTATAAGTTATTACAGCGTCATAAAAATTAACTAATCATTTGATTTAGCACCAATATATTTACATTTTTTTTATATTTAGAGATAAGATTGCAATGTACATTTTGTTACGTCTTCCGCAACATTTTAATTATGTATTGTATTTAATTTTTCATGGTTTTTAAAAATAAATTTGACCGATTATATTCTTAAGTTCATTTTATCAAAAAAGATTTACTACATTTTAAATAAGATTGACATTAGTTTGAAATATTCATTCAAAAAAAAATCTTTATTGCGGGTATTTAATTTCAATCAAAGATATTTTATAAATCTCTACAATTGAAGTGAAAAACATTTCTATGAGAATCTGCTAATCATTTTTTTTAACTTGTGGGGACCTCCACAAATGACGTGGAGTTACTTATTACTTTATTACTTTATGTGATGGTGCCATGAAGAGTTACTTATTACTTTATAATTTATATTTATTGTTTTTATAACGCCCCCATTAAATATCAGTCATTAACTCATCGTATAACTAATTATATACTTGTCATTGATTTTAGTTTATTACGTAATAAATGAGTAAATGACAATATTTTTAGTCATGTAACTTATGTTGCATTTTATTATTGTTCTATTATCTTCAATGACAGAAATAAGAACTTAATTATATGCGACAAAACAAAACACGACACAACTATCCTTATACAGAATTAAAAGTTTTTCGTCTCGTTGTATTTGGTGACTCAACACACGCTGTTTACAATGTGTGAGTTACAGAAGATCCGAAGAAGATACGTCAGCTGCAATTAATACATATCAGAAATGCTAAGATTCCCCATTTATTTCTGTGACTAATTTGAATAGCTTATTTATTCAATATTATTATATTAAATCAATTCTGAAAACAAAACAAAATTATTGAGCCTATGTCCCTATTGATAGTACTGTTAAAGGGTAATTAATGTCTTCAATTTTACAGTTATTCTCATCTCAAATTGGAGGTAATATTTTTTCTTCTTTTATTTGGATTCTCCAATTGAAAAAAAAAAAACAAATAGATTTCATGATACCATCAATAGTGCAATCTGATGCGTTGGTTTTAGATTTGACAGTCCAAATTGAAAAAGGATGATACCAGAAATTAACAGACATGTAATTAATTCCAATTTTCACTGTTGCCTATATTTCAATTCATTTTTATTTAGTTTAATGAACAAAAGTTTTTTAGATAATTTATTGTACAAAAGTTATATCAATTTGCTAAGTATTTAATTTGATTTAGTTACGGATACTATAATTAATCCTTTGTTTTTACAATATATAGTTGTTCCTAGGGATCTTTGATTTATTTTTATTTAAGTTGAGAGATATCCCCGTATTTTCTTCAAGAAAATGTTGTTGTTGTTGCTTAATTAAAAAGAACAAGTAGAATGCCTCTCAAAATTTGTTAAGTTGTATTAAATTATTTTATTACATTTTGAATTTCAACAAGCATCATTGGGACTTTCAAAAGAGTTTTAATTCTTGGAAGGGATCGCTTAACGATGAATATTGAGTTTTCAAATAAATTTTAAAAAAAACTTAAAAAATAGAAAAACTTTTATAGACATATTTTTTTATTCATTATATATATTAGCATTCATATTTTTTTAGGAAAAATCGAATACCTACCCCTCAAAAATTATCTAATGGAATATTTACCACTGTAAACTTAAAATTTGAATATTTATCTATGAAAACAACAAAACTTTAGATATTTATCCATAACAAATTATATGCACACAAAATAAAAATTAAAAACGATTTTAAATTATAATATGACAAAAATGCCCTTCTCACGCCTATCTCTCCCGTAATAATTTATGAGAGATTGAACATATGCTTCTTATAATATTAAAAAAATAATTCTAATTTTATGTCATTAAGATCAGTTTCATGCTTGTAAGATTGTCTAATTTATTTTTTTTATTATCAGACGATAAATGTTCTCCTATGCACGATTAAGATAAAATGACGAGAAGGATAAAATTATCATATATTAATTTTAATCAATTTTAAGATTTCATTTATTTACAGAAATATCCTAAATGTCAATATTTTCATACACAAAAATCCAAAATTTAAAGTTTAAAGGGATAAATATCCAAATAGACAATTTTTATGGGTATATATCTGATTTTCTCTTTTTTTAAATATGAAGAGCGCCTCCACCACTATTTATGTTACCTTTCCTATTTCTCTCAATACAAAAAAAGAAAACAAATGAGTTCCTTTCAAAAGACTGGGCCCCACCATCTTCCCATCAGAAAGTCAATTGTACTCTTTGCTCTCTTTCTTTATGCTAAGAAAAAGAAAAAGAAAAAGAAAAAGAGATTAATGGTACTAGAGAACATAAAACTTAATTAGTTACTGTCACATGGCAGGTGCAAAGTTTTGAATTTAGTACTACTATTACTATAATTGAAAATACAAATTGCTCTAGAGAAATTTAAATTTACATGGGTATTTTTTTTTTTTGATAAAAGTATGAGGGTTTAGTCCGAAATTTATCAAATTGACATACTCAATTAAGGTAATTAAGTTTTAGAACCTTTAAAAAAGAAATCAAATCATAGGATCAACTATTGTTTATTGCAAAATTTAATCGTATGGCTAAAAATTAATTTTCTTTTTATTAAAAAATTTTAGTCAATGTTAGCAAAATACTAAATTCATTGTATGAAATTAATTATTTTATTGTGTAATTATCCATTGAGTACAATTTATATATACTTTTAATAATACATTCCATTTGATAACAATATTTATTTGTGATAATGTGGCAAAGAAGTACACTTATCTTTTTTTCAAAAAAATAAATAAATAAATAATTGCTACAACATCATATCATCATTTTTGTGGCACTGAAATTATCAAAATCAGTAATTAAATTATCACCCCTAAAAAATATAAAAAAAATATCAACTTTTTACAAGCCAAGAATTATGTACATCGATTTGAGTAAATATTCTCTCGAACTCGAAACCGTCATGTCATGTCTGGACCACACACACAAAAAAAAAAAAAAAAAAAGTGTAGAAAAGAGTCCAAAACAAAATCCAAACATGATACATTGAGAAACCAAATCTCAACTTAAAATCCGGACCACATAGGATTAGTGAGAATAGCAATTTGTGGCGCCTAAACACCTCTTCAAAAGATAAGGTTTTTAGCACACAGATAAGGAAGGCATTTGAGTTTTATTTGCACCTTTCTAAACCAATGGAGAGGTTGCAATTATCTAATTTGGGACCATTTTATCTCCTCTAATTAGCAATCATGATTCCATTTTATCTCTTGGGGTTGTAATTTGGGGTGTAGATTTGTGACCTTTTGTTTTATGGCCTGCCTTTTTATATTAGGGAAATTAATTATGGAAGGATCTTTAAAAAAGATGTGGCAGTCTTTTTACAGATCTTAAAGAAAAGTTAAATTGTACTTTCATATTGTTAATAATGTTATTTTATTGGTATTACTTTTAGCATTATTTGTTATTAATTAATTGAGTAGGTTGGTGTGAATTCAGATTTTTAATGAGGAATCAATTATAATTATTGATTTCAATTTGATTTCTTCGTCTATAATATAAATTCTGATCTTTGATGATAAATTAGGTTAATCGACTTATTTGGCCACTCCGAATTTTATTCTTACAACTTAATTTAGGAAGATTTTTAAGGCATATTTGTTAATGTGCATAGCATCTGTTTTTCCAAAAAAAAAAAGGAAATTTGATTAAGTTCTATCATTTACGGAAAAAATATTTTGTTTGTTCAATAATGTATTTTAGCGATATAAACGGAACTTCTTATATGTCTATTTTTAAAAAATTACATTAATATTTCTGGTTTTTATTTTTTATTTTGAGAATGTTATGTTTTTTTTCAAAATGTTTTGAAATTTTTAATTAAATACATATGTTGAAAAAGTATTGAACAAAATGATTTACAAGTACGAGTTAGAGAGCGTATATTATTATTCTAAAAACGAGTTGAAAATAGAGAAATATAAAAATCAAATAAACACTGATATGTACAAAATGTCATTTTTTTTTATGGCAATTCAATCCTTGTAAGTCAACAAACTTGTATCTTCAAAAAAAAATAATAATAATAAAGAAAAGAAAGTTATGGTCTTTCTTCATAAAAGTCAGGATTAAAAGTACGGATATATCATTATTAATATCGTCATCGATTAGGCTCTGAAATATATATTAAAATAGTTATTATGCATCTCCATTTATATACTCATAAAAATTAAATTTATTTATCATATTAACAATTTAATTAGTGATTTTTTCATCAATTTTAGAAATTTTTCGCCGTACAATTTCAATTTCATTGACGTGGGCAAATATTAATTTTCAGAATCAGCAAAAAGCAAATTCTTTTGCAATAAAAAAATTTTGAATTAGTACTTGACATTTTGATAATTGAAATTGTATATAATAAATCTCTATTTATAATTTTTTTTACAAGTGGGATAAAATTCTATCATAAAATTCAAACAGTTTCTCCTCTTATAAATTATTAGAAGCCATAATTCCCAATTTAACATGTAAAAAGTGTGATTATGATTCACTAATTATATCGCATAACTCAACACCTTGTGGGGGTTTCATATATCACAATTTTTTTGTTAATGATGATTTGAGGTGATATATGTAAATCATATTTGTGTTGAAATTACATGTCATGTTATTGTTGGGTATTAGACATATATATATATATATATTTTGATAAAGACAGTGATCAAATCTTTCAATTTCAAATATTCATAAAGAAATTTTTTATCATATTTCGAACATACAACCCCTCACAATTATTAGTTTCGTAAATTGAATTAAATTTGTTAATTTCAAGTCAAATTTTAAATACTTTAAAGATTTTTCAAACAATTATGATTATTATAAATGTGCAAAGTGGATCAAACATTAATACAATTACCACTATATTAATAATAGCTCAATGCATAAACATTTAGATTTTTTTTAAAATAATATGATTTCAATTTACCAGTTTACATGGAAATAGCAACAATACAACTTCTAATTTGAGAGCTTCCCCTAATTACTGGTGGAGCCAAAATATAGTTGAAAATTTAAAAATAATTAAGTCTATAAATTGCTAAATAAAATAAAATAAATGAATATTTGAAAAAATTAAACATTGATTTGAAGAATTTTTGTTGGTACATTCATCATGCTAGCACTTCAAAAAGATGTTAATGATTGCATGTTGTATAAAAAAAATCAAAATATATTTGTGAGTTTATTAGTATTATATTTAAAGAAGTATTTTTTTTCTATATGTTGTACTATATTTATCACGATATTTTCTGAAAAATATTTCAACTTGTGCATCTTTCATAGCACATAAATGAGAGAATCCGAATTTGATTGTAATAATAAATGAGAGAATCTGAATTTTGAAATATATATCATTTTCTTTTGTGCATAAAAAAATATTTAATTTCTTCTTGAAACTTTTATTGAAGATATGCTCTACTTATGCTTTTGCATCCACAAAAATTTTAATATATATTGTTTAGTTACTATGGCATATTACGATATAAATATTACCTTAGCAACGCGTATTGATTGATCAATCAATGAAAAAAAATGTAACGGTTATTTATTTTGACCCACCTAACTGTCAAATCAAATGAAAATTGATTATTACATGCAACGGTTGGGTGACCCACATTTGCATAAATACATCAAATTATTTACTTACTCATGCTGACAGTAATAAAAAAAATAATAAGAAAGTTAATGATCATTTAATAAAAATATTAAATTTTTTTATGAAAATCCAATATATTAATATTTCATTAAATTTTTGTAACAAATATTTCATCAGTGAGGGCAGCTTAAAAAAAACTTTAAAAAAATAATGAAGTTCAATATTTATTTAATTTGAAGGGACTTTTGAAATCTAATTAAGCTTGATTTGGTTTTGAAAAAAAGAAAGCTAGTGGAGAAGAAATGTGATATATCAAAAAGGACTATTATCAAAATATGATTTTCTATGGTGCACTTGTTCTATTATCAAAATATTTTTTAAAATAAATTGTTAAAATTAGAGAAATATAAATAATTGTAAAAATATATTTAAGTTTCAAAATAATTACAAAATTATGTTGTGGTCATGAAATATTTGAAAAATATACCTCTAGGAAATAGTTTTGACATAAAATATAAAACATGCTTGGTTTTAAAAAACGAGAGATTATTCTTGCATCTCATATTCTGCATTCTTTATGTACACATACAAAATATTTATACTAAACAACTAATTCATTTATAATTTATAATTATTATAGAAAATATTTATCATTTTTTTGAAAGATTTAGAAATTTTTAATTTAAAAATTTTGTTGTATAAATAAAAATATAATTCGCAAAATTTATAATGCTAATAACTTAAAGTATAAATAATTTTAGATATAAATACACTCTGAAAAAAAATATTGATTTATCTGAGATGCAATTATCAATTTTTTTAAAATACTATAAAATTATTTTCGACTTCAACATTTTGACTTATCCTCCTCAGACATTCCCAATTTCCCATTACAACTAATGTAAATAATCAAGAATTCCCTTACCACAAAAAAAAAATGTAAAATGAACATGTGGTGAATTAAATATCTTTTTGAAACATAGAAGTAGGGTTTTAAAATTTTGCTTGCCGTGTTATAGAAGTAGGGCTCTAAAATTTTGCACGCCGTGTCAAAACACGGCGTGCCATGGCGTGGTACGAGAGTTTTTTTTTTCTGGCGTGCGTGTCATGCCATGTCAAAAATGGGTAGAGGACGGCATGACACGGATAAGGCACGGTACGGTTAAGGCACGTTGTGCTATACGTGTCTTAACCGTGCTAATCGTGTGTAGCAGAAAAAAAATTCGAAAAAATCAGAAAAAAAAATATAGAAAACTCAAAAATTTTAAATTTATTTGCTGCTAAAAAAATTTAAATGAATAATTGGAAAAAATAATATTTTTGTAAAAATTGCAAAAAAAAATTAGAAAAATCCAAATTTTTTTAAAAAAATGCGAAAAATATTTTTAAAAAATTCAAAACTTATTTTAAAAAATTAAAAAAATCCCGCCAGTAAATTACAAAATCAACCGTCCGATCAATATCCCACGACCTACAATCTGTGCATATTATGCCTATCCGTGCTAAACGTACCTACCTGTTTCTACCCGTGCCTATTTGTACTTATCCATGCCTAACCGTACTTATCTGTGCTTATCCGTGCCTACGCGTGTTTCCATGCCGTGTATATGCGTTTCTCGTGCCGTATAGTCTCCCTTATCCTTGCGTACCGTGCTATGTCTATAGTTAGAAAAATCGGACATGGTATGTATTGACATGCCATGCCGTATCATACTGTACCGCCTCTGACGTGTGTCGTATCGTGCCATATCTTAACTCGATGTGTTATTTTTAATTCACTACAAGCTTCATATATAAAAAAAAACATAACGAGGATCTTTTTGTATTTGCCGAGAATACAAATTGATATTTTATGAAATCTTTGTGGGGGAGAACAGAAACAGAGACACCACAAACCTTCCATTTTTATTCTAATTTTAGTTTTCTTAAACTGACCTTTTTCCAATCGGGATCCCCAATCCCTCCAATACATATAATTAAATACACAATTTAATATACATCTAAAAAGGCCAAATACTTATTAAATTCAAGCGTGCCATGTTGTACCCATTGATTTAGTAAAACTGCTGACACCTGCATTTGAAAAAGAAACAAAGAATACATGCATTTGGCCTTAAATTTGAAGAACCGAAACAGAATTAGTTGACAGATTGTAGAGTACAAGGACCAAAGACCCACTAAGGTCCTGCCTCACCTACAATTATTTATGCTGAAATGCAAATATTTATATGTAGAATGGATGATTAATTTTCTATTTAGATGTTCGTTCCTATGTATAAAATGTAAATTATGAAATATGATGTATTTTGTTATAGTTTTGCGGCAAAATTAAATGTTTTCGGAACTTGCAAGAATAATTTAAGAACGGAATGATCGAAATTAATTTTAGATATATGGTATAGAGAATAAATTTTATTTTGCACCATTAATGTTCATCAGTTGGTACTTTGGTGGTTTGAGAATTTAATAACATCCACTTTTGAATATAGCGCTAATTTTCTTTTTATTCTTTGAAAAGAAGTTTTTGTCAATTATAAAGCATAAAATCCAAAGGAATCATTCCAGACGTATACAATATCACCAAATTGTAGAGCAGCGATGGCAGGCAGTGCTTGGATAGATAGATAGATAAACACGGAGAGAACGGAAAATGAGAGAGGAAACAAAAGGCAGCGTTTTATGAGACGATGAGATGAGATGAGATGAGATGAGATGAGATGACGCATGAGACGGCGTTTCTTTCGAACGGAACAACTTCACTCGCTTTAAATGGTCAATTAGGTTTTTTATTTTTCAAGTGGTCAAAGAAACAGTGGTACATGGGTCAATCCTAGCTAGCTATACCTAATACCTTCTTCCGTGGTGCTGTCTTTTATTACAGTACTGGTGTCACATCCTTTTTTCACAAGCTGTTCTACCTCTTGGGAATATATATATATATATATATATATATATATATATATGTATGTATGTATTTTTTTGTTTTTGTTTTTGTTTTTTTTTTTTTTTTGGGGGGGGGGGGGGGGGGCGGGTTGCAAAATATTTTAGGGTTTTCTTTTTTCTTTTTAAATCGAATATATATGTATGTATGTATTTTTTTGGTTGTGTGTGTGTGGAAGGGGGGGGGGGGGGGGTATTACAAAATATTTTAGGATTTTTTTTCTTTTTTCTTTTTAAATTGAATGCCCATTTTAGGTTTATTAAGTGATGTTTTTTCATAACCTTCAAAGAAAAAAAGTAATGTTTGTTGGTTGTAACTCGCTAGAACTAGAACAGTATGAGAAACTGTAAGCTCTGAAGTAAAGTAAAATCAAGTAAGATTGTTTTTTTTAAATAAAAATGAGGGTTGTGTTGTTCAAATTTAAAATATTAAATAAAATTTGGAAGTATTTAAAAAAAATTGAAAAAAAATCAGACTCCTCATTTACTGGTATCCTAAATACATTTAACTGAAAGAACCTTTGGTCCAAATAATTATCGATTCCTAAGAACTGTTTAAAGGTGTAATTAGAAATCAAAATCTTCTGACAGTTTTATTTATGATTTGTCATTTTTATTTTTTGCACGGGATATATATTTTGTTGGTTTTGTATAAGATTTCTTCTAATGCGATAACACGAAAATTATTTTGTCTTGAAAATCTTAATTTTTTTTTTGGCTTAACAAAAATATATCCAAACTACAAGATGATAAGTTTGTTGGTATGTGTTATATGACATCTTACCAATCAAATAATTTTGTATTATTCAACTCTTTACAAAAGTTTGCCAAACTTATCGTTGAAGAATTCAAATTAGTTTAGTGGACGAGAAAATTAACTAATATAAATATAAATACATCTTTTATCTGATTGTCGTCAACTTTCTTATTAGATATTAATTATGTATATAACAATCAAATTGGTAAGTTTTATACTCCTGACATTTTTTTTACCACCTCATATGTGACTATTTTTTTTTTCATGAGTGTTTATTTTGATTTCGACGAGCATTTAGTTTCAGAGGATAACAATACTCAAAGCTTATTTTAAACAGAATTAAAATAGTTTTTTAACAAGACTCAAAGCTCATTTTAAACAGAATTAAAATAGTTTTTTTTTACTCTACGGTCCGAACATAAATGCATTTTAGTGTAATTAATTAAAATTTCTGGCATAGTCAAACATGCATGTGTTATATGGTGCGAATGAAGTTTAAGTTCGACAAAGACAGAGAATATAACTTTTGTGTTTAACAAATGAATCAAAGATAAATAAAAAAAGATATACAAAACCACTTAAAAAAATGTTATTTGTTAGTAGTAAAATAAGTAAATGTATCATTGAATTAAAAAGTCACAAGTGTAATTTATGTGTTTTGCTACAAAGTAAATTAGTTAGCATAAAAAAATTTTAAAGTTAAGAAATTCAATGTTTCAATTTTACTCCGTCCATGAGGGTGCCTCATATTTATTTCATCTTAAAGCATCTTAAATTATTTTCCTTTGCTACATTAAATATTTCTAGTTACATAAATGACTTTTAATTCATAAAAAGAGAAATATTTATTTGAAGAAAAAGTTTAAATTTTTTAAAAATAAACAACTTGTATAAAAAGAATTTGCATTTAACAAAATTTTAACACAAATAAATAGTTCCGTTGAGAATAATGAAATTATTTATAATGAAAATTAACATAAAAAGAGTGAAAATTTAAGCAAGGAAAATGTTATGGAGATACCATTATTGATATCGTCGTCGATATGAGATTTATTTATATATATTAAATGAGTTATTATACATGCTAATGGTCTTATTATGAACAATATTTCTATTATTTAACTTAAATATCATTAATATGCATAATAACTCTTTTAAATTGTATAATGATAGTACTGTACAAAATGAGTTATCATAATAAAATCATTAATATGCATAATAATTCATTTGAGTTACATAATGATAATATTGTACAAAATGAATTTGTATAATAAAATTATTAATATGCATACTAACTAATTTAATGTATATAATTAAGTCCTTATCGATCACGGTATCACCATCTATATCAGTGTATTAACTCCCTTTCAGCAAAGGAAAACAAAAGGTATTGTCTTATTTTAGGTATTTTGTTGCACCATAAACATATGAATTACACTTTTATTTTAAATGGAGAGAGAACAATGTAAACATATGAAGTGAATGATGGAGATAAATATTGAGAGAAACTTAATCAAACAATTGAGAACATAAATGACTGATATAGCATGACAAAAAATGTTGGAAACTCAACAGTCTTTATGAATTTACAATTTGCGAAAAAGAATTTTTACATCCCTAATTTATATCCGAAAGTATTTATATCACAAAAGAAAAAAGAATTCTTGCATCTTGAATTTATATCTGAAAGTATTTATATTTAGTAGTAAAATGTTTATATCTGAGTTCATTAATGTTTATATCTAATATGTGAATTGTTCATGACGTTTTTTGTTCTCCCTATGAGAAATGTTAAGTAAAGTATTTTATCATACAAAAGTATCAATGCGTATAAATGCAAAGAAGAGATACTAATAAAGTGCAATTATCACCTATCATTTGCTAAACAGACACTAACTCTTTAAACATAATTTTTGACACGTTTATACTTAACTCGATTAAACTGATAGTCAAAATTAATTTTCTCTACTTTGCATAAATAAATTTTATTTATTTTTTTTGATAAATTTCATTTATTGTAAATCCGTGTGTAACAGTTGTATTCTTTGCCTATGACCACCCAGAAAAATAGTTCTCTAAATAAATATAATGGTCAAAATAGACCGTATTTATTGTTATTATAATATTATGAATTATCATAAAATCAGAACGATTTAAATTTTACTAGATATAATTGAAATTTTTTAATAATTAATTTATTAATCCTATTTATCATTGATTTAATATCAGTAAAATGTCATAAAAAATTATAACAGCATCTATAAATTCGCAGTCAAACCGCAAAAAATTTTAAAATCCTTCATATTTAGCAAAATTGCACATTATTGACCCTTGATAATTAAATAATTTAGAAAAGTTATTGTAGCATTTCAATGCATGTTGACGCTTGGCCAGCGTCACAACTTGTCGGAAGTCTCGGAAGTACTTCTACATGTATATATTTAATGAGAATTCTCTCTCTCTCTCTCTCTCCTCCTTTTTTTGTTCTCTCTATTAAAAATTATTTACTGTGATTTGGTTTCTCTTCTCCCTAAGTAACTTCCCAACATTATTAATAATTAATTTGTGTTTGCATTTCTTGCTTGTTTTGTTCCCTATGCTCCGAGCGCCGAGGATAGGTTGATTCATAGGCGTGTAAGCCTTGTACAAAATCTAACCGGTCTTTTTCTTTTCTTTTTCTTCTCTCTTTAGGTTTTTATTTTTTTAATGTGTTCTGCCCTTTTTGACGCGCATGGACCCGTCAAAACAGACCGTAAAAAATGGAAAACAAACTGATGAAATGAGCAATGCTGACATGGGAAATGTTTGTTTTCTTCTCCTTTTTTTACTCCTCTCTCTGTTGCCCCGGTCATTTCGTTTTGACGCGACGCTTTTACTATTCACCACGGGTAAATGGAAAGTGAAACAACCCCCCCCCCGATAATTACCCAAACCACATCTGGGTTTAATTTAATTTACTGAGTTGACCGGCTATACCCGGTGGCCCTGGGCGGTGTTGACCGGGAAATGCGAAGATAGCGACAAGAGAGCGAGTTACTGAGGTGTATGTTTGTATAGCAACTAGCAAGCAAAGAGAGCCGCTTTCAGAAAAGATTGTATAATAATAATAATAATAATAATAATAATAGTCTCTATTCTGTGTCTATCAATCTATCCGTCTATCAGCGCTGTTAAGAGAGAGTAGGAGAGTGGTAGTAGTAATAGTAGTGTGTGAAAGAGAGAGCGTTTATATCAGCGCTAATAAACCCTCTCAAGAGAGCGGTGCGTCAAAAAATTGATGCTCTCTCTGTCTCTCTGTCTCTCTCTCTCTGTGTCCGTCTTTCTTTCTCTTTCTCTTATCCCCATGACCCATCTCTTAACTCCTCAAGCTTAGCTTAGCACTAAGAAATCCAGATCAATAATCAATCCCCAGGGAGTAGAGAGCAAACCAACCAAAAAAGAAAGGGAAGAAAACACTCTCTTCTTCTCTCCACTGCCTCCCCAGTTCCAAGCCCTGATCAGATTACATGCTCCATGGATTTCGACGATCACGATGAAGGCGAGGAGGAGGAAGAGGAAGAGATGAGTGTCCCTCCAGTGGGACCCGGCTACCAGCTTCCTCCAATCATGCCGAATTCCTCCGGTCCCAAACCTCTCAACTCGGCACCGGGACCTGAACTGGGTCCCGGTTCAGGGCCTCGTAAGGCGCCTACCGGAAGCAGCGGCGGAGGCCGCTACCGTGAATGCTTAAAAAATCATGCTGTTGGGATTGGTGGGCATGCGGTCGACGGATGCGGAGAGTTCATGGCAGCTGGAGAGGAGGGCACCATCGATGCCCTCCGCTGCGCCGCATGCAACTGTCACCGTAATTTCCACCGCAAAGAGTCCGATGGCACGGGTGGTCCCAGTCCCAGTTCTGTTCCCCCAGGAGCAATTGTGGACCCGTCTACCACATATCACCAACCCCACCCGCAGTTCTCGCCATACTATCGAACACCGGCAGGATACTTACACCATCACCACATGGCTGCGGCAGCTGCAGCTGCCGCCGCTGCACATAGACCAGTGCCGCTAGCCTTGCCGTCTACTTCTGGAGGTGGGGGGCATAGCCGGGATGAAGGGGAAGATGTTTCGCATCCGATGGGTATGATGGGGTTGGGAGGCAGCGGGAGTGGCGGAATGATGATGGGGATTGGAGCATCAGGGTCCGGGTCCGGGTCGGGATCCGGAAAGAAGCGGTTCAGGACCAAGTTTACTCAGGAGCAGAAGGATAAGATGTTGGCGTTTGCGGAGAAGGTCGGGTGGCGGATCCAGAAGCATGATGAGCAAGCTGTGCAGCAGTTCTGCAACGAGATATCGGTGAAGCGGCATGTGCTCAAGGTCTGGATGCACAACAACAAGCACACTCTTGGTAAGAAACCCTAGCTTGACGGATTAATTGGAGAGAAGAGAGAGCTTAGCTTAGGTTAGCTAGGGTTTCTTTGATGTTTGTTTCTCTTTGTTTATCATCTCTATCTGTCTGGTTAGGCTAGTTTTCTCCCCCCTTTTTTTTTCTTTTTTTTAATGTTGCCTTTTTTTTTTTACTTTGGGTCTTACTTTTTAGTTTTTTAGGTTGGTTTTTCTCCTTATTTTATTCATGTTGGTTGCAGGGTGGAATTTGAGGTGTTTAACTTGAAATGTGTTATTTGATGTTGGTTGGAAGGGAACCATATTAGGCCATTGCTAATTTTACCTCATTTTAGACAAATTTAGTGTTATTGGACATTCTATTTGAAACATTGGTAAAGGAATGGTCGAAAATTAAATTAACAAGGTATCATGAGAAAGAGAGAGATAGATGTGTACGAAGGAAAATTAATTAATTAACACTGTTGTATTCTCCTCCTCTTTTGTAGTTCTTTTTTTGTTTTCTTCTTAATTTGCTTGTTGTTGCTACTCCTCCTATGCCTACCTAGTGTGTTCAGATTTCTCATGCTCATGCATGTATTGTATATTTCCTTAAGAACTGTAAAATTGATTATTTTCTGACTAGTCTCCATTAAATCCGATTAACTGACCTCCACAAAATTCAATGCTACACATGTGCATACAACATCCATTTCATTTAATAATTTCCGAGGAGTTATTGACCCCCCCCCCCCCCCCCCCTCCCTCCTCCTCTCTTTTCATTCCTTCTCCCTTCTGCCTATTAGATATGTACCAAAGCTAGATAGGAAATAGGCTGGAATCAATTCAAGTTCTCTCTCTCTCAGTACAGAGAAACTATAGTTGCATTATGTGACCTCCTTTCTCTGGTTTAATTCACTTGGGGTTGCTTTTAATGGTCACTGATGTTTAGCCAATGCTAATAGCAATGGCAGAGAGAGATCATCACGAGACCAAAACACCCCCTTCCCTTCTCTCTCTATTATACAATACAGCTAAGCACTAAGTTAGAATCGCCTTGTTGGTGTGCATTTATGACTGCTATTGTGTCAGCTAGCAAAACCCCTCCATTAATACCCCGATGATGATACCAGCATCTGTTACGAGCTTTGTCTACATCGTCAATCTCTTGTCTTTGCCCCCACGCTTTCCCATGCACAGTGCCCACAGACACAAACCCCACCACACAGCGCTTTTCTCTGAGCATATATGAAGACACCAACATGAACATGGCCTCCTGTTTTTGTATCAGTTCTGCTCTCTCTCTCTTCTATCTATCCCTGGTTCGTCTACCCCATTAAATTTTTTCTTCTCTCCTGGTTCTTCTCTTTCTTTCTTTCTTTCTTTCCATATTGCTGCTTCGTTCTTTAATTTTCCTTCTCTTGTGCAAACTCCATGCATGTCAGCATATGCTGATGAGGGTACCTTTAATGGCCGTTGCGCTTATGTAAGAAAGGTGAGAGATTTTCAGGAGATCTGGTATAGTGTTTATTACCAGAGCGTGGTCCAGTGTGCACACGTAGGCAGAGAGGAAGAATTAATTAGCTCTTGTTTGTCTTGTTCCTTGAAGTATGATATATGGTTGTTGATGAGATTATATATATATGTGGTGAATCTTCTTCCCTCTTTCAATGTTTGTTTTAGCCATTCTTCAAAGAAAAAAAAAGAATGTTTCTTTTACTTCATTTGGGAGGTTTTTGAATTGTTGTTCTTTTATTTTTTTTTCAAGTAGATCTACATATATATTAGTGTTTCAGTGGAGTTTTATCATTTGACTAATTTCAACTTAATTTAAGATTAGTTGGGTCAAACTAAAGACTCATAAGGAGTATTAACTGGAGAATGTTAGCGATTGTCAAGCTTTATTTTTTCCAAAAATTTTGATTTTTGATTATATTCCAAAATCGGAATAGAGTCGGAATAACGGCACGGGTTATACCTCTTGATACAAGGCATATAAGTACAAATTATATATTTTCTTACTTTGAAATTACTTTTTTTTTTTTCTGTTTCTTTCAGTTGTTGAAAATATTGGCATGGATTAATTTGATTATATAATTTCTCTTTGATAAATGCATGTAATGTCCAAAATAGTGCGAATGCCAATTAATATCATAGAATTCCATTTATGCATTAGATGCCTTATTCATTGGAGGATAAAATAGGAAAGAAAAATTGTGACAGCATACTACCAAAGAGTAAAAAAAAAATAAAAGTTGAGTAACTTGTGTACAACTATTTAATAACGACAAATACAAAAAATAAATTCTTACGTTTTAGCTAATTAACAAATAGAAAATAATACAAAAAAGAAAAAAAATTAATATGGTTTTGTTTATAATAGAATCAAATTAAAAATAGTATAGATAAAAAAAATGCAAGAAAAGAAAAAAAAATCATAGAATTGGTTAGAATTTGAAATTGACTTATTTGTAACATAAATATTATTTTATTATTATAATATACTCTGAGCATTTATTTTGTACAAATATATTTGAATTTTTTGGATCATATAAAATATAAGAAACTTTCTATTAATTGAATACACTAACCGAGTATCATGATTCTTATGGAGACGTGTTTTTTTTATTAAAATTCATGCTTATCTTTGGCAGTATGCAAAATAAAAAACTAGTTAGTATAATAAAAGAATAATGCAGAATATGTGATTAATTAGTGTAATAAAATAATAATCGTCACTAAAATAATGAAAAAAATGCTAAACTAACTATTAGGTTTCCTTTAATATAAAAAAATTTGGTTTATATCAACTTGTAGTAGTTCCCTATCCAAAAACCATTGATTTCTTTCAAAATCATTATTGATTTCCTCCAAAATCACAACTAATTTAGTCATAAAACAATAATAGTTATGCATTGATATGGAATTACGAATGTTGATATTACTATTTGAGAGTGTAAATAAACAACATATTATTTATTTTGATATGAGGGATTCTGTTATACAACTTATGGTGTGGAAATTAATATGAAACGAGCAATAGATGAATTAAGCATGCTTGAATTGTGAATCTGATTGAAAACATCTGATGCAGGTCATAAATAGAATATGAAGCTTTTTTATTTTTTGAGATAAGAGAATATGTTAATTCCATCATTTATTTTTTTTCAAGTATTTTTTATGAAATTTAAATTTGTATCTTTCCATAAAGATATGAGATTTATCACCATTGTGCCAGACACACGGTTCATAAAATATAATATGAAGCTTTAATAGGCAATAACATAGTCACATGTTCTTCAATTAATATACCATATATCAGTTAATTATATTTACAAATCAATTCCATACTCTCGCAGTCCTATAATAATCACTCTTGTGTTTATTTAAAGAGGAGTTCTCTAAACTAATCCTTGTTCTTTACTTGACCAAAATATACCATAAAAGATAACTTAGTACATAACATACAAGAAATTAAACTCAAATTATTTCCTTTTGGGTTGTCCATATATACTATTTCGCTCACGGTTTCATATAGCAGAATTGCATTGTTTCTTTACTTGGGCTAGCTCGATCTTTGTGCTATTTTCTACTTAATTGCTAAAAGGTTTTTAGGCGTATGGATCCAAGTAACAACTTAGAAGAGATGAATTTGGATTTAATTTAAGATGCTATTTTGCGTAAGGGATCTATATCCAAGAGTGCATTTTATGGTTTATTTTTTTTTGGAGAAGGGAATGAATCTTTCTCCCATGTCAAATTAGCAGTACATGGAAATAAAATTTTCAATGAATAACAAGATTCTTGTGTAGCAATAACAAAACTATATTATAATATTTTATACATATATCTGGACAGATTAATGCATGATATCTTTCACCGTTATTTCGTTTTATGACAATCTAATACGTCATGCATAAAAATGTAATTTCGTTTACATTATCAGAAAATGGGAGATTTTGCATGCATTAAAATAATTAAAGACTTAGTAATGATAATAATTAATGACGATGATGAGACGACTACAAATTCATTAGGTAACACATATTTTAGAAGTATTTCTCATAAACAATCAGTGCATTTTCGTAATTAAGTTCCTTATCCATGTATTTTTTTTGTATGAAATTGGTTTTGTACCACTTATATAAACATTTCATCCCTTAAGAGGGTTAATTACCCAACATACCCAGAAAATAATATCTATATCCTTCATTAATTGGAGAAATGGATAGAAATTAAATTCCAATTTTGACAACCATACATGCATCAGTTCAATTATGTACCACTCCTATAAAAAACCATACATGCATCAATTCCAATTTAGTCCAAAATAGTATATATGACTCTTTAATTCTCCTTTGCATGCATGTTTCCCCACTCCAGGGAAATTAATATGACAAAAACAAAACATATACGTCTACTTTACAAGAACTTGAGACAGCACTTACCACCTATGGATCCAACATGCTACATTTTTTGTGGGTCCTTGATATGATACAAATCAGTTTTTGAGTTGGAACTGATTGCATGATATGCCTACATCATGCCATCACCAAACCTAAAAATCCACTGTGTGGTCGCTATATATATATATATATATATATATATATCTATATGTATATATATTTCCCTAGAAAATATATCAAAAGAAAAGAAGAAGCTGTCTCCTACAAGGAGAGATGCTCCTTCTCATGGCCCCATTTGTGCTCTTGTCTTATATTGAATTTCATGCATGCATGAAAAAAAATAGATATAAAAAAAAAGAGATTAATTAATTGTGTTTTGTGTGAAATTGACTTTTGTGCATGCCCCAATTAAGTGTGTTTTTGTAATTGCATATATAATCATGCTTGCACTTGTACTGCTGGCACTGAAATGTCTATTTAAATCAACTGTACTGTCTGTAGCAATAATACACACCTCATGACAAGTCTCTGTTGTTGCTCTCATCTTCTCCTCTCTTTTTAGAAACATTTTAAAGGAGAAAAGCAAGCGAGGCTTTTATGAAAGGTTGTCTCGTTGAGTTCAGTTCAAATTTTGAACGAATAATTCAAGTCCATTTTGTAAGAAGGCCCATTTGGGTTAGGTTGAAATGGAAGAAATGGTTAAATGGGATATTGGGCCTATTTAAAAAAGAAATTTAATTGGGCTAAGATTTTAAGTTTCAACAGCTCCTTGGAAGATATCTCAACTTGTTTTTTTTTTGATATAAGGGCTCCTGTTAATTCTGATATTTATTCTTTTTTTAAATATTTTTTGTTTGACTTAAATTTATATTTTTTCGTAGAAAGACAAGATCTATCATCACTATTTTAGATCAGCGGTTCAAGATTTCAGCTTGTTATACATTGACTTCTATGAAGGTGTCTAGTTGACTTACAATCATTAATTCAGTCTGATTTTTTTGTCTTAAATATTTTGAAGGTCATAGGGTCAGTGGTAAAAATTATATTCAGATAAAATATGGATTCAAAAGAAATTAATCATTGAGCATTTTTAAGATGGAAAAAAAAGACAGATTTAACATTTTACTTGATATCTTTCTCAAAAAAATAAAAAAAACATTTTACTTGGGTATCTTTTTTCTTTTTTCATAATTGCAGCCTCAAGACATATCATCTCCTTCCTCAATTTTGTTTCTTTTGAAATCATTGCTCGCTTTCAAGATAAAAAGAAGACAAATTTAACGTACTACTTGATCCTTGATCTCCTTTTTTTCTTTCTTTTTTTCTAGTTTTAGTTTCAAGTATCATCTTCTTATCTAATTTGGTATGGTATTTTGCTTTCTTTTTATGGACTCAATCTATTTATCTTCAAAAGTACACTTGTTATAGATTGTTTGAAGTGCACAAACCAAACAAGTGAAGGGTCAAGGTTGCTTTTGGAAATAACGTACATTTGTAGAATTTATTATAACCTGCTTGTAATTTCCATAATTAAAAGTGTTATAAAAAATTATTTTGAAGAGAGAGAGAGAGAGACTGTTGATTGTGCTCAGAACATATGGTTATTATTGATGTCTTAGAATAAATGTAAATTGAGATCAAATCTAGGGGAATAACGTGAACAATATTGAGGGCTGGTGTTAATGGATACCTAATCAATTGATCTGATATGAAATGTATTATTGTATGAATGCCAAACATTTTTTTTTGGTATTGTTAGATAATATAATATTATTTTTCTTTCATTCAATGTAAGTTGGGCAATATTTTCCAATCTTTCAAAAAAAAAATTTTTAAAAAAGAGAAAGAGAGAAGTAATAGAACAAGCATAAAGGTACTAATATTAGAATGTAACATTGATTTCAAACAAATGTCAATTATATAATATCGAGAATTACAAATAGTAAAAGAATGTTAGCAAAAAAAAATTATATTTTGAATAAAGAATACAAAATATTTAATTTGTCCAAATTAATTTTATATTTAGATTGATAAGTTTATTAATTTTATAAATGAATAAAATTCCATTTCTTTTGTCAATAATGAATAATGACAAATTGTTCAAATGGTAATTACAAATTTTTATTTAAATTGGTTAGCTTTGCACCATCATCTGTATCTCTCAAACACCAATTTAAAATAATAAAAAAAAATATAATTCAATTTGAATGTGATATTTTTGTTAAAACAATTGATTTTCTCCAAAGTCACATTTACAAACCTTATAAATGAACATATCTAGCAATATATACTTTATTATTATTTTTTTGTTTAATCAAATGAATCATGAAACGGGAAATTGTTTTAAAGGGTGTAACAAAGTACAAGGTATTGGGCAAAGCTTCAAAATATTTATTGAGGATAAGGAAACAAGAAATGAGGAATAGATGGTTTAGCATGATATTTAGCAATGCCGTGAGAAGCACGTGCTATGGACAATACATACGAAAATTTATATATCCATTTTATGGAAGCTCTTGGTTGCAAACAAACTATTAGTAAAATATTATAATTTTTTATTCATGTATAGAGAAAATGATATAGATTACATCTAACGATTTGATTTTAACATCTTAATTTTAAAATTTGAGTTATTAGTAAATTAAAAAAAATGAAGGCATGTGAAGATATTAAAAATAGAGGTATTTGAACCTTTCTCTAAATAAATAAAAAAAAAAAAAAATAATCCTCCCTCCAGAAATGTTAATAATAGATAAATCAGTTTTTCAGAATTTTCAGACACTGGTACCAATCTGAGGACTCGTTTCACATTGACAGAAACTTCTTGTCGACGAATCAACTCTCTTGCTCTGTTTATATTCCTTCATCTCTTGAAGAACTTTAGATGCCCATTTAGAGAAGTAGGCCGTGTCATGTCCAATTTGGCGATCCTTGAAGTCGAAGAAACACTGCAACTTATCAGTAGGATGAGGGCACGGTGGGCCCTCAGGGTCCCGCCACACTCCCTGATGTCTCATCCCGGCCCAGTCAGAGAGCCACTTGTACACGTATTGCCCCACGCCGGCCAGATCCTCCCACCCCTTCGGGTAGAATTCCATGACGCTGCTATTTCTTTCCATGAACAAAATGTTCGTCATCTGGGCCCCGTGCGGGGTTACCAGTATGTCAGTCTGGCTCATCAACCTTACCTGCAAATTAATAAATGTAAATTACTATATTATATTCTTCCATAGAAAGTATATAGTATTTTTCTTATTTTGTTGTTGTGATGTATTATTTTTAGCTTAGGCATCAATGTTACAATTTGAACTTGTTCTAAGAGGGAAAATTCAGAGCGGAGGATTTTGGGCTTCTAATGTTTTTTCTAATTCTAAATGGGCTTTACTTTCCTCTAAAAGAAGTAACAATAGATTTTCATTTTTCAATTATTTATTACTTCTTGGAATCCCAACCAAGCATTAGTAACAGGGTGGTGACATGCTTTGTACATTTTTCTGACTTAATTCTTCTGTAATCAAATGGAGAATTAACTCCCTCATTGTCATTAAAAAGAATAAAATTAATGGTTAAAAATATAATCACAAACCTGGTCACAGAATGATAAGTTATCCGTCTTTTCCACCTTAACTCTGCAGTTTCCGGCCTTGCGACACTCTTCTTCGAACACACTCACCACGATCGACTCATTCTTAAACGACCTTGCACCTGTCCTTAGAAACAGCGTCATCTGTACATCCTTTTTATCTCTAATTTCCTTGATTTCAACCTTACAAAATTCTCTCGCCTTGCAACGGATCCTGTCATACACTTCCCGTACCCTCGCTTTGCTCATGGCACCGTGATTGTGTCTAAAGATCACTGCCTCCTCAAAGCATGCCGGGCCCTTTATCCCTTCAAAGGTTTCTATCTCTACCTTTCCTATAGCCACTTCTGCAACTGATTTGACCCATTTACCCATCTCGGCACGTAATTCGCCCCAGTGGAATAAGACCCATCTGGCAGGTGTGACACAACCTTTCCTCATGTTCCATCCAATGAATGGCACGATAGCATTGAGTCCATGCCACAGGTTGTTGTGGTCATAATATGTGTCCGAGATATATGTCAGACCGGGTAACAATGTGGCGCCATGCGGTAATGCCTCACGCCATGCGAACGAATAGAAGTTGTTGGTACCGGCATGACGGTCATGTGCAGATAAGCATAGTAACCGACCTTTCGATGAATTAGAAGGGAAATAAAGGTACTCTGATTCATTCAGTTCAAAAGTATCATTTACAGAGCTCATGAACCATGTGTGACCTGATTCCGGATGCTTGGAAAACCGCAAATCTTTTAGTGGGATGAAGGTGACCGAGTCACGAAGCATGGAGGTGAGATCCCGGTCGGAGAACTGTGACACCAAGAGAGGCCATGAGAACTGGAGAGGAGACTGGAGGGCCTTGTACTGGATGAAAATCAAGAGGGAGATGAATGATGTGACCAAGAAAAGAGAATGCTTCAGAGAAGAAATGTTTGGAAAAGACAAGGTTTTGTGGGCTGGTGTATGAATCTTAGAATGTTTCTCTTGAGGTATTGTTATGGCAGTGGAGCTCATGATCGATTTGGGAGCTTAATTTTACTTTTGAGTTCTGATTTGATGAAATTTCCTCTGGAGGTGGAGATAGAAAAGCTTGGTTGGAGGTCTCAGGTTTTGTTTCTCATCAATTGGATATGGTTTTAGTGGAGTTTGATCTGATTTTCTTGTTTGCTTTATGACTCGGTGATGATAGGATCACTAAGGCCAAGGTAACGAAACTTGGGTTTTCTTCATTTCTTTTTGGCGGTCAAAGAGTCAAGATCTTATGCGGCGGTCTTTTTGTGAAGGTACGCAACATTGTTTTATAACCATTAGATTTTATAATACTTTTAGTCATTTTATAACACTACCGTAAATAAAAATAAATATTCAACATTGATTTTGAAAAAAAATATATTTGAGAGTAAAATACTTGACTTTCTAGAAATTTAAAATTTTTTATCTCTTTACTCTTTTCTATCCCCTCTCGTCCGTGCATTTTTATTTGCAAATCTAAAATTCTGACAACAAAACCTAATAGTTAAATATATGTTCCAACCATTTTTGTCTGTATTTAATATTAGGTTAAGACATTTTTTAATACATCACTATTTATAAATTTTAAATTTTTTAAATGGAATAAATTACAAGATTGTCATTTAAATAATGATACCATATGATTGAAAATACTATTATAAATTAATTTGTGAATTTACAAAAAATGTATATTTGCTTTTACAAAGATTCACAAGGAGTGACAATTTTCTCATCTATCTTTTATTTTGTATGAATTAAGATCCATACAAGTTACTAGTTCCATTTAATTTAGTTTAATTTAATTCAATTTAAGTTAATGTAGGACTATTCAATATACTTTAAACACGTTTTCAAGCTACAAAGTGCTGGCTAAAATACTACACCCAGATATTTACAAATAAATAATCTAGAAGTAAAATACGAAATTTATAATTATAATCACTTATTAATTAAATCAACCACACCGACTATGACCACAGAAAAACCAGGCCCCAAACTTAGAAATGGGAAAGCCATACAAATACAACTTTGACCCACTGAGTCAACGGCTAAAGTTCAGTACACTTGCCTAATTTCATTAACTATTCCTTGAATAATAGGCAAAAAGACAACGGCAGGCTGGTATTGGTTAGGTCTAATTGCAAATAATCAAATTCGCAAGAATATTCAATCATTTTTTGGAGCTGATATATTACGATACCAATAATGTCAATAATGTTATTAAGATTGAATGGGTTATTATTTATGTTAGTGAATTTTTATGTCATTTATTTATATAATATTTTTATTATTTAATTTCTTTGAGTTATTATTTAGATTAATGGTATTTAAGTTAAATAATAAAGTATTATATAAAATAAGTTACATAATAAAACCGTTAATACAAATAATAACTCATTTTATATAAATAATTAAATCGATATTGATAGTAGTATTAACGATTTTATCTCCCAAATATTTTTCTTTTTTTCTTTTTATATATTTGTTCCGTTTTTATAAAAGAGATTTGATGTATGTTGGTATCAACGATGACTTGGTAATTATTCATTCTATTGATAATATTCAAACTAAAATTTAAATCTAAAATATAATATTATAGTATGGTCTGTATTAACTATATATCCAACATGTTATGTTTATAAAATATGGTGAGATTTGATATATATTGTATCGTACATTTTCAATTTCATATTTTCAAAATTAATGATATTTCATGTATCATTAAATTATATTTAGTTGTATGAAATTTGACTATTAATTTATCTAATGTCTAATACGATACTTATATATTTTATTAGTTTTAATTTGATTTGAATTATCTGAACATTTATTGTAAATATTGTCAAAATAATCATCGTAAAACAATTCATTCTCTTTATAAAAACAAAAAAAAAATAATTATTTTTTCTAAAATACTAGCAAGGCAAGGGAAAAATAATTATAAAATAAATAGATGGACAGTACACAAGTGCATTATCTACACCAAAGACATGATATATAAAACGGTTTCTCTGTTTTAATTTTTGCTTTCCTTTTTTTCAAGTTTCTTTCTTTGGTAGCTGAATATTATATAATAGTAGCTTGAAATTTTGTTATTATAAACAGTACAACATCTAGGCCCAATGGCCCATTTGGGATAACTTGTCTCCTCAATTTGGATCCAAAACTAGAGGGTTAATATAATGAAAAATATTACGGAGATATTATTATTGATATCGTTATCAATATATATTTTATTATATATGCTAATTAAATGAGTTATTATGTATGTTAATGACCTTATTTTTTACAGTACTTCTATTATTCAATTTAAATATTACTAATATGTATACTAATTTATTTAAGTTGAATAATAATAATATTACATAAAATGAGTTTAGATAATAAACATAACATACATAATATCTTATTTAACGTATATAATAAATTCCGTATTGATAACCATCATATATCAACTCTTTAATGTGATAACCATCATATATCAACTTCTTTCAGACCTCAATCATATATCAACTCCTTAATGTGATTTTCCATCATATATCGATAACCATCATATATCAACTCCTTTCAGACCTCAATCATATATCAACTCCTTAATGTGATTTTCCATCATATATCGATAACCATCATATATCAACTCCTTAATGTGATTTTCCATCATGGTGCTCCATTATTCTGCATCCGAAATTAATGTTTGATTTTGAAATGTTCCAAAACTTTCCAATTATCAGTGCCAGCCAAGAGTGTTCCTTTCAGACCTCAATCACAGTTCACAGATGAGGTGCAGAAACTTTCAAATAATATGATCTGCTTGTTTATTAGACAAACATAGGAAAAAAGCATAGAAGAAAGTGCGCAAGAGACGACAATGTGTGCTTCCTCCCAAAAGATATCTTTTTTGTTTGTTTGTTTGTTTCTTTTTTTTTTTGCTTGATGAAGGAAATAAGGAAGAAGCAAGATATGGCGCCTACACAGTGGAAACTTTTGAAAATAAACGAACCTTGGGATTATATATTCTTTTTTTTTTGGGCTCAATTTTCAACTTACGTTGCCATTTGCCAGTGTTAGTTAAATTGATAAAAAATTTAACTAATTTACAGTACTTCTATTATTTAATTTAAATATCACTAATATGTATACTAACTTATTTAAGTTGAATAATGATAATATTACATAAAATGAGTTTAGATAATAAACATAACATACATAATATCTTATTTAACGTATATAATAAAGTCCGTATCGATAACCATCATATTTCAACTCTTTAATGTGATAACCATCATATATCAACTTCTTTCAGACCTCAATCATATATCAACTCCTTAATGTGATTTTCCATCATGGTGCTCCATTATTCTGCATCCGAAATTAATGTTTGATTTTGAAATGTTCCAAAACTTTCCAATTATCAGTACCAGCCAAGAGTGTTCCTTTCAGACCTCAATCACAGTTCACAGATGAGGTGCAGAAACTTTCAAATAATATGATCTGCTTGTTTATTAGACAAACATAGGAAAAAGCATAGAAGAAAGTGCGCAAGAGACGACAATGTGTGCTTCCTCCCAAAAGATATCTTTTTTGTTTGTTTGTTTGTTTCTTTTTTTTTTTGCTTGATGAAGGAAATAAGGAAGAAGCAAGATATGACGCCTACACAGTGGAAACTTTTGAAAATAAACGAACCTTGGGATTATATATTCTTTTTTTTTTGGGCTCAATTTTCAACTTACGTTGCCATTTGCCAGTGTTAGTTAAATTGATAAAAAATATTGCTATATATTGAAATTTTTAATGATGTTGGTTTAATTTTTTTTTCTATAAGGCACAGCTTCAGACAAAATTTTGAAAACCAGAAATTAAAGTGTTTGATTTGTTTGTTAGAAAATGTTGTGTATTTGTCAAATAAAAAATTAAATAATTTTTTTTACAAGAAATCAAAAAGGTAAAAGAAGGTACAAAAATGTCCATTTCTTTGGTGGCCTTGGGGAAACAAATACTATGACAAGTCTCATCCTTTTGCTAGTTTTTTTTTTCTTTCTGTTTGGATCCATTTAAAATTAATTATTTTGATAATCATAAAATATAATTTGTATTTCTGAAATTGGACAAGTAAGTGCAAGAAGATGACACAAGATTTTACAATGATACATACTTAATATTTAATGGTGTTTAATTGAGAACCACATGATACTTAAGTGCATTTAAATTGATACATAATCAATCAATTTGAAAACAACATGTCTATATATAATTTTTCTTTTTATTAAATTTTTTTGACATATTTTGAGGAGTTGCCAATATCGTCCAGAGAATTGATTGTTAAGAAAGCCTTACTCCTCTTGTGCTTCATTCAAATAAAAATAGGGAGGAGATCTCTTGATAACTATTATCTTGATAATTTTGATAATAAATTTTTAAATAATTTTTAAATAATATTTAAATATTCTCAAAAATAGAAAAAAATGATAAACATAACTTTTAACTTATGGATTAATTATGTTTCAAATTTCATATAATTTAAGGGTCATTTGATATTCCATCAAAGACCGTTAAATATGAACCGTTGTAAATATTATATAATTTTGATGGTGTTTGATGGAGTATCAAATAATGCTTAAATTATATGAAATTTGAAACACAATTAATCTATAAGTTAGATAATATGTTTATAATTTTTTTTCTATTTTTAAGATTATTTTTTAGAATTATTTGAAAATTCATTGTCAAAATTGTCAAAATAATAGTTGTCCAGGGATCTCCTCCCATAAAACTAATTGGAAGGGGGATTTCTCGATAACTATTATCCTGACAACCTTGATAACGGATTTTTAAATAATTTTTAAAAATTCTCAAAAATAAAAAAAGTTGACAAACATATTTTTTAACTTATAGATTGTTAAGGGTCATTTGATATTCCATCAAAAACCGTTAAATATGGACCATTGTAAATGTTATATAATTTTGATAGTGTTTGATGGAGTATCAAATAATGTTTAAATTGTATGAAATTTGAACAAAATTAATCTATAAGTTAAATAATATGTTTATAATTTTTTTTTCTATTTTTAAGATTATTTTTTAGAATTATTTGAAAATTCATTGTCAAGATTATCAAAATAATAGTTGTCCATAGATCTCCTCCCATAAAACTAATTGGGAGGGGGATTTCTCGACAACGATTATCTTGACAATCTTGATAACGGATTTTTAAATAATTTTTAAAAATTCTCAAAAATAGAAAAAAAGTTGACAAACATATTTTTTAACTTATAGATTGGTTATGTTTCAAATTTCATACAATTTAAGGGTAATTTGATATTCCATTAAAGACCGTTATATATGGACCGTTGTAAATGTTATATAAATTTGATGGTGTTTGATAGAGTATCAAATAATGCTTAAATTATAAGAAATTTGAAACACAATCAATCTATAAATTAAAAAATATGTTTATAGATTTTTTTTCTCTTTTTTCTATTTTTTTAGAATTATTTGAAAATTCGTTGTCAAGGTTGTCAAAATAATAGTTATCAAGGAATCTCCTCCCATAAAACTAATTGGGAGGGGGATTTCTCGACAACTATTATCTCGACAATCTTGATAACGGATTTTTAAATAATTTTTAAAAATTCTCAAAAATAGAAAAAAGTTGACAAACACATTTTTAAACTTATAGATTGATTGTATTTTTAAATTTTATGTAATTTAAGGATTATTTGATATTTCATCAAAAATTGTTAAATATGGACCATTATAAATATCATGTAATTTTGATAATATTTGATGAAGTATCTAATAATACTTAAATTATATGAAATTTGAAACACAATCAATCTATAAGTTAAAGAATATGTTTATAATTTTTTTTTTCTATTTTTCTATATTTTTTGAATTTTAAAAAAATATGTTGTCAAGATTGTCAAAATAATAGTTGCAAAAAAATCTTCACCCAAAATAATTTATTCTTAGGTCTTTCAACATGGGTATAATAAAGATTAAACAATCAAGATTTGAATTGTATATATTTATATATTGATCTACAAATCGGTCATACAAAAAGGGACCCATAATTTTGATGAAAAACTTATCTTAACAATCATGTTACTTCTATCAATAAATGCATATATTTAATCATCTCTTGAAGTAGATATATCTAATCATCTTCTTCCAACATCCAGAAATTCTGAAAATGCAATCAGCATGATTCACATTGAATCAGATCTTGAAGCTGATAACATTTACTCCTTATTAATATCTAGGTGGTCCCATTGCCATTTTCTCTGGCCTTCTTGGCCTTGATCTCACCGTAGAAATACGACACGAAGCCCCACAAGGAAAGGGCCACGGCAACTCCTTTTCCGGCACTAAAAGGCTCACTGAAAAATGCCACGGCAAGAACCTCGTTTATCGGTATAAGGACCGACATGATAACTCCAGCGAGTAGAGCTGAGCCATAGAAGATGGCACCAACTGTACCGAGGAAGAAGCATTGGAACAATACAGCACACCAGATTAGCACAATGTAGTACCTCGTCTCGCCGAGCCCGAATTCTCGTGCTTCTTGTCCAATCGCCTGAATGTTTTTTTTAATGTATCAGGAATTAATATATATGTTAACATCGTATATCACTAATATATGGGCCCCCTCTATGAGATACTTTTTTTTTCTTTATTTATTTTTTGAGGAAAAAACATAGGCACTCTATATATGAGATATATACAATATGCATACATATATATCTAACTGCATATAGTAATAATGCTAGTACAATGGTAATATATTTCGTCTCTTTACGGAGAAACGTAAATTCAAATCTCATAAAAAATATTTGAAAAAAAAAATATCAGAGTTAATATGAGTCCTTACATTAAAAAAAACATATATATCTAACTGGAGATACTCAAATTTAGGATATCAACTTGACATATATATGGACCCACTGCTATTGGAAAATTAGATGTGTCAACAACTTAATAATCAAGGGCCTAGAGATAAGGCTCATTCTCCCTTGTTTGGTAGGGGGCCATACATGATCTGTTGATTGATATTTATTTCTCTTGCATATGTGCATGTGCCTTAAAAGAGTACCACCAACCATGCACGTATCATTTATGGTCACTGGAACTCGGTGTACAAAATGAACTACCAATTGTTCTTTTCTTTTCATGTCGAAAATAAAAATGTGAGTCTTGCTAAGTTTGGGTTTTGTGTCAGGATATCTCTTAATTAATTACCAGCATTGCTTGTATCATTGAATAACATTTCCTAGTTCAAAGGCTTGTAATGGCATGTGGCCACTATATATATAGTGCCAGAGATGGAAATGGAAAAGGTGTTTGTGTAATAGGGAGGTTTTGTTGGTGATTTTCCCAAATTAGTTAATAAAATGTGATCAGGACAAGATATTAAGCAAGCTAGTCATATTTACACGTGGAAGTCAATATTATTGAAAGCAATTTGATAGAGTTTCAACACTCAACTAACAACTCCATGCCTACTCTTTCACACATTATTCTCACACTCGAGCATGGAATTTTCAATATTCAATAACATCATTGCCATGTGTGCTGGCAGCCGGCGGCTGTCATCAGACAAATGACAGGCGGGTCCCATTGAAACCAAAAAAAAAAAATTACAAATCACTCTGATGGCAGCCAAGATAGACAAGCACAATCAGATGCACAAACACATTCAAATTTCTTGTTTTTTGATCATGAGTGAAAGATTGTAAGGGGATTGCAATGAGATGGCATACATACTTACCGTAAAATCCTTGTTTACGATCATTCCGACAGTGTTGAGTGCGGTGCCGAAAAAGCCCATCACCAGCTGCATCTCCATCACTAAGGTGTAGCTCACCCGCACTCCGACATCCTTTTCATACTTCAACTGGCTCAGCTCCACCAGAGGTAGCACCAACCCGTACAACACCGCAGCTCCTATTGTCATAAAAAACCCAAGATAGTACTTCTCCTTTGACTCTCCTTTCGGTTTGTCTCTGCTTGAATTTATCCCCAGCATAGCCGCTCCAACGATCAAAAGCACGACCGCGTTAACTGAGTATGCGCTGAATTTCTGCCTGACTAGCAGAAATGCGAATACGGCAGTGAAGGCGAGCTGTGTGGATATAAGTATGGACGATGTCGACACAGGAAGATATGATATGCCATATGTGTAAAGCCAGTCATCGAGTCCGGTGAGTACACCAATGAAGGCACAAGATACAAAAAGTGGTCGCGACATGAGAAATAATGTTTTGTTTCGGCGTCCCATATAGGATATGAAAAGCGGGATTAGAATTAGTGGCCAGCCACCGGCCTGGAGCCAGCTCGAGAGCCAGATTCGCTTGCCACCTTTTAGAAAGTAGAGGCGCAGAAGTAAGGGACTCCCGACGGTGCCAACGACCATCATGATGAAATTTATTGTTAGAAGGGAGATTTTAATTAGGTTTTTGGTTTTGTGGTGTTCGTTGTTAGGTTCGGGAATCGGTTGCTGAGATTCGACTTCCATGTTCTGAATTAACTTCAAACTTTTCAAGGCTTGATGAGATTGATAAATTTTGGTTGGAGGAAGAAGAAGGTTGTGATGTACTATCTCGCTGATGCTATAGTATATATTGTGATGGTCTATCTATGATATTTAATGGATTGGTAATGGAAATAGAAAGCTCTTGAGGGGTGGCAAGATAAGAGTTCAGTTTTCTTTTATTTCCTCTTTATTTAGCAAAAACGGTGATGACCTCAAATTAATTCTTCATATGTCACAATCGAAAATAAAAGATGAGAGATCATTCTACTAGCAATACAAATAGTGAAAACCCTTCTGAAAGCAAGAGGAGCTTATGCATTCATACCCATGAGCAAAAGGAAATAAAAACCTAATTCAAAAAAGGACATAAATAACAAAATTGCGGTCTTCCACCCTATCTGATATATCTGATTAATTAATGTGTAACTGATTTGATGTTCCCTGAAGAACTTTCAATAAACTATACATGTCATCAGATTGTTTGCAATCTAGCTTTCTTTGATATTTGTTCCATATGAGATTTAAGGGGCCGCAGGTATTTAAATAAACTTATGTGTGCCTAATATAAGGAAAATAATCATTGGTGTACTATTGTCTCGTCTATCATTGCTTTATTAATGCTAACTCTTCTCTGATTAAGAAAATTGAAGTGGATATATTACTATTAGAGTGACATTATTTCAGACGAAACTAATACCTTTTCTGAAACCATATATATTCGTCAATTGTTGCACATCCAAGTATGTATTGAATTTTCTCTCTTATTGAACACTAATAAAAAAAATTAAAGAAATTACTATTGTTAGGTTGTCCAGACCAGTGAGCAGACCAATGAAGGTGCAAAATATGAAAAATGACGGTGTCATGAGTATTGAAGACATGAATCAGAGTTGTTATAAGAGTTTGTATCAGAGTTTTTTTATCAGATTGATTACCAGTAGAAGATATGTATTAGAAAAAATATTTTTTTAGCAGTAAAGATTATTTTCTGTTTTTAGGATTTGGTTAGAGAATATGTTTATTTAGTAAGCCTGTATTTAGATTGTTTATTCTTATTTAGATTGAGTAAAATAGTGGAATCATGACAGGGACATGTGCTGTTTTGTGCTAGTCTAAATTTAACAGTCCAAGTTTAGTTAATGAAATTGTATAAATAATTGTGTTGATGTAAAAGTTCTGTAACAGAGAAAGAAAGAGAGTTAATAAGAGGTTAATAAAATAGAGCTTGCTGCTAAATTTTTCTTTTGTTCAATTAAGTTTACTTTTGTTGGAAGTTGTTGTGCTTGATTTGTGGCTTCATTTGTTTGCTGAAAACCATTTGTTCTACAGAGCCGTGCTATATGACCCTTCTTTTTGCATTTGTTGTAATGTTTAGTAGACCAACGATACTTAGTATCATGACTGTCTTTCTTACAGATTTCACACCACCGTTTGGCCTTACTAGATTTAGCATAACCATCAATTTCTGATTTTTTCAGGTTTTCTTTTTTCAAAAAAATTTCAGATATGAAATTTGAACTGAAGGCAGTTTCATTTGACATATTTGTCAGCAATTTTCTCTTTTCATGGGCTTCTAGAGAACTAATCAGCTATTTTATGGGTAGGGTTGCAAGGTCTTTTGACTCCTCTATAGCAGTAAGTATAGATTCAAAACTTTCAAGAAGGTTAATCAACAATTTTTTTACCAGTTTTTGTTCAGTAATTTTTTTATCACCAAGTGAACACATCTGATCAACTAAATTCATAACTTGTGAAAAATACTTTTTTACCTTTTTTGAGTCTCGCATCTGCAGATTTTGAAACTGTTTCCGTAAGGTTTGTAATTTGACTATTTGCACCTTAGCTGATCCTTTGAACTCTTGTTATAGCATATCCCAAGCATCCTTTGATTTGGTTGCGTTGATGATGCGTGAGAAAATATTTTCTGCTACCCCTTATTGAATAAGGAATAGAGCCCGTGCATCTTTCATCTTGTCCTCCAATTTTTATTTTTCTTCGTCTGTTAGTTGATGTTCATCAGTATACGTGGTGTATCCATCTTCAACGACATCCCACAAACCTTGTGAGAGTAATAGAGTCTCCATCTTCACCTTCCATATGTCGTAGTTGTTACCGGTAATCATAGGAGTAGGAAATTACGTCATGTTTGCGCTTGAAGTCATAGGTTCGATGCTTTGTCAATTGAGATTTTCTTCTACTCTCTGATTACGCCCTTTCAAGCTCTGATACAAATTGTCAAAAATTGAACTACTGAAAAACAGATTGCAAAACAAAAGAAGAATTCAGCAGGAAGCTCTTTTTTATTAACCTCTTATTAACTCTCTTTCTTTCTCTGTAACAGAACTTTTACATCAACACAATTATTTATACTATTTCATTAACTAAACTTGGACTGCTAAACTTAGACTACCACAAAACAACCCATGTCCCTATCATGATTCCATTATTTTACTTAATCTAAATATAAGCTCCCTAAATAAACCTATTCTCTAACAAAATCCTAAAAACAGAAAATAACCTTTGTTGCTAAAAAAATGTTTTTTCTGATTCATATCTTCAACCGATAAAGAATTTGATAAAAAACTCTGATACAACCACTTGTAACAATTCTGATTCATGTCTTCAACACCATTAGAGCAAGTACACCATTAGAGTTAAATTATGGATGGCACCAAATGGTATAGACTATACAACCTTGAGAAAAAGAAATTAGTTATTAGTAGAGATATTATCTTTGATGAGAAAACAGTTCATAATTGGGAAAATAATCAAGTACCCGTGTGTCAACCAACACTAGTGATCATATTTCAAAACCAAGATGTCCATGGCATCTCAAATATAGCAACTCCAAATCTAACACCACAAACAACCCCTAGCCAAGGCCCCAGCAGTAGTTCAGTTGCACAACTCGGTAACAATTCGCAACTAGAAGCCTCTAATTTACAATCAGCTGGCTCCAATCCACAACATCTTGATGTAGAAGCTCCTCCAAGAGGAGTTAGAACTTTGGTAGAACTGTATGAAAGGGCAGGAAGATGCAATTCCTCGGTGGTTGAACCACAATCATTTGAGCAAGCCCAACAGCAAGAAAACCGGAGAGAAGCTATGAAGCAAGAAATTGAGATGATTGAGAATAATAATACATGAGAGTTAGTGGATAGACCAACCAATAGAAATGTAATTGAAGTTAAATGGATATATAAGACCAAGTTGAATTCAGATAGTTCAGTTCAAAAGTTTAAGGCAAGGTTTGTTGTAAAGGGGTTCAAGCAAATGGCTGGAGTCGACTACTTTGAGACATATGCACCAGTTGCACGTTTAGAAACAATTCGCACGATCATAGCTCTAGCAGCACAACAAAGATGACAGATCTTTTAACTTGATGTCAAATCAGCTTTTTTAAATGGAGAACTTGACAAAGAAATTTTCGTTGAGCAACCTAAAAGATTTTTTGCTTAAGGGGGAGATGACAAAGTCTACGAATTGAGGAAAGCACTCTATGGACTGAAGCAGTCTCCAAAAGCGTGGTACAGTGAAATCGACAAATGTTTTTTGCAAAACGGGTTCGAGAAGAACAAGTCAGAACCAACTCTCTATGTGAAGAAAAGAGGTATTGATATTTCAATTGTTGCTTTATATGTTGATGATTTAATCTACACCGACAACAGTGAAGCAATGATGCAAATGTTTAAAGAAGACATGATGAAAACCTATGAAATTAGTGATTTTGGATTGATGAAATACTTCTTAGACATAGAAGTGGTTCAATGTGAAGATGAGATATTCATATCTCAAAGGAAATGTGCTGAAGGTATATTGAAAAAGAATAGAATGCAACATTGTAAGTGTGTCACAACTGTTAGATTTGTGTTCTAAAAGTTATTATTTGTTGATTATCTTTTATATATGTTATATTTATGAATTGAATGTGATTTACATTTTGTTCCATGAGTTTTATATTTATATTTAAAAGTGTTCAAGAAAATCCACTTGGTCTTGAACTATAGGACTTTAAGTAAATAAATATACAACACTAAAATGTTCACAGTTTTTGCATATTAGCAGGAACACTAATATGACATATAAGACTGTCGTGTTGATTAAAAGTACGTTGTAGTTCTGCAAACGTTGATAAAAGATTATCATTTAATAACACGAATATATGAAATGCTTCATGTATTGAACAGATCTAATAGATGAAATATTATATGGATTGTGTTAGTGTTATTAATGTTTTCATCGTGTCTCTGATTTAAAGATTGAGACATATATTATTTTCACATGAGAAATGTACAACGTAATTATTATTAAAAACTACTTACAAGTAGTGGTGATAAAAATAATAGTTCTTTATATATAACTTGTGCGGGAAAATGATATATGTCAATAGCATCATTGCCACTCATTAATAATGAGAAATGATATTTTTGGCCCTTTGATAAAATAGAATTATAAATGGATCAAATACAACTGAAGTGCAGTTATTATTTTATAATTTGCTTAATAGAGATCAAGAAATGATTATAATATAAAGATGACACAATCCTACTTTGTATGTTAATCAGAATATCATAAGACAAGAAATAGACACAAGTAATGACAAATGTTATATTACTGTAAGGATCGCATTTCGTAAAAGGATTACTAAACGTCTATGTTATTTGGGTAATTGTAATGTATAGCTAGAATACCGCTTACATTTTATAAAATTAAATATTTAATTTCATTGCCAACATAATATAGATCCTCAATATAGGTCACATCAACTGAACGGGAAACAAAAAATAAATACAGTGTCACATGATATGGCCAACTAGTAAGAAAATAAATATATATTGTAATATGTATATTATGAGAATAATATTCGTTGCACATATCATAATATGTGAATATTATAAAATATAAATTTATTTCAAACCCAACCCCAAGCCCAAAACATATTTTAGCAAATTGAGAAGAGAATAAGCCCAAACAAATATTGATTATGACCATTAAATTCAGATTACAAAATGGACAGATTTTATGGTAATTTTGAATGAGAATTTGAAGGGGCAAACATTACCAATCTGGGCATATGATATATGAATTTTGTATCCTTTCGAATGTAGAATCCAACGGTGAAAGTTTCAAGTCGTTTGGAATTCTCTACAGAAAGTCATGATAGTTTTAGTAACAAAAGGTTAGAAGTTGATGTCCTGTTTCGAATTCTGTTCACGTTTTAATACGAATTTAAAAAGTCTAATTATATTTCTTAATGACTGTAAATAATAGAAAAAATATATACATCAGGCTTTTCTCTCTCTCAAGTGTGTCTAGAGTTTTTCCTCCAAAAACATTTTGCTAAAATATATATCGATTGATTATACAATTGATTAATTGACAAGTAAAAAAGCTAGACGTGGAAGAGAGTTCGCTAGCACGAATTCGACACTGTTCTTGTTTCGGATTAAAGGTGAACCTCAGAGGAATCAAGCTACCATAAAGATTATAAGTATGATATAAAATTTCCTCTTGTAAAAATATGTATATGATTACGACATGGATAAATTAACAATAATAGAACGATCTTAGATGTTATCGGATTAAATTTTTTTATTTTATCCGATTTGCATCATAAAATCCTTCAACAACACAACTGGTTCCAACTAAGAAATTCAGAAGAGAAGATAGCTCTGCTAAAATAGATTCAACCGATTATCACAATTTAGTTGGAAATTTACTGTACTTGACGGTAACAAGGTCAAACATCATGTTCAGTTCAAGCCTTTTATCAAGGTATATGGATTGTCCAACAAAAAATCATTTTACAGTGGCAAAACGAGTTCTCAGATACATTAAAGGTACTGTTGCATATGACATATGATACAAACCAGTCAACAACCCAAAGCTGATTGGTTACACTGATAACGATTGGGTGGGATGTCAAGATGACATGAAGAGTATTTCAGGCTATGTATTCTCTCTTGGATCAGGAATTTGCTCTTGGTCATCTAAGAAACAAACGGTGGTTGTCTTATCAACAATTGAGGTAGAATATGTGGCAGCAGCAAGAGCTGTTGCACATGTAATTTGGTTCAAAAGGATACTAGAGGATGTCAATAGCAAAATGGAGGAACTAGTCACTATTTATAGTGATAGTAAAGCTGCCATAGCAATTAGCGAGAATCCAATAAGCCATGACAGAATCAAGTACATAACCATCAAGTATTATTACACTAGAGATGCAGTCGAGAAACAAGAAGTGCAGCTGAAGCACTGTCGAACCGAGGAACAGTTTGCAGACATCTTTATGAAGGTGTTGACAAAGGAGAAGTTTGAGATGAATAGGGAGCACATAGGTGTATCCCAGTTGTAGTCATTTTATTGCTGAGGGGAGTGTTGAAGACATGAATCAGAGTTGTTACAAGAGTTCGTATGAGAGTTTTTTATCAGATTCCTTATCAGTTGAAGTTATGTATCAGAAAAAATATTTTTGTAGCAGTAAAGGTTATTTTCTGTTTTTAGGATTTGGTTAGAGAACATGTTTATTTAGAAAGCATGTATTTGGATTGTTTATCCATATTTAGATTGAGTAAAATAGTGAAAATCATGATAGGGACATGAGCTGTTTTGTGATAGTTTAAGTTTAGCAGTCCAAGTTTAGTTAATAAAATAGTATAAATAATTGTGTTGATGTAAAAGTTTTGTAACAGAAAGAGAAAGAGAGTTAATAAGAGATTAATAAAATAAAACTTGTTGCTGAATTCTTCTTTTATTTTGTAATCTATTTTTCGGTAGTTTAATTTCTGACAATGAGGAGTAATCTTTTGTGCCATGGCTCAAGTAGGATATATAAAGCGGAATTAAAATAAGCAGCCAACCAGCGGTCTGGAGCCAGCTCGAGAGCCAGATTCGCTTGCCGCCTTTCAGAAAGTAGAGGCACAGAAGAAGAGGACCCCCTGATGAGCCAATAACCATCATGATGAAATTTAGTGTCAGAATAGAGATTTTAGTTAGGCTTTTTCTTTTGTTGATGAGTTCGTTGTTAGGTTCAGGTAGGGATTGTTGCGACTCGACTTCCATGGTCTGGAATTCTAGTATTTGATGAGAGTGATAAATTTTGGTTGGAAGAAGGTTATGATGCACCTGATGCTATAGTATTGTGATGATCTATGTATGAGATTTAATAGATAAATAGAAGGCTTGAGGGGTGGCGAGATAAGAGTTCAGTTTTCTTTATCTCCTTTTTACTCCTTTTTATTTAGCAAAAACGGTGATGACCTCAAATATATAAGATTATGTTGAGTTAATTATTCTACTTTCGCGGTCAAAAATAAAAAAAAAAGATTTTTCTAATGGAAATCTAATTTTTATGATACATTCAATTTTTATAATATATATTATTTGGGAAATATCTTTCAAATTAAAAAAATTAAATTTATAGATATATTCTCAAATATTTGAATAGGATATATATATGTATCAAATATAGATTAATTTAAAAAATGTTTAGTCTTCCATCAAATGATTTAAAATTTTTTATCAACGAAATTTTAATGATTTTATGATGAATGACTAATATAATTTTAAATTGACACAAATTTGATACATATCTTATTTAAATAATTAAAAACACATCTATAATTTTAATTTATAAATTTAAATAATATTTTTTAAAAATATATAATATAAGAGTTGGATGTACCATACAATTTAGATGTATTTTAGAAACACCCATTGGATATTTCTAGTGTGCATCCAAGATTTGATATATATCAAATTTTAACGTACACCCTAAATAATTGCCGTTGATATTTAAATGAAAAAAAAAGTCATTTGTAACACTTGATACAATTTGAATTTTTTTTTTGTATGGGATTTTTTTTTATCACAATATTATCTCTATAATTACTATAAAATCTGTTTTTTTTTTATTTCTTACAGTTATGGATAAACATTTGATTTATATATAGAAAATCACATGAAAAAGTTAAGAAAAAATAGTGAAAAAGATCTTGAATTATCTTTTAGTTCCGATAAGAACAACGAGGAGAAAATTAGAATAATTTTCTTGTCTACTTCAGGAGGGGCCTTGAGAAATTAATTGCTACTTTAGTCATTATTGTTCCCATAATTATCTATTTGAAGATATATTGCAAACCCATTCATATCTTCTTCCAATGACGAAATGTATGAAGTAGTTTTCCATTCTGATTAATTAGACAACTAAGAGGAAGACTTGTTGACTTGATTTTAGAATTGAGAGACATAAGAAGCAGAAAAGAAATGGTCAAGAATTTAACAGATTGAAAGTGCAAACAAGAACTTTGAATAACAAAACTTGAAAAGCTTACAAAAATCATGAAAAGGTAAAAATACATGCTTACACAAAAATAGAAGGATTAAATTGCAGATAAATTTGTGAATACAATTCTGGAGATTAAAAACATTCTCTTAGTAGGATGAATTTCCAAAATATTCTTTTCTTAATAAAATTGTAAAGTTTTTAGATCTCCGATGGATAAACTTTAACCATAAAATATATACTAAAATTGAATGTATGCGAAATTTTTGATACACAATAGAAATGTTCTAAAGAAAAGAAAGAAAACCCTTCAAAAATAAAATAAAAATATACTACTTCAAAAAAGTAAAAATTAAATACAGAAAACCCATCTGAAAGCAAAAGGAACTCTTGCATTGAACTTGGACATATTTGAATTTGAAATCCATGATCAAAAGACAAAAAAATAACGATTTTTTGGTCTTCCATCCTATCCTATATAATTGATTGATTATATATATAACCGATCCGATGTTTAGAGAAAGACTTTAAGCCAACTATGTCATCAAGTAGCTCGTAATCAATCTTCCCTTGGTACTTTTTTCTCTCTTCAAATGACTCCATCTTTTAATTTTCTAATAACAAAAAAATTTAAAATTACAATATCAGAATAAAATTATTAAATGTGATTTATATTATATTTTTTTTATTTACATAAAAAATATTGACCTTTTTACTTTCATTTTATATCAACAAGCAAAAAAAAAAACGTTTAGAAATTACTCAAATTAATACATTTTTTTCAGGTTCTTAATGTCAAATAAAATAGTATTCATATATATGATTTTTTTATCTATTAAAAAAGAAATTGATATTTGAAATTTAAGTTATTAAAAAATAAAAAAATAATGCACACGGAGGCATTCGAACACTCCTCTTTTTTTAATATTTAATTTATGATACTTAAGGGCCCAGGTATTTACACATATGGATAGTTGTCCCGGACATAAGGAAAAAAAATATATAATAATTGAAATACTACTGTCTACTGATCTTCATTCCTTAATGCTAACTATATATTCCCCAATATATATTACATTTCCAATATGTTGACATCAAATTTTTGCTCTCATAAAATACTAACAGAACGACAAATTAAATGATGGCGATAGATTATCCATTACACACAACATGATAAGTTTCATCTAAATTAGAACCATCCCTATGAATTTCTCGAATTAGATTAAGTTTGAAATGGTCAATTTGACCATTTCAAGCTAAATTATCAACCATTTTAAAATTATGAAAATCGGATACACTGAAACGCATAACACCCTCATTATTTATTTTATTGTTTTATACATATCCAGTACATTCCAAATTTCCTTGACAGTTGTATATTCGCTAGAAGTTTCATATAAAGCATCACTTAAACAATTTATAATTCTAATAATCCTACTGAAATTCTATTTCTTCGGAAGATTTTTATAATTTATAAGCTTTAGCTTTTTGGGTTTCATCTGATTCGATTTCATTATTTGTTGTAATAATTTGATATATATATGGCACAGGCAAACCTACAACCATTATTAAACCTAATTAAAGTAACAAGCCAAGCTTGTGAGTGGCAGATCCAAAGTATCAAAGAAGGATGGACACAAACTTAAATAAGTGAATTTATCCATGACATTATAATGAATATAAATCTAGACACATTCAAATTATGAGACTATATGTATTAAAATTGTAAATAAAAATCAAAAGATTATAATAGTGGTTGAATATTAAGCCTAGGCACAGACTTAGGCTTGCCTAAGCTTAGATCCGCCCCTGAAGCTTGTAGTTGTTCTTGCCACGTAGCAAATCCCAAGCTATTGAAAGTTTCAGTTTTAAGACTTTATACATATACAAGACCCTTTTTTATTTTTATTAATTGTTTATTTAATTTTACTAATGCAAATTTAGAAGAGAAATATGAGAAATACATGGTGCAAAATAATTCAATGAAACAGGAACAAGCTTAATTAACAAGTTGCACTACGTCAACAAACTGGAACCAGTTTCTTAAGATCTAAAATAATTATTATTACAACAAATTGAATTAATCTTGATCAAATTTAGATATATGGTTATTCACCTTAGATTTTTGAAAAAACCTTCATATTATTAGAAAAAATGTTATGGAGATATCATTATTAATACTATCATTAATACAGACTTTATTAATTATACATGTTAAATGAGTTATTATATATATTAACGACTAGTACTTCTATTACTCATCTTAAATATCACTAATACGCATAATAATTCATTTAAGTTGAATAATAATAATATTGTATAAAATGAGTTTGTATAATAAAATCATTAACATGTATAATAACTCATTTAACGTATATAATCAAGTTCGTATCGATAATGGTATCAACAACCGTATATCAGCTCCCAAAAAATCTAAGTTTGATCAAGAAATTAAATTAAAACAAAACTTGGTTACCTAGAGTTGCAAATGCGGACATAAAGCTCCTCTTCATTCCATCACACATGAATTATTGAGTGAGGACGACATCAAATTATGTCTAAATTCTTCATTTTCGGTAACTATGATAACGGTCGATGTAGCCTCTTTCTATAATGATAGTAAATATGTACATATATTTTAAAAAAAATCTTTTGGAGGAATTGGATTTGATAAGATGAATGTATAGACTCTCGATTGAAAGAGAAGAAATTGGCAAATTAAATTAAAATGATAGAACATTGGTTGATAGGCAAAAACAGAGAAAGGACAGGAATTTTATTTCTATGTATTTCTATGCTTCACATCCTCATATTTATATATAGGTTAGGAAATAATATTTAAAAATATTTCATTGATTTATATTATCAATGTGAACAAAACACTCCTCTCATGAGATATTAATATAATTATGACTCATATTTGAACCGGTCAAAGAACGGTCAACAAAATCAAGGTATAATGTATTGTCTGGAAACTGCCAAGAAATTATAGTGATTGAGACTTAATATGAAGACTTAATACATAAAATGTATTAAAAAGACTTAAGTTTTCAAGTACTCTCAAATATTTTGCATATTTTCTTCATTAAAAAGAGATGTGTTTGATATACCTAAGATGTAATATAGCTTTTTAAAATTTCAACCTTTTATATTTTTCTAGATGAAATATTGTGTGATTAATTATATTGTTATCATTTTGACAGCCTCTGCCAATTTCTCAAAAGAAAAAATTATGTTGTTATCATCATGCACATCATTAATGTTTCAAAAATTATTTGTTAAATAAATTTTAATTTAGAAAATATATTATTTAAAATTTTAGTTTTTTCAATAAATATTTTTTCTAGAGTGAAGCCCGAATAACAACTCTAGTATTGAATAATTGGTTATCAAGTTTTTGATCAATTAGAAAATTGTGCATCATCAAAATGCGAAAATCCAATGGCCATGAATCATCTAACCAAATAATAAAAAATAAACGTAAATTATTTGAATAAAATTTTGAGTTTTTTAGAAAACAATTCTAACAAAGTAAATATCATTTAATAGTTATTTGTTTAATTAAATATTCAATCAAATAGTAGTATCAAATAATATAAAAAAAATCAAATAATATCAAATAGTAATATCAAATAATATCAAATATTTAGAATTTTAAATATTTGGGTCCTTAAATTTAGAGAGCTAAATTAAATAGATATGACTTATTTCACATATAAAGTCCTACAAACTTAATGAATGAGTCCATTCATGTTTTAATCCCAATTTGCAATGATAATATCACCAAAAATCACAGATGTGCTTCAACTTATATTTGTGCATCAATTTATTCGAGCTAAATTAAATAGATAAAAAAATTCAACCTACTGTTGAGGACTCAATTATTTGGAGCTAGTCCTCATCAGAAAAATTTACAGTTCACTCCCTTTTATCTCTGGTTAGAGTATGGGGGCATACCCAATAAAGATTTTGAGGTATATTACCTCTTAAAATAAAAAATTTCATGTGGCTTGTTAGAAGAAATAAGATTTGAACAAAAACCAATATTCTGAAAAAAGGTTGGATAGGTAATACTGACTGAGTTTTTTGTGGGCAGTTTGAGACAACTGATCACTTATTTGTACATTGCCCCATTATCAACACCATATGGCAATGGATTATCATATATAATAACTTTACTTTTCACTGTCAAACTTTAGAAGATCTTTGGTGTTTAGATTCATGTATTCCTTTAAAAGATAGGTACTTGGTGGAACTCATTCAAGGTGCAGTCCTATGGACTGTCTGGCTTGAGAGGGCTAAGCTATGTTTTACTGACAGTATGTACAGAACCCTTAGATCCATTGGTATTTAAATCCTCAACTATGTTATTTTTTGGTGTTAGAATGATACAAAGCAAAATGTTTTGAATATATTACTCATGATGCCACATGATACAGAGTAAATTCCTTTCCAGGTGGCTCTCAGGGCAGAGGAAGAGGGACAAACAACCCCCCATTGGTCTAGAAGAGAGGCTAGAAGATGAAGTTTTGTGATGCTATTTCATTATCAGCTTGTTATGGTTGTTATTAAACTATTTAGTTTTTCTGTGATGTAATAGAAAATAGGTAAAACAAACATTTAGATATGTGTAGGTAATCATGTAATGGGGTTTTGAATCTGTATCAGTTGTTTGGTACATTTTTAGATCTCATGAACTGTGTATTTCTTTTCAGTTTCAATGAAACCGATAGATTAAATCCATTTTTATAAAAAAAAAATAAGATAAAGAAGTAATATATGCTACTAGAATGTATTTTGTAGTGCGTTTGAATGAAATGATTTCTTATTTTTAATTAATTTTGATTTCATTTGTGATTACAATATCTCTAAATTAAAATATATAGATGCACAACGTTATGTCTCTTACTTGTAGATAAATTGATTTAACCTAAATCAAATATAGAGAGAATCGAAATGCAAAAACCAACTTGGGTTTTGGGCTAGAATTTAGAGAACTATTTCGAGAATAGAATAGATACGATATATTATTAGGCCTCAAATAGAAATATTAATTTGGGCCAAGATGATGTCATCTCCTCTCAAATTGGACAGTATCATCAAATATAGAGATAAATCGACATGCATGCGCAAAAATAGGAACCGGAGGCGTTCCAAAGTCCAGGTAAAATTATCATTAAATCATTAAATTTGATAATTTGTATGATTATGAAAATATGGAAGCAAAACTTTTTTGTGAATCTTAATGTCATCGAACGGTTATTTTGTCCATTATATCAAATTTTGATTTAATGAGCGTTGAAACGCCCTCGCTTCCCCCGAAATATGTAGTTCTTAGAGCGGCTTTAAATTAAGTAAAACCCAATTCACATTATAAGCTTTATCTCCATTTGACAAGTATACAAGTGCAAGTAAAAGGCTATTTCAACCGCATATTTAATAAAAAATAAATATCGAAATTAATGAGAGTTTTTTTTCAAAAGAAAAGTAAATGGGTGACTTGTTGTCCATCCTTACAGTTTATCTAATAGTACACACATTAATTTATTAACAATAATTATCTATTTGTAAAGTAAAAATTCTATAATTTTTATCAATTAAAATATTACAAAATTTTAAAAAATGTATACAAAAAATAAAAAAAATAAAACTTTGGTTATTAACAATTTTGTAGTTTCCTTTCAATTAACGAACTTAAGTTATGAATAAAAAAAGCGATAACCTTTCCATTAGGAAACAAATTAGTTTTTTCAACATTAATCATTTTTTATATAAAGATAAGATTAAGCCTCTCAATTTTATATATCCATACATCCCATAAGAGATTTTTCAATCAGATTTCCAACCTACACATTTACACATTTACGCATGAAGTCTGTGATACTATTTTTGGCACATTATTTATTAATAATTATCAACAAGTTATTAACCTAGTACAAGAAAATCACAGCCCAAACCTTTCCCATTATGTGGTTTATACAGTTCCAATATATTTAGCAATAATTGATTGCAAAATTATTTGGATTATGAAAAAGCAAGGAGCTTATACAAAAAAAAACAACCAAAAGTAATTAAATTCTTTAAATTTCTTGTCTTTCATTTCTGGAGCACTCTTCCAATATTTTTGCTCTAAGAGCTGTTTCTTTCTTCTTCTGCTTGGCTTCAAAGTAATCGCCGTAAGAATACGAGGCGAGGCCCCACAGCGACAGAACCAGCGCAATTGCTTTGTCGCTGCCAAATTTCTCGTGGAAGAAAATGACGCTCAAGACTTCTGTAATCGGGATGAAGCCGGCAATGAGTATGCCGGCGAGCAATGTGTGGACACAGAAGATCACGCCAACTGTGCCCAGGAAGAAGAACTGCCAGAAGATCGCGCACCACACCAACACCACGTAGTACCGAACCTCACCGAGTTCGAAGTGTCTTGCCTCATCAGGAATTGCCTACAAGTGGTGCGATATTTTTGAGAATTTCTGCATAACTTTTATTATTGGTCAGTTATTTATATGAAAAATGTACATTTTTTTTAAATTAGATGTTTAATTTATGAACTCGAACCTATCAAATCCATTTATTGTTCTTAAACCAGATAATTAAATGGCTCTGAGAGGGCCAGTGGATTTATTGTCTCCAATTGCTTTGGTAAGGATGCTTTTCTTATTTGTTTGAACCTGGTATTTATTTTTAACTTCCATTTTGTATTTTTGGTACTTGGTTATTTTGGGCATGAAAGCCAATAAAATTAGTCTTTCTAATAAAAAATAGTCAACAAAAACTTTTTTGAATTTAGTTGATGCTTTAATATAAACCTTTTTTTTCATAAAATTACAGTTTTCATTTATTTTAAAAGCTTAATTTGCCATCAATGCTATCTCAAAAACAAACATACATGATTTTACTGTTCATTGAAAACTATTTAGCTCAGTGTATGATTGTACATGTGAACGTGATCGTATATAAATAGCAATCTGAATTAGTATAAATAAATTTTATTTTGTCGTCGTTATTGAGCCCTCAATTATTGATGGTCACTTTTTCAAATGCCAGTATTGACTTGCTTAGCCCAAAGAACAATTAGGAGATGCTTTTTTGAAAACAAATTGACAGCCCAAGGACAAGGAACCGCACAGGTACACTCTGCCTACAAATTCCACATCCTCTCTCTTACAATTTGAGGAAATAATGCTGCATCAAATTCAAATGGATAATTTGCACAAATTGATTGTACTAGTATATATGTTTAGTACCTGAAAGTCCTTGGCAAATATCATCCCGATTGCACAGAACAAGGTCGCGAAAGCCCCCATGACGAGCTGCATCTCGACGACGAGGGAGTACGTTATCACCTGGTTCGCCTTCTTGTATGTCAGCTCGATCAGTGGCAGGATTAGCCCGTACAGTGCTGCACAGCCCAGCGTCAGAAAAAACCCCTTGTAGTAATCAGCATTTGATTCTCCGCTTGGCCTGTCCGAGCTAGCATGCAAGCCCAATGCCACTGCCCCCACTGTCAGAAGCGCGATCGAATTGAGCGAAAATGACGTGAACCGTTGCTTCACCACGAGGAATGCGAAGAAGGCGGTGAACCCAAGTTGTGTGGAGATCAGTAAGGCTGAGGTGGATGCCGGAAGAAATGAAAGCCCGTACGCATACAAGTAATCATCGACACCGGTGAGAATCCCGAGAACAACACACGCCAAGAAAACTTTGCAGGTGGAGAGGAAGAAGGGAGCTGTGGGATCATGGCGGAGGCGGTTACGATACGAGAGGTACATGGGGATGAGGAGGATTGGGAACCCAGCAGTCTCAAGGAAGGAGGAGAGCCATACCCGGTTGCCGCCTTTATGGAAATAGAGACGGGACATGAGAGGCCCGCCGGTGTTTCCGAATGCGCTCAATATGACATTAAGTGCGATGAGGAACACCATTATCTGTCTTTTGTTGTTGTTATTGCCGCCGCTACCATCCCGGGTGGATGACTCGGTGTTGTCGTTCTCTATGCTCATGCTTTTGCCTCTGGTTTGATTCTCTCTGTCTTGCTTCGCTGTCTCTACATCCATGATTAATTAGCTAGTTAAAGAAAGAGAGGTGCCTTTCAAGTTGAGAAAAAAAGAAGGTTTAAAGATCGACTTGTGTAAGAGAATTTTGGGATGGAAGTGGTGGGACTATTTCTTGGCTAAATATAGGGCTTGAAGAGAGAAGGGGGGGGGGGGGGGGGGGGGGCATTTACCATCGATCCTATTGCGTTGCATTAATTAAATGGAATTGTCTTATTAGAATTTAAATTTGTGAGTACACGGATAAGCAAGAATACAATTCTTTCATTGATAAAGACAAACATGAAACATTTATCCACCCCCCCCCCACACCCCCACAAAAAAAAAAAAATGAAAAAGATAGAAGGTAGAAGGAAGTCTAATAGTTTTCTTCGTATAACGTGCGCCGTAAAAATAAGCTTTATTAATTAATTACAAGCAAAGTCAAAATATATGTTGACTAAATAACGCGGCCCAAGCAACAAAATCTCTTTAAAAGATGCACAAAATTTTAGATCCTTATCTAAAGTTAGATTAAAGTGAAGGGATAGCTTGAAACTGTTATTTTGATAATTTAAAAAAAAATTCAGAAAAAATTTATAAATATATTCTTAAATTTATTGATCAGATGAATATATATATGTATATAGCTAAATGTTTTTAATGGTTTTTTTTTTCAATATTAAAGATGGTGTTGTGTATGCTAGAATGAGGATTTAGTGTGGAGGCAAAAAGATAAGCATCCCTGAACAACATCATTCATGTACTACACTCCAGTCTCCATCTGATCAGTTCATGATGTGAGCCCATAGAAAATATGAAGAAATTGCACAGCTTAGAGTGTGTGTGTGTGTGGGGGGGGGGGGGGGGGGGGGGTATGAGATGAATGTCAAAATTTTATTTCTGAGTCACCATGATAGATATCATATTTGAAATTTGGAACCTCTCCCACACAACAAGTAATATCGTAGTCAATCGTGTTAGACCTAATTCTTGACAAATTTTTTATTAATTTTTTTAGTTGTGTCATACAAGCACTTCAAAGTTTTTGAGGGGAAAAAGAAATATTTTTTAATATTTTTCTGACATTAGATAAAGACCAATGTATATAATTCAATTAGTCTTAAGATTTGTATTGAACTCAAAGTAGGACTTCTCATACACTAAGTAATATCTTAAAAATTAAATTAGATGTATTCTTTTTCTAATTAATTTCCTTTTTTTTTTTACGAGTATACTTCTAGTTCATCTTCCCTCTCGTTTCTCATGCATATTTGATCATGTGCTCTTTCTTTTTTGGCCGATTTTTTCGCCCTTTTTAATTTGCTTTTAGCAAAAAAAAAAATTAGTCTTTTTTAATCTTTAATTATCAAAACTATATAAATGGTCTCTTTTAACAATTGTTATTATATAACGTTACATTGGGCATTTTTTTTATACATAGATATCGAGTTGGATCCGAACTTAGGTCAAGTAGGTACATTAAATCATAATAACCTTATAGTTATATATATCCATAATTTAATCCGCTATATTTTTTGAAATTCTAACCAATTCAATTTAAACGGATATGAATAATCAGATAAAAATAACACCAACATTAACTTTTTAATAAATAGCTCATTCAATTTAATAATAATATAACTTAATTATAACAAGTAAAGCTAGAGTGAGTTTAAGCTCACCAAGACTTTTAGTGAGTTTAACTCAAAAACATATCGAATCGACTTTAAACAACAAATTCAAGTTTCTCAATAAATTCTTCATATCAAAATCTTATAGAATACCAAAATTTTTTATTTTTAAAATTTTCTAACTAGTTTTTTCAGATTTTTTTGAAAATGACCTATTCTCATATAAAAACATTTATTATTTTATTATTATTTATAATTATTTTCAAAAATTCGAAAAAAGTTAGAAAACTCTAAAAATAGAAAATTTTGATATCCTACAAGATTTTAATATAAATAATCTATTGAACTTCTCAGATTTGTCATTTAAAATCATTTCGATATTATTTTTTGAGTTAAACTCACTAAAGGGCTTGGTGAGCTTAAACTCACCTAGAATCATGAAAAAATAAAAAAAACATAAAATAATTATTTCCATGTAGTTTTTCAAATAAATTGATCGTGTATAAATTTTGATGTAAATTAAATAATTTATTATTCTATCAATTATCATTAAATATGAATTATTGTAAATTTTAAGTCATTTATTGAATGGTAAAATTTTGATAAAATTTCATCAATTTATATGTATATGATATATATAAATTATAAATTATATTTTACTTATCGAATTAAATTTTTTTTATTTGTTTTGCAGTTATAACAGAAATCAAAGTGATAATTTCCAAAGACATCATCTTCAAACACCTCTCATTAAATTTTACTTTTTAGTCTTACTTTTCTACAAAGAAAGTATGACTAGACAATTGTCCATTTTAGTCCAAACATTTGTGGATTCGAACTGAACATATTATTGAATTTGTAATTATAAGTCTTTGGACCGATGTTATCAGATCCGAACTGGACGTTGACTTGATAAAGCTTCGGATCAACGGTTCACTGATTGGACCGTTGGGTCAATCAATTCGACCGTTGATTTCTTTAATTATATATATATACTATGTATATATAAGTTGTTATAAAACAATCATATTTTGTATATAATATTTGTCAAAATTGACACTTACGTGTTAAATATTGTACAATAAGAACGAATTTCTAAATGTATTTTGATAATTTTTCATTCAAATAATGTTAAAGTGTTTTTTTTATTCATAGAGGACTAAATTTTCTAAAGGAAAAAAAATAATATTCTAAAGTTTTGAATATCTAATTGTTAATAATCAATGAATATTTTGTAGGTTCAATTATCAAGAAAATAGTCTTGCAGCAAGAATTACAAATAAATAATAAAATAATACTAAAATATTAACGTATAATGATATACAAGTATTTAAGTTTTTATACAAGATAAAATTGATGGTTTTTATAATATTCAAAAGCATGAGGACTTATAAGCAAAAGCTACAAATGCACTAGCTATAAACCCATATAGAAGCTATATGTCCTCTAATACTCTTTCTCTCTCTCTCCTCATTTAATGCCGATTGAAATCATCTTCAAACATATTTATATTTCACTTAAATTGTGTTTTTACTTGATAAAAAAATGCTCATCTTTCATTGTGGGTATAAATATTTTTGTAAAAACCGTATACATGTTGGAATTACGTGGAAGTTCAAATTGTATGCATATTCAAATTTTGCTTGCAAAAATTTCAAAAGAAAACAATACTTTTTTGTCATGAGATATAAAAACTTCTGAAAGAAAGTACAAACAATTATGATTAATAGATCAAAACAACAAATAAATGAATGCAATTATGAGTATTTTCTCTTTTTGTGTTCTATTATTAACAAACTAATATACTTTTAGAAACATATAATTTTAACCAAGAAGATGCCTACTTCACCTCCACTTATTCATCTTTCTCATCCCAACACTAGTCACTACTAGGCACAAACATGGCCCACCTTTAAATTTGTCCAATATAATTTAATAATAAAGATTAGTACAAAACCTCCAAATTAAGGTTATTGTTGATTTTTTTTTGGAAAATGGTCCGTAGAAGAGTTATTATTGTTTTGGTCCATTTGACATATATTGCAATTTTTAATGTATCTTAGCTTATGATCTTTCTCCCTTTAATTAACAATAATTTACTTAATTCCTGGAGTTTCAGATGTCTTTCTTCATCACAAAAAAGGGGTTTTTTCCCCCTAATGTCTACTTAATTAAACCTATTTGTTTTTGCATTGATTTGACATTCTAACAAATTTATTCTTGAAAGAAACATAACTATTAATAAAATTAACAAAAAATGTTTCTTGCTTTTATCAATAAATAAATTTTCAACAAGATGAGTTCGACCTTTATATATTCGTTTTGTGTCTTTTGCTTGTTGCAAGACCATAAACGAGAGCACAATAATTAAAGATGTAATATAATCGAATATGTAGAGAATAATAAAAGAATGCAATTGAAACTAGCAAAAGAGATTATACAAGAGACATCTTTGTTTACTTACATTTCATATGGACCAGTTATTTCTTTTAATTTGGAAATTATTTCATAGAAAAAGTTGGGGGTAATTGAATTAAAAAATATCCTGTCATTAGTTCTCAAAATGTCTTCCTTGGTTTCCACCATCTGGGACCGGTAAACAATTGAAGTTTGTGAAATCGGTCTAAATCTATTGGTTAATATTTTTTTTTGAAATAGTAATTTCAATGTACATTAACTTTTTTTAACTTTTTATGGTATATACATTCATGATTCATTAATAAAATTCAATTCAATTTAAAATTTATTTGATCATTCATCGTCAATCTATTAATATCTTATTGTTAGAAGTTTTAAAATATTTGATGAAATGCTTTTACATTTTTCAAACCAATTGAAATTTAATACATGTACACACTAAAAAAAAAATAAGATACTCATTTATAATTTCAGTTTTCTAATTAAACAACACTTTCCAAAATACTAAATGTGTGTATATAAAAAATGATGTATATTAGCAATATATATATATATATATATATATATATATATTTGTAAAGATGAACAAAGTATATATATAAAGAAGAACAACAATTAAATTGTGAATAACATCAAACAGTTAGGAGATGCAAAAAAGGATTGGATATGGACTTGTGATTTGGAAAGGAATGCCATTACCAGTTGACCTAACAGTGAGAGACAATTACACCAGTGAAGCTACTGTTGGATACTTTTATTTGACTAGGATTTGTCGTACAGGCACATTGCCTAAAAGAAAACAAAGTTGACTAGGATCTGCACAAATATATATATGCCAATAATATTTGTATTAGGTAAAGTGCTCATCAAAACATCATCCTTGATTTCAACTAATTATTGTCGTTATATATAGTTTCTTTTTTTTTAATTGCTTTATGTAGTTGTGAGATTTTAATTTTGAATTTTTAAATATAATTATATAAATGAAGAAATGAAGTTGTAACATTTTAATTTAAATGAAGAAATAAGATTGTGATCTTTTATTACATAAAAACCTGCAGCATTTGAACAATTTTTCATGGTTGAAACAATCTATAAAATATGATATTTATAAGTTATAAAGTTCTTTCATTTTTAAAAATTTAGACTAAAATTTTTTTGTTGCTCCAATTTTCACAAAATTAATATTATGTTCTACTATGATCAAATCGGATACGAATCAATCCGTCGAATTGGATAAAAATATAACTCTCTAGATCCAAGAAAGACAGTCTAAGATTCTTTTAAATCAGTTTGAATAAAAATGAGTGCCTCTTGATCGATCAAACCAAAGAAAAATTGAACAATAAATTAATCTAATAAGAACCAAAAGTATCTTTATCATGCATGACCAATCATTAAAAAGTAACCATAGAAAATGGGTTGTTATCCCTTACAATGGCACAGTTTGACAGATACAATACAATAAAATACACAATGACGTGTGGTCATGCATTATGTCATTGTTTTATTTTGCTTAATACATAAAAAAAATACTTGAGATTCTTGTTCAAGCAAAGTTTCACTAGAATCTATTGAGAATATTTTTCTTCTTTTTGTATATTATTTTTTCCTTGGAAGAAATAACTTTTTAGGAGGTCAATATACAGGTTTTGACTAATTAGTTCACTCATCTTTAATTTGCCTTATTAAGGCACAAGCATGGCATAATTAATTATTGTTGCTAATTCCTTGAGAGAACTTTGTCTTGTTATTATAATTATGCTTAAAATTACTTCAAATTATGTAGAAAACCATTAAGAAGCTTAGCTAAATATATTTCTTGTTGGAACCAATGTTTTAAAATACAATATTTAATATATGTGCAGTTGGCAACTGTATATATAATGCATATACTGTATGGGGGGTGTATTTGCAGATGGTATATGCGATATATATTTTAAAGAATTAAAAAAAAATATATAATAAGATACTACTATAATTTTATACTTTTTAAATGAGAGATATCATGTGATTAATTTTAAAAATTATGATATACTATTGAATATGCGGATGCATAATTTTAAGTATACAATCTCGCACTGTATAAATATATGCCGTTCATGCTATCACATTTTTAAGTACTGATTGGAACTAAATAAATCTGTTTTAGAAATTGAGTCTTGGCTAGCTAATTAGTAGCTAACCTCATTTTTACTTTTCAATAAACAAAAAAAAAACCTCTACAACATGGCCACAGCCCACTACAAATAGTTCGGACTTTTTGAAGTTACATACACTAGTGGTTAGTGGGTAATCAATCGAGCAAGATTTAATAGCCCACCATAGTGTCTAATTAAGGAATTTAACAACACTAAATGCTCCTCATTTTTTCCCCTTACCAATCCCAATGCAAAAGTATTGGAGACGTTATGTTATGTTGCGTTTCGTAGTTCGTATCATGGAAGGCATTATAGCATAAAAAAAGCGATCAAACAGCCACAAAGGTAGAAGCACTGATTAAACAGCTAGCTTCCCAAAATCAAAAGAACAAATCATGCATGCACTCATCAGTTATATATATATATGTATGGCTAAGTAGTGGGACCTATATAAACAGCACTGTTGAGCGTTGGCTAAAGTACTGTATCTTATTATCTAGTTACGTACTGTCAATAATTCTGGGTATCTTGTGGCAACTTTCTCTACAGTACTGCTGAGAGTCCTTGTATGTTATATCAGAAAAGAAAAGAGGAAAACAAAACAAAAAAAAGAAAACAATGTTCAGAGTTCAGACATCCTGTTTGCAACTCGGTCGACACACAACGTTGGAGGTTACGGAGGGTGTTTGTTTGAGATTCTCAACAAATTTGTAGTGATCTCAATGAAAACGACTAGGTGATATATTCATTGCTGTGATGAGGGAATGCAATCACAGGCAACGTTATCATCCGATTTGAAAAAGCAATCCGTTAGTATGAAGCTTTGTAGATGGTGAAGACCAAAAGAACTTTTCACCTAGGCCTGCAGTTTTTTGTATGAGTAACTACATTCTAGAAAAAAAATGATAATTATAATATTCAAGAGAGGAACTGCAAGTCTAGTATAGTGGTGATAGGTCTAATTTCTTTATGAAGAGATATAGATTCAAGTTCCGTAAAAAACATTTGAAAAAAAAATAAATGTTAGAGTTAACGGGAGTCTTTATATTAAAATAATAATAATAATGATAAGGAAACTGTTTGGGAGATACCAAAATTGATACCGATTTTATTATTCATATTACATAAGTTATTATTCATATTACATGAATTATTATTCATATTAACTACTTTATTATGCAACTTATTTTTAACAATATTTTTATTATTCAACTCAAATACCAGTAATATGAATAACAACTCACTTAAGTTGAATAACAAAAGTACTATATAAATAAGCTGCATAATAAAGTTGTTAATATGAATAACAATCTATCTAATATGAATAATAACTCATATAATATGAATAATAAAATCGGTATTAATTTTGGTATCCGTATATTAGCTCCGTAATAATTATCAAGAGAGATCAACTTATTTTTACTGATACTCTTAGATAAAAATGATTTTTTTTTGTCGCCCTTGTCTGTTTTTCTTTTTCTTTTTCTCTTTTCCCGCTCCTATTTTTTTTTTTGTAATTTCTCTATTTTTGCCTGATTACATATTTCAACTTAAAAAGACGAAAATATTCCTCTCATCATTTTAATTTTATGCCCTTCACTCATCTTCAAAGATCCAAAACTCCTTTCGTAACATAAATTTCTAGCATTTCTAACTCCCTAATTTTAATATAAATTTTAAAATTCTAATAATAAATACAATAAAATTCTAATAATTTTTTATATAAATTTTAAATTTTTTCTAGCATTTCTAACTCCCTAATTTTGACGCATTGAATAGAAGGCCCCCCTTTTCATCCGAGAAGAAAGAATAAGGGCCTTATATAATCAACCTAAAAGCTTATTGGGCTGTAGCTTATTTTGGTATTCGGTGCATGTTCTAGCTTGATTTGGGATTGTTTTAATCCAATATGGGCTTAAATTTAGCCCACCAAAAGTAAATAATTTGTGTTGTTTCAATGTTTCTACTGTCATCAACTATACATCAAATTCCAAGTAGCTGGCTCAAATTTATGCTAGTAGGAAATTGCAAAGTTGTGATTAAGAAGGAATTATTTTACCATAGAATTTCTTAAACTCTTTCTTTTAGAAAAAAAAGTGAAGAATTCACTGGACACATTAAAAAGAATAATTACAACAAGTTTTGATTTTATTACTACTCTTTCTGTGCAAAACAGAATTTCAAGAAATTAATAAAAGAACGTGTAATTAGTAAATTGAACCACAGTGGGCATTAAAATAAAGTTCCATTATGAAGATCACTATTAACTACTAGACCAAATAATTATAACTAGAATAGTATCTGTCGGCATTGTGAGAAGATATTTTAAAATTTAATGACAACGATACGCATTTGACATAGTCATATTTATTTTTAATTATGTTCATACTAATAAGCACTAAGTAATAAGAGTATAACGAATTTTGTTAGTCTTCCTCTCTCAAATTATACAAAATCATTGCAAAATTGGAGATGAAATTGGAGCAGTTGATTCACATTAGATGCTTTATATCACGATTTCTCCTTAAATCCAATAATTAGAAGGTACCAAAAAATAGAAATGATTGGTTAATTATTTTCATTAGATATTTGAAAAGAAATAAGTGTCGGAGTTAACTGGAGCTCTTATTTAAAAAAATTCTTTTCATTAGCTAACGTGTCTAAAAAAGAGTGACTGAAATTCCAATTTTCTTTGTCAAAAAAATTATTCCACTTGACCTTAATTAACAACAAATTTTGTGATGCAACATATAAGAAATGCTACAAAGAATTCAAATTCCACAATTTGCAACTACAATTCCCCTGCATTAAAAAAAAGAAAAAAATTGACAACAGAATTGCCTACTTCACAAGGCCCAGTACACAAAAGTTTTTTTTAATAATAAAAATATTCGCCACATTCTCATTGGTATCCATATTTTAATTTATATGAAATTTATTTTTCCAAGTCTCACCTCCAAAATATTCTACTTCATAAGTTCATATAATTAATTTAATGGTATCATAACACGTTTTTAATTTCCTTTTGTAGTACTATTTTTTGGCCAATTGTCACTAAATTTGTACTTGGGAAGTATGACTTTACATGGATTTTCTTTAAACAGAAAAGGACAAGAATTTGGACGCGGAAAGGAAATGATATTAATAAATTTAAGAATTAGTATTTGTATTGAATATGTATGCATGTACTTGCTATACCTAAGTTATTATATACATAATAGTATATTAGATTTGCATCTCACGGAATCCAAATTAATTAAAACAAATAATCTGGTCGTGACACAATATAAGGATTTAGTGTCACAAGTTGTCAATACCGGAAGTAGTCACGTAATATTTCTTTTGCATTAACATTCCAAATTTCTAAATTTAAATGATAAATTGAAGCCGTCGGCATACAAAAAAAAAAGACATTGTGATAAAGATTTATGACAATTAAGATCATTTTTCGGACTTCATAGACAATATATTGGTTAGACTTTTTTGGCAAATAACAAGTTACCAATTATTTATTTATTTTTTAATGGTAAGTTGCAAATTATTGATCGAAGCAACCATTGCTGCAAGGTTTCATTTTTTATTTTTTTGGGAATAGCATCACAACAAAAAAAAGAGGTTGAGATAAGTACATTAGAAATCTTGATCAGGTTGATAGTAATTTTGACAAAGTACCTAAAAATGATAGATTTTAATAGGACAGATTAGTGTTGTTTGTTAAGAAGTCATGTTTACAGGAGAGTGTTGAGAATTGTGAGAAAATAATTAAACTTGACTTTTGAAGCTTGAATTCAGCAATTGGTAGAAATTGAGATGAATTGAAAGATGTATTTTGGGAACCAATCATTGATCAATTAGATTTAAATATCTGTGAATCTACTTTAAAATGGTTGAAGTTTCAAGTCATTGGAATTATCTAGAGAAAGCTATGACAAGTATATAAATTGTCTTTACCCTAATGGTTAAGAACGTAAGATAACATTTTTTGCATAAGAGATCACATATTTAAATTCGGCTGAAAATATTTTGTAGATATTAATTTAAGTTGAAAAGTTTGATCCCATTTCATCTTAAAAAAGTCATGACCCATATATTGGAGACTGCTCTATGTTTTAGTATTTTCTGTTTAGGCCTATATAAACAGTTATACAATCAGATATTATGTATGAAAATATTAAAAAAATGTAAGAAAAAAATTACCAAAAAGTTTTCTAGTCTCTTCCTTCACTTCAAAGAACCAAACCATTAAACATAAAGACATTAATTAACTTCTGGGTCGACTAAACTATTATATATTATCTGTCCCTTTCTGTTGCAGAAAAGGTCCATTCACAGTTAAAACCAGCATTCAATTCTCCAATGAAATTATTATGTGTAATTGTTGTTAATTTAAGAAACCAAACTTTCAATGCCTTGTAGTTGTAGACTAAATTATGACGGGTATATATATATAAGGCTTACAGATGGATGTGCCTCTTATTTAAAAGTTTAATTCACAATATATATATACTAGCAGATAGTATAAAAGAAAAGAACGGAGAAGAAAGACTGTGGAATGGAGAGAGTTCCCCTACTTGAGCATGGAGAAACCGAAGAGGGGAAGAGCTTGGGGTGGCGAGTCTGGATCGAGTCGAAAAAGCTATGGCGGATTGTCGGGCCAGCAATATTTCAAAGAGTTGTGCTCTATAGCATGATTGTCATTACCCAAGCCTTTGCGGGCCACTTAGGTGATGTCGAGCTCGCATCCCTCTCCATTTCTTCCGTCATCACTGGATTTAATTTCGGCTTGTTTGTATGTGAAACTCTTATTAACCATATAATCGTTGTTAATAATGTTTTTATTGTTAATTTACTGTTCTGCTATGTTAAATATTGATGAATTGTGTATTGTGTATATCAAAATTTGGATCTAAATACTGATAGATGTAGATCGATCCATCAGTAATATAAACCATTATCATTGATGGTAGTCAAAACCGATTTGAGCTAAAATTAATTATAGTTCACACATGCTAAAGTCAACTAAACAATGGAGCTGCATTATTTAATTTATAGGCATGTGATTCCGAAGGATGTGGGATGTGCCATTAGTTTAATTAGTAAAAAAATAACAAGCAAGGAATGAGCACTACAATAAAATATACATCAAATTGTGATTTTAGCTGGGCATGGCAAGTGCGCTCGAGACGTTGTGTGGTCAAGCGTACGGAGCAAAGAAGTACCACATGCTCGGTGTCTACCTACAACGGTCGTGGATTGTTCTTTTTCTCTTTGCGGTCATGCTCCTCCCAATTTACATCTACACGACTCCATTACTCAAACTATGCGGGGAGCCAGACAATCTGGCTGAGATGGCAGGTAGAATAACAATCTGGCAAATTCCACAGCATTTCGCATATGCTATGAATTTTCCAATCAACCGGTACTTGCAAAGTCAACTCAAGAACTGGGTAACTGCCGCCAGTGCAGGCGTGGCACTCGTAAGTCACATAATTCTTTGTTGGTTGATTTTGTACAAGTGGCACTTTGGACTGGTTACCGCGGTGTTGATATTGGACAGTAGCTGGTGGATGGTTGTGTTTGGGCAGTTCTTTTATGTCATTTTTGGTGGGTGCCCCTACACATGGAAGGGGTTCTCTACAGATGCATTTGCTGATATGTGGGAGTTTGTCAAGCTGTCGACTTCTTCGGGGGTCATGTTGTGGTAAGTGCACTGTAACTTATTCTTTGAAGAGGTTTTAATTTTGCTGCTGTAATTAAGCTCTATAATTTTACAAAATAATTGTTTGGTGCAGCTTGGAGAATTGGTATTACAGGGTGCTGGTATTGCTTACAGGATATCTGCCAAATGCTGAAATTGCTGTCGATGCGCTTGCGATCTGGTTGGTTTCTTGTTGTTCCTTTGTGACCTTATGTCAAAAAAAGAAACCTTCCTTTATTGAAGTTGGATGGAAAGTGTATAGAATCATCCAATTAAGAGTTAAACATCTTTGGCAACAAACTTATATGAGTTATTTTGTTGTATCAGCATGAGCATAAGTGGCTGGGAGTTGATGATCCCTCTCGCTTTCTTTGCCGGAACTGGGTTAGTCTAAATACTATTTCTTTATTTTCTCCATCAAAGTGAAGCCATTTTCTTCAATATAAACTAAGAATCACAAATTATTTCTCTTTTTAAATGTTGTAACAAATTAATCTTCTGTTTCTCAAGGGTGAGAGTGGCAAATGAACTCGGTGCCGGAAAAGGTCATGCAGCTAAATTTGCCATGATTGTGTCAGTGGTGACTTCTCTATTGATAGGAATTTTCTTCTGGTCACTGATATTCGCGTACAATGACAAAATTGCGCTGCTTTTTACATCGAGTAAGGCAATACTGAATGCGGTGGACAAGCTCACTGTTTTGCTAGCCTCCACTATTCTCCTAAATAGCATCCAACCTGTTCTTTCTGGTTAGTCATTAACACAGTTCAAGCATTTGACATTATGATGATTTCATATGATATTCTAAAATTGTACCAGTACTGATCATATATGCTGATTAGTGGTCAGTACTACTTATTTTTTTTCATTACATAGGCTTTATAAGTGATCCAACATTTCACCTTTGCTGAACATAATATACTGGTTATATAGTACGAAATTTTAGCTCATTACATAGGCTACATACTCTAAAACATAACCACCAAAATATATACTAAATATAGGTTTTAGGTCACTATTTAACTAGTTTATAGTCCTCACATATATAACTCTAAAACTATACCATTAACAAAATCTCATACTTTGATTATTTAACCATCCCCTATAATGGATCTCAAGCGCGGTACATAGGTACTCCCGCATGAGCACTATTTGGTTGTCCACACGAAATATATACCGTTTGATTAAAAGCTTTCTCATTAATGAATAAATTTATTGCTTATTTTCAGTTGGTGCTAATAAAAAGGCAGCTCAAAAGTAATGAACCAGAAGGAAAATAGAACCCACTAATCTGAAAAGAGTAATATGAATTTAGTATTAAAAGATTATATTCATAGTTGATCACTACATGAAAAATATAAAATTATAATTTAAAAAATATCACATCTACAAAATTATTGCTAGTAATATGGATCAACCAAAAATTTGTCAAATATCAAATAGGTTCAATTAAATAAGCTTTGCTATCTTAAATGTATATATTTCAATATACATCGTCCAATATATATTTAATTAATTTAACATAAATAATCCAACTAAACTAACTAGCCATCCAAACTTGGCGAATCTAATAAAGTTCAAAATAAATTAATGATCCGAATCGGACAAATCTGAAACCTAAATAAACTTGTAAATATTGATTATCTAAATATAAAATTATCTGACCCGTCACCCAAATGATCTATAAAATTGTTATTCGTTTGTTTTGTAATTTGTGGGAGTGGAATTAATTGAAAAGACTGAATAAATAGAAGAAAATAATTGTATAACAAGACATAATTGCGAAGGGAAGCTAGTAGATCTGATCATCAATAAAATTAAACAGAGGAGTTATATTTATGTATAAAAGAAATAATAAAATTATTGTCAAAGCACCGGGTCCAGTTTTTCTTATCACGAATTTAATTTCAGCTGCCTAGCTTTTTCTTAACACCCACCGATAGTAAATTAACATTAAATTCCATCATTAATGAGAAAGCTTTTAGTCAAACATTTCTTTTCACATAAAGGATCTCATTGAGCCTGTGTATTGATCCTTTATTTCCCACCCCTATGAAATATGGAATGTAATTTCTTTTTTTTTATATATATATATATAAAGATAACCATTTAAAAAGTACTTCAATTTAGCTTTTAGTCAAACATTTCACATAATGTCCATAAAGGATGTTTACCTGAATTTTCAACATATCACCTCTTACATAAAATGTAGTCTTTATCACTAAATCAAAGTTAGTTTTAAAAACTGGAATTAATTCAATTACTTAATAGTTAATGTTGTCTACATTTTTCAGGCGTTGCAGTTGGCTCTGGTTGGCAAACATTGGTGGCATATGTGAACATTGGGAGTTATTACCTGATTGGTATTCCATTTGGGATAATATTGGGGTGGACCTTCCATTATGGCGTTTTGGTAAATATTCTTTACAATTTCTTTTTTTTTTTAAAGAAGGGTTAACCATTAGTTTCAACATTTATTATTTTTCAAATATTTTTTATGAAATTTAAATTTAGTCTCTCTATAAAAAAAACGAGATCTATTATTATCTGTGCTAGATTTACGGTTCTTCTTTATAATTTTTTATGATAGCATTTGGTGAATTTTGCCCCTTTCCATATATATTAGAACAGTAATATCAAAGTCACTAATATTATATGTGGGGCACCAGACGTATTAATCCATACTACCTTATTAGATGCCGCCACCTGCATTTCACTATTTCAGCAATCTCTTCTAACCTCTTCTGCTTGAGCTTTATCTTTTTGTTTTTTCTTTAAAACCTAAGGTATATTATATACATTATATGTATTATTATATAAAATAAAGATAAATGTCCTGTCCTGGGATGTATAGTTCTTCACTTCTTTGTTCTTTTTTTTTTGGAAGATGATTGAAAAGTATGAGTGAAAATATAAAAAAACATGAGAAGAGTAGGGATCTAAAATTTGAAATATTGGTAGAAAAAGATCTCAAAATTAGTGTACAAGGTTAATGATAGAAAGAAAAGAAGGAAGAAACGTCTGAGAGGAGAGTGTAAGCTGCACCAGAATTAAAGTTTTACAAATTTGATAATTCTTGTGCAGGGTATATGGGCTGGGATGATTGGAGGGACCTTTGTACAAACAATTATTTTAGCAGTTCTCACCATTAGATGCAACTGGATAGAGGAGGTAATCTTCTATATTTCTATATATATTCAATTTTCTTTCATTCCCAAACATGGCCAGTACAATTTAATTTGTTTTCATTTCCAAAAAAGGAGCAAAAATTTTACTTCACCGATTGTTGGCTAAGGATAATGCTCTCTGAATGAGGATGCAGTTTCAAAAGCTCACCGGAGAGATTCTTTGAAAATATTGTATTTGAAGTTAGTAAATTTGGTCACAATTTTTTCTAAAAATAATTGACAAGTTTTATTTTCTTTCTTCTTTTTTTTTCAGGCAAATAAAGCAAGTAGACGTTTATCAAAGTGGGATAACTAATTATGATTTGTTGATTTGTTAACACTTCACTTTATCAAATTTTACTCAATTATATCCCAAATTATCAAGACATGCATGCTTCTGTTGGTTGGAATTCAAATTTAGCCACAAGTTAGCTGAAGAACATGAGAAAAAAATATATCCTAGTGCAAGACGTAACCTTTACAAAGCTAAGTTTTAGTCCTGCTTCATCTGGAATCAGATTTAGTGTGCAATACCATAGAATTATGTTTTCTTAACACATGCATTGATCCTTTTTTTGCATCATTTCATATATATGAAAGGACTTTCTGACTCTTCTGAAAGTAAAAGAGCTATTCAAATCAGATTTCATTGAGATAATAGAAACTGCTTCTCACTCTCATACAAACTTTCTACAATTCAAACTAAAATTATGGACTTTCTTTTAACAAAGAAAGACAGGATCAACTCTGGGGCAATCTTGGCCCTGACTTGGACTTGCATTAATCAATTCCTTGTTCACAGCTAAGTTTTGCTATGAAACAGATGAGTGAAGAACAAAATTGAAAGAAGTTTCACGATACAATTGTGGATTGTATGTAGCATATGCATAGCCTGATATCGTAAATTACACATCACTTGAATAAGTGAGCTTGCTGATTTGAAGCAAAATAACCCCTTGTCGTGTGTTGGAGCCGTGCTTGATCGATGCACAAGTTTTTGTTCAACCAATAGACCAGTTTAGCATCAGATTTGTACATAATCCATTTCTGCCTAATTGAAAAGTCTGAATTCTTTAAGCACAGCATGAACAAGAATGGGTAGGAGATGGTCATTCGGATGCCACAAATCAGTGGTATCGGGTACATAATTAAGGCTATTGATAATTCTATATTATCCACTCAAACTAACACACTTCAACATAATCATTTGTTAACAATAATGTGTTATCAAGTTCTTTCTGAACAACTAGAGAAAGAGTAGCATGCAAACGAGCTATATATGTGCGGGTAATGGCCGAGGCGCCGGATTAGCATCTATTTATCTCTACTTTGGTCTTTGTGCTCATTGAGGCCTTCTTGTGTGCTCCATTGATCTCAATCTGTCTTCATGGGAAGATCTGTTTTGTTATTATATTTTTGAAGGTTATCTTGCTACCTACAGCCAACAATCTCCATGACAAAATTGTTCTTATTTTCTCTTCAATTAAGTTATGCTTGTGGCAGTTTACAAGCTCAAGATTCTTTGGTTTGACTTCCAACCAGTTATTTTACTTTATTCAGGTAAACATACATAGATATAAAGTAATCACAATGTATTTTAATTTTTAATGTGAAATATTTATTCTACGATTCCGCTGATCATGTCATGATCGTTACGTATCACCATACCTGGATATTTTTCTCTGAAAGGACAAATAATTATAAAAAATTGACTTTTCCATTAATAGAAAATAAGTACATGCAATTTCAATTTGACTGGGTATATGCACAACCATGACAGATGTTGATGGCCATAGGCTGATAGAAATTAAAAACACAGAAGTGACCGGATTGGATAGTGTTGGTAACCCCTAATAAAATAATATAGGCTTAAAAAAATGAAAATGTTTAGGGTCCACCCTTACTGTCTACTGATCTATCCACCCTTTTATTTGTTAACATTAATTATATATCTGTTAACTAAAAATAAATTATTATTAATTAATAAAATTTAATCATTTTATATACAAAAAAATATATAAAATGATTAAACTTTGTTAGTTAATAATAATATATTTTTAGTTAACAGATACATAATTGATGTTAATAAATAAAAGATGGACAAATAGATAGACAGTAATGGAGTGGGACTCAAAAATATAGTCAAGCTTCTTTTGGTTAGAACTTGTTTACTGATAAAATGGAGTTGGTTAATATTTGGGCTGTTAAATTATTGGGCCAATTGGTGATCGTTTCGGCCTTGAGAAATCTTTATCTGAAATTTCTAACACTCTAATCCCGATGTTTATAACTCTTTATCTAGGTTATCTAATATCTATAATGATATAAATAACATATATTTTATATATTGACAGTTGAAGATGCAACCAACAGAAAGTCCGTTGAGATGTTGCGTTGGAATACCAATATATCCCATGAAAAGCGCTGTGGTTTTGAGTGTGGTCTGGTTTTTAAATTTTAAGCTAGGCCACATATGTAAGAATCACATATTGAAGCATTTATGAATACTTTAATTATTCTTAACTTTTCAGGTTTACTCTTAGATCCTTGCCAAAACCATATTTTGTGATTTTGACTTTGATCAGAATACCTTCATTCATAACAATATGAAAATTACTTCCGCAGAAGTAACTAAAAATTGTTAGGTTCCCCTATAAAAAATTGAATTAGGTCAGATTCATTGCCGTCCGTGGAAATTGGAAGATTTCATCCGCCTCACTGTACTAAAAGAAAATCATTACCTATCATAACCGGTACTCGTCCCTATTATTACTGAGAAATCCTTTATTTGGGTCACTCTTTGACTTGTGGTAACCTCTCCTCTTAAATATTGATAGGTTACTTGGATCAAGAACAGTCGGGAACCCAAATGAGTACCACTACCACTCAATCGAAAAGTTGGTCAAATCCTTCCATATCGGCCGAATGTAACGCAACACCCTCCAAAATCCAAACAACAAGAAAAACACAACAGGCAGATCAGCAGCAGCTGTGTACCAGCATAATACCCATACCAGAAAACTGGCTGATACCAGATTCTGGCACATAGCAGTACCGATCTGTTTCAACCGATTAATTAGCACACAAAGGTTTGAGAGAAATTATATTGAATACTTTGTATGCGCAACCGATAATATCTAGGAAATGCAAAAAGTTCAGGATTTTAATCGCTACAACAGAAAAAACGGAACAAGATTTTAAAGGAGTTGCTCTAAAGGATTGTTGTTTGTTAACCAAACAATGCTCCTTCGAGACTTCCAAAACATAATCCAAGCCTCATGTGTTTGATATAATTAATGGGATTTAGCATCCTCGATTCATAATCAACTCCCTAGCAAGTAGTAATTGCATTGTCCATCTAGTAATGTAAAACCGAGGGAAGAAAAAAAAACGGAAACAAAAATCTAGTCAACAGAAAAGCACCAACATTATTTAGGCCACATGCTAAAAATATAAATCTAAACCTCCATGTTTCATATTAGAACAAAAATTCATAATTGTTTGCTAGCAAATTAATTATCACTAACATAATCACCCCAATTAATCATCTCATTTATGTTCGCAAGTATTTCCACATTGATATATTTATCACCAAATTGCACTGTCCCACAAGTGACAACCTGAAAGACACACAACCTAGCATTAACACAATTGGTACCTCTCACAAATCTGGAGCTCTGACGGAGACGAATACTAGTAGCTCATATTACTGCCACTCTTACAAGACAATGAATCGTAACAACCAACATAACAGATAAGACCGTCTACAACACTACTATCGCTACAGTTGTTGCCCTTACCAGCCAACACTTCGAACCACCTACGACCTGTTTTGTTGAAATTGGTACAGGTATCTTTGGTAACTATCTGTTTCTTGTAGGCATGATGAGTGTTGATTTCTCTTTGTAACTTGTGCATTATGATTGAAGACAATGTGATCCATGGCAAGACGAACCACTCACTGTTTACCTAATAGAATTAAGTGAAATGAGAAAACATGATGAGATTTTCAAGTTACCAGAGAGAGCTGATTTAGCCTAACTAGTGCAACTGCTAAATAGTTACAATGAGTTTTTCAGAGGAGAACCTTTTGCAGCTTTTCCAGTTAGTCCTTTTTGATGGTACAATTCTTATTTTATGGCATCAATGACATAATATATATACTTATCATCTGGTAGATTGTATATGCCTGATAACCATTAGGTACAAATGGTGAGATTCAAATTTCTAAGACCTAATGCATGTATATGAAATAGTAGATTATGGCATTTATATGCAACATGAGAAATTATCCAAAAGAGAGTGCTATTAGTAGAGTATGTACTCAGGTAAGAACAAATGGTGAAATTACCTTCAGAATTTTTGATTCCATGTCAAGAAGTGCAATTGCTTTCCCATACGGGTAGTTGTTACAGAATTGAACAGCTGTAACAAAAGCATCATCTTCGCTATGCAGTTTGCAACATTTTGCTTCATACTCTAATTTCTTCCCCAAATACAGTTTTATCTGCACCATTCAAGTAGTCAAGGAAAAAAATGTCATTTTACATTAAGAAAATATTAACCAGTGATACTGTGTAAGCACAAATTATTTCTAAGAAAACTGTGGAAAAATTCATATTTGATATGCTGCTGGTAAATGATACCCTTGAAATAGCCGACTTTGATGGTACCATTGTGCACCAAAGGCCTGAACTTAGTCCTCCTTTCAGATTATTTGTGTTTGCATATCAAAGTTTAGCAGTTTAGTAAATTTTCTTGGTGCTCAAATGCACTGTTTCTCCAAATTTTTTCTTAATTAGTCTTTGTATTTAATCTGTCAGAGAATAGAAAATTTTACACTCACCACATTGTCACCCTTAAGCTCACAAAGGTAATCTTCATTTTCCTTAATCTCAGCTTTACCTGAGAAGTTACATAGTTCATTGAAAAACCATTTATTACCACTTCCAAATGCAAGTACAAATGGTTTTCTTGATTGTTCTGTTATACCAACCACCTCAAACTCTGGAATCATGCTTTTTTGCTTATTGGCATGCCTAGAAGAAGGAAAAAAAAAGGTGTTTAGTTAGAACACGTATTGCTTCTTGGTGTTAAACTATTGCTTTATTTTGCTTTCAACATCGAATTTAATTGGGGTTAGAATTTAGAGAGGACAATGAAACACAAGTCATTATTGCACAGTAACCACTAGCCACAAGCAAATTTTCTTAATTCAATGTCCAATTACAGGTTTTACAAGGTTAACTATAAATTTATTCATTTTTTTATGATCAATAAAGTAGGAGTAACAGAATGGTTGTATCTAACAAAATGTAACAAAATCTAGGCCGATATACATGTTTTCTTTTGTTTATTTCACAAGTACTTTTGTTGCGTACTTTACTTCACGATAATTTTATTCACCATATTAAACCACAAAGAAAAAAGACAATAAAGATATCCAACTAACAGTACATAAGTTCATAATCTAAAAAAGAAAGGATATAAAGTATTTGAACTTATACCTCATTTGAACAGATACTGCCACTTTACCACAGTCATCCATGATGTTGGTCCAGTAATTGGCATTTCTATTCTTTCCACAAAGTGGGGAGAAAAACCGACAAAGAGAGAAAAACAGTGAACTTTCCGACCTGACCATGTTAAGTTCAATTGGAGCCAGCTCTGGCACGGTGGATGAGGCCGCCACATGCAAATGAATTGGAGCCAAGTTTGAATTATCTGATTTTAACTCAAACCAGTTGTCAATCAACAAGTTTGAATCAGAACCAGTCAAATCTTTCAGTGCGATTGTGGTAACGCCAAGAACTTGCGAAGAATTCGAATTTGACTTAGCTATTAACGTGAGAGCTATTTCTACTGTCAGTTCACATTCAAAACTGGCAACACTTTTTATACCAGTCAGAGATTGTATGCTCAGAGTGCCATTTCCACTGAAATGCATGTCAGGTTGACTCTTAGCGAAAGATACATAGAGAGTTTCTGACTCATTTATCCGTACATCTTTTACATCAACAATCTCTAAGAATACCTGACAAGAAGAAATAATAACTAATCATACATCTGAATATGCAATCCCCCGAATGCCCGTATTATTTACTTGCCTTGATTGAATCACATCATCTGTAGTAATCAAATGAAAGCTACAAATGCAAATTCATAGAATAGTTATTAACCTCCCAAAGCCTATTTTTCGTTTAATCATCTTGATTTGATTTACCATCTACTCTATTATTTTATTAGAATGGAAGATGCATTATTCCAGACATAAATGCATGGAATAGGTATAACCCAACATGAATTCCTGGCACACGGGCAATAAAATTGTCAAGCTCCTATATATGCTAACATCTAAATAGAAAATGCTGGTAATTGTTGAATTTTGCAAGATATTTACCTGTACAACCCTTACAGGGTGAAGAGACAAGACACCAGGGCATGATTTCAAATCATCTTTACCATTTACAACCAAATTACAGCCAATTGGTACTGTTGTCAGTGGAGTCGGTTCCGGTCCCCTGTACATAGCTGCAGCTCTCCAATACCTCAACCCAAATGTATCTTCAAATTGTTTAGTTGTCATAATAAAACCATCATACATCTTACTTCCTATGGATCTGTCAGAATCAGTGTCATCATGCTGTAAGACAGACCCAAGAAGAGACATCATGTCGTTGCAGTAAGAAACCGGACAGAGCTGATGCGAGTGCCATATTATGTCGATGTCATAAGTAGGTACACTGAACGACTTCACTGATTTCTCTTGATTGGTTTTTATTAGGTAGAGGAATCCCTTATAGCGTTTTAGTGCCTCCGACAAGAAGCGTGTGTCCTGAGTTGTGGGTCTTGCTACCTGTACCAGAGAGATAATAAGATACTAAAAAAGAACAATGAACAATATACTGACACCATATCACACTTAATATATTCTGCTCTTATAAAGAAAATCACAAGAAAGAAGATTAATTATTAGGATGCAATGTGTATTTTTACTAAAAATCTTATTACTAAATGGCAAATAAAAAAAAATTGCTGTTGTTTAAGTTCCACTAAGTGCTAAATACAATTCAATAAATACATAATTGAATATTTGTAAATGCAATCTCATCAACCTGATAGTAAAATGATGATTGTCTTCGTACAGCTGCAACCAAATCATACGTAATATCTCCAGTAGCTGCGGCATTCAGATCAACGGCTCTTTCAAAGGCAATTTTGCCGTAGTCAAGTTCAAATGGCTCATCTGGATATAATCTTGCCCATATTTCTTCCGACTGTTTTTTGGATTCTGCCCGTACGGATGACTCCACGTTTTTGCAATCGAGGATCCTTCCATAGACTCTCTCACAGTCCATCTTGTATTGAAGCTGGAAAAGATCGTCAATGGAGACAAATACATCTTTACACGCTATTTAAATTCAAATTATCAAATAATGAAAAACTTAGAAACAATCATTTTGCCAAATTTGATCGCTGTATTGGTTACAAGCCAGTCATACGAGACATTCTGTCAGCCACTTGCCAAATACAATCAAATGTTGATCTATTTGATCTCACTAATTATGGTGTCAAAATTAACATTGATTTGTACCGAAAAAAATGGTGTTTTGTTATTGTACCGGATTGAGGCGATGGCAGTGCCATATCCATTCACAGTCCAGAGGAACAACTAGTGGGCCTTCCATGTCTCCATTTTCACTATGCTTGGCTAAGAGTGGAAGCCAGCATGCTTTGTACCTGTTTATAATTACAATTAAAACAAAGTCCATAAGGGAGTTAATCCCAAATTGAAAAATACAGACAGCTATATATATATATATATATATATGTTTTATTGAATTTTCCATTTGGACATTTACTATCCCATATTTTTCTATAACATTTATATTAAAAAATAAGTTATTAAATTAGAAACAAGGGGCCCAAAACAGCATAAAACCCTTTTTTGTACAAATATTCATAATAAGCTATATCTTAAAAGATTCATTTTATTGACAAATATTCATAACTAGACCATTTTATACTTTATGCATGCATATAAAAATGAGCTGCTAAATCAATAAAATGAAATGGAGAACATAGCGATATAATTTACTCTGCTCCAAGTTAACAATTATTTAGTAAGGAAAATTATTTGGATCGTCCAGAACAGTTCATTCAAATTTTTTTCAATATAAGATTCACAATTTTCCCCTCGGGAAAGGATGCATATTTGAAGAACTAACCCTACACAATCTAAAGCGAAAAATGATGAATTTTTGTACTGGACAAAATTTTGACAATTTTTCTTAGAGGATATATAGTTGGCATCCTCAATTAGTAATTAACAATTACCTATTAATTAAAAAAAGGAAATAGTCAGTTGACTCACCTGTAAATGGCTCGCTCTACTCCGGGTGAGTTGTACAGCCACGGCCGGCGATCCACTGCAGCCAAGAACTCTAGCTGCCTTTGTGCAACCGCTACCAAATCTTCTCCAATCAAAATCTTTTGTGCTTCGTTCCATTCTTCCTCTTGTCTCTTGTTCATGTTTGTTAATATTCCTCTATAGTTCTAGAATTTCTGAAAAATGAACACAAGGAACAGAGTCAAAAAGCGTTAAAAGAACAGTTAGCAAAATGCTTAATGATGGATGTAACATTGTAACACACCAGATCAAAAATTTTGAAATAAGCTTATGTTATTTTAAGTTTCTAGTGATAGACAACCCAGAAAAAAATTATTTAATTAACAGTTTAAAGATTCTAATTATATGAAACAAACTAATGGGTGATGAGAAAATAATTACCTCAAAACACACATACAACACACAAAAGATATGAAGAGGAGGAGGAAATGAGTGAGTAGGTAAAATCTCACACAGCTCATAGCATTTAAATAGATGTATGAATGAAAGAGGGAAAAGAAATTCTCAAAGAAAAAATAAAAAGATGGAAGGGAGCCGAGATTTTCTATGCACGGAGATTGATCACAAAGCGTGTGGCGTGGTTTTAACAAGAAGAACAAAACTTATTTTAGTTACCAAACGTCTAAACCATAATTTATTTTGAACTCTCTTGTGAAAATACTTTGATAGACTGAGTTAATTAATCACATTGTAACTTAATTATAATATATTTTCATGTACTTAATAAAATATAGTCACTCTAATTAATATGTCGTATATAATCAGGGTGAAGCTTAGTTGAGACTGAGAGAGACTGTAGCTTTTTTAAAAATTTTGAAAACTAATTATAGTATTAAGAATGTAAAATATATTACTATAATTATACTAGAATCAATTCCTCAAAAAAAATTTAAAATATATAATTATACTAAAAATTATATTTTAATTTTTTCATTAATTTTGGTCAAACTCCTCGCTGATCGTAATATATGGTGCAAACTGACGGAAGGACCTTGTACAAATTAAGAAAATTAATTTGGATGGATTCGTATAATATCATGTGCTTTGGCGTTATGACCATACTTTTGACCATAATAATTACTACAATGTTTTCGTTTCATAAACAGATAGGATCAGGAGTTACTACAGTGCTCTTGTCAGATATTTATTTACTAATTAATTAATTAACATTGACCGCACTACATTTCCATGAGTTTTCAAAAACACCATTTATGATACTTCATGAAGGGATATTAAAATTCATATGTAAAGTTTATCTAATATGAATGTCCAATCAATAAGGGAGGATCATATGCTAATGAGTTATTTTTATAATCTTGATAATGATTTCAAATAAATAAATAAATAATCTTAAAAATAGAAAAAAAATTACAAATATATTTTTTTAGATTTATAGATTTATTATATTTCAAATTATATGTAATTTAAGTGTCATTTAATATTGTATCAAATACTATTAAAATTGTATGAAATTTGAAATTGTTCATAATTAATTGTCTTTGATAAAATATCAAATGACACTTAAATTATATGAAATTTGAAGCATAATCATTCTATAAGTTCAAGAATATTTATAATTTTTTTTCTATTTTTAAGATTTTTTTGGAATTTATTTGAAAATTCATTATCAAAATTATTAATATAACCATTATCATATGATCCCCACTCCCAGTCAATATGCACATACGTATCCTACATAATTTTGAAATGTAGATTATATTGAGCAATTTGAATTAACTGTTTGAATTTGAAGAACAAATATTTTCGTGTTGAAATTAACAAAAAATATTAGATTAAAAGTATTGGTTGATCATGTATTAGTATAATGCCCTATGTTATGGCCAAAAATTTGACCAATTATATAATAATTGCCGAAATACTTTCGTTTCATAAAAGGATAGTTACCGTTATGCTTTTGTCAGATAATTATTTACTAATTAACACCTTTGACCGCACTACATTCACATGACTACTTTTGAGTTCTCAAAAACACCATATATATAGGTGTATTATATATATATAACACATATATATACATATACATATATATATATATATGTATATATATATATATATATATATATACATATATACATATATATATATATATATATATATGTATACATATATACATATATATGTATACATATATACATATATATATATATGTATACATATACATATATATATATATATATGTATACATATACATATATAAATGACAAATAAATATATTCAGCAGCTCATGTATGAATTTTGATGATACATTAATCAGAAATTAGATTAAATTGTTTTAAACGTGTATAAACATGTTCAAATTTTAAATATATTCTGATGCAATTTTAGGTGAAACATAGGATAACAGATCAATATAGCACCAAAAAATGAGCCAAAATTGATTAAAAATCGTGTATAAATATGTTCAAAAGCATTTTAATTGCATTCTAATGTAATTTGAGACGAAATATAAATCATAACTGATTGATTTAACTTCAAAAATACATATAAATGATAAATATCCTGCAGCTCCATGTGAGAATTTTGATAATATTTCAAAAAAATGAAGCCCGATTAATTAAAAACATGTTCAAAAACGTTTTGTTTGCTGTTTAAAAGTTGTCAGAGAAATACACAAATTAAATTGCATGAAATTAATGATAAAATTTCATGTGATTTTCATACCAAAAAGATTTGAAATTATGAAATTATGTTCAATTTCATAAAATTATTTCTTGAAATTAAAGAAACAATTTCATGAAATAGTCATGTCAAATATTAAATCATGAAATTATGTTCAATCTCATGATTTATTAAATCCCAAAATTATTTCTTAAAATTAAAAAATAATTTCATGAAATAATCATACCAAACCCCCTTCAAAAAAATATATACACATGTGTGCAAAAAAAATCTATGCACAAAACCCTAATTATATGAAATCAAGAAACAATTTCATATAATTAAACATGCCAAATCAAAAAAAAAACATGAATTTCATTCATGAAGAATGCCCCAAATATTATCCCTTGGAATTAAAAAATGATACTTTGAGATAATCATGCCAAAATATTAATTGTATAAGATTAATATGCCTAATCATATACAATTAATGATTTAAGTGAAATTAATGCCTAATTTCACACCCAAAAATACCAAAAATATTACCCAAAATAACAGAATCATGGAATATATTTTCTGTGATTTTTCAGTAATTTTTCATGGATTTTTGCATGAAGAATAAAATAAAATGAAAAAAAATATAAAGAAAATACCGAAAATCAGAACTGGAGATAGTTCTGGGTGCAATTTGGGGGATGGGCAACACTCTGGGTGCAATCTGGGGAGCTCAAACACGACTTCTGCCCTTGGGACCCGCCTGTCATACACACAAAGTGTTAAAGGCGCTTTGCGTGGACCTAGTACACATGCACGATACCCCTGACAATACATTTTGGTGCACAAAGACCAAGCCCACAGCCCAACCCTCAGTTTTTCGCCGGGGCTGTGTCTCATTAAACCTGACGACTGGGCCCCTCTCCTTCAGTCTCACTACCAAGGGGGCCCAGCGCCCAGAGTTATTTTGGCCAGCGAAAAGAAAAGAAGGGAAAGAAAGGTGAGCGCGGTGCAAGCGCTCCCTCCCTCTGACAAGCCCGAAACTAAAGTACGGTTCACGTGCACCCAACCCAAGCAACAGAAACCCTTTGAATTTCTCTCTCTCTCCCTCCTTTCTTCCTCCTCGAGCTCCAGAGCTCAACTGGAGCTTCGAAAATGGAGTTCGGGTGTATGGTTCGATTTGGCTTAAACCATTCTAGGGACTTAATCTACATCCTAAGGGGAGTTCAATGCCACAAACAGCATTGAAAATAGTAAAGTAAACAAAGAGAAAATCGAAGGAGAAAGTACCTCGACCTTGAAGGTGACAGAGCAATTGGGAGCTCGAGAGGCCAAGTCAACACCTGGAGAAGCTTCAAGACACCTCCACGACGCTGCCTGAAGTGCCAATTTGGGGTGAAAAACGCTCAATTGGCAGGTGCACCACTTGGCACCTCGGTCTGATCTGGATGTGGTCAGTTGGCACAACTCAGTACTCAAGCAGCTAAATTGACACGTTGGGCACACTCAGTGGCACCTTGGTGACATGTCAAGCGCCAGCAAGGCCAAAGAAGGTTCTGGATATACCCTCACTTGAAAGGCATGATGCTCCAGCCCAAGAAGAAGACAAAATCAGCAGATTCCTTCTCTCTCTCCAGGCCTGTGCACATGGACACGTGTAGGCACCTCAATGGAGAGCTCTAAGCGCCAGTTAGCTGGAGGAATCTTCCAAGGACAGGCCACAGGCCAGCACAGGCCTGGCTGGCTCAATTCTGGCCATTTGATCAAACCAAGAGCTGGGATGATGCCAGCTCAGCCCTGGGGCTTAAACCATGCCCTCTGGGCTATAAATAGACCCCCAGTGAAGAAGAAAAAAAGAGAGAGCAACATAGCCAAAACTCTGCCAAAATCTCAACTCCACCAAATTCCACAAAAAAAAAACTAGCTGAGAAGAAACCAAATCTTGAATAGCTAGGTAAGAGCCATAGAAGTCAAGCCTTGAGCTTGGCTCAGTCTCAATTGAGCTCAAGGAGCCAGTCTCACCTTGCTGGGTGAGATGGCTAGCCCCATGGCTGGGGAGGTGCACATGTGCCTCCCTCCTTTTAGAGCTCAATTGGTGGCTGAGCTTGAGTCTCAGGAGCTCACATGGTGAGTTCACCATGGATTTTGGCAGTATACTCCAACCAATTGGCACATGCCAATCTGGTTTCATGGGGATGGGCACATGTTCATCCCCTTTCTCTCTCAAGCCATGTGCACATGTGCAGTGGCTGTGTAAATCTCAATAATGGCTTTATGCAAGCTGTTATGCTGTCAAAATTGCATGGAGAAACAAAATTTCATGTTTTTCATGTATATTGTATTTCAATTTGTTATAATATATGATATTTTGGTGCAAATTGGTTTTATTTCCCTCTTTAGTTCCTTCTTTCATGTTCTCTGATGTGCTTGATAGCTCAAAATCATAATTGAGCAATGGAAAAACAATATACATCAATACTGGTTTGAATCCAGTGTATTCCAGTTTCTGTCCAGCTGAGAGATCAATCCATATCTCTCAGCCTGGTTGTTAATTTCTTATGAAATTTCACAGTCATGTAGACTAGGTTTATACTAACTTACCACATAAATTTTATAATTTTTCGAATTTTCTGTGAATTGTTATGAATTTTACAATCTCATCTGTCAAAAACTCAAAAAAAAGTCAATTTTGAGTCAAACTGAGAAGTTCATTCTTCTTTTGACTCAAAAATCCAGAATTTCTTGATTAATTCACCTTTATGACACCTCATGTGATGTTTTAAAGGGTTTAGAAAAATTAAACCAGGCTTTAATCCATAGGTTAAGCCAAATTTGATTTTTAATAAATCTGAAAAGGCATTTATGTCCAGTCTGATAAAAATGCAAAAAGCATGCTTTTTGACTATTCAATTAGCTTGAAATTTCATAGACATATAAAATAAGTCTTAATGCATTCATTCACCAAATTTTACCATTTTTGGTATTTTCTGTGATTTTCTATGAATTTCTGAAATTGGATCTGTAAGAAATCAGAACTGAGTCAATTCTGGGTCAATACCAGAAATTGCAAAAAATGAAATTAACTTGTGTACAAGCGAAATTCATGTGTAAAATTGATATAAAACCTTTCTAAAACATATAATTGACTCAAATGAACACACTTAAACATGTAATTTGAGAAGAATGTGATGAAATCAAAAGAAAACCAAATTGAAAATAAAACCAGAAATGACCCAATATGCCTAAAGGACAATGCACATCTAAATTGATGAAATTGATCATCCTAACATGTCCAAACATGCTAAACGACAATGTTTGGGAGGTTAATTGGAAGAAAATTGCAAGGAAAAGCCATGAAATACCATTTGGTACCAATGCCCCGAAACCAGTTTGGTACCGAATGGCCAAAGCTGCAAAATTGATGGATTAAACTCAAATTAAATCTCAAAAATTTGTTAAACATGCTCTAGCGATGCCATATGACAAAGAAATCGAGTTAATTTATTAAAAATCAGCTCAAATTCCTCAAAATTTCATCTCAGCCAGCTTCTCAACCGAAACCAAATGGTTACCCCCATCGCCGGCGATCCAGGTCGCCGCCGCCGCTGAGACCACCACCGATGGACTCCCCATGCTCCGGCGATGCCAGCCATGTCTCCTGATCGGAGATCCGACGCCGGCAGGGCCTCGATCAGTGTCGAGGAGGATGAAGCACGAATATTGATGCATCTCAAAGTGCGAATCTTGATGAAATTCAAACAGCCCAGAGAAGGCTTGATGCGCGCCAGAGATCCAATGACCCAGTTTAAAAGATGCTTTAAAAACTGAACTTAAGTTCAGATCTTGATGCATGGGCCCGAATCTGACGGCCCATATTAATCTGTTTTGAAAATAAACTTTAAACACCAAATAAAAATGATTTCTCAAGCCCATAAATTATGAAAAATATATCAAAAATCATGATTTCATTTATGAATATTTTTAAGACTATAAAATGTCAATTTTGATTTTATTTTCCTTTTTTTATTATTATTATAAATGAAAGAAAATTAAAAATATATGATATATGTACAAAATAAATTCAAAATACCAAATAGGATATTTAAAAATAAGTGAAAATTATGATAAAACAAATCAACAATTTTCAAAATAATCAAATTATGTATATTTTGATAAAACAAATCAAAATATTCAAGGATAATTAAAATATGTCATAAACAAATCAAAAAAAATATTTTAAATAATCAAATCATGTTATATTTTGATAAAACAAGTCAAAAATATTCAAAATAATCAAATCATGGTAAAACAAATCAAAATATTCAAAAATAATTAAATTATGTCATGTTTTGATAATCAAATTATATTATATTTTGATAAAACAAATCAAAATATTCAAAAATGATTAAATATGTTAAACTTTAATAAAGCAAATCAAAATATTCAAGGATAATTAAAATATGTCATAAACAAATCAAAAAAATACTTTGAATAATCAAATCATGTTATATTTTTATAAAACAAGTCAAAAATATTCAAAATAATCAAATCATGTTATGAATAATCAAATTATGTTATATTTTGATAAAACAAATCAAAATATTCAAAATAATCAATTTATGTTATATTTTTAATAAAACAAATAAAAAAAATATTCAAAATAATCAAATTATGTTATATTTTGATAAAACAAATCAAAATAATCAAAATAGTCAAACTATGTCATATGTTGATAAAAAAAATCAAAATATTCAAAATGATCAAGTTATGTTTTGATAAAACAAAATCAAAATATTCAAAAATGATTAAATTATTTTATAAAACAAATCAAAATATTCAAAATAATCAAATTATGTTATATTTTGATAAAACAAATCAAAATATTCGAAATAACCAAATTATGTTATATTTTGATAAAACAAATCAAAATATTCAAAATAATCAAATTATGTTATATCTTGATAAAACAAATAAAAAAATATTCAAAATAATCAAATCATGATAAAGTAAATCGAAATGTTCAAAATAATTAAACTTTGTTATATTTTGATAAAACAAATCAAAATATTCAAAAATGATCAAATCATGTTACATTTTGATAAAACAAATCAAAATGTTCAAAATAATCAAACTTTATTATATTTTGATAAAACAAATCAAAATATTTAAATATGTCAATATGTCCAAATATTTGACCAAACACGTCAAATATACAAATAAATCCGAAATATTTGACCAAACATGTCAAATATGCAAATATACCCAAATATTTGACCAAATATGTCAAAAATACAAATATGTCCCAATCTTTGACCAAACATGTCAAATATGCAAATATACCCAAATATTTGACCAAATATGTCAAAAATACAAATATGTCCAAATATTTGACCAAATATGTCAAACATGCAAATAAACCCAAACATTTGACCAAACATGTCAAATATGCAAATATGACCAAACTTTTGACCAAACATGTTAAATATGCAAATAAACCCAAACATTTGACCAAACATGTCAAATATGCAAATACACCCAAATTTCTGGCCAAACATGCCAAATATACAAATATGTCCAAACTCTTGATAAAATATGTCAAATATGCAAATATGTCCAAATCTCTGGTCAAATATGCCAAATATGCAGATAAGTCCAAAACTTGGTAAAAACATACCAACATATCAAACCATATCAAATCATGTTTCGAGAACATTAAAACTGGCAGTGCGCTTCAGGTTTAATGTACCTCATTTTGGAAATCGATGAAGAATTATATGTTCCCGATTCTCCAATTTTCCCAGGTTTCGAATTGGTATAGCGCTTCAGATTCGGGATTTGGAAGGTCAATAGACTGTTTAGGACTATACGTCCTTGTCTTTGACATGAACCTTTCTAGAGATCAAACATCTCTGGTTCCTTGAGCATCGAGTTGGCAGTGCGCTTCATATTCGAACTCTGTGAGATCAATAGGATTATACGTCCTCAATCTTTGATTTAAGAGAAATTATACGTTTCTCTGACTTTAGATCATACGTCTTTAGCCTTATTATCCAAAGTTCTACCTTTGGGTTATTTCAAGCATGTATTATAATAAATTGGAAGGAAGAAATAAAGCCACAAATCTGATCCATATATTTTGATTAGTTTAGCCCATTAATCAGAGGTTCCGGAGGCGAGAGCCGGGGTAATTAACGGCGGGGGCTTGCGCCCGTCGGAAAATAAAAGTTCCCACAATCACCTAAATAATAAGTCCTTGAGTGCATAAACACGCGCAGGGATGTATCTGCACCTTCTTCCCCCGTGAGCGAGGACGCCGATGCCTCGCGCGTGGGCCGCGGAAAAAGGGCCGCACAGGTTCTAAATACATTTTGATGTAATTTGAGGTCAAATAAAGGACATAATTGATCAATTTAGCTCCAAAAACACTTATGAATAAAAAATAAATACATCCAGCAGCTTATGTCTGAATTTTGATGATATTTCAGTCAGAAATAAAGCCAAATTAAATAAAAACGTGTATAAACATGTTGAAAAACGTTTTAAATATATTTTGATCATTTGAGGCAATTTGAGGTGAAATATAGGTCATAACTGATCAATTTTAGCTCCAAAAATACTTATAAACAATAAATAAACATATCCAGGAGCTTACGTGAATTTTGATCATATTTCAATCAGAAATAAGACAAATTGATTAAAAACATATATAAAAAAGTTTAAAAGCATTTTAAATGTATTTTAATCCAATTTTTTAGGTGAAATATACGTTATAACTGATCAATTTAGCTTAAAACACTTCTAAACAATAAATAAACATATCCGGCAGCTTATGTATGAATTTTGATAGTATTTTCAATCAGAAATGAGGTCAAATTGATTAAAAATGTATATAAACATGTTCAAAAGCATTTTAAATGCGTTTTCATGCAATTTGAGTGAAATATAGGTCATAACTGATCAATTCAGCTCCAAAAACAGTTATAAACAATAAATAAATAAACAATAAATAAATATATCTAGTAACTTGTGTGTATATTTTGGTGATATATGAATCAGAAATGAGGCTAAACTGATTAAAAACATATATAAATCTGTTTAAATGCATTTTAAATATATTTTGATGCAATTGCAGGTGAAATCTAGATCATAACACACTAGTTTAGCTCCAAAAATACATATAAACATATCTAATAGCTTCTGTGTCCATCTGGGTGATTTATGAATCATAAATAAGGCTAAATTGATTAAAATACATATAAACATTTTGAAATGCGTTTAAATTCATTTTGATGTTAGTTGAGGTGAAATATCAATCATAACACTTTAGGTTAGCTCTCAAAAATACATATAAACCAAAAAAAAATATAGCTAAAAACTTAAGTGTCCATGCTGATGATATTTAAATCAGAAATGAGGCTAAATTCATTAAAAGCACATATAAACATGTTCAAATGCGATTTAAACATATCTAATAGTCTGTATGTGTATTTTGAAGACATTTGAATCAGAAATGAGATTAAATTCATAAAAAAAAATACATATAAACATGTTAAAATATGTTTTAAATGCATTGTGGTGCAATTTGAGGCGAAATAAAGGTGATAACACCTTAGATTAGTCCAAAAACACTTCTAATAGCTTGTGTGTGCATTTTGATGACATTTAAAATGAGAAATGAGGCTAAATAGATTTTAAATACATATAAACAAACATTTTCAAATGAGATCTAAATACATTTTGATGCAATCTGAGGTGAAATATAGGTCATAACACTTTAGTTTAGCTTCGAAAATACATATAAATAAAAAATAAACATATCTAATAGCTTATGTGTGCATTTTGATGATATTTGTATCAGAAAATGAGACTAAATTGATTAAAAGCACATATAAACAAATTCAAATGCGTTTTAAATACATTTTGTTAGAATTTGAGGCGAAATAAAGGTGATAACACCTTAGATTAGTCCAAAAACACTTCTAATAGCTTGTGTGTGCATTTTGATGACATTTAGAATGAGAAATGAGGCTAAATAGATTTTAAATACATATAAACAAACATTTTCAAATGAGATCTAAATACATTTTGATGCAATCTGAGGTGAAATATAGGTCATAACACTTTAGTTTAGCTTCGAAAATATATATAAATAAAAAATAAACATATCTAATAGCTTATGTGTGCATTTTGATGATATTTGTATCAGAAAATGAGACTAAATTGATTAAAAGCACATATAAACAAATTCAAATGCGTTTTAAATACATTTTGTTAGAATTTGAGATGAAATATAGGTTATAACACTTTAGTTTAGCTCCGAAAATACATATAAACAGTAAATAAACAAATCTTATAGTCAATGTGTGCATTTTGGTGATATTTGAATTATTGATTAAAAATACATATAAGCATATTCAAATGTGTTTTAAATGCATTTTGGTGCAATTTCAAATGAAATATAGGTCATAACACCTCAGATTAGGTCCAAAAACACATATAAGCACTAAATAAACACATCTAATAGCTTGTGTGTCCATTTTGATGATATTTTGAAACAAAAATGAGGCTAAATTGGTTAAAAACACACATCAACATGTTCAAATGCGTTTTAAATGTATTTTGTTGTAATTTGAGACTAAATATTGATCATAACACTTTATTTTAGCTCAAAAAATATATATATAAATCATAAATTAAAATATCTACTAGCCTACATGTGCATTTTGATGTTTTTTGAAGAAGAGATGAGGCCAAAAATAGATTTAAAACACATATAAAAACAAACATGTTTAACAGCGATTTAAATAACATGTTGATGCAATTTGAGTTGAAATATAGATCATAACACTTTAGTTTAGCTCTCAAAATAAAGTATAAAAATAAATAAACATATCTAATAGCTTATGTGTGTATTTTTGTGATATTTGAATCGGATATGATGCTAAATTGATTTAAAACAAATATAAACTTGTTTAAATGCGTTTAAAATACATTTCGATATAATTTGAGATAAAATATAGGCCATAACAGTTTAGGTTAGCTTCAAAAACACATATAAACAATAAATAAACCATAGTTTTTGATGACATTTGAATCAGTAATGAGACTAAATTCTTAAACTTACAAATAAACATGTTAAAATGTGTTTTAAATGCATTGCGTTGCAATTTGAGATGAAATAAAGGTGGCAACATCTTTCATTAGCTTCAAAAATACATATAATAATAAATAAACATATCTAATAGGTTGGGTGTACATTTTGACGATATTTTTAATGACAAATGACGCTAAATTGATTAAAAACACATATAAACATGTTCAAATGCGTTTTAAATGCATTTCGATGCAATTTGAGTTGAAGTATCAATCATAACACTTTATTTTTGCTCCAAAAATACATATAAACAATAAATAAACGTATCTTATATTTACATGTGCATTTTGATGATATTTGAATAAGAAATGACGCTAAATTGATTCAAAACACATATATTTCAAATGCATTTGAAATACATTTTGATATAATTTGAGGTGAAATATATGTTATAATACCTTAGTATAGCTCAAAAATCACATATAGACAATAAATAAAAAACATATCAAGTAGCTTATGTGTGTATTTTGATGATATCTGAATCAGAAATGCTGCAAAATTGATTAGAAACACATGTAAACATGTTCAAATGGTTTAAAATGCGTTGTGATGCAATGTGGTGTGAATATAGGTCATAACACTTTAGTTTTCTATAAAAATACAAATAACTAATAAATAAACATATCGAATAGCTTGTGTTTGTATTTTGATGATATTTGAATCAGATATGATGTTAAATTGATTAAAAACACGCATAAGCATGTTCTAATGTGTTTTAAATACTTTTTGATGCAATTTGAGGGGAAATAACTACACTTTTTTTTAGGTCAGAAAATACATATAAAGAATAAATAAATGCATTTTTATGATATTTGAATCGGAAATTATGCTAATTGATTCAAAACAAATATGACCCTGTTCAAATGCCTTTTAAATGCATTTTGAAGCAATTTGAGTTGAAATATGGGTCATAGCACTTTATTTTGGCATAAAAAATACATATAAACAAGAAATAAATATATGTAATAGCTTATGTGTGCATTTTGATGATATTTGAATCAGAAAATAGGCTAAATTAATTAAAAACAAATAGACATGTTCAGATGCATTTTGCTGCATTTTCAGGAGAAATATCGGTCATAACACATTCGTTTAGCTCTAAAAATACATACAAACTATAAATAAAAGTATCTAATAGGATATGTGGGCATTTTGATGATATTTGAATCAGAAATGAGGCTGAATTGACTAAAAAGACATATAAACATGTTCAAATGCCTTTTAAATTGATTTTGAAGCAATTTGAGTTGAAATATGTGCCATAACACTTTATACTAGGATCAAAAATACATATAAAAAATAAATAAACATATCTAATAATGTATATGTGTATTTTGATGATATTTAAATCAGGAATGTGGATAAATTGATTAAAAATACATGTTCAAACGCCTTTTAAATGCATTTTGAAGCAATTTGAGTTGAAATATGGGTCATAGAACTTTATATTGGCATAAAAAATACATATAAACAAGAAATAAATATATGTAATAGCTTATGTGTGCATTTAGATGATATTTGAAGCAGAAGGTTAAATTAATTAAAAATAATTATAAACATGTTCAAATGTGCTTTAAATATTTTTTTGATGCATTTTGTGGGGAATATATTGGTCATAACACTTTAGCTGCAAAAACATATAAACAATAAATAAACATATCTAATTGGATATGCAGGCATTTTGATGATATTTGAATCAGAAATGAGACTAAATTGATTAAAAACACAAAAGAAACCTGCTCAAATGCTTTTGAAATGCATTTTGAAGTAATTTGAGTTGAAATATAGGTCATAACACCATTGTTTAGCTCCCGAAATTTATAAACAATAAATAAACCTATCTAATAGCTTATGTGTGCCTTTTGATGATATTTGAATCAGAAATGAGACGAAATTCATAAAAAATACATATAAGCATGTTAAAATGTGTTTTAAATGCATTGCAGTGCAATTTGAGGTGAAATGATGATGACCTTAGATTAGCTCCGAAAACATATTTAAACAATAAATAAACATATCTAATAACTCGTGTGTGCAATTTTATGATATTTTTAATGAGAAATGACGCTAAATTGATTAAGAATATATATAAACATGTTCAAATGTATTTTAAATACATTTCGAAGCAATTTGAGTTAAAATACCAGTTATAATACTTTATTTTTGCTCCAAAAACACATATAAACAATAAATAGACATATCATATAGTTTACATGTGCATTTTGATGGTATTTGAATTAGAAATGACACTAAATTGATTCAAAACACATATTTCAAACGTGTTTGAAATACATTTTGATATATTTTGAGGTGAAATATATGTTATAATACCTTAAGTTAGCTCCAAAAACACATATAAATAATAAATAAACATATCAAGTAGCTTATGTGTGTATTTTGATGATATTTAAATCAGAAATAATGCAAAATTGATTAAAAACACATATAAATATGTTCAAATGGTTTTAAATGAATTGTGATGCAATTTGATGTGAAATATAGATCATAACACCTTAGTTTAACTCCAAAAACATATATACTAATAAGACATGATGCTAAATTGATTAAAAACACAAATTAGCATGTTCTAATGTGTTTTAAATACTTTCTAATGGAATTTGAGAAGAAATAACTACACGTTATTTTAGCTTGAAAAAACATATAAAAAATAAATAAACATATCTAATACCTTATGTGTGTATTTTGATTATTTTTGAATCAGAAATGAGGCTAAATTGATTAAAAACACATATAAACAAGTTTGAATGGTTTTTTAATGCATTTTGAGGCAATTTAAGGTGAAATATGGATCATAACACTTTATTTTGGCATCAAAAATACATATGAACAACAAAAAAAAAATCTAATAGCTTATGTGTGCATGTTCATGATATTTGAATCAGAAATGGGGTTCAATTGATTAAAAATACACATAAACATGTTCAAATGCATTTTAAATATATTTTGAAGCAATTTGAGAAATATAGGTCATAGCACTTTATTTTAGCACCAACAACACATAAAGAAGAAATAAGTATATGTAGTAGCTTATATGTATATTTTCAGGATATTTGAATCAGAAAATAGGCAAAATTAATTAAAAACACATATAAATATGTTCAAATGTGTTTTAAATGTATTTTGATGTAATTTGAGATGAAATATAGGTCAAAACACTTGAGTTTAGCTCTCCCTCCACAAACACATAGAAATCAGAAATAAATATAGATAATATTTTACATGCGCACTTTGATTATATTTGGATCAGAAAAAAGACTAAATTGATAAGAAAAAAACACATATAAACATGTTCAAAAACTCATATAAACAATAAGCATGTTCAAAATCCATTTTGAAGCAATTTGAGGTGAAATATAGGGCATAACACTTTATTTTGCACCAAAAACTCATATAAACAATAAATAAACATATCTAATAGCTTATTTGTGCATTCTGATGACATTTGAACCAGAAATAAGGTTAAATTAATTAAAAACCCATTTAAATAATAAATAAATATATTTAATAGCTTATGTGTACATTTTGATGATACTAGAATCAGAAATGAGGCAAAATTGATTGAAAACACATATAAAAATATTCAAATGCGTTTTAAATTAATTTCAATGCAATTTGAGGTGAATATATAAGTCATAACAGTTCAGTTTAGCTCCAAAAATACACATAAACAGCAATTAAACATATCATTTTGATGATATTGTGCGGCCCTTTTTCGCGGCCCACGCGCGAGGCATCGGCGTCCTCGCTCACGGGGGAAGAAGATGCAGATACATCCCTGCGCGTGTTTGTGCGCTCAAGGACTTATTATTTAGGTGATTGTGGGAACTTTTATTTTCCAACGAGCGCAAGCCCCCGCCGTTAATTACCCGGGCTCTCGCCTCGGGAACCTCTGATTAATGGGCTAAACTAATCAAAATATATGGATCAGATTTGTGGCTTTATTTCTTCCTTCCAATTTATTATAATACATGCTTAAAATAACCCAAAGGTATAACTTTGGATAATAAGACTAAAGACATATGATCTAAAGTCAGAGAAACGTATAATTTCTCATAAATCGGAGATCGAGGACGTATAATCCTATTGATCTCACGGAGTTCGAATATGAAGCGCACTGCCAACTCGATGCTCAAGGAACCAGAGATGTTTGATCTTTAGAAAGGTTCATGTCAAAGACAATGACGTATAGTCCTAAACAGTCTATTAACCTTCCAAATCCCGAATCTGAAGCGCTATGCCAATTCGAAACCTGGGAAAATTGGAGAATCGGGAACATATAATTCTTTATCGATTTCCAAAATGAGGTACATTAAACCTGAATCGCACTGCCAGTTTAATGTTCTCGAAACATGATTTGATATGATTTGATATGTTTTTACCAAGTTTTGGACTTATCTGCATATTTGGCATATTTGACCAGAGATTTGGACATATTTGCATATTTGAAATATTTTATCAAGAGTTTGGACATATTTGTATATTTGGCATGTTTGGCCAGAAATTTGGGTGTATTTGCATATTTGACATGTTTGGTCAAATGTTTGGGTTTATTTGCATGTTTGACATATTTGGTCAAATATTTGGACATATTTGTATTTTTGACATATTTGGTCAAATATTTGGGTATATTTGCATATTTGACATGTTTGGTCAAAGATTGGGACATATTTGGTCAAATATTTGGGTATATTTGCATATTTGACATATTTGGTCAAAGATTGAGACATATTTGTATTTTTGACATATTTGGTCAAATATTTGGATACATTTGCATATTTGACATGTTTGGTCAAATACTTGGACATAATTGTGTTTTTGACATATTTGGTCAAATATTTGGGTATATTTGTATATTTGACATGTTTGGTCAAATATTGGACATATTTGACATATTTAAATATTTTTGATTTGTTTTGTCAACATATGACATATTTTAATCATTTTTTTTAATATTTTGATTTGTTTTATCAAAATATAACATAATTTGATTATTAAAAATATTTTTGATTTGTTTATGACATATTTTAATTATCCTTGAATATTTTGATTTGTTTTATCAAAATATACATAATTTGATTATTTTGAAAATTGTTGATTTGTTTTATCATAATTTTCACTTATTTTTTTAAATACCCTATTTGGTATTTTGAATTTATTTTGTGCATATATCATATATTTTGAATTTTCTTTTATTTATAATAATAATAAATAAATAAATAGAAAGGAAAATAAAATCAAAATTGACATTTTATAGTCTTAAAAATATTCATAAATGAAATCATGATTTTTGATATATTTTTCATAATTTTTGGGCTTGAGAAATCATTTTTATTTGGTGTTTAAAGTTTATTTTCAAAACAGATTAATATAGGCCGTCAGATTCGGGCCCATGCATCAAGATCTGAACTTAAGTTCAGTTTTTAAAGCATCTTTTAAACTGGGCCGTTGGATCTCTGGCGCGCATCAAGCCTTCTCTGGGCTGTTTGAATTTCATCAAGATTCGCACTTTGAGATGCATCAATATTCGTGCTTCATCCTCCTCGACACTGATCGAGGCCCTGCCGGCGTCGGATCTCCGATCAGGAGACATGGCTGGCATCGCCGGAGCGTGGGGAGTCCATCGGTGGTGGTCTCAGCGGCGGCGGCGACCTGGATCGCCGGCGATGGGGGTAACCATTTGGTTTCGGTTGAGAAGCTGGCTGAGATGAAATTTTAAGGAATTTGAGCTGATTTTTAATAAATTAACTCGATTTCTTTGTCATATGGCATCGCCAGAGCATGTTTAACAAATTTTTGAGATTTAATTTGAGTTTAATCCATCAATTTTGCAGCTTTGGCCATTCGGTACCAAACTGGTTTCGGGGCATTGGTACCAAATGGTATTTCATGGCTTTTCCTTGCAATTTTCTTCCAATTAACCCTCCAGACAATGTCGTTTAGCATGTTTGAACATGTTTGGATGATCAATTTCATCAATTTAGATGTGCATTGTCCTTTATGCACATTGGTTCATTTCTGGTTTTATTTCCAATTTATTTTTCTTTTGATTTCTGTACATTCTTCTCAAATTGCATGTTTAAGTATGTTTATTTGGGTCAATTGTATATTTTGAAAAGGTTTTATACTAGATTTGCATGTGAATTTCGTTTGAATGTAAGTTAATTTCATTTTTTCCTTTTCTGGTATTTATTCCAGAATTAACTCAATTCTGATTTTTACAGATTCAAATTCAAAAATTCATAGAAAATCACAGAAAATACCAAAAATGGTAAAATTTGGTGAATGAATGCATTAAGACTTATTTTATATGCCTATGAAATTTCAAGCTAATTGAATAATCAAAAAGTATGTTTTTTGCATTTTTACCAAACTGGACAGAAATGCCCTTTCAGATTTATTAAAAATCAAATTTGGCTTAACCTATGAATTAAAGCCTGGTTTAATTATTCTAAACCCTTTAAAACATCACATGAGGTGTCATAAAGGTGAATTAATCAAGAAATTCTGGATTTTTGAGTCAAAAGAAGAATGAACTTCTCAGTTTGACTCAAAGTTGACTTTTTTTGAGTTTTTGACAGATGAGATTGTAAAATTCATAACAATTCACAGAAAATTCGAAAAATTATAAAATTTATGTGGTAAGTTAGTATAAACCTAATCTACATGACTGTGAAATTTCATAAGAAATTAACAACCAGGCTGAGAGATATGGATTAATCTCTCAGGTGGACAGAAACTGGAATACACTGGATTCAAACCAGTATTGATGTATATTGTTTTTCCATTGCTCAATTATGATTTTGAGCTATCAAGCACATCAGAGAACATGAAAGAAGGAACTAAAGAGGGAAATAAAACCAATTTGTACCAAAATATCATATATTATAACAAATTGAAATACAATATACATGAAAAACATGGAATTTTGTTTCTCCATGGAATTTTGACAGCATAACAGCTTGTATAAAGCCATTGTTGAGCTTTACACAGCCACTGCACATGTGCACAGGGCTTGAGAGAGAAAGGGGATGAACATGTGCCCATCCCCATGAAACCAGATTGGCATGTGCCAATTGGTTGGAGTATACTGCCAAAATCCATGGTGAACTCACCATGTGAGCTCCTGAGACTCAAGCTCAGCCACCAATTGAGCTCTAAAAGGAGGGAGGCACATGTGCACCTCCCCAGCCATGGGGCTAGCCATCTCACCCAGCAAGGTGAGACTGGCTCCTTGAGCTCAATTGAGACTGAGCCAAGCTCAAGGCTTGACTTCTATGGCTCTTACCTAGCTATTCAAGATTTGGTTTCTTCTCAGCTAGTTTTTTTTTTGTGGAATTTGGTGGAGTTGAGATTTTGGCAGAGTTTTGGCTATGTTGCTCTCTCCATTTTTTCTTCTTCTTCACTAGGGGTCTATTTATAGCCCAGAGGGCATGGTCTAAGCCTCAGAGCTGAGCTGGCATCATCCCAGCCCTTGGTTTGATCAAGTGGCCAGGATTGAGCCAGCCAGGCCTGTGCTGGCCTGTGGCCTGTCCTTGGAAGATTCCTCCAGCTAACTGGCGCTCAGAGGTCTCCATTGAGGTGCCTACACGTGTCCCTGACACAGGCCTGGGGAGAGAGAAGGAGCCGTTGGCTTTGTCTTCTTCCTTGGGTCAGTGTGTCATGTCTTTCGGGTGTGAGCATATTCCGAATATTCCTTGGCCTTGCTGGCGCTTGACATGTCACCAAGGTGTCACTAAGTGTGCCCAACGTGTCAATTTGGCCGCTTGAGTGCTGAGTTGTGCCAATTTACCACCCCCAGATCAGACTTGAGTGCCAAGTGGTGCACTTGTCAATTGAGTGCTTTTCACCCCAAATTGACACTTCAGGCAGCGTCGTGGAAGCATCTCGGAGCTCCCTCAGGTGTTGGCTTGGCATCTCGAGCTCCCAATTGCCCTGTCACCTTCAAGGTCGAGGTACTTTCTCCTTCGATTTTCTCCTTGTTTACTTTACTATTTTCAATGCTGTTTGTGGCATTGAACTCCCCTTAGGATGTAGATTAAGTCCCTAGGATGGTTTAAGCCAAATCGAACCATACACCCGAACTCCATTTTCGAAGCTCCAGTTGAGCTCTGGAGCTCGAGGAGGAAGAAAGGAGGGAGAGAGAGAGAAATTCAAAGGGTTTCCCTTGCTTGGGTTGGGTGCACGTGAACCGTGCTTTGATTTCAAACCTGTCAGAGGAAGAGAGCGCTTGCACCGTGCTCATCTCTCTTTTCCTTCTTTTCTTTCGCTGGCTGAAGCGTCGCCTGGGCGCTGGGGCCCATTGGCAGCGAAATGAAGGGAGTGGGTTCCGCTTGTCGGATTTAATGAGACTCATCCCTCAGCGAAAAACTGTGGGTGAGTTCATGAGCGCGGTTCACGTGCGCCAAAGCACAAGGTCAGTGAGTTGGTTCATATGTGCTGTGCCCATTCAAACCCCAACAGATACTTTGTGTGTATGACAGGTGGGTCCAGAGGCTTGTTTAATTATCTGAAACCCCCAACTTGTACCCAGAGTGTTGTGTTTCCCCCAAATTGTACCCAGAACTGTCTCCAATTCTGATTTTGTTATTTTCTTTATTTCTTTTTCCATTTTATTTTATTTTTCATGCAAAAATCCATGAAAAATTACTGAAAAATCACAGAAAATATATTCCATGATTCTGTTATTTTGGGTAATATTTTTGGTATTTTTGGGTGTGAAATTAGGCATTAATTTCACTTAAATCATTAATTGTATATGATTAGGCATATTAATCTTATACAATTAATATTTTGGCATGATTATCCCAAAGAATCATTTTTTTAATTCCAAGGGATAATATTTGGGGCATTTTTCATGAATGAAATTCATGATTTTTGGATTTGGCATGTTTAATTATATGAAATTGTTTCTTGATTTTATATAATTAGGGTTTTGTGCATAGATTTTTTTTTGCACACATGTGTATATATTTTTTGGAGGGGGTTTGGTATGATTATTTCATGAAATTATTTTTTAATTTCAAGAAATTATTTTGGGATTTAATAAATCATGAGATTGGACATAATTTCATGATTTAATATTTGACATGGCTATTTCATGAAATTGTTTCTTTAATTTCAAGAAGTAACTTTATGAAATTGAACATAATTTCATAATTTCAAATCTTTGGTATAAAAATCACATGAAATTATATCATTAATTTCATGCAATTTAATTTGTGTATTTTTCTGGCAACTTTTAAACAGCAAACAGATATTTGAATTAGAAATGAGGCTAAATCAATTAAGACCACATATAAACATGTTCAAAATTTGTTTTTAATGCATTTTGATGCATTTTGTGGTGAAATCACATATAAAAATGTTCAAATTTATTTTAAATGCATTTTAATGTATTTTGTGGTGAAATATCAATCATAACATTTAATCTCTAAGAATGCATATAAACAATAGATAAACATATCTAATTGGTTATGTGGGCATTTTGATAATGTTTAAATCAGAAATGAGACTAAATTGATTAAAAACACATAAAAATCTGTTCAAATGTGTTTTAAATGCATTTTGATTCAATTTTTGAGTCAGAATATAGTCATAACGCTTTAGTTTTGCTCCAAAAATACATATAATTAATAAATAAATATATCTAATATCTTGTACGTGCATTTTATTGTTATTTGATTCAGAAATTGGGCTAAATTGATTAATGACGCACATAAACATGCTCAAATGCGTATTAAATACATTTTGAAGAAATTTGAGTTTTAATATAGGTCATAACACTTTATTTTAGCATCAAAAATATATGTAAACAACAAATAAGTATATGTAAAAGTTTATGCGGGCATTTCGATGATATGTGAATTAGAAATGAGGCGAAATTGATTCAAAACACATATAAAAATGTTCAAATCCTTTTAAATTAATGAATTTGAGCTGTAAAAATACATACAAATAATGCTTTAGTTTAGCAGCAAAAATACATACAAATAATAAATAAACATATCTAATAATTTTTTTGTGCATTTTAATGATATTTGAATCAGAAATGAGGTGAAACTAATTAAAAACACATATAAAAATGTTCAAATACGTTTTAAATGCATTTTCATGTATTTTGTGGTGAAATATCAGTCAAAACACATTAGTTTAGCTTGAAAAATACTTAGAAACAATATTAAAAATATATCTAATAGCTTATGTTGATATTTTGATGATATTTGAATTGAAAATGAGGCTAAATTGATTAATAATACTTAAAAAAAATATGTTCAAATGTATTTTAAATGTATTTTGAAAAAAATTGAGTTGAAATATAGGTCATAACACTTTATTTTAGCATCAAAAAATACATATAAACAATAAATAAACGTATTTAATAGCTTATGTATGCATTTTGATAATATTCGAATCTGAAATGAGGTCAAATTGAATAAAAACACATATAAATATGTTCAAATGCGTTTTAATCGTATTTTGATGCAAATACATATAATCGTTTTAATCGTATTTTGATTAAAAATACATAAAAGCATGTCCAAATGCCTTTTAAATTCATTTTGAGGCAATTTGAGTTGAAATATGGGTCATAACACTTTATTTTGGCATAAAAAATACATATAAATAAGAAATAAATATATGTAATAGCTTATTTGTGTATTTCAATGATATTTGAATCAGAAAATAGGGTAATTTAATTAAAAACAAATATAAACAAGTTTCAAATATATTTTGCTGCATATTCAGGAGAAATATCGATCATAACACATTTATTTAGCTCTAAAAATACATATAAACAATAAATAAAAGTATCTAATAGGATATGTTGGCATTTTGATGATATTTGAATTAGAAATGAGGCTAAATTGATTAAAAAAGCATATAAAATGTTCAAATGCCTTTTGAATGCAATTTGAAGTAATTTGAGTGGGAATATGGGTTATAACACTTTATTCTAGGATCAAAAATACATATAAACAATAAATAAACATATTTAATAGCTATTTTGATGATATTTGAATCAAGAATGAGGATAAATATAAACATGTTCAAATGTCTTTGAAATGCATTTTGAAGCTATTTGAGTTGAAATATGGATTATAGCACTTTATTTTGGCATAAAAAATACATATAAACAAAAAATAAATATATATAATAGCTTATGTGTGCATTTTGATGATATTTGAATCAGAAAATTGGTTAAATTAATTAAAAATAATTATAAACATGTTCAAATACATTTTGCTGCATTTTCAGGAGAAATATCAATTATAACACATTCGTTTAGCTCTAAAAATACATATAAATACTAAATAAATGTATTCAATAGGATACGTGGGCATTTTGATGATATTTGAATAAGAAATTAGACTAAATTAATTAAAAAAATATATAAATATGTTTAAATGCCTTTTAAATTCATTTTAAAACAATTTGATTTAGAAATATGAATTGTATCATTTATTATAGAAAAAAAAATACATATAAATAATAAATAAATATCCTTAATTTAATTTCTAGGTCAGTCGAGCTAGCCGAACCGACCGACCGGGACTAAGTGTGCAAACAGAGGACATTAAACGGAAAGAAACCACGCTAACGAACGGCAAGCAGGCAAAAGCAGCAGACGTAAGCGAGAATTAATTATTGGGGACAGACAGACCGGTAAAACAGCAGTAGCCGCAGCAGATACGGTTCTCAATCAAAAAGGGCAAAATTTCATATGTATTTATGTTCGGTCAAAAAGCATCTTCTGCAGGTAGTGACTACTTCTCTATAGGATATCTTATACTGGTGGGTGCTTCATTTTTTGGTATTACATAAGCGCTATAATCCTTTTAATCTAATCTTTTACCTACTTTGGTGTAGTCTAATCTTTTCATGAACAAATCATTGTGATAAATTTCAGACGTTCGTTTCTTCCTATAAAAAAATAATCAATATTTATACTCGAGGTGTATTCATGTGATTTCAAATTAATCAATGTTTGACACATCAGCATGTAATTATTTTGAAGATAAGCTTTGTACGGGAGCTTTCAGTCCACATATGTGCTCTCCTTTTCCAACTATGTCATATATGTACATCCCTTTCTTCTTGGAAATAATCATACATACAATAAAATTCAACATTCATAAATTAATTTGTTGACGGCTACTGCTGCATCAATTCTTCCTCTGATTCTGTTCTATGGCTTCTTTAATTTCTTCAGGTACTGAAATTGCCGCCGAGGAGACAATCCCGACCGTTGATTTTAGACTTCTTGTTAACGGAACCCCCGATCGACGATTGGAAATGGTTCAAACACTGGCCAAGGCTTGTGAAGAGTGGGGATTCTTCATGGTACTGATTAGTTAATACAACTCATAATTCGGTACGATACTCATATGTAGTACTGATATGATCTGTATCATTTGCCTTGCTTGGTTATTTTGGTTGTTCTTGTTTTGTTCCTGTTGAAGAATTTCTTATGCTGGATACAGGGAAATTTATAAATCCTACAATACCCTTTTTTATCTTATTATTCTGTTTTTTCTTTGCGGTCACTTTTATTTCTGTTTGTTACTTTTAATATTTTGAATTAATTTTTGTTTCTTTCGTTTTAGCTAGTAAATCATGGAATCCCAGACAGATTGAGGGATGAGATGCTCGATGCGTTTAAGGCGTTGTTCGATCTGACCGATGATGAAAAAGGATCATATATCGGGGCACATGTACTGGATCCAATCCGAATCGGGACTGGCTTTAACTCCAACACTGATAAAGGGATGTTTTGGAGATATTATGTCAAGATATTTGTGCATCCTGAGTTTCATTCTGTACCAAAGCCTCTTAATTTCAGGTACCAGAAATATCAACCTTAAGACAGCAGGAATCTATGATCACTGTATTAAGCCCGCAGTTCTATATTGTACCCTTGTTAATTGATCATATTTTAAATTTAATTTCACAGGAATATATCAAAAGAGTATTCTGAGTGTACAAGAGCCATAGGTCTGGAGCTCCTCAACGCTATATGGGAGGGTTTAGGCATAGAGGAAAGCCGTGTCGGGGAGGCCTTAAAACTTGATTCATGCTTCCAAATTTTGGTTGGCAATCACTATCCACCGTACCCAAATCCCGGTAATGCATTGGGGTTTGCACCGCACTCCGACCACGGTCTTCTGACACTCCTTTACCAGAACGGTGTCGATGGCCTCCAAATCATGCATAAAAATAGATGGGTACATGTAAAGCCTGTACCAGATTCCATCATGGTAAATACTGGCGATCACATGGAGGTACATGCATCTTCAAAATATTATTCTGAATGGTTAAATTTGAAGAACATGTACATTATCTCACTTTAGTTTTATTAAATTAAAATTTAAAAAAGAAGGAATTATTGATTTAGTGCAGATTGTAAGCAATGGGAAATACAAGAGCGTGTTGCACAGAGCACTGCTGAACAGCGAGATGCCGAGGATGTCTATTGTGACAGTAATCGGGCCATCACTTGATGCGATCGTGGAGCCAATTCCTGATTTGGTGAACATCGATTCTCCGGCGGTGTTTCGCGGTATGAAGTATAAGGATTACATGGAACAACAACAGAGCAACAGTCTTGTGGAGAAAGGAGCATTGAACCTTGTAAGACTGTGCACAGAGAACTGAGACTTCAAAAATGACAATTGGTCATTTCCTTGTATGATAAAATATTTTCCAGGCGACCAGGTGTGTATTGCTTAAACAAATAAAACATGAAAAAGAATAAAGACAAGGAAAGACCAAGTATATATACAGTTCACAGTTTAAGAGGAACTGCAGGTCTTGTACCAAACGCCATGCTTGCGCATCACCTCGTGAGCCTGCCACTCTTAAAGATGTCGGCGGGTGCTCCATGCTTTGTATGAAGCAGCCGTTGGAGCTGTTGAGAATCCGTGTAGAAGGTGCAGTTCGCACAACCATATCCCTTAACATGTTGCATAGCCCTCGACACTGCCGGAGCCTCAGCCTGTAGTGGGGATGTGCATCGCTTGTGTAGCATGACTGCTGATAGGCAAGTAGCTCCTCCCCTTTTGTAAGCATTAGACCCGTCCCGCCTAAATCTGGTGCAGTGAAGCATCCATCAATTTGATTTTAGTAAAAGATTAGATACTATATGTATAATGAAGTAATGAGATTAAAAAAAAAGAACTTGTTCTTATGTATAATGGATCGATAAAAAATACGATAATTCAACCTTAAATAAAAAAAAATGAAAATTTTGATAGACATAAAAACAATTAACCCAATAAATAGCGTGTGTGAGGTAACCACACAATACTGACAAAGTGGTTGGATCTTTTAAAGGGAGACAATTTTCATTCTTATGTCCTTGATTGGAACTTCTAATGTCCAAAAAATCATAATTTGTTATTACATGATGAAAACCGTGTATAAATTATGTGAACATTTTTGTTCTTCTCCATAAAACTTGCCAAAATTATTGGTAGTTCAGGGGTAAAAAGATGCTCTACTGGAATAAGAGACGACCTAAAGCCACAAGTACGCACTTTATCAGTTCGATTTTTAATTTTTATTATGATTCTCCTTAAATTAAAATGGATCTCATTAAAAAAATGCGAGAGAAGACAAGGGACGAGATCGTAAGCTGATAATAACACAATAAATTACGTTAGCGACCTAACACTGTTCAAATTTTTAAATGGATGGAGAAAATCGCCCTTCTTTAACAATTAGTCAATGCTTCTCTTGCCGACTTGCCTTATTAATTAGTAAACTTTTTGATAGCAGTTTTTCAATTATGTACTTCTTTTTGTATGTCCATCTCCTTCTCGGAGAAAGAAAAAAAAATACAAAAAATATTTATTTTTATTTCTATATGAAAAATATTTATACTAAATAGTTAAATTATTTATATATAAATTTCTAAATATTTATAATTAGCATAAAAAATATTTATTACTTTTTTCTTTCCGAATGATTATAAAAAATTCAAACTAAAACTTTTGTTATATAAATAAAAATATAATTTATAGAACTTATAATATCATTAACATATGATATAAACACTTTTAATTAGTTTTGACTTAGGGTATAAATATTTTTTGCTTTCTTTCCGAAAGATTATCTGAATCTCATTAATTAGCTTTTTTTCAAAATATAATAAAAAAATACTTGATATTTAATTTTTTTTACACCAATTTGACATCAAAATCCTCAACATTAAATTCGGTTCTAAAAGAATATCGTTACAATTTTGCGGTACTTATACAGTTTATCTTTGAAAAGTTTATCATCATATTGGTTGCAGAAGGAGGTGACCATTAGAATTACAAAAAAGGCCAAGTTTTATTGGTTTCAAAAGGAACAATTAGACTGGCTCACATGACAACTTGAAATTAGCAAGGAGCTTCATTAATAAGTAATTAATCACACTCTTGTCATAAATTTGTAATTGTGACATTAACAATTACTTTGTACCTATTTGACACATCCTGTTGTAAGCTGCCAATATCGTCCATCGTCATTAATGGAGAAAAAACCCACTCTTCCTATGTATCTATAGTAATAATTATATAAATCCTGACGGATTTTTACTGTATATGAACAGTAGTAGAAACAATATAGGAGAAGATTACTGTTTCTAAAATACTGTTTAGATAATCCGAAAAAAATAGTGTTTATGATACTGTTTACACTATAAAAACTCAATAGAAAAGAGAAACAATATTCCAACAAAATTACTTCTCAAAATTACTATTTGTGTTACTATTTATCCCACACAAAAAAATATTTACATTCATATATAATTAGTTAATGATTTTATTTCTTGTGTGATAAAAAATTAATGATAAATTCTTTATAGCGTAGCAGATTGTGCTCTACTTTTTACCGTATATGAATTTGTAATCGATTCATATGTAATTAACTATGAATATCTATAATATCATATTTGAACATCTCACCTATGCTTTTTTATTATAATATAATTTATATATTTCGATTCATCTTTTAAAATATAAATTAGAAACAATGTATCGTATTTTCGTTATATACAATTATTTATAATTATCAAATATTTATACTATCACAAATATTTTAATTAATTATACTGTTTCTAAAACCAATTAATGTTTCTAATTATATGAATAAAATTTTATAATATAAACCGCATATACATTTAATATCTTAAAAAATAATATATTAATGTTAAAAACAGTTAAAAATGTAGCAAAACGCGTTTATTGGCTAATTATAAAACAATCAGCAGCCATCGATAAGACTTTTCCAGATAACAACAGAAGTTCGAAGTAGTTCAGGTGGAAACTGGAAGCATTCCACTGTTCCCACGCGACAACGCTTTTTCGGATGAAGAGAGAGAGCAGGAGCAATCATTTTTGTAGGTATCCAACGGCCTAAAATAACTGCTCGAACTTATGAACGGCCAGGATTATTCTAAATTTCTATTTGACTCAGTAAAGAGAAGAAAAACTAGTCAACTATGCATCCGTTATATAAACCGAAATGCTGAGTCGAGGTTTGACCATCTCTTCCCTCCATTCTCTATTCACTTCCTTGTTCCTTCCCAAAATCCATCCATGGGATTGAACCTCCACATCCTTGTCGGAGCAATCAAAGACACCACCTCCTTGACCAAGGCTGCGCTCACCTCTCCCTCCTCTGCTGCTGCCTCCGCTCATCGCGCAGTCTTGCGCGCCACTTCGCACCTCCCAGCAACCTCCCCTCCTTCCCCTCACCACCTCTCTGCTCTTCTCTCCTTTGGTCGTTCATCCCGCCTCACTGCCTCCTCCCTCGTCTCTGCTCTCTCGTCACGCCTTCTCTCCACTCACAACCCCTCTGTAGCTCTCAAATCACTTCTCTGTCTCCACCTCCTCTTCTCTCATGGCTCCTTCATCTTAAAGGATCAGGTCTTTCCCGCGTTGCTCCGCCACCCCGCCTCAGGGCGCAACCCTCTCGCTCTCTCCTCTTTTCGATCTTCCATCTCCTACTCTCTCTCGGCATGGGTTCGCTGGTTCGCGCGGGTGCTTGAGCTGATGCTTCTTGCCCCCTCAGACAATCCTGATCTTCTCACTGTGCTTCAAAATCACGATGTGATATCTGAGCTCGAATCGCTCGTTGCTGTTGTAGAAGAGATCTCTCGCGTGCCTGAGGGCCCGGCTTCGACGGAGGGAAACCGATTGGTGTCGGAGGTGGTAAGGCAAGCTGAGGAGGATTGGGTTAGGGTTAGAGGCGAGATATCGGTTCGGGTCAGAGAGCTCAGCGAGCGGGTCGGATTGCTGACCTATTCTGATTTGGTCGAGTTGTTGTGTGTTTTGAAAAGGATCGAGGTGGCAACATCTCAGCCGTCGGATTGGGAATGGATGGCTTGGGATGATGAGGGGTTAGTGAGCGAGGTAGGAAGATTGAAAGGGAAGGTAGAGGAGTTGGTCGTGAGAACTGAAAAGCAGCTGGAGAGAAGAGTGCGGAGAGATAACACCAGCGAGTCGGCTCGGGTGTTCAATCCGGTTCGGTCTGAACTTGTTCAGCCGGTCCGGTTTGGTTCCAGCAGATGGATAAGCACATGACATGAGGTGATGCATCAACTATTCTTGTTTAAATTGTGCATAATAGTCAAAATCGAGGTTTTCCGGTCTGGATCACGTGTTAAATAAATAAATGTTTTCAGACAAAAAGAAGTCTTGTCATACGACGATACCAGATTATCAGAGATTCGCGAGACATTTTTTTCTTTCAAATGAAAATTTGAATTCATGCATCTTTTTTTTTCTTTGGCATAATCAAGATGAGACAGAGAAAGTGGTGTTTTTTGGGTCATGTTTATCTTCTTCAAATATTGTTTTCGCTTAGTTTGTTAGAGTGTGAGGTGGCACAGATAGGTACATTTATTTCAGATTCATGCACATACAATAATGTCAATTGTTATTATTTAATGTGCAAATTGTCTTTTGTACACGAAGTTGTGGCAACTTGTAAATAGTTCTTTTAAAAATTAGTTGGGAATTGAGGCATTGAAGGGAACTGATTAATTAAAGTTGAATCTTCTTTTGCGATTTTTTTAGAGAACTATTCTTTTGATGTTCTTTTATTGGTGTTAAGTAAGAATGACATGGTTACAAAAGATTAAATAGAGTGAAAATTTTACAGTCATATTCTTTAATTCTGTAATTAAGAGTTTTATTTTTTCCTATTTTAGTCCGATAAATTATATAATGGCGGGGTATGGAATTAGATTATAGAAACGATTGGTTTAAATTTTAAACTATTTAATAAAGCTTATAACTAGGTATATTAACTTTGACTTACAGAAAAAATGCTCTTTTTTTTTTCCTTTACCTGATCGCCGAGACCTCAGGAAGTAATTATAGGCTTGGTGTCATCTGTTGCATGTGCATTATCATAATATATCTTCGGAATATAGCATTAAATACAATATATCCCTGCATGTGCATGTGTACCTCTGGCAAATCTTGTAGAATAGAATGGTAGTCCCGGACTTCATTGTTTTTCTTATTAAAAATTCTATGACGATGTGTTATATTTTAGATAAAAATGATATAAATATGTTTACATGATTCTTAGATGATTTTTTAATTATAGAAATTAAATTTATTTGTCACATCATTAATTTAGTAATTTTTTTTATATTAATTTTGAGTTTTTCTATTCTTTCGATTGTTAATTCTTTAATGTGATAATTTCTAATTTATAAGAAAACAATTTTATACAATTTTAGAAATGTTTTAAATTTTTTTATATCAGTTATAAATGAATTGTAAATGCTGATATCACATTTTAATTATTAATTTAGAAAGATTGTTAGATAAGCAAATGTTTTATATTTTTGAAGTTAAAATTGTAAGTGTCATGTCATTTATAAATGAGATGAAAATGATCTTATGTATTGCATCTGAAGGAGGTCAGGACATTGTCTCCATCATGTTTCTGCATATAGACGATGTTCCACGTACCTTCAGAGCTTATTTAAATAATTTATTTGTCACATCATTAATTTAGCAATTTTTTATATTAATTTCGAAATTTTCTATTCTTTCGATTGTTAATTCGTTAATGTAATAATTCCTAATTTATAAGAAAACAATTCTATACAATTCTAGAAATATTTTAAATTTTTGATACATTTATAAATGAATTGTAAATCCTAATATCACATTTTAATTATTAATTTAGAAAGATTGTTAAATTAGCAAAAGTTTTATTATTTTTTTAAGTTGAAATTGTAAATGTCATGTCATTTATAAATGAGATAAAAATGCTCTTATGTATTGCATCTGAAGGAGGTTAGGACATTCTCTCCATCATGTTTCCACATATATACGATGTTCCATGTACCTTTAGAGTTTATCTAAATAATTTTAATGCAATAGATTCCTACCATAAAAAAGTAGGGTGGAGATTCCTTAATAATTATTTAATTTAATAACGTTGACAACAAATTTTCAAATAATATCTAAAAAATCTTAAATATAGAAAAAAGATTATAAATATATTCCTGAACTTACAAATTGATTGTGTTTTAAATTTTCATGTAATTTAAATGTAATTTGATATTCAATAAAAAAATTATCAAATTTACATGACATTTATAACGATACATATTTAACAGTTTTTGATGGAATATTATTTGATATTTAAATTGTATGAAATTTGAAATATAATCAATTTATAAGTTGTATAATAGGTTTATAAACTTTTTTCTATTTTTTAATCTGTATAGAATTATTCAAAATTTTGTTATCATTGTCAAAGAATCTCCTCTCAAAAAAAATAATACCACTAGTACTCACTGTATCTTGTTTAAATAACACTAAATCTAGCTAATGATATTGTGATTAGATGAGAGTTTAAGGGGACTACGAAATAAAAAAAAAAGAAAAAAGGTGTAGCGTGAAAGAAACACTCCATGTCTCCGTCAAAGGTTCTACTGCCGTCACCTGACTCCTGAGATTCGCTTGCAACCGTCATGGTCTCGTAGAAACGAAATGAGGAAAAACGAAACAAAAAACAAAAAAAAAAAAAAAATCGTTGTGCGGATTGTAGCTCTATTCGTGGTTTCTACAAATATGGTTGTAGGCGGATGAACATAATTTATCACACATTTACGATAAGGGAACTGATATATAGATATCAAAATCCATATTATAATTCATATTAACTTTATTTTTTATATTACATGAATTATTATTTATATTAATAATTTTATTATATAATTTATTTGTATAATGTTTTTATTTTTATTTTTTTAAGAACAAGATGAGGATCAAGTCCTAAATTTTCATTAAAAAGATATATCACCGGAGGTGATCAGAATTCACAAGTAGCAGAAGTGTGAGTAAAATTAAAATAAGGAAGTAAAGAAAAGAAAAAGTGAAAGGGAAAAGGAAAGGTGGTGGTGAGCAGGTGTGATGTAAGACTAAAATTACATGTGTTCTAGCCTAAGATTGGAACCAGTTCTTTCGCTCCTTCAGTATCTCTCTTGCTGTGCTCACAATATCCTGCTCCTTGTTTGCAAAAATTCGTCTGCACCTTTCCCTCCATAGTACAAAAAGTGTGATGATTTCCAGTTCCCTCAAGATTTTGTCTACCCTCTTCATTGTCAATAAATTGAGTAAGTTCTGTAGGCCGTCCAACTTCTTTTGCAGAGGCAGCGTGTCTATTATGTATGATCTTAAGTTCGTGGTGTATTTGCAGTGAAAGAATATGTGAGCAGCCGTTTCTTCATGTACCCTTCACAAGTAACACATATTTTGCATCATCATGTACAATATTTTTGTTATTCAACTTAAGTGAATTATTATTCATATTAGTTGTATTTGAGTTGAATAATAAAATACTATTAAAAATAATTAAATTACATAATAAAGTAGTTAATATGAATAATAATTAATATAATATGAATAATAATGTTGGTATCAATTATAATATCTTTCAAACATTTTCCTTACGATAAAATAGATAACAACTTTCCTCCAAAAAAAAAAAGACATAATTGGATTTGCATTTCAATTGTTTAGTTATCTTTTCATGACTGTGAATGCAGGAACCAAATCTAGTAACTCCGTACCAAAAAATGAAGGGCAAAGGAGGGTTGTATGTCATGTTGAATTTACTTGTTTTATCAGGATCATACAAGTGTTAGGAAACGAGAAAAAATTTCCAGATAAAAATGCATTTGAGCACGACTAACTATTGCCTATAATTTAGGGGAGGGGCGCTGACAACCCGCCCGACTTGGACAACGAACGGGCCGGGCCACTAGACAGGCTGGGTTAGGTACATGTATGGGGTGTAGGCCCGTCTGTCCGACTCGGGACAGTTATTATATTTTTATAAATAGTATAAAAAATAAAGCGTTGCAAGTAATCACAAAAATAAGTTTTGGTGTAGCGGTCATGCTCTTGAACGGTGACATTTTTTCTCAAGTTCAAGTCTCGTCCCCCCCCCCCCCCCAAATGTTTTGTTAAAGAACTTTTGAGCAAAATTCAATAAATTACACAAATTGTCCAAAAGTATCACTTTTTTATCATTTTTTTTATCATTTTGATATTTAAAGTTTCAAAATTAATAATTTGGTCAGTAAAGAATCACTTGATTATTATTTTAGTACTTAAAGTTTCAAAGATATTAATTTAGTCATTCAAATTTTTAATTTATACCAAATTTCCTACATTTAATATCCATTGAACAAAATAATAATTATACTGTCTTCTTTTTTTTATTAAAACTAATTTTGACATAACTATCAAACAATACAAATAATATGAGAATAAATATAATTATTCATAATATCAAATATCAATTAAATTAATACTAACATTCATATTTGTGTCATCATAAATTAATTAAAATAAAATTTACATTTTTTTCCGAAATATAAAAAAATATATCACGATGACATGCATGCAAAGATGGATCTTCATTTAATTTTTTGAATCGATAATAATAGTAGAACTAAAATATTATAAATAAAAAATTTTGAGGATGAAAATTGATAAATTAGTAACACTAAATTGATATCTTTAAAAATTTGAAGGACAAAAACGGTAACTAAATAATACTTTAAAGACCAAATTGATATTTTATAATTTTAAGGGTCAAAATGTTAAAAATATAATATTTTAAGGATCATTTACGTAATTTACTCTTAATAATTTTATAGAAAAAATCACAACATAATTCTTCAAACTCCTAAGAATATACTTAAAATTTTAAATCTTGAGAGAGTTACAATTCCCCCCCTCCCTATGAAGTTCCATCCCTGAGGCCTGAGCCCTTATATGGAGCTTTAAGCTATGCTCCAATATTTGTGGGGGAGGGAGGGGGAGGGGAAGGGGAAGGGGAAGGGATGAGGATAAAAATTAAAAATTAATAAATCTCCAACAAATATATAAAAAATTCATTACTCTTCGCACGCCCTTCAGTTCCTCCTCATTTACCTGCTCTAACTTTTTTTTGAAGCACAGTCTTAAATGTCATGCATAGTCACCGCCGGAAAAAAAAAGATGTGATACACAGATTATAACTCTTAAATTTGAAATAACTGGCTACAGTAGTTGATGAATAGTGACACATTTCTATGTGGAGCAGTTGGATCTTCATCGAGCGCTTCTCCTCTTGCGCTGACAACAGTGAATTATAACGCTTAAATTTGGAATAGCTGGCTACAGTAGTTGATGGTAAATGGTGACACGTTTCTATGTGGAGCTGTTGGATCTTCATATTAATCGTGGTCCATTAGACGGTTGGTGTGCTTGGTGTTTTCCAATAGCAGGCTCTTAATGGTCTTGTACTGTATTTGTAAGTCTTTCTCCATGCTAATTTTTTTGAATAAGCATTTAATTGCTAACTTTTGCTAATTAATCGTTTAAGTTTGTAATCAAATTTTGGGATATCAATCAATTGGTGACTGTATTAGTGGTAATCAAATAAAAGCAAAGAGTTGAAATTGAGAGATCCTTCTTGCTGTATGAAATGGAACTCAAAATTCAGTTTTACAACCAAATTAAAAAAATCTTTTTTTCAATAGCAGATCATATTTTTTGGCCAATGCAGCAAATGCTGCTGATTTGATATGAATTAATAATGAATTCAATCTCTAAAAGCCTAAAAGAAGAAAAAGTAACCAGTTAAGACATCTTCTTTTGCTATTCTTTTAATTTTTTTTTGAGATACAAGCTAATTAAATTTAAATGTTCAGAAATTATTCTTATTCGGATTTCGAATATATAACCTCCTATATGGAGAGCATTATCTTTGTTACTAGATCAAGATGAATTCTCATTTTTTCAAGTTATTGTAATGTTGATTTTAGGAATATCAATTGTATTATTTTCCTGAATATATAAGAATTTAAATGTTTTGCAATGTTGTTCTATGTCACTGGAATTTATTTTTGTAGATACCACATACGGTTTGGTTTAGTTATATATTCTTTACATGCAAGTGCATTTAGTGTTGTTTCTTTTGCATACGACTATTATTTAGTAACATGTTATTAATTTTTTTGCTACAATTTACATTTTTAAGTCTTTAATGTAATAACATCACATAATTACATTAGTTTTTGGCTAGTGAAATGAGCTTTGAATTGGTAAACATGAACTAAACTTTTACGAACAAAACACCGTGCTCTTTCTAATGATAGTAATATCGAATGTTGATTGTGAATTATGTAACTTGGCCAACATAATTTTTTGCTGGAAGGGACTTTTTTTTTCAGAGTTAAATAATTTAATTGGTTTGATCTCCCATGTCATTTAAGAATATTTTTATTCTTATAGTATTATTGCATGTGTCTAAGAAATTCTTCAATTAAAACTTTGGTGTTCCATTGCAAAAATATATTTGATGGTCGTGGCGGAGCCACGATGAGAGATCTAGTTATTTAATAAAGATGAATTCCAAACTTTGAGTTTCATCTGGTGAGAGGATAAAAAGTACTGATAAAAGAAAGAACTCTTATCCAACATTATCGTGAGAAACAAGAAATTTCCTGTGATCCTTATTTTCTGGAGAAATTATTTTTTATATATCATTTCTACAACAAAAATATTAATCTTAACATACATTTTGTTCATATATGAATTAATTTACAATACCTAACACGTAATTAATATGCAAAATGTTCCAAACTTCTTATTTTTTTGAATGCTCATAAAAATGTTCAAATTAAATACTTTGTTGAATATGTAAATGTTCATTTTCATAGTTTTTTTATTTTAGTAAGATAAGATATAAATAATTTTACTATTAAGTATAATATTTTTCTAAAAAAAATAAATGTATGTGAGATATAGATATGGTGCAAATAAAGAAGTATAGTTATCAATATATTAGTAACATCCAAATAACTTAAATTATATGTATGTGATCAATATATTAGTAAAATTATTAAATATATATGTTTGTAGTCATGTTATAATGGTGAAAGCATCAGATAATTATTATGGTCAAAGCACATACGTTACACTAACATGTAAAACATCAGATACATTTTCAAAAGAAATAAATAAAATGTATATACAATTTTTAAATAGAACATGAAATATATCTTTTTAAATACATAATTTTTTAAATAGAGCATCTTTTGCTTTTGTGGGATAAAAGCTTTAAAAACTCAAATCAATGCCCTTTCTGAAACTGAAAGCACTCAGTTGGAAAGGCTATATATTAAAGGGTGTGAAATAATGAGTCCACGCTGGAGTGAGCAGAAATTATAAGTAATTACTGTAGCAAACATTGTAGCGGGCAGCATTGAAATTTGCACGAAAAGCTCTGTAGAGGAGAATTTTTATTCAATATACGTGAAGTATTACAGAGGATGTGAATTCGTGAAATAATACTGGCAATTAATTGGAGCACATCTCTTTTAAGGACGAGCATTTTTCTTGTCAGTATCACACCACACACTTGGCAACAATGTGCTTGCCAGAGAAAATTTAGCCTTTTCCTTCTCCTATTTAATAAGTGCTATGAGTTATATGAGATTTCACCAATCCATTCCCTCCCCCTTCCTCTCTGTGTGTTTGTGTTGTAAGAGGTAATTAATTCTTTCCTCATCACCTGCTAGTTTGTTAATATGATTACAATACAACTTCTTTCTATTAGAACATTTAAATTTTCATCGCTTCTTGGTTATCCCAGAATTAGATCCGTGACACAAAGGATATTTCATCTTGCATCTCAGTATATCACTAGAAATTGTAAAAAATAAAATTAGTACTTTATTATTTTGAGTACGTCACTACAATTTTTTTTTTTGCCTATCACTATATATAAACTGGGAAAATTTGCTAACAAGTCTTGCAATTTCTGTTTCTTAACTCTTTTTTTTTTTGTTGTTCTTTTACATTATATTGTTGAACTATAGGGGAAGATTAACAAACATGAACAAGGAGCAGGAAGAAAAATGGAAGGAGGCACAAAAGATTTCGATCGGAGAAGATCTGATCGAAGTTGCACAGAAGCAGATAGAGTTCTTGGCTGCAGTAGATCGCCAACGCTGGCTGTACAACCGAGGGAATTTTAATGTCCATTGAATTAAATTTCAATCTGATGAATAGAATAACCGTTCGATGGTATTAATATTCACACAAATATTCTACTCACACACTAATAATTGTACAGAATATGAAATTTGATGATCCAACAGTTATTTTATTTATCGGATCTAAATTTGATCCGATAGGCATTGGAATTCCCCCAATTCCAACTAACTGACTATTTTTTATTTCTTTTTCAAGCATGAGTTGTGAGAGTTTTTGCTCTCAAATTATTTCAAGCGACATGTCATATGCGCTAGATCTTCAACTTGCATTTTCTGTTGTTTTTTTCCTCGACTGAGAGCCAACCCAAACAAATTAAGCCCAGAAAAGCCCATTAAATCCAACCCAAAAGTTAAAATGTTTCAATGACTTAACTTTTGCTTATATGGTTCCTAACAATCTCCCACATATAAAGCATGATGCCTGACTATTTTGATTTTTATTTAACTTGGGGCAAATTAAAATTGTACTGTTTTGTTCTCTAAATCAAATAAAATGAACTCATAACATATCTGGTTTTGTCTGTACTGCTCTAATATTAAACTAATAAAGTGTACATTCTACATAACCTTCCTGCTTCAAGACTCATGTTGTAATTTAAGAACTCTTTATTGGATGAAAATGTTCTAAAGAAAAAGATGTGGCCAAAATGGAGAATGTAATAGAGCAAAACATCTATCCTTAATCATCAGTTTCAAATTAATTGGCTTTTCGCAAGCTGCTTCAAAATAAAAAATTTTCAATTTCAAATAAAATCCCTTATGACTTTTGTCTAATCCACCGGTACAAAGCATGCTGGCTTCCACTCTCGGCCAAGCTTAGTACAAATGGAGACATGGAAAATCCTCTAGTTGTCCCTCTAGACTGTGCATGGATATGGCACTGTCATCGCCTTAATCCGGTAAAACAAGCAATAATTGATTTGTCAAAAACAAAAATAGTGATGAGAAGCAATTAGATCACAGAAATCCATATTTGTTTATTTATTTTGATAAAAATGCAATTAAAACATGGTGTACAACAACATTAATTTGTTTCAATTCAAATTAATTTGTTTGCAGCTCCAATATAAAATGCACGTCGAGAGAGTCTACGGAAGGATCCTTGACTGTAAAAACGTGGAGTCGTCAATACGAGCTAAATCCAAAAAACAGTCAGAAGAAATACAGAAAAAATTCTATCCAGATGAGCCATTTGAACTTGACTACGGCAAAATTGCCTTCGGGAAAGCTGTTGATATGAGTGCCACTGAGTGTGCCCAACGTGTCAATTTGGCTGCTTGAGTGCTAAGTTGTGCCAACTGACCACATCCAGATCAGACCGAGGTGCTAAGTGATGCACCTGCCAATTGAGTGTTTTTCACCCCAAATTGGCACTTCAGGCAGCGTCGTGGAGGTGTCTTGAAGCTTCTCCAGGTGTTGGCTTGGCCTCTCGAGCTCTCAATTGCTCAGTCACCTTCAAGGTCGAGGTACTTTCTCCTTCGATTTTCTCCTTGTTTACTTTACTATTTTCAATGCTGTTTGTGACATTGAACTCCCCTTAGGATGTAGATTAAGTCCCTAGAATGGTTTAAGCCAACTCGAACCATACACCCAAACTCCATTTTCGAAGCTCCACTGAGCTCTGGAGCTCGAGGAGGAAGAAAGGAGGGAGAGAGAGAGAAATTCAAAAGGTTTCTCTCGCTTGGGTCGGGTGCACATGAACCGTGTTTTGATTTCAAACCTGTCAGAGAGAGGGAGAGTTTGCACCAAGTCCACCCTTTTTTCTTTTCTTTTCTTCGCTGGCCAAAGGGTTGCCTGGACACTGGGCCCCCTTGGCAGTGAGACTGAAGAAGAGGGGCCCAGTCATCAAGTTTAATGAGACACAGCCCCAGCGAAAAACTGGGGGTTGGGCTGTAGGCTTGGTCCTTGTGCACCAAAACGTATTGTCAGTGATATGGTGCATGTGTACTGGGTCCACGCAAATCACCTTTAACATTTTGTGTGTATGACAGGCGGGTCCCAAGGACAGAGGTCTGTGCTTGAGCTCCCCAAATTGCACCCAGATCGTTGTATACCCCCCAAATTGCACACAGAACTATCTCCGGTTCTGATTTTGGTATTTTCCTTATTCTTTTTTCCATTTTATTTTATTTCTCATGCAAAATTCCATGAAAAATTACTGAAAAATCACAGAAAATATATTCCATGATTCTGTTATTTTGGGTAATATTTTTGGTATTTTTTGGGTGTGAAATTAGACATTAATTTCACTTAAATCATTAATTGTATATGATTAGACATATTAATCTTATACAATTAATATTTTGGCATGATTATTCCAAAGAATCATTTTTTTTTAATTCCAAGGGATAATATTTGGGGCATTTTTCATGAATGAAATTCATGATTTTTGGATTTGGCATGTTTTAATTATATGAAATTGTTTTTTGATTTCATATAATTAGGGTTTTGTGCATAGATTTTTTTTTGCACACATGTGTATATATTTTTTGAAAGGGGTTTGGCATAATTATTTCATGAAATTATTTTTTTTTAATGTCAAGAAATAATTTTGGGATTTAATAAATAATGAGATTGAACATAATTTCATGATTCAATATTTGACATGGCTATTTCATGAAATTGTTTCTTTAATTTCAAGAAATAATTTTATGAAATTGGACATAATTTCATAATTTCAAATCTTTCGTATAAAAATCACATGAAACTATATTATTAATTTAATGCAATTTAATTTGTGTATTTTTCTGACAACTTTTAAACAGCAAACACTAATCTGTCTCCAAGCTTGCCAAAACAGTAGATAGGTCTTGCTGAGATAAAATTATGGAGACACTGGTAACAGTCACCTTTTGACAGGTCCCATGTGCACTGCACTAGTCCATACAGCTTACTGGAGCTGTCAACATTCATGAAACCAGCTGCAAACATCTGACTTGAGCTGTTCACTGCCCGTGAACTGAGATTGCTCGTTAATTGTCCAATGATATTGGTGTATTGCTGTGGATTTGCCACATCGTTTTTGTTGCAATAATATTGTGACACGTTACCAACTGTGGAGAAGAAGAAGGTGTTGGAGTAATGCAGAAAACATTGTTCAAACCTACATTTCAAATGAAACTGATTTAAATAACTTTGAAAATATAGGTTATTTAATTAGAATCCCGGACGAATGAATATAAGATTTTGTTTTACTGCAAAAGATACGTAATTTATTTAAAACAATAACAACGTACGGATTTAATTAACAATGTATTTACTCTCTTTATTTAATACAAGAAGTGATTACAAGTAACTCCAGTTTCAATATGAGTTGCTAAGTCATTCATTTGCCCCATCAACAGTTTCTTAAATATACATGTCGGCGATATTCAATTTTTATAATTTTGAATTGAGTACCATATTATTTCTTCTTTTCCATACGGACACCGTTTCGATGCTTCACTTATGGTTGATACAACGCAACCGTTACAGATGTCAGCTGATATATCACCACGACATAAGGCGAGGCCAGACACCTGGTCAGATCTATTGCCAACAGTATAATTGGAGAAGCCGGATGAAATGACGGATGATGAGTTGAGATTGGCTTTCTACATGCTGTCGGCTGTGTAGTTATTGGTCGTGTTGCAAATGCATGTCCCATAGATACTCTGACTTGACAACCGTTGCAATGATGATCAATATAATGAGAGGATGGAGAAGGGCCATGTTTTCAGAATGTGATCCTTAAGAGGTGGTGCTGTTCTATGTCCTGAACATGCACAGAGGACATTTTACATACCAAGGAAGAGAAATAAGAATATAATTAAGGGAGATTTGTCAAAAGAAGGAAGATCACTCGAAGAATGAAGATAATAAGTCTGTATATATAGGCGGAAACATTTTGTTAAGTGAATTCCCTGAAATGTCGCTATTCGGTTTTTAAAATGTTCTTTGTACTTGTTCATTGTTTTACAGTATTAAATTATTGCATCATAGTTTGCTTCAAATAATTATACGCATGTAAACTTTAATAGCTCTAACTGCTTTAAGATGGAGAATTTTATATGAGTATATAAATTGTGTTTGCATTAAATAGGCATAACTATGGTGGGCCTTTGCTGCATAGGGTTTTTAACATGGTAATGGTCAAGCAAACAAAATAGAAAAGGAGGTCACGTTCTTCCTAGAATGGGTTACAGGTTGTATAGCTGATTTAGTCCTTGCGGACATGAGCGAATATGTCTTCATTGTTTAAGTTATCAACTTATAATCTACTTTTCCGTTTTAGCAATAAAAGTTAGTATATACTTTTCCGTACAACTTGATAAACGTGACAAGTACAGAGTTCAATTGTACTGCAAGCCTAGAATAAGTTCCTAATTTTGTTCGAGTATTGGATCAAGTTTAGATTAGTTTGTTTTTTTTTTAAAGTAGTAATTATATTTTTTATTTGCACTTTAGATATTTAAATTTTTTTAACACAGTTTTTAACTTCAATTTTAAAATATGTTTTTTTTAAAAGTATTTATATTTAATATTAGATGTAGATAAAAAAATGTAGAATTTGAGATTTAAGAAATAATTTCTCAAAAAAAACAAAATAGATTGGATTTGAAATTTAATCGAATCGGGTCAATCAAAATTTGTCATCCATATATATGGACAAGCAATTGCACTTCTCAACATGCAGTCTAGTAAGGCACTTGTTTCTTTAAATCCGAGACTCTGATTTAGATTTTGGCATTTTGCACTAATTAGTATACGTCATCGCGTCCTACTTCAGAGAGAGGAAAAAAAAAAGAGAAAATATATTTTTCAGAGTGCATGTTGATACCATAATTAATTAATACGAGTTTGTAACCCGTGCAATGCACGGAGTTTAGTTTATCAAATGTCATTTTACAAACTAAATTGTATAATAAACTATATTTCGGAAACTTAAGTCAACAATACATATTCATCATAGATACTCCAAGTCCCCAATTATACTTGTATCATAGCTCCATTGAATTTCTCTTTACTTTAATGTTTGGTTAATATTTAGTAGTCTGCAATCAATTAAACTACATACAAAGGCCTATTTTATATATGGTAGCCAGAATTGAAGAGTTAGTGCAAATAGGTCCCAGAACGAAGTAGTTAAAAGCACCTAAATAAATATATAGACTACTATTATATTTCATCAGTATAAAATCATTATCAACCCTGCATTGAAAAGGAGGTAGTCAGTATGATATAATCTTCAGTTGAACTAGCAATACCATCCATTCTGTTACGATAACAAAAATGAACAAAATTAAGTAACAAAACTAATATATATGCACAATGTTATAATAGAGCATTTCTTCACTTCGGTTTGAACTTGATTGTGTCTTAGGAAAATTGAAGAATATTTTTTTTTTCTGCAAATGAAAGAAATGCCACTCTAATAATATGTATAATTAACCCTCTTAATAACATTTAGAAATAAAGAGTGTTAATTTTTATGGCTTAAAGCAACTGAAATATTAAAATAAAAATTAAAGTAGAGGTCATACCTCTTGGAGAAAACTATGCTCAAGTGAGAGGAGACATCAAATTTTTTAACATAGTACTGCGAACAAATTAAGCATTGCTTAAATTAGTTTGATAATTATATATTGCAGAAATTATTATTCAATTGTCAAAGAAAATATTTACAATGGGCACATGATTATTTTTGTTGAAATAATAGAATGGCTACATAATTATTAAACAAATATTAACTGAAATTAGAAAATGCTTAATCAATGCTTACATAACTATATTGGCTAATTAAACTAATTTAGCCCAATAAGGACCATCCTAGATAGTCATGGATTATTTGGATTCTGTACAGGTATGTGCCGCTTGGCAGTACCAACACCAGACCTAAGATGTACCAAATACTCATTTACCAGTCTCCCAATCAAGTGGTGAAATTTGCTAGGACTTCAAGAGGCTTTTCAACATATCCGGGCAGCATTAACCATATGCACCTACAGTAGCACCTACAAAATATAATTTGATAAATTATCAATAAGAGGAAAGGTAAATTTGAAATGACTTTTGTAAATTGAAATTATATATTTTTTTTTACATAAGTATTTACTTGTTTTCAGAATCTATTAATTACAATATACATATTGCATAAAAGGAAAGGATGAGACACTCAATTCCTGACACGGTAGGAGTAGACAACATTATATTGGGCTCTGTAATACAAGTATTCAAGAAATCCACTAATTGTGGGAGAAAAATATTGTTGATTAGCCAATCTGCATGCATAAATTTAAGTTGGAAATAAAAACCAATGAACTTCTGAAGGACATACTCATTTTTATCTGAGTGCCTCAATTTTTTATTTTGGTAATGTTTTGATCTCATTGCTCATTTTCAGATACTTCTAAAAGCTTTTGAGAGCCTCTTTTAATCTGTTCTTCTTAGATCTTAATTGGCACTGAAATATGCAAAAGAACAGTAAATGGTACAAAAAATCTGAAACAAAAATAAATTATAAATAAGATCATTTTTTTTTAGAAAAAAGAAGAAAATATCATAACTAAACCACAAATATGTCAAAATTGAGTCAAAACCTTGAAATTTATGAGTTAGCCAATAGAAATATCATAACTTAGTGGGCGAAATTGATTTTATTTTAAGATTGTTTCAAATCTCTGAGTTCTCAAATAAAAGTTTTAGCCATAATTAGAAAGAAATAAAAATCTAGTAAAAAATATTTTCCTTTTAATTCTCTATGCAGTGAAATGATCATGAGCACAACTTTAATCAGGTAAATTATCATATTTTAACCCGATGTTTCTTGACAGTATCTATAGTAACTACTGAGAGTTCTTTACGTTAGTGTTCCCCTTTAAAGATATCAAGTTTTATTTTCTTTTAATTTAAAAATTAGAACCCAAATCCGTCTAGGACCACAAAATTTTCTTCCCTAATTCTATAATGCAAGCCAAAAAATAAAATGTAGAGAATAATAATTGAAATGAGTGTCAGTACCTCTTGGTCTCAGTAGTATTGCCAATTTCGTAGTTCTTTTTAAGAGTAATCGCTGAAGCGCTTCAAAGTTTGCACCTTCACCAAAACTACAGCGTAATTTTGATTTACAATTTTGTCAACATAATCAATATCTCTATTTATGTTTGTGAGACAAAGTTACTCATTACATAATTGATTTTAACAACATTAGAAATCCTACAACAATTACTTTATTTCTAATTATGAAGTAAGAAAATTTTAAACTTGTTTGAAAGTTTTATGCAAACTTCAAATGTACTAAAAAATAATCAAAAATTTTTATAGTATCTTTTTTAAAAAAAATTTGAAGTTCTACGCAAACAAATTCCCAAATCTGTTTTGGGTTAAACCTCTGGCCATTTTTTTTAAATCCATAATGAGCCCATAAAAAATCTGAAAGTTCAATATGTTACAATCAACAATCAATCATAATCAAACGGTCTTACTTCTGATTCCTTTTAAAATTTGTACTTTACAAAAATCATTTTAATCAAATTTGATTGTTTCTCAACAATGTAGAGCACATTTCTAGAAGCAAAAATAGAGATCGTGCAACCATGAGAGAGAGAGAGAGGGGGAGAGAAAGACAAACCTGGAAAGCAGTGTAGAGCGCAAGACAAACTTGAAAAGCAGAAAACCTGCAACATATATTCATTTCGAGAGAGGCGCAAGGAAGAAAAGCCCAAGGATGCATAAAGAAAACAACAAAGTAGAAGGTGATGGTGGAAAAGTGCAAATGCAGAGGACTGGAGGAAGAGATTGAGAGTTTTTGATGCAGAGTGAGAGAACCGAAAGGTCAGATCACTGGAGAACGAGAGAGCAGATGGGAGGCACTAAAAGCCTTTTCTTTTTTTCTTAAGACTTCTCACTAACTGAAGACATCCATTTGAGAAAAATCATAGATGTCCGAAGGGCTTCTATCAGACATTGACATACCATAGTTTTCCTCAGAAAGAGGACTATGACTACTAGCAGTTGAGATCACACTCAGGAGACAAATCATAGGAGAAGTTGGAGCTGGAAGAGTCATTGATTGACTTCTTAGCATAAGGATTACAGTTGCCATGTTGGGTCTTTCTGACGGGTCTTCTTGAACATACAGCAGCGCAACAGCATACACCTTATTAGCTCCTGAGATGGGCAATGGCGGTTTATGCTTTTGTCAATGGCTTCCAATGGCGAAACTTTGCTCCAATGTTGCCAAACCTGATAGACAAAATATCTAGAGATGAGGTGAAACTGTGAAATAAATCCTGCCATTTTAAATCCCAGAATTTCGTGCTAAAAGAAATAATAAGTTCCACATAAAGAAATCGAGGGTATTAAATCTTACTTAACATAAGAGGTCTTCATCAGTTTGACCTGGCACGCAATAAATGGTTCGACCAGTCAAAATCTTTAAAACCATTATTCCATAGGTAAAAAAAATCTGATTTTGTCGAGAATAGCCCACGCATAGCATACTCCGGAGCCATGTTACCACTGATTAGATTGTGCAAACAAAAGATCAACTGCTCCAGTATATATATATATGTATTAATCAAATGCCTCATTGGCGGCATGATAATAGAGATAAAACTACAAAAAGGAAAACTTACTAGGTTCCTGCGATTCGGCTAGTGTTTGCATGGGTTGCATCACGGTTAAAAAGCTTAGCAAATCCAAAGTCAGCGATTTTAGGATTCATGTCTGCATCCAAAAAGATGTTGCTAACTTTAAGGTCACGATGAACAATCTTCAGTCTCGAATCTTCGTGAAGATAAACAAGGCCCCGTGCAACTCCTCCAATGATTTTGAGCCAGGTTTGCCAGTCTAGAATCTACAGGTTTGGAATATTTTTTTTACTTATTGGATAGTTAACTTGGATATATGTATTTAGTTCTACATATTGCCTCAATAAAAGAGAAAAGACCAAGGAATGCAGATTAGGATTTGATATTCCTTACCAAAAAGAAAGTTGCTTGGGCTAGTATTGCAGAGGTACTCATAAACAAGAAGCTTCTTCCTCTCAAGAAAAGGGTGATCCACAAGGCGATCTCTCAGGCGCACCTCCACACAACACCCCAGGAAAATCTTCACGCGACATCTCAGGCAACCCACACCACGAATCCCAAAACAACACAGTTCGAGAGCCTTCAAGTGAAAACTCAACCAGCCATAACCCCACCACCCACCAACCCCACAAAAGAATCCCCTTCTCACCTCATTAATGGAGCTCCACCAGGACTAATTAATGGTCATTCTGAAGGAAACCACCCACATTTAAGCTCCACATCTAAAGGTGCGACTCCCCATCAACTCAAAGGAGATCTTACTCAGAAACACACAGTGACCGATCCCCCTTCAGATGACAGACGGACATTGGTAAGGCGTAAGACAAAGAACGCATAGCCACCACACAGCTGGACACTTCAAAGCATTTAGCAAAGGTGCTTGTTTCTGGTGCGGAGGACATGACCATCTCAAGAGACACTGCCGTGAACCAATTAAGTGCTATGCATGCAAAGGATTTGGCCATTGCAAGACTCTGCACTAAAGAGGCATTACTTGAAACCTCCACACCAATCTCCCCAAACAAACCAACAACCTAATACCATGGCCCACCGTGATTGGCAAAACATGCACATGAATGGCTCCAGAGAATTTTGGGAGCACAGACCCAGAGAACTAAATGTCTAGTTTCCACCCAGAGAACACCTCTGCAGGCATAATGAGTACCTCACAAGGGAAGCGTACATCACCCTCACTGATGGTATGGACGACGACACCTTACCAGGAAGAATTCAAATAAGACTGGCAGACGAGTTTGGATAAGAACCACATGACTACATTGTGCTTCCCACATATGATGCAGAGTACTTACTTGTGTGTATGGGTGTTCCACTCAGGGACAATGTGGTGCGACACAGTCCATACGAGTTGGATGGAGGAGTAGAACTTGTCATACAAACATGGACCCCAACATTCGCCATGTACTCTAAGCCATCGCCCTACAGAGCAAGAATCAGGCTGCAAGAGGCTGCACTCCACACTTGGAACCCTAGTAAGATAAGGCGACTCACGGCTAGTTTTTGCTACCGAGTCCACATCACCCCTTACTTCACAAATATCATAATTAATACGATTAGTTGTAAGAAGATTTAAAAAGGAATTTAAAGTTTTATCGGAAGGATGATCAAGTATTTTGTACCAAATTTCACTCAAAACATGAAGTCTGCTTTCTAAAACACCTTCACCAATTATTTTCCCAATTTTCATATCTTTAAATATTACATTATTTGGAGAAAAAATACAGTACAATTTGTTGGAGTAAGTGATCTAAGAGTCAATCATATATTGACTGTATCCGAACTTTAGTTCATGAATAAAAGTTTCCTGAGTATTTTGTTTCATAGTTAATTTGAATTGATGATTCAAATTGTGGAGCACTATGAAAGAAATAAATAGAATATTTTAAAACATTCCTAATTAAGGCTATCAGATAGAACGTTGAATAACCAATGTAAGATTATTATATGGATTAAATAATAACTCTAATCTATAAGCCATATGATAATAAGTTATCAATTTAATCACATAATATATATTAGAAAACATGTATTGGACTGACCCAAAATGAGATATTATATGAATTGTGTTTAGTATCATTAATATTTCTTTTGTGTTTTGAATTATATGGTATAAGATGATTATTTTTCCTACACAAGATGTATGTATATGTAAATATTATTTAACGTTAATCGTAACTGATTGTTATAAAGATGATATCTCAATATGTGTATTTTATGCAAAGAAAAAATATTTATCGAAAATACTAATATCTCTCATATTTAATGATGTGAATGATATCTTTGGGTTCCTTGATGAAGTGATAAAGTATACATGCAATTATGGTTAAGGAGTTAATGATAATTTATTAGATTACTTTGAATCAAGAAAGTAAAAAATTTACAAGGATGGTGCACTCCTACCTTAAATTTATTCATGATATCATGTGACATGAGGATTGATACAAGACGGGTACTATTTAAATATCATGATATTATATGGTACACATTATCTATATCATTTGAATAATTATAATGCATATTGCTAGATGTCACTTATAATTTATAGAATTAAAATATTTTGATTTAATGACTAACATGGCATGGATCCTACTGGATCACACTAAAAATAATTGATCAAGGAATTTTATTCTAATATACTCATGTGTGATAAATAAATAATCATAAATATTGTGATTTATATAATACTAGAATAAATGTCATCAAAAAAATCTATTTTAATTCTAAAATAAATTTATAAAATATGCATAGCATGTTATATAAATTTATTACTAATGAAATAATATAAACTATATGGTATAATTTATTAAAAACATAAGATGCTTAATTAATTTAATTAATTAAATTAGATGAGAGAAAATTGGCTAATGCCCATGTTAAATTTGGTAGCCCAAAGAGAGCAAGAGTAGAGAACGAGTATTTAACCCTAATACTTGGATTATAAAAGAGAAAAAGATTTGTGAAATCTCATTCCTCTCTCTTCCTAACCATCATTTGAGAGAGATGTTTTCTCTCTCTTCTTTCTTCTCCATTTTATTGTTTTTCTCATGATTGAGACAAAATTCACATAAAAATTAAAGTGTTAGTTTTGTAAGTGCAAAGAAATCGAATCAATCGAGTATTTGTAGCAAAAGAAGATTGATTCTTTAATTAGTTCTGTTGGATATTAGTAGAGGTGCCATCTATTTGGTGCTTGGATCTTGAAGACCCCGGCGATTGGACAGCTTGGAGAGGAAGCTAACAAGCTTCTCATTGGTGTAAGGTTCTGTTCCTCTCGATTAGATCAAGACAGGTATTTTCTATGCTTATCTTTTAGTTTTGGTTTGAAATTAGTTATATTTGTTGAACTTTTGGTTCTTTTTTCTGAATTTTTTTGAAATTCACGCAAAATAAGAATCGTAAAATTCTTTCACAATTTAATTCTGGTGTTCATTTTTAATTACAATTAAATTGGTAGAAAAACTATTTATATATAAAACATCTTTGATATTTTTTTGAAAAAACTTTATACACTCCTATACCATTAATTTTGGCTTTCATACCATTTGCTACTATCTCATGTTGGTTTATTTCAGTAAGTTCTAAATTGGTCAACAAATTTTTATTGCAAAATATGTGGTTGGTTGCACCGCTATCTAGAATTATTTGATTATGTAAATTAAAATTAATTGAGTTTAAAGCTATACCATTCACATTTTGTGGTTGAAGGTACGACATACAGAATTGTTTGAATATTTGCTACATTGAATCTTCTCCTGACCCACTTGGCCCGTCTAATCCGTCATCTTCACAAATAGGATCAAAGTTGGGGTCTAGACCCTTTTGTGTCATATACCTCTTTGACTCCCTTATCTTTTTCTTTTTTTCTTTTTCTCCTCTATTCCACCACCTCCTCCACTTCCTTTCTTCCCCTTTTGAACTCGAAACTCTCCCTTTTTTTAGGATATAGGAACCAAAACTTGTCTCTTTCGTGCCCTATTTTTTTACAATGAGTATATTTTTTCTCCTACGCTAATTTTTCCCTCGGGCTAGGGTTTTGGAATTTTTTATTTTTGAAGTATGGGTTTGAGTTCTTGGCATCAAGTGTTGAAATTAATGTTTTTATATTTATCTTTGTTTTTGAGTTAGTATTTGTGTAATAGGATGGTAGAAAAGTGTGCTGATGGTTAGTATAGATATTGGGCCAAGTTTAAAGATGTTTAGATAGTAAAAAATATGTAATATTGGTGTTGAAAATAACTCATGTATGGTCTAGTATGATAATAACAATATGTGTAGCAAAATCATGAATTATCTAAAAAAAAAAAAAGAAGAGGAGAATGATACTATTTTTCAATCCCTAGTCACCTTCTTCTCCTTCCTCTTTCTCTCTTCCACAACAAAAGAATACTAAAAGGTAACCAAAATAGACTATCCCAAGGCTAACATAAGTAGTATCAGAGCTTAGGTTGAGTGAGATTTTGAGTGGATCTTCTCTAGTGAAGTGGGAAAAACAAAAATAGAAGTTGAGGAGAGCACCATGGTTATACAAGGAGGTGCGTGGGCGTCGCACGATGCAGAATCAGTGTTTGACGACGAGAGCTACGACTATTGAAGTATTAAGATGAAGACCTTCTTGATTTCACAAGATTTGTGTGAGAGTGGAAGAAGGCTATGTGGTGAAAGAGACATCTATAAAGATGGGAGAAAAAGAAAAAGAGAAGGTTGAGGCATCGAGTAGCGTTGAGGAGAAGGAGAATAGAAAGAAAGATGCAAAAACTCTCTACTTGATTCAACAAGCCATCACCAACAAGATTTTTTTCGAGAACAACTAGGGCTAAAAGCTCCAAGGAAGCATAAGAGATTTGCAAAAAGAGTTTCAAGGCACCGATAAGGTTAGAATGGTAAAGCTCTTGACTTTAAAGAGAGATTTTCAAAATTTGCAAATGAAGAAAAAAGAGAGTTTGAAAGAGTATTTCTCAAAGGTGATTGAGTTGGTGAACCAAATTAGAAGTTTGAGTGAAGAGTTGAATAAAAAATCGATATGTGAGAAAATTTTGATTAGTCTTTCTCCCAAGTACAATAATATTGCGGCCATTATTGAAGAGGCCAAAGATCTTTCTACCTTAAGTGTACATGACTTAATGGGTTCCCTTCAAATGCATGAGAAAAGGTTAAGTAGGCAAAATGATCAATCCTTTGAAAGTGCCTTCTCATCAAAGGTGAATGTGAAAGAGTCGGGAAATCAAAGTATGACCAAAGGGGATACATCCCATGGTAGTTATGGTAGTGGTAGAGGTAGAGGTAACTTTAGTAGATGAGGTGGTAGAGGTAACAACCAAGGAGGAGAAGTGAAGACATGTAATTTTTGTAAGAAGTCGGGTCATATAAAAAATTTTGTAGAAACAAGGGGAAGCCTTAATATTACCATTGCAAGAAGTATGGATATATATAGAAGTTTTGTAGGTTGAAAAATGAGGAGCAAGTTAATTATACCAAGGAGAAAAGGAATGATGGATTTGAGAAAAAGAATAATTATAGTACTTTCTATGCATGTCAATTGGCCATGGAGAAAAAGGAAGATGTATGGTATGTTGATAGTGGGTGTAGCAACCACATGATGGAAGATGCATCAATCTTTTACAAGCTTGATACGACCACTACTACTCAAATTACAATGGGTAATAGTGCGGTTGTGAAGTCGAAGGGTAAAGAGACGATTGCGGTTGCATCAAAGAAAGGTAGGATGTTGATACATGATGTATTGCTTGTGCCCGATTTGGCTCAAAATTTGCGAAGTGTTGGACAATTGATTGAGCATGGTCATGTAGTTCATTTTGAAGGTGTCATGTGTAGGATCTATGATAAGGTGAAAAATAAAAGAGAATTGATGACCGTAGTGAATATGGAGAAGAACAGAAATTCTCCGCTTATCTTAAAACTGATAAGAGGTGTTGCTTTAAAGGTTTGTGTTGAAGACATGTCTTGGTTGTGGCATAAGAGGTTTGGCCATGTGAATTTTGAGAGCTTGAAATTATTGAATAAAAAGAATAGTGTATGGGTTGCCAACCATAGAGGAGAAGGGTGACATATGTAAAGCATTTGCTCTTGATAAAATACAATAGGAGTCACAAAAGAGAAGGTATGGAGAGCAAAAGTAACATTGGAGCTTATTCACACCGATATTTGTAGTCCTATGAGTGTAGACTCACATAGTGAAAATTGATACTTCATTACCTTCATTGATGATTATTCTAGAATGTATTGGACGTATTTTTTGAGACAAAAATCGGAAGCATTTTCAGTTTTTAGAAAATTTTAGCAAATGGTTGAACGACAAAGTGGCTGGTTAATAAAGAAGTTGAGAAGTGATAGAAGTGGTGAATGTAATTCTAGGGAGTTTGAGAAATTTTGTGAAAATATTGGCTTAGAAAGACAATTAACGGTTGGGTATACATCGGAATAAAATGGTGTTGTGGAGATAAAAGAATAGAATAATTGTTGAAATGGCAAGGACGATGATGAATGAGAAGAGATTGCCTTTGATATTTTGGGCGGAGGCAACATACACGACGGTTTACTTGTTAAATGGTGTCCCACAAAGATGGTTGAAAATAAGACACCATTTGAGGCATGGTCCGATGATAGAAAACCATCAGTAAATCACTTGAAAATTTTTAGGCATGTTTGCTATGTGCATGTCCCAAAAAAATAAGACACAAACTTGAAGACAAATGTGAGAAATGTGTGTTTATTGGATATAGCACCAAGTCAAAGGGTTATAAGCTCTTTAGCTTGAACAGAAACAAAGTGACTGAAAGTCGGAATGTGATTTTTAATAAGAAGGACAGATGAGATTGAAAAGAAAAAATGTTGAAAATGTGTCCATTCCTATCGAGGAGGACCCACAAGAAGGAACAAGTGGTGTACATGCAAGCAACCATGAAGAAAAAGAGCAACTACACTCTCCAACAACAAATACCAAATCGAGTTCATCTTCTCCAAGTTCAACTCCAATAAGATTAAGAAGATTGAGTGATATTTATGAAACTTGTAATTTTTATGTTGTTGAACCAGAATGCTTCGAGCAAACTGTTAGAGAGGAGGTGTGGAGAAATGCAATGGAAGATGAGATTAAAATGATTGAGAAAAATGAGACTTGGGAATTGCTTGAAAACCAAAAGAGAAGGATGCAGTCGGGTTGAAGTGGATATACAAGATAAAGACGAACTCGGATGGTTCGGTGCAAAAATACAAGGCCAGTTTGGTAGCAAAAGGGTATTTACAACAATCCGAAATTGATTATCAACAGATGTTTGCGCTGGTTGCGAGACATGAGACCATAAGGATGTTGATTGCCTTAGCTGCACATAAAAATTGAAAGCTATATCAACTTGATGTAAAGTCAGCTTTTTTTGAATAGAGTGTTGAAAGAAGAGATGTATGTGGAACAACCTCAAGGCTTCAAAATTAAAGGTGAAGAAAAGAAGGTGTACAAGTTGAAGAAGGCATTGTACGGATTAAAGCAAGCATCCCGTGCATGGTATGACAATATTGATGCATACTTCACTGACAAAGGATTCAAGAAAAGTCCAAGTGGGTAAAACAAGTATGCTTATTGTTTCTTTTTATGTTAATGATTTGATTTTTATTGGAAATGATGAAATGATAATGCATGAGTTTAAAAATGACATGATGGGAAAATATGAGATGAATGATTTGGTTTTGTTTCATTATTTTTTGGGTATTGAAATTGATCAAAGGGTTGATGGCGTTTTTGTTTTTCAAAAAAAGTATGCCCAAAACATTCTTTCTAAATTTGAGATGGAGAATTGTAATCCGATAATGACACCATTATTGGTGAATGAGAAGCTAGTAAAAGAAGATGGTAGTGGTGATGCCGATACAGCACAATATAGAAGTTAGTTGAAAGTTTGTAGTATCTTACCACTACTAGACCCGATATAATGTATACTTCGGGATTGTTATCTCGGTTTATGCATCAATTGAGTAAGATACATTTTGGAGTTGCAAAAAGAGTGTTGAGGTACATTCAAGTTACCAAAGATTTCAGCCTTATGTATGAAAGGAATGAAAAAGAAGATGTGGAGTTGTTTAGCTTTTTGTGATAGTGATTGAGCCGGGAGCATGAATGACATGAAAAGTACATTCGGATATACATTACTCTTGAATCGGGTGTATTTTCATGGGCATCAAAGAAGCAAAAGAGAGTGGCACATTCCTCCGCGGAAGTCGAATATGTATCGACAAGTGAAGCTATAAAGTAAGTTGTTTGGTTAAGAAAAATTTTAGAAGACGTGGGGGGAGAAACAAGATATGGCCGCAATTCTCTTTTGTGACAACAAATTCGCAATTGCAATGTCGAAGAATTCGGTATTTTATAGCCGAACAAAATATATCAACCTCAAGCATCATTACATAAAAGAAGCGGTTGAGGATGAAGAAATTCAAATCAAGCATGTGAAGACCGGAGATCAATTGGCGGACATCTTTATCAAAGCACTCCCGTGTGACAAGTTTGTTTATCTTAGGGAATTGTTGGGTATGACCACTAAAAACATAAAAGGGGAGTGTTGAAATTAATGTTTTTATATTTATTTCTGTTTTTTAGTTAGTATTTGTGTACTAGGATAGTAGAATAGTGGGCTAATGGTTAGTATAGGTATTGGGCCAAGTTTGGAGATGTTTAGATAGTCAAAATATGTAATATTGATGTTGAAAATAGCTCATATATGGTCTAGTACGGGAATAGTAATATGTATAACAAAATCATAAATTATCTAGAAAAAAAAAGAGGACAAGGACAGTCTTTTGCAATCCTTAGCAGCAACCTTCTTCTCCTTCCTCTTTCTCTCTTCCACGACAAAAGAATACTAAAAAAAACCAAAATAGGCCATCCCAATGCTAACAGCGAGGGCGTCTGCCTCATGTTCCTCTCCACCTTTACTCATCTCTTTGAACCATTGATGCTACTCTTGTAAATTTTGAGTTGGAATCTGATTGTGAAAACATGATTTTTTTTTTTTTTTTAGCTTTGTTGGCTTTGGTTTACTAGTATGGTTTTTGCTGATTTTTTTTTCCCTTTTCGACTTTGGTTTTTTGGAGCTCTGGTTTTTTCTAGTATGAGCTTTGATTTGAACGGATAAGAACAGATGCTACTTTTTCGATATGAGTTTTGCTGGTAAGATTTTTTGGTATGAACAGATAAGAATAAGTTCTCTGATCTGATTTTCGATATGGGTATGTGTTTTTTGCTGGTATGGTTTCTGGTATGAACAGATAACTCTTTCCGGTATGGGTATATTTTTTAGTATGAGTATGAGTATTTTTCTTGTTATTGATATTTGAGTTTTTTGGTGTGGACATGAACGGATACTAAGGTCCGCTTTCTGTTATTTGGTTATGAGGGGTATCAAACCCGCTCTGAGATCATGTTGAACTTTGAGAAATTAAAAGAGAAATTAAAAGAAGAGAAATGAGAAGAGATGATGAAATTGTATTACTGTATTGCAATTTTGCATTTTTTTTTACAAGTTTGGCCCATCCGATATTTATATAAGTATTCCAATGGTATTCTAACATTATAACTACAGTTCTAATCCTATTTTTGGTATTCGGTTGAGTGGCCTTTTGGTTTCTCCCAATTTGGGTCCATGATGAAGTTTTGAGGCCCAAATCCTTATTTATATTTTGGAAGTCATTAATAGTATCTCGAAATTTCTTTCATTAATTTTTTATTTTTGACAAAAAAATATATTTACGTATAGTATTTTTTTATTTTTAGCAAAAAAAAGTACGTTCAGATGCTATTGTTAATGTGATCTAAAAGTCAAATATATCTGGTTCATGTAATTTAGTAATTTATATATATATGTTCATTTTATTTTTTGAATCTTTTTTATTTATTGTTTTTTTGGGTTAAGGACTCTAAATGTAAAACTTGATAATAAAATATAAAGATTAAAATATAAAAACTAAATAATGTCCCTGACTTTCGCAATTATGGAAGAACACTAAGTTAAAATTAGTGTATGGATTAATTTGACGATTATGTTTCACAAATTATATAATAATTATTATCAATTTAATTATACAAATATATGTTGGAGAATATGGCATTGGATGTGAACTTAAGATGAAACATCATAATAATTGAATGAGTAGATCATTTGGCGTATTAGAGAATTTTTGAAATTTTTGTTCCACCCTTGTATCATAAAATCCTCGAATTCCCGGACTTCCCAACAGCTATCATGTATTTAAACACTAATTTTCCATTTTTATATTATGTATTTAGATGTTGATATAAATGAATTAAGTATTTTAATATTTGACTCAGGTATTTATATAAATTGTCAAGAAACAAATAACAAGAAAAAGAGAAGAGAAGAAAGAGTTTTAAAAAAATAAAAATAATAATGATATCAATAACGATATATATATATTAATTCTTTTTTATATTTTTTCTTTCCAGATCACTATTTTGTTGATCAGGAACGGAGAAAAATAAGGGTGCCAATATATTTTTCCAAAATAATAAGGCAAAACCTATGTCATGTTAGTGCATTGAATGCATCCCCTGCCTTATCTGTGGCCAGATCAAAATAATGAATCTAATTAATTAATAGCTGACACGTGGTATTTTTCAATTTGGGAAATGACTAGAAATTTGCTGTACTAAAATACTGAATAATACAAGAATTAACTTTCCCAAAAAAAAAAACAGATGTGTGTTACTACACACAAAAATAGAATAAAAAAGAGCAATTTTATGGAGTGACGTCGCCTTTTTTACTGAGAGCCGTTCGATCATTAATCAGCGGCCGAGATTTGGTCGGAAGAGGTTTCTCTCTCTGACAATCTCACGCTACCTTCCCCTTTCTCATCTCCACTCACTCTGTACTCCCTCCCAATTGAAGCCTTCTCTCAACTCTCCTGTACCAATGTCGATGGAGACAGGGATGGAGTTTTGAAGAGAAGCAATTTGTTATCAACACACATCTGTACCCTAACACATATCTGCCACCAGTAAGACTGCGCATCTGATCTCAGATGAGTTATTTTCCTTTTTCCCCCTTTAAATTTGTGCTTTATATCTAAACTTTTTGTAGTAGTATGTATTGAGTGGATTGAGGAATAGAAGTGAAATGAAGGAAACTGATTTCTTCCGATTCCTAATTTATTCTCAGATGGAAAGGGAAAGTAAAATTTTGTTGATAGTTAATTGATGCCCTTTTCGCACGTCTCTTCGTATAATCAGTCTATTTCCTTCTCGGTAACTAATCCGTGCAAGAACCATCATATATCTCACATCAACTACTAAAGGTGATTAGATTTATTGCTCTCTATTTGTGTTAGTTTTTATTGTAACTTTCAAATTATTTAATTAATTCATGCTATTTGACTTTTGGTATTCCAAATTCCAATCTTCTTTATTTATTCTTGATTTGGTTATTGCAGATAATTAGTTATTTTATATTGTTCGTGTGATTGCGTCCGCATAGGGTTATTAGATTCAGTCGAAGGTTTTGTAAATTCTATTTTCTTTAATTATCTACTGGTTCTATTCTTTAATTAACCAAAATTTAGGGAACAATCAATACATGGAATTAAATTCTCTATGATGCTTGGACTCCAAATGGAATTTATTAGATCACTATGTCTTCATTGATTTAGATTTCATTCAGAACCAGAACACAACCCTTACTGGCATTTATGCCAGTTATTATTGGAATATAAACAATCCATGTTTTTGGATATCAAAATGGATAGACCAATATCCATATTTAAATACAACTTAAAATTATCAACAGATCTCCATATTATCTTCTCTATGCCATTAATTAGCTAGGGTCTTTTGATAATTGGAGCTTTCTTGTGGACAATTAGTAGAGAGAAACTGGTTCATTTCAAGACAACTGAAGATGTGTGGTCAAATTAAAGGTGGTACGAATTTAACGAAACATTATTTTCTAGCATGTGCCAATAAATATACTAATTAGATTTTTGGTGATTTCTTCTGCCTACTGTTATCTCATTATTTATAGGTTTTGATTTGCAATATACGGCAAAGAATGAAGTACTGTGCACAGCAATGCCAAAATAGAAGGCCAAGGATGTTGAAAAGTTTACCAAAATCTACACATTATTTTAAATTCTCACCATGATTTCAATAAACAAAGCAATCGACTGATAAATATATGGGGTCATTTTTCTTATATTATAAAGGGATACATCGAACAAGGTTGATTGTTCATTGCTTACTTGCATATTCTGTATATTGTTTGCAAGAGGTGCTGATATTTATATTTTTACTGATCATTAGTTACCTCATTTTGCTATCAAGCCGTGACATCGATATGGAACTGTGAGGGCCTGGAACAATATGTGCTAAATTGCGTAGCCGGCCAGTTGTTGTTGCAGGGCTTAAACCATAATTGAGGGATTAGGATTTACGGTTTTACCTAGAAGGCTAGAACCATCAATTTATTAATTCCCTCATATCTTTTTGTTAATGGTTCTTATTTTACCGTAAACACTAATCAATATATGTTGGTTTCGCTTATTAGAAATTTTGGTACCCATGTTACTTTCTTGATTTTTTAAAAATATTCAAGCCTAATATGATTTAATGGTAATTTGATTTTCCATTGTAGGAATTATTGGGTTAAATACAGAGAAACCAGTAGAAAGGTATGAACTTTAAGATCATACTTGTGTTTCATTCTTTTCTTCTTTGCTGCACAACTATTTATGAATTTGGATAACACTCATGTACCAAATGTTATTTTATTATTATTCTATGGAGATTTCAATCTTTACTTCCAAAATTTGATATTTTATGATTGAAAAATTTATCATTTCATCCTAAATATTAGAGGCTTTTTTATTTGTAGTTTATTCCTTCTTTGATGTTTTCAATTGATATTAACAATTTTGCAGTGTTTTGTTAGCCAAGCCCCAGATTTTTCTTGACATTTATCTAATTTGTTTCATATGTAACTAATAATACTTTCATACAATATTGTATTATTTTCCTAAGATTTCAAAATTTTTATATGCTTCTAATATACCTGGACTTTTATGTTTTAACTGCCAAGGTTTGTTTCTTATCTCTCCAAAATTATTAAATTCATCCTCTGCATATTCTTGTTCATGTAAGCTCGAAGACAACAATAAGAACTTAACAACATTAAAATGTTTAATTTTGGTATGTAGTTAGATTTTTTTTATTGGTACATGTTCTCTCTCTATCTTTATGCATGATCTTCAAGGTGTCAAAAAATTTCTAATTGCATTCTGATTAGTATTATTATTTTCACTTGAATAGAAAATTATCTTCTTAATTATTAGCCCCGTGCATATTAGGGATCTCATGCTAGAATAAAGGTAGTACTATTTAAATTTGGTTATTTTTTAAAAGATCTGATAAATGCAATTTGTTTCATAAACATTATTTGATGGAACCTCTCAACTTTTCAGGTGAGGTTGCTAATTACATTATGACATGGTTAGAAGTTATGTTATCTCAGAAAAAAAAAAAAAGGATTACACTTTATTTTACTTTCTCAGATTATAATTTAATTTCAAAATATATCTTACTGTTGCCCGTCAAGCTTTTGAAAAGAGAAATTGAAATCAATCTAGCTACATTAAAAATAACATATTAAAATATTTATCACTCTTTTTAAAATTGTCCATTTCAATTAATCGACGCGTTATTATAATGAAAAATTAATTAGTAATCTGTTCCTTCTAAAATAATAATAAAGATTACAAGGTCCTGCTCATTGGATGGGTTCAATGCTAGTAGATATGCAAAGCTCAAACTACACAATATATGCATTACAACTTACAAATAATAAATAGATTTGCCACCTAATATCCCAAATTTATCACAACTTACAGATTCATTATTCAAATTAATGCCCAGCAATGCAAAGCAATCATCCCAAGCAGACACAAACCACACAATAGAAAAATGAATCAAGAGTTTGTATGGCTTGCTACGGCGCAAAGGATCATACTAATAACCCTATTTTAATTTTTAAGGAACCAAAAGGAGAAAAGAGAAAATTCCTCATAGACTTCTTTCCAGTGGGGGCAATTTATTGTCTAGACTACTACATCTCATTTTGGAACTGAACCTGCATGAAACCAAAAGCAGAGCTGGTGAGAAACATGATGTTTAGCTGTACTATAGGTTTTTGTTTGAAATCAACTTAAATGGATATATCCTACATAAGAATGTTATAGTTATGAATAATCCCTCATGCTTAATTTCATGTAAGAATATTATGAGCAGATTTGTTGGGCAATTAAGGCGTGTCCCACGCTTTTGCCCATACAATTAATCCAATTAAATGACATTATTGATTGAGGAACTATATAGACATTCGCCATTAATTAAGTCATATGTTGCAACCGCAAAAGAAGCAAGAGAAAAAAATTTGTAATTTGTTACATAATGGATACTGGATAGCAATACTTCTCATAATCTATCATAAATTAAATCAGGTTGCCAGCAACAGTTCCTGTAATCCATCATAATTAAATCAGACTGTTGGCTAGAATGCAAAAGAAATGAGCAATTCAAGAGAGAAAATAAAATGAAAAAAGGAGATAGAACTTCTCTGATTCGGGCTCACGCTCGTGTAATGTTATTAGCATAATGGAATATCAGAAAGTATGTCAGAATAACATTGACGTACCACTGTTTCCTTCATTTGAAGCAGCTGTACTGTTGTAAAACATGTAAGACTCGTACCGAACACTGCAAGTGGTACCCAGTAATCTGCCTCCAAACTTGCCATAACAATAGGCAGGTATTCTGGTCACAAATTCCTGGAGACACCAGTAACACTCATCCTTCGACAAGTCCCGTGTGCATTGCACCAGGCCATAGAGCTTCTTACTGGCCGAGCCTGCATCGTCCACATAACCAGCTGCAAACATCTGATTTGAACTGTTTACTGCCTGCGTAATGAGATTGTTCATCAATTGTCTAACGATTGTGTTGTATAGCGGTGGGTTCGTGACATCATTTAAGTTGCAATAACCATACAACACTTGACCAACTGTGGAGAAGAAGTTGGTGTTCGAGTACCGCAGAAAACATTGGTCAAACCTATATTGAAGATGATGTAATTAACTTTAAATTTTGGTTTATTTCATTAATTAGAGTCCCAGACATATAAGGGTTGAAATTAACAGATAAGATCTTGTTTTGCTGAGAAAGATACATGATTTAATCCAATATATCATTCTTTACTTAGAAGGGGAAGCTCTTTAATTTTTTTGAATGAAATTAGAAGAGGAAGCTTAATTGTGAGTCAGAGCAGTTTCAATAATTGAGCTGTTAGATCATTAATTTGCCCTTTCAACCATTTCTAACCAATTATACATGACGGGATATTCAAGATTTATAATTTTGAATTGAGTACCATATTATTTCCTCTTTGCCGTATGGACACCGAGTGGACGCTTCATGGATGGTTGATCGGAGGCAAGTCTGACATCTTTCAGTTGATACATCGCCACGACATAAGGCGAGGCCAAACACCTGATCAGAATTGTTGCCAACAGTGTAGATAGAGAAGCCAGAAGGAACGACGGATGACAGAAGGGATGATTGGAGTTGTCTGAGATTGGCTTGGTACGTGCTATTGTTGGTGTAGGTATTTTTCACGTTGCACGTGTCGACTAGGAATTCTGACTTCACAACCGTGGCAACGAGGATGAATATAACTAACAGATGCAGAAGAGCCATGTTTTCAGAATATAAGTGTTAAGAGATGGTGCTGTACAAAAACTAGGATATGTTATACATGGTACTGATGAGAGAGAGAGAGAGAGGAGAAAAATCTATTGGGAAGACTAGTTGAACCAATGTTGAAGATGGATGGCATATATAAATATATATATATGGGTGGAAAATTAGGCCTTCGAATTATTGGCCTCAAGGTTTCTACCCATTTTTCAAAAATGTTCTTTGTACTTTTTTTGTTTTTTTGAACTTTTATATTAAACCAATTAAATATGGTGTTTCATCACTTCATCCTACGATTATTTACATACATCTAAATGAACTTCAACGGCTCAACACAAAACTAAATAATTATCCTCTAAATTTAAATCAGTCTCAACTGCAAAAGATCTCCTCCATACCAGTCCTTTTCCTCAACTGGTACCAGCTCTAGATCCCTCTTTAGAACCTGCACTGGTAATTGATTAACATTAAAAGGCATTAATTATTAATTGCAATTTAAACAGATAATCATTTCCTTTCATTTCACTTCAATAGTAGTAGGCTTTCAAACCTAATCATGGTCCAGCAAACAAAGCTTATACTCCATAAAAAAATAATTGGGTTTCAAAAATTTCCTAACCATATCACATCATCATTTTATCTCTCTTCATTTATAAGTGTGCTTATTTTGCTTAAGATATTAAATAGTTTTTTAAAATGATACAAACTTTTTGTATTCCTATACGAAAATTTTTATATAACTAATTATATTATTATTAATCATATGAATTTTTTTTTCAAAATATATTTTTTTGTTTTTCAACTCATTGCATATATATTTGTGATTAATAATTATATTATTTTGAATAATTTTTTAATAAATATTTTTCGGGACGAAGGCCAAAAAATAACCCCAGTAGAAAACGAATTTTCAATGGGGAAAAAGAAGTAGAAAACGAAGTCACTGACGTCTTTCCTAGAATGGGTTATTAATTATTGAATAAATTATTTGAATAGTCTATAAAGTATCACCCATCTATAATTTTGATCCTTAAAATTTCAAAAATATCAATTTGATTCTTAAAGTATCACTTTGATATCATTTTGGTATTTAAAATTTCAAAGATATTATTTTAGCCCTTAAACTTTTTGGTTTATATCAAATTGATCATACATTTAAAATCTATAGAAAAAACCTCAATTTTATTTATCATGACATTATTTTATGCAAACAATAACTTTAAATTTGCTAAAATAAATATAATTACTCACAACATAAAGAAGTGATAGTCATCAAATAATACAAATAATTTAAATTTATTTTCACATTATTTGTATTATTTAATGACTCGCGACATAAAAAAATAATATTCATCAAATAATACAACTCGGCAGTTAGTTTTTTATTTTACTTTGGACCGTCAGTTACGAAAGATGGCAGTTGGGACCTCATGACAGATGCATATAAGGCAGAAAAAGTAAGGCCATGTTGATCTAAAAAGAGTCCAAATTTTATAGTTTTATTCAAAAAGGTGGAATTTTTTTTTTTGACAGTTAACTGTTTTAACAATTTTGACAATATTTTTCAAGTGGCATAAAAAAATCAGAAAAAGGAAAAAAGAAAGTAAAATAAAAAAATAACTTCTATTTTTGTGCATTTATATAAGATAAAAAAAATATTTTATATTTCTCACATCATTTGAATACTATTTAAGAAAAACTCCACAAGATATGGTTAATTGACCGAAATAATAAAACCTAAGAAAACCAAAAGTCTTTTGGAAAAGACAAAAGAGAAGACCAGTGTAGAGGAGTCCTTACGCATGCAATTCAAATACAAATGTGTAATTTTCAAAAGGGAAAAAAAACAGTGTGATTGAGATTTTTGGCATCTTGACTTGACTAGAGCCTTTTGCCTAGATACAAGTCTTCTCCAATGCTCAAGTCTCCCATTAATTGACAGCATCAGCCATCAATCAAGTCACTTTTAATTTATGTGTGACTTAAATAATTAATTAAAGAGAAGAAGAATTAGCCACAATTCCGAAAATTAAGAAAGCATTCAAAATAGACAAAATTAAAAAATTGAAGAAAAAAATTTATTCAAAATTAAGAAAGCATTCAAAAATATATATTAGACATTTTTTTTTCATAATAGACAAAATTAAGGTCATTTTTGAAAATTCAGAAAAAATAGTTAAAGAACTCTAAAAATGATAAATTTTGGTATTCTATATATTTTGATATGAAGAATTCATTGAGCTATTTAAATCAAAATTTCGAATACCAAAACTTAAAATTTAGACTGTTAGCATTTCAGCCAAAACGATAACGATAGCACATTGGCAAAGTGAGGAGTAAAACTAGTGTGCTCCTAACTCAAAAACCTATTAAATCGATTTCAAATGGAAATCCAAATTACTCAATAAATTCTTTATATTAGAATCATGTAGGATACCGAAATTTTTTATTTTTAAGATTTTCTAACTATTTTTTTAAAATTTTTTAAGATAACTCTAATAATAATAATAAAATAAGAAATTTTTGCATATAAATATATGTCATTTTAAAAAAATATGAAATAAATAGTTAAAAACAAAAAAAATAGAAAATTTTAGTATCTTCCAAAATTTTAATATAAAAAATTTATTGAGCAACTTAAATTTTTCATTTGAAATTAATTTGATAGGTTTTTTAGTTAGAAACACTGATTTGCTCCGTACTCTTAGGAGCATGTTAGTTTTACTCTATCATGAGCATTATAAAATATATCATTATGATACGGATGTGAATATAAATCTTCAATTTTTTTTATCAATAATAATCGTAGGACTACTTTGTTATAAATTAGAAATTTTATGAACCGAAATGATAAATTAGTGATATTTTAAGAATTAAAATAATACATTTGAAACATCGAGGACCAAAATGGTAATGAAATGATACCGTAAAGATCAAATTGATATTTTTGAAATTTTAAAGACCAAAATAATAAAAAAAATATTACTTTAGAAAACATTTATATAATTTATATAATTTACTCTTAATTATTTATTACAAGTTGTATAGCGGATTTAGACCCCTCGGAGTTCAAAAACTTGTCTCTGTTTCTAGTTTGAAATCCAATTTCCTTTTTTAAGTACACCTTCTATTGACCACATTAAACTGTTAAAGTGATATATTTTTTTCGTACAACTTAATCAACGTGACAAAAAAATATATATTAATCTGTGCTAGAAGTCTACAACTAATTTTTTTATGTACCCATTTAATTATGACCCATAGATGTAAGATATTTGGGTATACGGAATTGTATATGTTATATTGATAACAAAAGTTATTTGACAGACTCAGTGCGTAGTTATTAAAATAAAACAAATTAATGCCGGTTAGATATATATTATTTATTGTTAGATATATGTTTTAGAATTTTTAATTCCATCAATATAAGATATAAATACCTTTTGTTATTAAGCATAAATATTTTTCAAAAAAAATATATGAATAAATCTAAGGTACAAATAAAAAATATGAATAATGAATACAATTATCACTCCTCAAAATTTATGTTAATGACTTTATTATGCAACTTATTTTGTACAGTAATTTTATTATTCAACTAAATATCATAATCTAAAAATAACTTAACTAAATTAAATAATAAAAATATTATACAAAATAAGATGCCTAATAAAATCACTAATATATATATATATAAATAATGATTTATTTAATCTAAATAATAAAATTAATATTAATGATAATAAATGTATATCAACTCCCTCTATTTTTTTGCTTCACATATCACTATTTTGTTGAGGAACGGAGAAAATAAAGGTGCCAATATATTTTTCCAGAATAATAAGGGACAACCTATAGATTGAACAACAATTGCCTTTATCACTTCTCTATGTCATGTGAGTGCATTGACTGGATCCCCAGCCTTATCTGTGGCCAGATCAAAATAATGAATCTAATTAATTAATAGCTGACACGTGGTATTTTTCAATTTGGGAAATGACTAGAAATTTGCTGTACTAAAATACTGAATAATACAATAATCAAGATGCTATTAAAAGAAAAAAAAACAAAACAAGATATTATTACAAGAATCGGAGAGGAATGTTGACTTGGAATCTTGATGTGCAACCTTTCTTAATTTAATCTGAAGTCTGCAACCTTCTTATTGTGCCAATTAATTAAATATTTGGTTGTGCAAATCGATATTACTTCTTGAATTTAAGATATATGTAATATAATTATATATTAAATTATAGACTGTAAAATTATTAAATTGACATCCGAATTAAAGTGATCAAATTAAACATATTTTTGGACATAGATATATATCATGAGAAGTTGATTCTTTAATTGTAGAGTGTTTATTACTAATTTTATAATTTTGTAATGAGCTGAATTATATAAAATTGTAAATTAATACTATTAAGCTATTGGTCTCAGGAAAATACAACTAATTGGTAATCTTCAATTTTGGAATAAACATTATAACGGTTGGGTAAACCGTTGTAACGGGTTATGAATAAATTCGAAAAAGAGAAATAAAAAAATACAGAGTTTTCAGACCAGAGACAAACGTTATGTAATGATTGTATAAACCGTTATAACATTTATATTGTAAATTCAACATTTGAGAAAGAAAAGGTTTAATGTGAAATCATTACAACGGTTGTCATAATCATTGTAACGATTATAGCGTTGTTTCAGTAACTAAATGATAGGCTTTAAGAGGGAGAGAGACCCTTCAGAAATAGATCTAAAATCTCGACTCCTCTCTCTCTCTCTCCTCCCTCTATTGTTCTCTCTAGAAAAGATTATTTAAGGGTTTGGATTTAGACAAGAGCGAGAAGGAGATTACTAGATTGTTTCTTCAAGGTCTCACCATCGGGTCTTGAGGAATGTTGTCGAAAAATCAAAAGAAACTTTTGGTGATCGAACGGGATTGTGTCTCTCTGGAAGATCAAGATAATGGAACCAGATAATTTACAATTCACGTTAAGGATTCACTAAAGTGATTTTGAGATTGATAACTTAATCTGAAACTTAATTTATATTGCAAGTTCTATCACTATTTTCATTCCACCAATTGCACATTTGCACCTCACCTACTAGAGTTTGCCATATGAACATGGATATGGATATTCATTTGCATGTGCACCCCAATACACACACTAATAATCTCCATTTTGAGCTATATTTGTGTGCATAGATTCACATGATCAGACAATAGCGTAGAAAGTAATGACGTGCGTGAATTTACACGCTATTATTTTTCACACTGTTGTCCGATCATGTGGTCTATACACGTAAATGTAGTTAAAAATGAAGACTATTAGCATGTATACTAAAATACACACGTAAACAAATATCCATACATACGTCCATACGGTAAATTTTAGTAGTGCAGTTATATGAGATGTAGTAACTTTATACTAAATAATATAATATATGTAGTAAAGAATCAATTGTTATTATTTTCTTAGTGCAAGCTTAAAAACACACAAGTAATTTAGAGTAGAGATCACTTAACAACTATTACTTTGATAACCTTGACAACATATTTTTAAATAATTCCAAAAAAAATTTAAAAATAGAAAAAAGTTATAAATATATTTTTTTAATTTCTAGATCGATTGTATTTCAAATTTCATATAATTTAAGTATTATTTGATATTCCGTCAAAATTATATGATATTTAAAACGGTCCATATTTAATGGTTTTTAATGAAATATCAAATGACTCTTAAATTATATAAAATTTGAAACACAATCAATCTATAAGTTAAAAAATATGTTTGTCAATTTTTTATTTTTAATAATTTTTAAAAATTATTTCAAAATTATTTAAAAAATAATTATTAAAATTATCCAAATTATGAGGATAATAATTGTCCACGAATCCCCTCCCATTGATTTATACTTGAAATGGCCTGTTAGCTTCACACGCCGTGCCAACAAGGCAAGTCAATTACCTGTTATGCATGGCAACTTGATGGAACCACTTATGATGAGCTCATTTTTTTTTTTAAAGTTTGGAGAAATTGAAAATAAATGAGAGGTAGTTAAAATAGGAAAGAAAATCAGCCTTCTGGTATTCTTTTTAATTTGTCCAAGCTTTTAAAAAGTATTTAGTGTAATTTAACAACGGAGATATTCATTTAATGGTTTAATTTTAGTTTTAGTAAGTCCATTGATAAAGAATGATAAGATACTTATTTAGTAACATCTCGTTTTTAGTTTACTAAGTACAACTTGTAATTAAATTTAGTATATTTAGCAAGAACCAGTAAATACAACTTGTAGTGCAACTTGTAAATTTATTTAATTAGTTAGTGACAAACGCAATACTTTCATGTAGGAGATCACAAGTTTGAAACCGAGAATTTTTATAAATATTTAAAGTTAAAATAGTTTTGATTTTTATCGTTATCTCAAAAGCAAATTTCAGTATATCCTTCTAACAATACAAATTCCAACATCACAATGCAGTAAGCTAATTCTTAGATACTACAATTCGAAGTTAGGGAAACAAAAAATTACCAATGTTGTATCTCTAACAAATCAAAAATACACCAAATTGTGATAATTAAATTCACTTTTGCCGCAAAAAAATTTTTGATTCTCAGAACTTAACCTACTTAATTAAATATCATTTCTAGAATTTTAACATCAAGGGATCCAAATTCAGATTAGTCAGTTTTTTTCATCGTTTAATTATTGCATTTTTCAAATATAAAGAAGCTTGAGTTGACCATTATAATAAAAATAAAAATATGATTTATGAATATTCAAAAACAATGAAGCACTTCAAATATTGTTAAGAAGTGGTGATAAACTTAGATTTTAATTGGATACTTATGATATTGGGCTGTGGTATCATTGATTTTGATTGTTATTTGGTTAAGACAATTAGAATGTTAAGTAAAGATAGATAAAACAGTTAATTTTGTTATAACCTAGAGTACTGAGGTGTAGTTACTCAAAATATTTCTAGTTTCAATATAAAACTAGTGGTTTCGACCTCTATTTCAAAAAAAAAATGGAGCATTAATCCTTCCACACCATTAACTATACAGAAGAATATATTTGTATATCAAGTAAAGTTAGGATGAGCATTTGGTGAGTTTAACTCAAAAATCTACCGAAACGGCTCTAAACGATAAATTCAAGTTGCTCAATAAATTCTTCATATTAAAATCTTATAGAAAACCAAAATTTTCTATTTTTAGAGTTTTTTAAGTATTTATTTCAGATTTTTTTTTAAAATAACATATTCTTATATACAAACATTATCATTATTTTATTATTATTTTAGAACCATATTAAAAAAATTCAAAAAAATAGTTAGAAAACTTTAAAAATAAAAAATTTTGATTTCTTATAAGATTTTGATATGAAGAATTTATTGAATAAGTTAGATTTATCGTTCAGACTTTACTCATATAAGTATTATGACGTAGTCTATACATCATGGATGAATAACTTTGCCATGTCATGGTAATGGCGTGGGAGGTGTTAATTAATTTGTTGCCAATCAAATAATATAATTGTAAGGCCAGTGACAACTGGTATACTATTATAGCAATAGATTCATGCATGCATTATAAATTAAAAATATAGTATATATAGCAAAGGAATTCTAATTATATTCAATTATACATATTAAACTAATGTGTGTGGCTTTTTTTAGAAACAGGCGTGAGGAATGTTCGGTTAATTATTTTATTCATCATATATATATAGTTTGTCATTTTAAATTAGTGGGTTGTATGATCTAAGTTGACCTTATTATTTCATTTTGCTTCTAATTGGCACAAGCACACATAAAGTCAAACTTTTCTCTGTGGATATATCAGTGGCCGTTGCGCATTTTAAGATAACTAAAGGTATATTTTATTAACATATTGTAATCACTTCTTATGAAATCATTGATGAGTGCTAAACACATATACATTGATTCAACTATTTCTAAATGTACATCTATAGATTGTGTAATGCATACTTATAGAAACTATTTTTATCGAGGAGGAATCCAATGTATTGTGATTTTGTACTTTAAATCGGTGTTAATGGAATTAAAATTTAAGTAACTCTATTTTTTAATATTTTAAAAAGAAATTAATTAAAGAGATATTATATATATATATATATATATATATATATATATATAATTTCAATTTTATTTAAGTATGTATCAAGAGTTAATAAAATTAACGGTCCAAATTTTAATATTTTATATAACCGACTCTCTTGATGGTCACCGAAATGAAGTTGAAATTTTATATTATATATATATATATATATATATATATATATATATATATATATATATATATATATATATATATATATATATATATATTATTGAGATGATATAAAATACATCTAATAATTTAAATTTATAAATTTAAACATAAATAATAAAATTAACATCATTTAAAATCGATAATTTCCCTTCTTATTTTTAATTAGGGGGCCTTTCTTGAGTGCTGGTACGACTCAAAAGTTAGCATGAACTTATAACCATCTTTTAAAACAGAGCTTGGATTAATTTTAGGCTTCTGAGCGCAAAGTGCATAGTCTAGATTGTATTTTGGGACCAATCCTTTGTGGGCCTCATATACCCTGCTTTTATTGGATAAGAATTTGGACTGTTTTTGCGTCTAAATGGGCTTTATTTATTTTGGGTAATTTTGGAACGGATGTTGATGAGACGAAATTGGGCCCAATAGCAAATGCTTGGTTAAACTTCGATCCGTGTTAAGGAATTAATGTTCGGTTGCCTTAATCCATTAGAAAAAAGTTAAGAAAGTTTAATTTAGGGATAGAGGTGCCTCAGGTCTCGAACAAGAATTAAGATTTCGGATAAAATGAAACTAAAGGAAATGGTCTTAATCCGTACTAAGGAGCATATGTTAGAAAAAATTAAACGGTTAAAGAGACTAAAAGAGGTTTAACAAAACTTAAGGAGGTTATTGCCGAACGGTCCCTCAGAGGACGTAGTTAATGTATTCATAATTGTCATTTCAAACACAAATCTTTTCACATTGTAAAGTACGATTATGATCTATTTCCTTGTGAAAATGCCACAAGAAACCAACATTACGAGGAGTCCATATCCTCTGTAGTAGCGGCAACTGTTTCAGAGGTTAAAATAGATAAAAATTACACACGCTTACTATAAAAAATACTATAAGGAGTCCATATTCTCTGGAGTAGCGGCAACTACTTCAGAGGTTAAAATAGATAAAAAGTTACACACGCTTACTATAAAAAACACTGTAACGGATAACATAGAGCCCCTCTCAAGGGAGAGGTTGGGAGTTACTTGATGATGAATAAGTATGTATTGGTGAAATAAACAAGTTTGGATTGGTATAATATTCAAGTGTGGATTAAATAATAATCAAGTGTTCATTTGATGGAGTTCGAAAAAATGAGATTAGAAAAATAAGATGATTGTTACGTCTTAATTTGAAAGGGATAGATTGACATTGTCAATAGTTATGTCTTAATTAAAATAGATAGATATATGTCAATACTATATATATATATAGACAGATATGTATGAATAAAAATAGACAAATAGACAAATAAACATTTTCAAGATAGATGAAAAATTGACAAATAAACATTGTCAAACATCATAAAGAAAATATATCAAATCTTATAATGGGAAAAAATTAAATTAAATTGCATGCATCCTGCTAGAAATCATATGCAAAAATAGTTCCTTTGTAAAATCATTTTTTGTGTGACACTTAGACAAGTTAAATCAACAAGCCGAACAATTTTTTATATGTACTCACTACTAATAACATAGATTTAATTTCATGGGCCATTTACTGTTTGGGCCCTTAATGGCCCATCTAGTTCAATTTAAACCCTTTTTATTGATGTAAATCTAGTCCAATTCATATCCTAATTCCTCCTCATCTTTTTTGGGTCAGAAACGGGGCGTTCTAATGTCCATTGAATTAAATTTTAGTCTGATTAAAAAAATAATCATTCGATGGCATTAAAATTTGCACAAAATTTGTTCTCATATTTTAATAATCATGCGAATTATCAGATTTGATGATGGAACGGTAATTTTGTCCATCGGACCCTCCGGTTCCTTTTGTGTCACGCTTTCAAGTCTCAAAACACTTTGTTCTTTCAATTTTGATTCTAAATAAGGTCTGCATTGGTTATTTGCAATAAATAATGCCAGAGCAAAGAGTTAGGGGGAAAAAATGCTAATGATGATCATCAATTCATGAAAATTAACATTATTAGATGTTTGAAAGAAAGATATAGAAGTATTTGGAAGCAATCTTGGAACCTTCTAGGAAGCCAGAAATTCATATTTTATTTCTTTACCAAATCTGAAACCTAATAAGACAGTGTGAGGTGCCTAATTAATCTTAAACCTAATAAGACAATATTAACTTTGTCAGAAACTTAGAAGTCAGAACATGGCCTACTATAGCCGAATTAGTTGAAAGTGGTAGAGTTTTAATATCTATGGGACTAAATTTTAATTGGATGGATAAAATTATCGTTTAATAGTATCAAAATTTACATAAAAATTTTATTTTTATATTTTAATAATTGTGCGAATTATCAGATTTGATGATCTAATAGTGACTTTATCCATCAGATCAAAATATAATACGACATACGTTGGAAGGCCCGGTTCCAAATTAATGACTTTATATTTTACAATGCTCCGTTCAAAGCAGATTTTAGACATTTTTTTTATTTGGTAAAAAAAGATCTTAATACTTTATAATGCACTGCGCATTGATATATATCCAATCGCATCAAGATTCGTATAAAATAAATTTAAAATAATCTTATAATCTATCCGTTCATATGTTATAAAACATAGTGTTGCATAGCAAAAAATTAGGACTCAGGTCAGACCCACCACCATCCATCTTCACTCCAACCCAATCAACATGAGTAAAAAATAAATAGATAATTATTTGTTTATATCCCAACTCAGATCTAAATTTTGACGTAGATATTTGGATTGGGAGATTTAGAGGTATGAATAATGATGTGAAACGATTCAAGTGAATATGGATATGGATATATTTCTTACTAATTTCTTATTCTGGATGCAGATACATACACAAATAATGTAATTGTATGTACATTTTTCCAAAGATAATTAATAGAGAGTCCTTGTTTCATAATTAATTAATGTAATTTAGTTGCTAAATTCTAGTTCCAAACTTCCAATATACCAGGGACATTTCTTTTTCTATACTAATTTCTAAAAAAAACATTTGTACTTAGTTGTTCCATATCTATACCACATAGAAAACTACATTGAAGATTGGTGGTAGTTTACCTACCATTACAATTACCTAACAAGTAATTGAGAGAGTTTCATAAGTCAAAAGGATGTTGATTTCAGATTTTCAGTGGAACTTTTCAGGCAATAAACTAACAGTAACAATGAGAGCAATGAGTAAAGTTAATATGAGTTTAAACTCATAAATTTAATAAATTTAATTTAAAAATTTATCGAAATGATTTCAAATGATAAATTCAAATTTCTCAATAAATTTTTCGTATTAAAATCTTATAAAATACCGAAATTTTCTATTTTTACAATTTTCTAACTATTTTTTCAGATTTTTTAAGATAATTCTAAAATAATAATAAAATAATAAATTTTTAAATATTATAATAGATTATTTTGAAAAAAAATATGAAATAAATACTTAGAAAATTTTTGTATTATATAAAATTTTGATATAAAAAATTTATTAGCAAATTAAATTTGTCATTCGAAATCGATTTGATAGATTTTTTAAGTTAAACTCATTAAATCTTTAACAAGCTTAAACTCCGAGAGCAATAAATAAATAAATAAATGCAAACAAATATCAGACATTTTTAGAATGTTGAACTTCATCCCCCCCCCCCCCCCCCCTTAATATATACTATGATCAATTATTATTAACTAAAGTACATATATGGTGAAATAGTAGCAATATCATTACAAAATCTTTTCATTTTTTTCCTTTTTGTCCATTCCTAAATAATTGAGTGGAGAGAATAGAGCTGAATGTATATACAATTTCTTGTACACCCCTAGGAAATTTACCAAAAAAACAAAAAAGAAAATAAACAAATAATCCGGATCTCATCATCCGCTAAAGCTCCTACCCGATCCGCAAACCAGCGGTCACGGTGCTTCCAACTCACTAAAATCTGACATCTGCTCTTCGTTTCCCCTTTGACCAAAGGGAAATCAAACCATCCAAATCGAATAAAGGAATAAAAAGCAAATCGGATAGATTCTTGGGAGAATCCAAACCCACTAACTAACTAATTCTCATTGTTCCGATCATCTCTCCGACCGACGGAGCCCTCGCCGGACTCCGCCTTCCCCGTGGCAGCGGCACCACCCGCTAAACAATCGAACTGGACTCTGACAGATCCGAATTTCCCTCTGACACTGGATCCTTCTCCCTTCACCGATCCTTCCCCTTCCCCTCTCCTCCCAATCCCCCACGACGAGAACTTCTCCGACAGATTTCTGACGAACATCCGTACGCTCCGGCCACCTCTGCTGCTCCCCTCTCCAGTCGTTGCTCTATACGCCGGCCTCGAACTGCCCTCTCCAGTTTCCCTGAAGAAGAATAGACTGGTGGAGCGCTTCAGCTTCCCGTCGGCGATGATCTGGCGCAACACGTGATCGGGTATCCTGAGGGTGTAGCGATCGGGATCGTCTCCAGTCCGAGCCGCACTGGACAGGGAATGACCGGTCGAATGCGATCGAGGGAACCCCATCGGCCGCCGGCTCGATTTCGATCTCAGTGCCCGCCTCCTGCTCGCGATCCTCTCCAATTCGTCCGCTTCCTCCCTCTCTCTTCGCTCCTCTTCCGTCTCGGGTTTTACTTCTAGCACCACGGCATCGACCGGTGGATCCACCGGCCTCTCTTCCACTTGCCGAGTGATCTCAGTCACCGTCTCGGGTGAACTTTCATCACCATCCATTGACATTCCATCAGGGTATGGCATCTCTCCTTTCTTATAATCCGTCAGATTATACCGACACACAGGGCAGGTGGCGTGGCCGGCAAGCCAAGCGTCGATACAATCGGTATGGAAAACATGCGAGCATTTCGGGAGTAGTCTCAGCGTCTCGTCATCTTCAAATTCGCTCAAACAAACCGCGCACTCTAGCGCTCCTTTCCCAACCTTATGCTCTTTAACCTCCGAATACACCATCGTAGGAAGGCTTTCGATAATTTCCGGATCGAGGCCTCTCGGCCGTCTATTCGCGGTGGGTGCCTGTATAGTGGGCCCGGTTCCATTGATTCCTTCCCCGGCGCACTGCCGTACGTAGATGGAGAAGAAGCCGAGAAAGAAGAACACCGCGATGAGTACGATTATGACAATTGCCATCGACGGGGTGAAGTTAGACTGGGTTAAGTACCCATATTGCGAATTTGAATTCGGTTGCGGCGGCGACGATTGGGCTTGCGCCGCAACGTGCCGGGACGCGAGCAGTAGCATGATGGAGAGAAGGAAAGGGATGAAAAGAGAGAAACTGTTGGTAAATCTTGGAGCCATGAAGGGGATGAGAATTTTGCAGAGATGGTTTGGTTGATTTAGGGATGATGATGATGATAAGAGAAGAGGAGAGATTAGTAAATTAAGTGAGATGGATAATTTATATAAATATGAAAAAGGGGATGGGGATGGCGTGGGATTGAAGTTCTAGACAGTGGGGATGAAATCATCATACGTGTCAAATGTCAATGCGAGAGAAATTAGAGAGAGGGATTCAAGGGAGGTGAGGTCCGGTCAGGGCGGTCAACTGGGTTCCATTGCGGTCAGGTTTGGGTTTTCTTTCTGGGGTCCAGGCTGCTTTACTGAGAACGTTAACTTAAGGCACGTGATAAGTATGTATTATTTAGTCAGAACAAATTCAAAAAATAAAATTTTCAAGTAAGAGTGACTTCAAAGTTGGCTGAGTGTGAGCAATGAGGGTGTGCTATTTGGATTTGTTTTTGTCTGATTTTGATTTTTTTGAATTTTAAATACACCTCTTGCTAGCGGTCATAGTTGACAGCTGGCGGCTTCTAAAATGGGGAAGCTGCCGTTTAGAATTTAGATAGATAGATTTTTTTTTTATGGAAACCCCAACCTTTGTGGTGGGTTGAACTTAATATTAACAAAAAATGGTTAAATTGGTTGTCAAAATTATTTAATACAAGACAAGTGTGAATAGTGGAGGAGGAATGGATGTATATGGGGTAGGCTGTTTAGAGTTTATATTCTTTGTTATATTGTACTGTACAATATAATATATTATTCGTTTAATTATATTAAAATTTATATAAAATAAATTTAAAAAGATCTATAATTTATTTATTTATACATCATACAATATAATATTATACAATAAAAAATCAACACTCTATTATTTGTTAGCCAAGTAGGTATACTTTCTAGACAATTTCATCATGTCCTTCCAATTTTACAAGGGTTGGACAAAGCAAATTTTACAAAGGAACCGCTTGAAAATATTATGTAACTTCAAAATTGAAACAATGATTATATGGAAAAGCAAAAAAGAGAAGAAAAATTCAGTAACAATTTTCTTATTAACAATCACTACCTTATATTTTAATAGAATATAATTAAAAAAGTCTAAAAGCTTCCAAACAATAGGCTTGACAAATCGGTTGGGTTGGATTGTTAAAGTTAATACAGACAATATTTTAGACTTTGTTAAAGTTAATGTAGATGAAATGAAATTGACAGCATCTAACATTGCTAATTAAAGTCTGACTGTAAACACTCCTATTTGTTCTTAAATTATTCAGCCTACAAAATAGACAGTCAAAATCTACATACAACCATCTAATCCATTGCATCGTTCCTTTTTAACTTCTTTACTTGCCATCCAATCCCTGGTATTTTCATTGTTCCTTTTAACTTTTGTGCTTCCCAATTTGTTTGTTGAAATTTATTAATATCATATTATTTTGCTATTAGTACATATGTTTTCTTTTTGTTGTTGTCAGTGACTGTTGTTTGTCTATTAAATAATTGAGAAATTATTATTGTTTATTATCTTCTTCGTCTCATTTCTGTATTTCATAATTCAATGTTAATAATGAATGTTACATAGCATAATAATATGGTTTGATACGTGTCATAGGTCATGACAGTCTGTTACGGCCCATAACACTGTGATCTGTTGTGTTTATCCCATACATAAAACACATTTGAATTTAATATTAACGCATTTAAATAATAAGATAAACATATTAGAGTATTACTATAAATATATTTGAATGTTGTATAAACATATTTAAATGCTAATATGAATATTTTTATCTCATATAATATACATATGAAATTAAGATTGTGAGTCTTAAAAATTTTGATGAAATATTTTAAATATTTTATTTCCGATCTATAAAATCTATGCTTAAAATCTTAAAAATTTATATCCAAAATCTTACATAACATAAAATTAAAATATAAAATTGATATATAATTATCCTACCTCCAAATAATATTAGGATTCGACAAAGAGTAATGACACAATCACAAAGAAAGAAAAAAAAAGACAATAAACACACAGATTTTTACGTGGGAAACCCTCAGGGGGAGAAAACTCACGGCCGCCGCCAACATAAATTTCACTATTCTCAAAAGTTGTTGTCACAAAGTACATCAGAGAGACATATTTATAGATCAGAAAAAAAAACCCTAATTCTAAAATACAGTCGAAAATAATATATAAACCGCACAGTCTAATTTATAGATTTTATGACTCTTGATCCATATCCATAACAAATAATTTATGGGATTTGAAACGGCGACCTTTGTTTTTTTATTAAAACAACATTGTGCTCTTCCAAGTCTTTTAAAAGTCGTTAATTCGGCTGCTAGGTCTCATTCCAAAAGCCAATAGCCAAGTACTATTTTATGATGCATGCCCCCACAATCCACATGTTTGATTCCCCCCACAGCCGCACTTCAAAAATATCACTCAAAAAAAATCTCCAAGTGATATGATATTGCTTCTTTTTTCTTGTTTTTTTTAGGGGAAGTGCTGCTTGTTGCCTGGAATTCTCAGATTTTGATGGATGGATGGATGGATGGATAATGTTTGATTAGTCTTAATCAACGCATGTGCAAGTGTAGTGTTTTTTTAAAAAGAAAAAAGTTGGGTAATTGTGAAATTTAAGATTAATGGTTTGGCTATTATCTAATTTTTAGTTAGGAGTCCAAAAGGTTTGTATTATTTGTTTTTTTGAAGATATTTTTTAAGGTACTAAATAATTCGTTATTAGCCGACAAATTGGCGTCTGATGTCGTGGTTGACAATGATAATTTGTTGTCGTTATTTTTATTATAAGTGATGTCCAATAAAATAAAAATAATAAAACACATCCTATAATTTAAATTGGATCGGACCATTTAAAATTAATGATAGTTTGTTATCATAGAAACTCTATGGCAGTATATGCGGACTCATTAGCTAGCTATATATTTTTAAATTCTAAACAATATGCGACTGAGGCAAAATTGTAAATATACATCAAAATTAAAAATACATATTAAAAAATAACTTACTTTTAAATTAAGAAAAATACAACCAAATATAAAGCAACATCGAAAAATATATAAAATTTTTCAATAAATTATCACAAACAAAATAATTAATTTCATAAATTTAATTGGATACATCTACACCTTAATGGACATTTATTTGTAAAAAGATAAATAATTTTCATAACAACGTAATTAAATTTAAAAATAATTAATATTTTATCTAGCAATTAAAAAAATTCAACAACTAAACGTATTTTCAACCTCAACCATCTTCAAGGAATAAATAAATATCAATAGAAAGCTCAACCAGCAAATAATCAAAGCTTAATAGAGATCAAGAGATATTACATCCCTCTTAAAAAATTTTAAAAACTAATTATATATATTAATATTTTAAAATATTTTACTCTAATTATACCGCAGTCAATTCCCCTCCCTCTAAAAATAAAATTTTAATTTTTTTTAATTTATTAAAAATAATATTTTAATCTCTTAATTAATTTTTTTTATTAAACTCTGTCACTAAATAAATAGCAGCCATGGTCACTATTATGACGTATTGTTCATAAACCCTTCAAATCCTCTTGTATATTATAATAATTGTATATTATTATTTTGAAGTCAATCTCCAAAAAAAAATAATAGTAAACTAGTAACAATAGATCATGACACCTGAAAAGCTTCACAAAATTGACCAATCAAAATCAAACCTTGTGTTTTCTGTCTTGCTGCCCAAGCCAAATTTTGATTTGATTTGATTCCTTTGCTTTAGTAGGCTAGCTAATTAATTTAATAGGAACATTAAATGAGGAAATTTGAACTATTTTATTTTGCTTAAAATGTTATGAACCAAGAAGAATTCGGACCGTTAATTTGATCTAAATCAGGCAATGTGAGGAACATATTTATATTGGGATAAGTTTAGACTTATGTTCATTCTTAATTTTCAAAATTATTAATAATTATATTTTTTTTTCAAAATTTGATAAATTAAATATTAAATATTAAATGTGTTTAGATTTAAATAGTTAACATCAAAAGAAAAAGTTCTCTCTTATAAAAGCTAGCCCCAAATTTTATCTATTTAATATGTTTAAATTAAAAAATTTTGAAATATAATTAATATATAACTTCAAGAATATGTCTACAAATTTTTTTTCTATTTTTAAGATTTATTTTAAAATTATTTAAAAAATAATTATCAAAATTATTAAAATATTAATTGTCAATGTTCCTCTCCCATAATTATAAGGCTACTTTAAAATTAAAGTTGAGATCTTAAATCAAAATCAAACAAAAATACATACATGCATGCATACGTAGTTACAACCAATTAATCAACCATATACATACGTAATGCTTGCTTACGTGGCGGAATCTGTCTTTTGGAAATGGACGGCTTTAATTTAATTTAATTTAATTTAATGTAATTTAATTTAATTTAATGTAATTTAATTTAATTTGCTTCTCCATCATCCTAGATGGCATCCAAGATGTGAATGTGATGCATGCAATGGTAACACATCCAAACATATATGCTTTTATGTATGCATCACACATCCCTTTTCATACTATAATCTTGGCATTTTCTCTATCCCAAAAGATGTTCTCAATTAATAAAGTGGTTATTAATAAAGTTGGTTTGGAGTTTATACCCAATTTCTATAATTGGCCTCTCTCTCTCTCTCTCACTCTCTCTCTCTTTTCTCTGTGTTTTTCTGTTATTTTTCCTTTTGCAATTAATGCACAATTGCCAAATTCATGAACTTGGAATAGACAAAGGAAATAATTTGCACATTAATTGGGTGTCCTATAATTTATGCAATAGCATCAATTTATGAAATTTATGTACTAGATATTTATCTATCATTTTTGTGACGCTGTAATTTTAATCATACAAGTGCTAATTTGACATTTTGACCTTTTATTTTCATTTTTTTTTAGAAAACAATCCACTTTCTCAATTAAAAAGAAATGGAATATTACAACATGATTTCCTAAAAATTGATTACAACAAATCAATCCTCTTCGATCATACTCTGTCCAAATTACTATTTTAGTGATCTATCAAAGTTTAATTAATAAAGTGATTAGAGTTTAAACTCAATTGCTGATGTGTATGTATCTATTTTTTCGCAATTTCCTTTTAGATGCACAATCAATTTCTCTTTCTTTGTTTTAACTCAGATGTGTTATTTGACTTAGACATAGATAGATTAGCGAAATAATGCTAACTCATGTCTATTATGACACAATCAATCTATATTTGGATAATCCAATTAAAAATAGCAATACAAATTCGAGAATAACCTATTCCTAGACGATGCAAATGTATCCTTTGAGTTTTTATACTTTTATCATTATGTAATCTTGATTATTAGTATATTGTTTTTAGAATTATGTAAAAATCATATCCTTTACTTTTTCTAATGCCAGTACTGAATTTCAGACATACGATCTTTTACATAAAGGATAATATTTTTGTCATTAAATTATAGGTGGCTCTCTATTAATATAAAGTTTTTTTATCCACTTGTTATTGCTAATTGTATGTTTTAGTTGTAAATTCTAAGTTTCCACATCATTTTTCTGAAAACAATTAAATCAAATTGCAAGACAAATAATACATTAAATCAGTGCACCCCAAATTACAATAATGGACTTCAAATCAATCCTCACCAATAGTATAAAAAAAAACAATTTCAAATTAATACAAAAAAATAAACAAAACAAAACAAAAAAAGGAAAATATTTTAGAGATATCATCGTCAATACCATCATTGATACCGAATTTATTATTCATATAAAATTGAGTTATTATTCACGTTAATAACTTTATTATACAACTTACTTTGCACATCACTTTATTATTCAACTCAAATACCACTAATTTAAATAATAACTCACTTAAATTAAATAATAAAAATATTGTACAAATAAATTACATAATAAACTTATTAATATCGATAACAATATCTATATGTCAGCTCTAAAAAAAAATAGATAAAAAGTAAAACATAGAATAAACATGTAGACAACAACTCTGCAAATATGAGCAAATAACAGAGGATATGGAGAGATGATAAAAGCAAAGAAGAGTAGAGTAGGCATCAGGTCCTCTGTTTCTGTAATTTCACTTTCAGTAGTGGATTGGAGAAAGAAACCAGAACAAAGTGCCAAAAAAAATGTACTTAATTCTTATCTTAAGGATATAAATACAAATTATACATTATTAAAAGCATCCAGATTTGGTCTTTACCAGTGCTGGTGTATGCATCTGTGCATTGCACCTGCCACCAACAGTTTTTTTGGTTTTGGATCATCACAAAACCAAGTTTTGGTTCTTATCAGTTATCTGTCTGTTATATATAAAAGCTCTCTGTTACTGTTATCACTTATCTTTATTTTTTTTGTTTTTTTTTGAGTTGAACTGTTATCACTTATCAGTAATGAAAAGTGGAGTAAAGCTAATGTATTTTTAGGAGGATCGGATTTTTCGATGTTTTTAATTTAAAATTCGTCGAATTGATTTTAAATGATAAATTTAAGTGTTCAATAAATTTTGTATATTAAAATATTATAGGATATTAAATTTTTTTATTTTTAGAGATTTTTAACTATTTGTTTCATATTTTTGAAAATGATCTATTTTTATATACCAAAATTTATTATTTTACTATTACTATTATAATTAACTTAAAAAATTCAAAAAAAATAGTTAAAAAATCTTTAAAATAGAAAATTTCAACATTATATAAGATTTTGATATGAAAAATTATTGAGCAACTTGAAATTTTTCGTTTGAAGTCGATTTGATAGACTTTTAAATTAAAAATCCTAAGAGCTCCGTGCTCCAGAGCACCCTAGATTTAATCCAAAAGGCGTTCTCTCCCTGTTATCTGAAGACTGGAGCACGAATTTTTATTTTTAAAAATTAATATTTAAAAGTAAATAAATAAGAAAATCGGATGAGAAGTCACAAATATAGAAAAAAAAATCCGTCTTTAAATGTATTTTTATCCTTTTTATGAAAAATAATATTTTAATGCGGGACGGGATTTTAAAATTCGTCCCACAATAAAAAATATTTTCATTGAGGGACGGATTTTAAAATATCGTCTCAAATGGTAGAGAACCCTTGAATCTGAATCTTTTTCGTAACATTTGGCTGTTCATTTGCAATATTTGTTGACATACCAATATTTTCGGAAAATACTGTTCATCCGAGAGATGCTGTTTTTATAAACAGTACTACAACTATTCTTATTTATATATAGTAATGAGAAATAGTGTTTCGTAAAGATTACTATTTATCTGAAAAAAATCCTATTACTCCGTATACAATTAGCTGATAATTATATTTTATATATAATGAAAAAATAATGATAAGTGTTTTTTTACGGTGTAACGGAGAGTATTTCATTTGTTAGTTATAAGTCAATTTAAGTTAATTTGATGACTTATATTTGCATAACAGGTATAGCTCATTATATATATATATATTTTTAATATAAGAACTTTTATTAATTTCAACATTTATTTTTTTTCAAATATTTTTTATAAAATTCAAAATTCAAAATTTATTACTATTATACTAAACCAATACAGTTCATTATATAAATTATAGAAATCTCTCTCTATATTTTGCCATTTGCCACACAGAAACGGAGAGATTAAATAAGGGGGGCAGGTCACGTGTCAGGACCGGGCACCGCACGTGCTGGCCAACGCAAAAGCGAGACACTCGTCGGTCGTCACTGCGGTAGCTGCGGCCGTCAGGTTGCTTTTCACAGATCCTCTGCATCGGAAACTTTGTATCTTCATTGTAAAAGTTCGCATTATAAGACCTTTCTAAACCCGCAACATGAAAGGCATCAGATTTAGAACCGCCGTGGATGGCTCCCGTATGAGATCAAGAGGGACCGCCGTTGTATTTATTAATTTGCACATGGTCAGCTATAGTGATCAATAAATATATTATATCTTATATATTTTATATATATTAAGTACATACGAATTATATATTTTATATATATTAAGTACATATGAATTTTATATGTATTTTATTATGTCGTGTTTTTTTATAATAATATTAAAAACAGCAATGATATGATAAGTCGTGTTTACTCATATTTGAATATATTTTAATTTTTTTAATTTAAATTTTCTCTTTAATGTTAAAAAAATATTTAAAAAATCTAAACACAAATAAAAAATTCAGAAATAAATAAGAAAAAAATTATTGAATGGAGGGAATTTTTTATAATAATATATTTTTAAAAATGTACTTATAATAGTTAATAAAAATACATTATAACGATTATTTTTAAAATTTCATAAACGTATTTAGACGTATCACATATCAGCTGGACATTTAAACGTATCGTGTCATATTGTGTCCAATACACTTATCGTTTAATACAACACTTATAAGAACACGACACGTGACACGTAAAATATAATACATCTAAAAACACAAGTCATGTTTTGACCCTATCTAAATATTTATAATGTATACCGTATTCGCATGTCACGTATTTTTATTAATATATTAACTATGTGAAAGGTACAAGGAATCACTGTCGACACACGGAGTTCACATGCAGTGAAAATAATTGAGATAGGACAAAAATCTGAATTATTCGACATTGATTTTGAAATTATTTGTAGTCTAAAAATGTTATTCGTTAATTTCATTTAATGATTTAGAGCACATGAAAAGGAATCCTGTACGATTTGGTTTGAAAAAGAAAAAGTTGGTGCAAAAATAATTGTTTTGAGCCCCTTTTTAGGTGTGAGAATTGTTAATAATTATTATCACGATAATTTTGATAATAAATTTTTAAATAATTTTTAAAAATTCTCAAAAATAGAAAAAAATTATAAGCATATTTTTTTAATTTATAGATTGATTGTATTTTGAGTTTCATATAATTTAAAAATCATTTGATGTTTTATTAAATATTATTAGATTTATACAATTATTAGTTTTATAAAATATTAAATTATATTTAAATTATATAAAATTTAAAACATAATTAATTGATAAATTCCACATTACGTCTACAATTAATCCGGTGTTGTCTTCTAAATAATTTTCTATCAGTCTCCACCAACATTAATTCTTCATCATTACCTCAAAGAAATAAAAAATAATAATATTAGTAGTACAAATCAATTATAGCAATTGACATCTTTGTCAGTATTTTTCATTAACAGATGCTCTCTCTGTCATTGATTAGACATGTGCTAAATCTTGTGCAATTGAAATTGAACTAGTAAATAAACTGATTCTGCTTTATTTGAGACGGGTTTTAATATTAATATATTATTTTTTGAAGTATTATATATATATATATAAATATATAGTATATATTATAAAATTTTATTTATATAATAGAAAATATTAATTATTTTTAAAAATAATGTAATTAATTAAAATGTCATTGATATTATAAATGTTTGAGAATTACAAATAATTACATATAACGAAAAAATGTTATATAGTTTCTAATTTACATTTCGAAAGATAAACTGAAATACATAATTCATATTATAACTAAACAGCATAGGTGAGATGTTTGAATATGATATTATAGATATTCATAGTTAATTATATATGGATCGACTACATATTTATATATCGTAGAAAATATAACGCGTTGTACTACACTATTAAGAATTTGCCATTAATTTCTTATTATATATGAAATAGGGTCATTAACTAATTATATACGAATGTGAACAATTTTTTTGAGATAAACAGTAATATAAGTGTAATAATCTGGAACAGTAATTTTATTGAAATACTATTCCTCATTAACATAGAATTCACATAATTATAATATAATTAAAAAAAATTATTCATTGTGAGATTTGAAAATTGTAATGCTTTGATTTGACGTATTTTAGTTCGTCAAAATGTACATATAATTATGTTGAAACAAAGGATAATACATGCATAACATACAATTTTCAAAATATAAAAATATAGAATTTTAATTAGTTCTTGCTCTAACAAAAATTAGACGGATGGAAGGGGTAATTAGGTGGAGATTAAAGTGGTGGAAAGTTTACTTTTTATTTTTATTTTTTTTGTGGAGAATTTGACCATGATAAGTGGAAGGTCACAAAACAGTTCCTAATTAATTATCAGACATTTTGTCAATATCATCTCATCTTTTAGATTAATTTTGGTATAAATGCTGGTGGATGTGTGATAATGACAAAATCGTTGAATCTAATTAGATAATACATCACAGCTTAAATTACTTAGATACTAAACTAACTAATTAGGCATAGATAATATATGCATTTGCCATCTTCTCTTATTGTTATTTTTAATTTATTTGTTTCCTTTTTATTTATTTTTTACTTTTGTTCTGGCTAGTTCCGTTGATTTGAAATAGTTCAAGTGTCAAGAAAATTAATTAATATATGACAAAATCCATGATGAAGAGGTAAATCTAATTTGGAAATCAAAATTAAGAAGCTTTTTCTTGGTTATAGATAAAATTGTTAATTAACATGGTTTTGTTTCAGCGTTTTTAATTCTAACAGTTGATTCCATATATCTTGTCATTAGTAAAAGATAAAAGGGTGTGGATCCATTGGTAATGATTAATTTGATAATCCGTATGAGAGATCGTAAATTTAAAACTCAGATGAGAGATTTTTTATAGATATTTAAATTTGACTGACTTAGATCTCTATCTCTATATCAAAGAGAATTTTTCAAATGAATTCCAAATATTTTCTTAAAATTTCTTAAAAATAGAAAAATAATTATTGACATATGTTGAGCTTATGGATTGATTGTGTTTCAAATTTTATACAATTTTAAGTGTCATTTAATATTTAATCATAGATCATTAAGTTTGGACCGTTGTAAATTTCTTTTAATTGATTTTAATGAAGTACTAAATAAACACTTAAATTAAATTGTATGAAATTTGAAATACAATTAATCTCTGCTAATATGTACATTTTTTTAATATAAGAACTTCTATTAATTTTGATATTTAATCCTTTTAAATTTCTTTTATAATACAAATTAATTTATTATTACTGGGTGAGACCTACCATTTTTGCTAATATGTACACTCATTTGAACTATAATCGGTTATAAAAATGGGCCGTTCCATCTCAAAAATGGAATTATTTCAAAAAATGGGCTATAAATCACACAAATCTAGGCCTTGCTCATGATTTATTAACGGATGCATTAAAACTACAGAGGCAACATCTTTGTAATTTCCTTATCTAGCTAGAAATATTCAGCCTACATTGTTTTATTTTCAGCTCATTCAAAATTTAAATTAATGGGCCTAAAATAGTTAGGCCTTAATTTCTATAGTAGTAGTCATATAACAATTGACAATAAACTGTCTTATATTAAATCACAATCTACTAATTGACAGACCAGCAATTACATACTCGTTTTTAATAATAGTAAAAATATATTAATTTAAGGCTAATTCGGCTATGAATCAAAATCTATTTTATACACGAAAAGATCGGATTGAAATTAACGATTCTGATTAATTAATCACTAAAATTTTCAATTCATAGCTTAACAACTCATAATTTAATTTAATTGTGAACCCCCCTCCCCCCTCCCCCCACCAAAAAAAAAACCAAAAAAAATAAAAAAAATGTTCATGACTAAAATGAAAAATTCCCTTACTAGGCAACTAGCTAGGTGGTGCCTATGTGGCTAAATGAAAGCACATACGGTGCAAGATGCCAGAATATCTAGGTATGAATCTAAAGCACTGTTGCTCAGAATATATAGCAAAACAAAAGCAATAGGGGAGAGAGGGGCAGTGTCATATGGCCTGAAGAGACATGAAAATGTGAATGACAAGACTTGTTTTGTCAAAAGCAAAACCACTTTTTGTGCGTTGCATGCAACAACCCTAGATGCAAGCAATCAAACCATGCATGGAAGAGACTACAAAACTGCAACCTGATCAACATGTTGAATCCTCAAAGAAAGACATGTAGGGAATGTTTTCTTTTGTGTTCTTTTTTTTGGAAGCTGATATATGGATACCGTTGTTGATATCATCATCGATTGATACTCATTTTATTATTCAGATTAAATAAATTATTGTGTATGTTAATTATATTGTTATTTAGCTTATTTGTAAAGTATTTTTTATTATTCAATTTAAATGAGTTATTATTTAGATTAGTGGTATTTGAGTTGAATTATAAAAATACTGTACATAATAAGTTGTATAATAAAGTCATTAAAATTAAATAACAACTTATTTTATATCAATAATAAAATCAGTATCGATAATGGTATCAATGATATATGGTATCTTCCAAACATTTTTTTTCTTTCTTTAATATTTTTCTTTATTTTTGGATGTTGGTTTATTTACACTTGGATACAGTTAATTTCTGATGGACTAGTGGATATATAGTTTTTAATGTTTCGCATGGATTTGATGTGTTGTGAATTGCATGAAGAGTAGTAGTACTAGGTGCATGAATGTTAAACAATAAAAAACTAAATAATAATTATCTTATGATTGTTGGTTCTTCTCCTTTGGCATGGAAGCTGAGTCATGATATGTTGTTGGGATCATACATTTTAAATAAGCAATTATAATAAAAATGATTAAAAAAATAGTTTTTGATTTAGTGATAAATATAATATTTTTTATGTAAAAAATCACATATTGAAAATCTGAATATAGAATTTTTTAATCAACATTTAAAGTTGAGCTGTGAGAGGAGTCCACCTCTTTACTGCCTACCCATCTGTCTATTTTTTATTTATTAACGTCAATTAAATATATATTAATAAAAAATATATTATTGCTAATTAATAAAATTTAATCATTTTATATACAAAATGTATATAAATTTGTACATAAATAATTAAACTTTGTTAGTTAACAATAATATATTTTTAATTAACAAATATATAGTTGGAGTTCATAAATAAATGGGTGGATAGATGTATGGACAATAAAAGAGTGCACTTTAAACATTTTCATTTAAAGTTTGATAATTTGATGCTCAAATTACATAAAAAATTCAGCAGGATTGTCATTAAAAATTCATAATTTCAAGTTTTGATTTGAACGAAACTAACTTATTGGATTTAATAAAATTGAATTTGCAAATAATAATAGTAGTAGTAGTACTAACAATAATAATATATTTTTGACGATTATTAAATTTAGCAAACTAATTGATTGCCAATAATTGATTGTCAATAGATCTCCAACCAAACACAAAACAACATTAATTTCCTATGTACCAACATTAAGTAATCCAATTCACATTATTCATATTCAGAGTATGGTGGTGATGGTGATGGTGATGATAAAGGAGCCACTAGTTGATGTGAAGGATCACTGTTTCTGAAGTCTTTGATAGGAGCATGCAATATTGAGAAATATATGCCAGAAAGCCATTAATTAGTTATATGCTGGTAAAATCTATCATGGTGCGTGAAGAGTAGTGACTATTGAGATTACTTTGTTATGGTTTGATTGATGTAATTAAGCCATTGTGTATGGAAGAAGACATGATTTTGCTCTCTTTCTTTCTTGTTTGTATTTACAATTGTGAGCTGAAGTTTGAATAATAAGACTAATTTTTTGTAGTCAAGCGCATAACACTGTATAACACTTATTATACAAACTGTTAAATTGCTTAAAAATTGATAGCATTATGATATTATGTATCAGTGCAACAGCTGCCACTGGGACAACTTGTAGAGACGTGTGTGGTAAGCGGACAAGATAAGAACGAAAATTAATATCGTCAATTATGATTTGCACAACAAAAAAAAGTTCAACTATAATTGAAAAATGAGTAATTCTAGTATATATTCAATTTTTATAGTACATACATTTAACTCTTATAATACATATTTTTATATTGTTGAATTAAAAAAAAAATTAAGATTGTAGATGTATTTCTAATTACTTAGATATATCAAACATGTTTCAATTTGGAGTCAATTTAGAATTTAATTGGTTACTCATTACAAAGTCATTAAATCTTTACTGTTCAAGTTTTAAAATTATTTGATGAAAAGTAAAGTCTTTTTCAAATTGACCCAAATTTGATACATATTCTATTTAGATAAATAAAAAACACCTACAATTTTTTTTAATTTTAACAATATTTCTTACAAATATGTAGATAAATCATGATTTTTTCTATAACTTGCAGTGACTATGTGCTAAGAAAAATTCTCAAAAATCATTATCAGTTGTTGAAAAGTGATAGAATAAAAATGTCAATTTTTTTATCTGATTAAATTAGACATTCATGTCCGTCTAGACTTCAATCATCACTAACAAATTATTAAATTTTTAATCATTACAATATCAATTATCAAAACTATTGGTCTTGAGTTTTCAAAATGAACTCAAAATTAGGTGGAGAAGACTGAGTCCGTTGAAAAAAAAAAGGAACTAATAATTTCATTAAGAACCAAAACATACTAAATAATTTCAAGTTGTGTGACATGATACCTCACATAGAACTACTTGAATGTACTTTAATCCCAAAAAAAAGTCTCAATCAATCAATGGGAACAACCAATCGGTAAAATATCTATTTCAAACCTATATATAGTAATTGCAACAAGTGAACAAGGAAAATATTTAAATCTAAATATAAATCTGAGAGATTTTGATGAGATCCAAGTGAAGCTGATAGTACTCAAATTAATGGTAGTATTTTCTAATAAAATAAAGAAAGGAGATATCTAGATATGAAGATTAACAAAAAAGAATGGGAGGTATACATGAGAATTAACACAAAATAATGAACAGCAAGAAATACCAGCATTTTCAAATGATAATTTTCACATTGGTCCTTGAAGTCCTAAAACTTGGAAACTAATCGAGAACCAGCCTTTTTTGATCCAGTGAAAAAAAGTAATATTCTCTGTGTGAGAGGTCGTAAGTTCGGAAACCCGGATGAGAAGTTATTTATGAACATTTAAATTTGAATAAATTGACCCTCATCATCATCTGAAAAAAGAAAAAAAAATGAGTTGGAAACTAATCTTCATTCCTCAATACTTATTGAATAATCATTGAACTCGCCACACAGAAAGCTGTAGAACAAACTGCCACACCATATACACTGTGGATTGACAAGGATTGCTGGGCCTACTGGGCCTATGAAATGAGGAAGATTCTCTATGGCCCATGTTACCTCATTTTCTTCACCAATTGAGCTACAAAACGAAACACCACTGATTTGATTGAGAAATTCAAATTTGGCACTGAATCCCAAGGCAAGCCACCTATGTAATTATATATACGGTTCACGCACTCACATGCAAGATGCACATGCACTACTCACAACGGATGGAATCAATCTGACCTTATATGCTCATCTCATGACATGAGCCACCAGGCAACCTGACCCCACATGTGTCAATTTCTATCTACCATGGTTGGACCCACATGTCAAATCTGATTTCGAAATGGATCCTAAGGGATTATAAACTTATAGTCTCATGAACAATCTAGAGGTGATAATCGGACATATTAGATCAGTTCAGATTTATTTGATCGAGAAAGATTATCGGATCACAAATCGAATTAGGCTAGGTCGGTTGGGGTTTTGGGTCATTGAGAGTCGCCTTTTTTTTTCTCATGTTTAGAATCATTTTGAGTCAGATTCAGATCATTATGATTTTTGAAAAAAATCAGATTGAATTGGATCGGATATTAGATAAGTCAAATGAATTCGTCAGGTTGAGTTGAATTTTCACGTTTTGCCACCTTACAATTCCATTTGAAAAGTTGGGAACATTGTATGAGTGAATTTAAGATGGTTTGGACTCGCAATACAAGAAAAAGTTTGTGTTGTTCATAGAGGATTTGGATTTGTGTGCATCTTGAAGTCAAACATGGTGGATCCAATCAGTACTTAAAAGTGAAACCTATGTGTTATATATATATATATATATATAAGATGAATCATGTAAAAGGCAATTATGATTTGCTTGTCATTGTTTTGATATGAGTCTATGAGATGGGATTTCCAACATAGAACATCAACTTTTGTTGCTTTAATTGATATTTTGGTACCAGTAAAGTAAAGTGGAGCTTTCTTTTTATTAAATAAAAATGAGAGTCAAATCACAAGTAAAGTAAAGTAAAGTGAAGTGAAGGTTTTATATAATTGTGTTTAATTATTTGCTAATTTCTCTAATATCCTCACATTATATGTATATTGATCATTGTCTTTTAATGTTCCCTTATAGTTCATAACAATTTTGATATTTCTATTGATATTGTAATTGATAAATGATATCTAATGAAGTGAATAAATGATTTTTCAAGCCAGTTTGAGTTTGAGGGTGCCAAAGTAAGATTTATTATCTTCTATTTTTTTTATCATTGTTCTTCAATTGGTACCGTGGTACAGCTCTAGAAGTACTTCTCGGTGCTGAAAAAATGGTGTTGGTTATTTAATTTTGCTCAGTACATTTAACATGCAAATTATTGTTTTTATAATTTTTGTTATATTTTTAGATAATATGAATTTTCTTAAATTTCATCTATTTATATTAGGTCATTATCAATTATTATGAGGATGTTAATTAAATCATCACCTACAGATTGGTAAAAAAGAAAAAAAAAATCATCACCAAAGAAATTAATTAATTAAAAAAGAAAAACATATGAAGCAAATTAATCGATGGAAAAAGAAACGTCAAAAGTCGTATAAAAACATCGTATATAATTAACTAAAAACCAATAAATGGTTGTTGAAGATTACCAATCGTCATACTATAATGCGCGTACTCTTTAATTAAATACAAAAAAATTATGATAATAAAACATGCATAAACAATTATAACAATAATTATGGCCTCTATGATACAATTTAATTTGGACACAATAACGATGACGTGCCAGAGATGCCATGTGCGATGGCAAAATGAAAAGTGGTGCATGCGTCATATATTAACCAAAAACCATCTTTTTTGATCTAATACCATTCTTATTTTTTATATATAGATACCTTGCTTATCAATAAATTTTGGCATTATTTTGCAATTTGCATGATCGTTTACATTGAAACAATTTTGATATGTTGAATACATTGAATAATTAATTTTTATTGACCATTCATGGACAAGAGAAAATACAATTCGAACAATTTGTATTTCGACCGATATACAAACATTTAATTGTACTAGATTAATTGTTTAATTCAACAACATACACCATTCAAACATGAGGAGTCACAATTTAATCATATATGTTTCGACTGAAATACAAACATTTGTACAATTAATAGCCTAACTCTTATTAACTACTATTAGTCCGTTTAATTAATTTGGCTTATTTAATTTATAAATTTGACATCCATTATCATTGTTTGCTGTCAAAAAAAAAATATAATACCAAAAATACACACAAGTCAAAATACATGAAATTCACAAGTATGATTTCATGTGATTTTCATGCCGAAATTTAAAAATTACGAAATTATGCTCAATTTCGTAATTCACTACATACGAAATTTATTTCTTGGAATTAAGAAACAATTCCATGAAATAATCATGCCAAATATTAAATCATGAAATTATACTCAATTTCATGATTTATCACGTATGAAATTTATCTCTTAAAATTAAGAAATAATTTCATAAAATAATTATTATGTGAGATTAATGCCTAATCTCATATGATACACAATAATGAAATGAAATTAATGCCTAATTTCATTCCAAAAATACCAAAAATATTCTTAAAAATCATAGAAAAGCATTCTATGATTTTACAATAATTTTCATGATTTTATTATAAACAATTTCATGAAAAATAATTTAGAAATGAGAAAAGACAAATAAAATAGCAGCTGGGGAAAATTTTGTGTGCAATTTGCAAACATAGAACATACTTGGATACAATTTGGAGAGCCAAAGCATGGCTCCCCACTTCTCTCCAGCGGAAAACAGAGGGTGGTCTCGGTTCATGTACACCCACACTCAATGTAATGCTTCGGCTCACGTGAACCGAGCCCACACAAAAGAAAGAAAGAGTATGTGTCTCATTTAATATGATATATGAGACCCCAACCAACTCTCCCACTTACAGTGGACCCCACATGGATTTTTAAACAAAAAAAATGTAAAAAACAGAGGAGGGGGCTGTGTCACTGTGGGTGGGACCCACTTGACAGGTTCTCCTCCCTCCTCTTTTTCTCCCCTGCCCCAAGCCGAGCCCGGCCAGATCTGGCCGAAAGGAGAGGGCGGTTCTCCGGGCGTCTCACGACGATTCCTCTTAGCCCCGGATAGAGCTCGGCGAGGAGAGTTCGGGGAAGCCATCAATTTCAAAAATAGATGAATTAACGAGGGAGAAATCGGTTACGAAACTTATGTTGGTGAAGAGGCCGAACGAGCAAATTGGCGACCAATAGCCCAAATTTAATGGTTGGGGAGCGTCACAAGGGTGCCACGACGGTGTTCAAAGTTTCAATTTGAAGTTTGGAGTGGTGGAATGGCGGGGCCACAAAGGGAAGCCCAAATGTGGGCAAGCTCGGCCTCAATTGAGCAAATTGGGGTTACAAAGGTTAATTCCAGGGAATGAACATGCTATAGGGATGCCAAATGAGCTCTCAATGATGTAATGCAAGTATCAAATGCATCCAAAAAATGCAAGCCATCCCAAGCCCGAAAATTGAAAAAGACAAGGGTGTTTTGGATGCCTCTAACACAATCCAACCTTTTAGAGACACTTGGCACACTTTGATAGGCTTCAAGAATGCAAAAGAATCAGAATAATAGAAGAGAAACAAATTTTATGCTATGTTGGGCAATATTTGTTTTTAGCCAATTTTCAATTTCCACCATTTGATCAAAATTGATGGTGGAGATGATACCAATGTGTTGCCCTAGCTTTGAGGCTATATAAGGACCCCCCATCTGCCAAGAAAAAAAGAAAAAAAAAGGGAAGAAAAAAAATATCTTAGGGATTAGCCAATTTAAAAAATTTTGGGGGTTTTTTTTTAAAAAAAACTGAAATTTTTTATAGATTTGGAATTCATTTTCTTGAGTTGTGAAAGGTATGAAATGTATGCAATTAATGAAATTTTATATTTTTCTTAATGAATGAAATATATTTCCTTTTTTTTTTTGCTTTTGTTGTCTTTTTTTAAAAAAATAAATAAATAAAAAAAGAGATCAAAGATTAGTGTTGTAGTGAATGCTACCTCTATATCTTTGTTTTCTCAATTTAAAATTAGTTTTGTTAATATAACTTCTTTTTTTTATAAATTTTTGACAAATATATATTTAAGAGGGTTATGGTGAATGCCATCTCTCAAAAAGAAAAAAATTTGAAAATAAGGTGTTCTAGTGAATTCTACACCTTATTTCAGATTTAATATAGTGCTAAGCATCAAGCAAAGCACAATATCAAACTCGAAATCTCAAAAATCGAGTCGAAATATTGTCAAAAATCTGTAAAAATAAGAAAAACTTGTGATTTTGACACAAATTCATGCTTTTTAATAAAAAAATTATTTAAAACTTGACCCTCCATGTTCTTTTACATTTATTTAGTGAAACAACATTATTTGTGAGCTTGTACTAGTGCTTTAAAGCTCATTGAGCCTTATGATGCTCAACTGGTACCAAACAGGGGCATTTTTGCCAATTTTTTTGCAATTTCATATCTTTTTATTTACTGAGCCAATTGGCCTCAAATTTGGACAGAAATTAGAACAAGACTAAACAAACGTTCCCCTAAAATGTCATAATTTTTGGACTAATGAACAGGGAGATATTGCCTGTTGAATTTCGCTGGTCCAAAGTTTCTGTAAAAGTCAACTGTTGGTCAAACACCAAACTCAACACCAAAAAAAAACTGATTTAAATATAAAAAAAATATAGCCTGATAAAGGATGATTATTTATTTGATTTGGATTTTTTTTTATGTTGATTAGGATGTGTGAATTCCTTGGAAAAATAAAACAAAAAAAAAACAGAACACTGGCACAGATTTGGCATGTGCCTTATCTGGCCAGTTCAAACATCAGCTAATGTATCTTGATTTACTCAACCATTTGATCTGAAATTTTGAAAGAAAATAGAGTATGTTTTCGTGGGCATGGCCCCAAAATTTCATATTTTTTTGAATTTTCTGTGATTTTATATGAATTTTTGAAGTTGGGTCTGTTAAAAGAAAAAAAGTGGGTTGGTTCTGTTTTTTCTTTTTTCTGTTTTTTTTTCCTTTCTGTTTTTTTCTCGTTTTTTTTTGGAAATAAAAAATGGTGAAATTGACCACTCAAATAGACTGGAACATGGTTAAATATGTTTTTAGAAGAATCAATTGAAGAGAAAAACAAGGATAAATGCACGAATTTCCAATCGGTACCAAATCCGTTTGAGCCCATTCGGTACCGATCGGCGAAACTCACATATTCGGATATTTAAACTAAAATCAAGCTTCACAAAATTGTTTGTTATGTTGTAACGATGTTATAGCTCGAAGGAATTGAATCAATTTGACAACACGGGCTCAAAATCGACAAAAAACGATTCCCCACGAGTTTCCAGCCCCAGCCGAACTGGTGGTGCTATCTCCGGCGATCGCCGGAGATAGTGGCCCTGAGACCGGGACAGAAGTGTCCTCCTCCCCGAGGCGACTCCGATGGTGCCCCCCGATCGACGATCCGACGCCGGCAGGGCTCGGATCAAGAAGGAGTACGAATATTGATGCATATGAAAGTGCAAATATTGATGAAATTTGAACTCAAGCATTGGGAGGGAAATCGCACGGATCTTGATGCCATCCGACAGCCCAGAAAAATTTTAAAGTTTGGATCTTGATGATCTAGCTTTAAATCAAAGGCTCACATTAATCTGTTTAAAAAATCAGACTATAAACATTAAATAAAAATAATTTCTTAAAACCAAAAATCATGAAAAATATATCAAAAATAATGGTTTCATTTGAAGATATTTTTGGACCAATAAAAAGTTAATTTTGATTTTATTTTGATTTTAAAAAAAATTCAAAATATATCATCTTGTACAAATACTTTTCTTATATTTTGATAAAACAAATCAAAATATTCAAGATACTCAAATTATGTTATATTTTGATAAAACAAATCAAAATATTCAAAATACCCAAATTATTTATATTTTGATAAAACAAATCAAAATATTCTAGATAATCAAATTATTTATATTTTGATAAAACAAATCAAAATATTCAAGATAATCAAACTATGTTATATTTTGATAAAACAAATCAAAATATTCAATATGCTCAAATTATGTTTTATTTTGATAAAACAAATCAAAATATTCAAAATGATCAAATTATGTTATATTTTGATAAAACAAATCAAAATATTCAAAATAATCAAATTATGTTATATTTTGATAAAACAAATCAAAATATTCAAAATAATCAAATTATGTTATATTTTGATAAAACAAGTCAAAATATTCAAAATGATCAAATTATGTTATATTTTGATAAAACAAATCAAAATATTCAAAATCATCAAATTATGCGATATTTTGATAAAACAAATCAAAATATTCAAAATCACCAATTTATGTTGTATTTTGATAAAACAAATCAAAATATTCAAAATAATCAAATCATGTTCTATTTTGATAAAACAAATCAAAATATTCAAGATACCCAATTTATATTATATTTTGATAAAACAAATCAAAATATTCAAAATGATCAAATTATGCTCTATTTTGATAAAACAAATCAAAATATTCAAAATGACCAAACTATGTTATATTTTGATAAAACAAATCAAGATATTCAAAATGACCAAATTATGTTATATTTTGATAAAACAAATCAAAATATTCAAAATAATCAAATTATGTTATGTTTCGATAAAACAAGTCAAAATATTTAAAATAATCAAATTATGTCATATTTTGATAAAACAAATCAAAACATTCAAAATGATCAAATTGTGTTATATTTTGATAAAACAAATCGAAATATTCAAAATAATCAAATTATGTCATATTTTGATAAAACAAATCAAAATATTCAAAAATGATTGAATCATGTTTTAAAACAAATAAAAAATATTCAAAATAATCAAATTATATTATGTCTTGATAAAACAAGACAAAATATTCAAAATAACCAAACTTTGTCATATTTTGACAAAACAAATTGAAATATTTAAAATATGCAAATATGTCCAAATCTTTGACCAAATATGTCAAATATGCAAATAAACCCAAGTATTTCCAAATATTTGACCAAACATGTCAAATATGCAAATATACCCAAATATTTGACCAAACATGTCAAACATGCAAATATGCCCAAACTTCTGACCAAATATGTCAAATATGCAAATATGTCTAAATCTGTGACCAAATATGTCAAATATGCAAATATGTCCAAATCTCTGGTCAAATATGCCAAATATGCCAAATATGCAGATAAGTCCAAAACTTGATAAAATATACCAACATATCGAATCATATCAAATCATGTTTCGAGAACGTTAAACTGGCAGTGCGCTTCAGGTTTAATGTATCTCATTTTGGAAATCGATAAAGAATTATACGTTCCCGATTCTCCAAATCTCTCAGGTTTCGAATTGGCATAGCGCTTCAGATTCGGTATTTGGAAGGTCAATAGACTGTATAGGACGATATGCCATTGTCTTTGACATGAGCCTCTATAGAGATTAAACATCTCTGGTTCTCTGAGTATCGAGTTGGTAGTGCGCTTCATATTCGAACTCCGTGAGATCAATAGGGTTATACGTCATCGATCTCTGATTTATGAGAAATTATACGTTTCTCTGACTTTAGATCATACGTCTTTAGTCTTATTATCAAAAGTTATATCTTTTGGTTATTTTAAACATGTATTATATAAAAGAGGAAGGAAGAAATAAAGCCACAAATCTGATCCATATATTTTAATTAGTTTAGCCCATTAATCAGAGGTTCCCGAGGCGAGAGCCGGGGTAATTAACGGCGGGGGCTTGCGTCCGTCGGAAAATAAAAGTTCCCACAATCACCTAAATAATAAGTCCTTGAGCGCACAAACACGCGCAGGGATGTATCTGCATCTTCTTCCCCCGTGAGCGAGGACGCCGATGCCTCGCACGTGGGCCGCGAAAAAGGGCCGCATAATCATGTGTTTGGCAATGAAGTTAAAATGCTTTTATAAATGGAGTAAAATTAAATTATAATATTTTATTAGTTTCTATACTTTTTAATCGTTATTATTTCTTTTGCCAACATAATATATAAGGACAATTTAATATTTTCATTAAATAGTTACATATATATATATATATATTTATTTTATTACTATAAACATTAATGTATTAAAGTAATGTAGTAATTTTTTTTAATTTTACTTTATATGTCAAAAAACGAAAATAGTGTGCTATGATATTGTTATATTTTTTAACAAATGACAGATGGTCTTTGCAAAAATATATTTTGACACGTTCTAGAATATGTTTTGACATAATTACCCTTCTCTAACTTTCATACATGCATTTATTTCAGTTAATAGAAGTAAAATCAAGGTGTTTCTAAGAATACTGAATTTCTCGATCCTCTTAACTCAAAATAATTGGAATCAGTTTTAAATAATAAATCTAACTTTCTCAATAAATTATTTATATCAAAATCTTTTAGGATATCAAATTTTCTAGTTTTAGAATTTTTAACTATTTTTTCAGACTTTTGAAAATTACCTATTCTTGTATGCAAATATTTATTATTTTATTATTATTTTAGAAAACTCCAAAAATATTTTTTTTTGTATCCTACGAGATTTTCATATGAATTATTTATTAAACAATTTAAATTATTATTTAAAAATAATTCGATGAATTTTAAGTTAAAAACACCAAGAAATCCAGTACTTTTACAATAACCCTAAATTTACTCAATAAATATACATTTTATTGCTCTTGATAAAAAAACGTGTATCCATAAAATAAAACAAAAAAAGGTTCATATGAAATTGTGTGAGAGTACTTCAGGATCATGGTCTCTCAAGTTGTTATCTTGGCCGTTATGGAAATATATATATTTCAAATTGTGTACAATGAAAGAGAAGTCATGTCACATCTAAAACAGCATTTTAGATTATATCAGATCACTTGGGCCTACACTGACATTGCTTATGCAATTTGAATGGCTTAATAGGGTAAGGTGAGATAAAAAAATAATTTTAAAAAAGAAGAAGAAAAAAATGAAGCATCTTATGGTCAAGTCTTTAATTAATTTAACATTTCAAAATGTGTTGTGTGAGAAAAGAGAAAAAAAGACAAAGAGGGTAAAGAGTATGAAAATTTATATTAATAAAATCACATGAAAAGGCAAAGCCTATTTTTTCAAACAAAAAAAATATGAGGATATATATATGGTTAATTTGTTTAATAGAATCAACACAAAAATGTTGTGCAAGTTGAGATAAAAAAAAAGAAAAAAAAGAAACGAAGCATCTTATGACCAAGTCTTTAATTAATTTAACATTTCACATATCATATACCTCAATAATTAATGTGTTCTGTAAGAAAAGCAAAAAAAAAGGACAAAGAGGGTGAAAAGTAAGGTAAATTTTTTCTGAGGTCACTAAATTTTGTTTGAATTCGTTTTTGGTCATTCAACTTTCATTTATCTATTTTTAGTCAATGAATTTTGATATTTAACAAAATTTGATCAATCCGTTGGTTTTTCCATCCAAACTTAATGGAAAACTTGTGTGATTATATGGTTTTTGTATTTTATTAAATTGACAAGAAAGATTGTTGAATTATTATTGTCCTATGGCTCATATATAGCATCTTTTTTATGTTGTTGAGTTAATTTATGTTATACGATAATATTTTTTATTTCAAAATAAAAAGTCATCCATTTTTGTGTTTGGACAAGAAGTTAATTTCTTAAGTACATTTGAAGACATATCCACTTAAACCAAAACAACAATAAAAAAAAATATATATTTGAGAGTGAATGTTTGCCATTAAAAAATTGTCAGAAAATATATACAAATTAAATTATATGAAATTAACAATATAATTTCATGTGATTTTTATATCAAATATTTGAAGCTATGAAATTATGCCCAATTTCATAATCCACAATATTTGAAAATTATTTCTTGAAATTAGAGAAATAATTTCATGAAATGACCATGTCAAATATTAAGTCAAGAAATTATGTGCAATTCCATGATTTATTACACCTCAAAATTATTTCTTGAAATTAAAAAATAATTTCATGAAATAATCAAGCCAAAAATCATTAAAAAAAATGTGTGCAAAATATATGCACAAAACCCTAATTATATGAAATTAAGAAACAATTTCATATAATTAATCATGTCAAATCCAAAATCATGAATTTTATTCATGAAAAATGTCCCAAATATTATTCCTTAGAATTAAGAAATAATTCTTTGGAATAATCATGGCAAACATTAATTGTATAAGATTAATATGCCTAATCATATTCAATTAATGAATTAAGTGAAATTAATGCCTAATTTCACACCCAAAAATACCAAAATATTACTTAAAAATAATAGAATCATAAAATAAATTTTTTATGATTTTTCAATAATTTTTCATGGATTTTTACATGAAAAATAAAATAAAAAGGAAAAGGAATAAAAAAAAATACAAAAATCAGGCTTGGAGACTTCTTGGTGTGCAAATTGAGGAAGCAATAGTGTTTTGGGTGCAATTTGGGGAGCTTAAACACAATCTCCACCCTTGGGACCCACCTGTCATACACATAAAATGTTAAGGGTGATTTGAATAGACCCAGTACACATGCACCAAGCCACTGAAAATGTGTTTTGGTGCATGAGAACTGAGACCACAGACTCACCCTCAGTTTTTCGTTGGGTTTGAGTCTCATTAAAACCGATATGTGGGGCTCTCCCTCTCAATCTCATTGCCAAGGGGCCCCTGTGCCTAGGCGTCGTTTGGCTAGCGAAAGGAAAAGGAAGAGAGGAGGAAATGAGCGTGGTACACTCTCTCTCTCTCTCTGACAGACCCGAAACCAAGGCACGACTTACGTGCGCCAAACCCAAACAAGGGAAACCCTTTGAATTTAACTCTTTCTCCCTCTCTTCTTCCTCCCCGAGCTCCGGAGCTCGGCCAAAGCTTTGAAAATGGAGTATGGGTGTACAATGCGAATTGGTTCAAACCATTTTAGGGACTTAATCTACACCATAGGGGGAGTTCAATGCCACAAACAACATTGAAAATAGTAAATTGAACAAAGATAAAATCGAAGGAGAAAATACTTCGACCTTCAAGTCGACTGGGCAATTGAGAGCTCGAGAAGCCAAATCAACACTTGGGGAGCTTCAAAGCACCTCCACGACGCTGCCTGAGGTGTCAATTTGAGGTGAAAAATGCTCAATTGACGAGTTCACCAACTAGAGCCCGGGTCTGGCTGGGGTATGGTCAATTGGCACGACCCGATGCTCAAGTGATCAAATTAATGCCTTAGATACGATTGGTGGCACTCTAATGGTTTGTCAGACGCCAGCAAGGCAAAAGAATGTTCGAGAAGATACCCTCACCTGAAAGGCATGGTGCACCAGCCTAAGAAGAAGATAAAGCCAACGGCTTTCTTCTCTCTCCCCAGGCTTGCGCACAAGGACACGTGTGGGCATCTCATGGGGTGACCTGGGCGCCAATTAGCTGGAGGAATCTCGCAAGGACTAGCCACATGCCAGCTGTTGCCTGTCGGGCTCCATCTCGGCCATTTGATCAAACCAATGGCTGGGATGTGGCCATATATCATGCATATTATTTCATACAAATAAATAAATCCACATTTGTGTTAAATAATGTGACTTTGTAAAATGTACAAATATATCAAAATATTTGACCAAACATGTCAAATATACAAATATGTCTAGAAACAATAAAATGTCAAATTTTGATTTTATTTTATTTTAAAGAAAAATTTAAAAATGCATATTATGTTATACAAATAAATAAATCAACATTTTTGTTAAGTAATGTGATTTTGTCAAATGTACAAATATATTCAAATATTTGACCAAACATGTCAAATATACAAATAGACCCAAATATCTGACCAAATATGTCAAATATACAAATATACCCAAATATCTGACCAAATATGTCAAATATACAAATATACCCAAATATCTGACCAAATATGTCAAATATACAAATATACCCAAATATCTGACCAAAAATGTCAAATATGCAAATATATCTAAATATTTGACCAAATATGTCAAAAATGCAAATATGTCCAAATATTTGACCAAATATGTCAAATATACAAATATGTTCAAATCTTTGACCAAATATGTCGAATATGCAAATATGTCCAAATCTTTGACCAAACATGTCAAATGTGCAAATATGCCCAAGTTTCTGACAAAACATGTCAAATATGCAAAAATACCCAAACCTTTGACCAAATATGTCAAATATGTAAATATGTTCAAATCTTGATCAAATATGTCAAATATGTAAAATACCCAAACCTTTGACCAAATATGTGAAATATGCAAATATGTTCAAATCTCGACCAAATATGTCAAAATGCAAATATATCCAAATTTTTGACCAAACATGTCAAATATATAAATATACCCACACCTTTGATCAAACATATCATTATGTCCAAATATGCAGAACATGATTAAAATTTGATCAAACATGTCATTATGTTCAAATATACAAAACATGTCTAAATCTTGACTAAACATGTCATTATGTTCAAATACACAAAACATATCTAAACATTGACCAAATATATCATTATGCCTAAAATATACAAGACATGCTTAAATGTCGATCAAAATTCACAGAATGGCCCTGGAAAACCAAACATGGACCAAAATCATGTCCAAATCTTGGCAAAACATCCTAACATATCAAACTACAACAAATCAAGTTTTAAGTATATTAAATTGGCAGTGCGTTTCAGATTTAATGTTCCTCGTCTTGGAAGTCGATAAAGAATTATATGTTCCCAATTCTCCAATTTTTCTAGGTTTCGAATTGGTATAGCGTTTCAGATTCGGGATTTGGAAAGTCAATAGACTGTTTAGGATAATACGCCCTCGTCTTTGGCATTAACCTATATAGAGATTAAACATCTCTGGTTCTTTGAGTGTCGAGTTGGCAGTGCGCTTCATATTCGAACTCTGTGAGATCAGTAGGATTATACGTCCTCGATCTCTGATTTATGAGAAATTATATGTTTCTCTGATTCTAGACTATACGTCTTTAGTCTAATTATTAAAAAGTTATACGTTCTGGTTAATTCAAGCGTACCATTAAGTATAGCATAAAAACAAAATAAAAAAAAGGGGAAAGGTTAAATAGGCATGTCAATAAACAAACTACTTTTACACGAGTTTTGTCAAAAATAAAATAAGTTTGAAGGAAGAAACAAAGCCATGAATCTGATCCATATATTTTGATTATTTTAGCCCATTAATCAGAGGTTCCCGAGGCGAGAGCCGAGGTAATTAACGACGGGAACTTGCGTCCGTCGGAAAATAAAAGTTCCCACAATCACCTAAATAATAAGTCCTTGAGCGCACAAACACGTGCAGGGATGTATCTGCACCTTCTTCTCCCGTGAGCAAGGACGCCGATACCTCGCACGTGGGCCGCGAAAAAGAGTGGCACAGTGAAAACCATGCATGTCAATATAAAAGCTAAGGAACAAAATATATTATGTTATCATCACTAGAGTCCAAGCAAGTTCATACAATTTGTTTCAATATTTCTTACACACAATCATAATTTTTTAATCATTTAATTTCTTAAGTATATTTGAGCACATATCCACTTAAACCAAAACAACAATTAAAGAACTATATATTTGAGAAGTGAAAACCATGCATTCAATATAAGATGCTAGCTAGCATCCAAGCAAATTCATGCAATTTGTTTCAGTGTTAATTTCTTACACCAATCATGCATGTTTTTCTGTGTTAATGTACCTTCCAACAGATAGATCATGATCATCAGAAAATTAAAGTGAAATATAGTCAAACATATTACATAAATGGTCAAGGAGGTTCTTCTCCAGACTGCCACTAAAATCCATGCTGATGGAGAATTCCAGGCTTAGTATCCGCTGCCACCAATATTCCTCAACTATTTATTTCCCTTTTTTCTGTTTTTCCTATTTGTGTTTCTTCTTTTTGAATTAATTTCTAAATGAAATACCTACCATATATTACATAAGTACTGAAATATATGTTGCAACATTTGTTGTTGTCCTTGTAACTTCAAAATTTCATTTTGAGTATCTGATACCTAGTACTCTTATTGTGTAAATAATTACCAAAAGGTGATTGATTATTTTCCTGATTGAAATTTTACATTTTTACCATTTAGATTTTGTGTATTTTTACATTGTAAATATTCTTTGGTCTCTTTTATAAAATTAAAATTATATTATATTTGTTATTCGGCTCCTTTATTTCAATTTTCTGATTCCGTCCCTCGATCTATATGTTTAATTTATACATACATAGATCTCTCCTTCTTGTGATACATTCTTGACTATACATACATATTTATTTGTTTGAGTTCCAATGATAGCTTTCAATTTACATTTTGATGCTTTGAGCCAAAACCATCTTGTTAGTTTCAGCATTCATTTTTTTTAGATGTTTTTTTTTGCGAGATTTAAATTTATATATCTATGCAAAAAGATGAGATTCATTACTATCTGTGCTATGCATACGATTGCAATCAAGATATATTTTATCAGTTGTCCACAACTCTGCATTTGTGTTGAATTAATTATTTTCAAATTCATTGTCTAACTACAGAAAAAAATATAATTGTCCGAAAAAATAATCACTTCCCTAATTCGAATATATTTGAACAAAATTATAAACTTATTGTCATGAAATTTCAAATTTATTGTTTAAATCAACTCAAAATGTACACTCTTTCTGAAAGAAATTAATTTCCGTTTGTGGCAATATGAACAATCTCTTAGATGATTTTTGTTCAATTTAAAAAAAAAATGATGAGAATGCTTGAGGGATATGAACTGGCCAACTATAATTTCTTTTATAAAATATGGAATAAAAACAAAAACCTACATTGTTGCCATTTTATTATTTTAGTCTAAAAAAATATAGGAATTCGGAACTTCTGACACCCGACCAAATTATTTCCTAATAGTACAAAAATCACAACTTCCTCGCAGTACCATCCAAAATTATATATATATAAATATAGAGTATTGATAATGTGTTATCGTTAGCGTTTCGGCTCAAATGCTAATGGCTCAAATTTTAAGTTTTCGTGTTCGAAATTTTGATTTAAGTAGCTCAATAAATTCTTCATATCAAAATCTCGTAGAATACTAAAATTTATCATTTTTAGAATTTTGTAATTATTTCTTTAGTATTTTCAAAAATGGTCTTATTTGACTCAAAAATAAATAAAAAAAATTTGTATGCCTGTCATTTTGAAAATAAAAAAAAAGTTAAAAAAATCCTAAAAATGGTAAATTTCAGTATTCTATAAGATTTTGATATGAAGAATTTATTGAGCTAATGAAATCAAAATTTTGAATACGAAAATTTAAAATTTAGATTGTTAGCGATTCGGTCGAAATGCTAATGATAACATATTAGCAAAACTCTATAAATATATATAGAATTTGGCTAATATGTCTTTATAAATATTTCGGTCCGAAAAATTTACAGATCAAATTTTAAAATTTGTGTCCTAAATAATAATTTAAATAGCTTAATAAATTTTTCATATCAAATTTTTTATATAATATTAAAATTTATCATTTTTAAAATTTATTTACTGTCCGAAACTTTTCAAAAAAAAAAGGGGAATTTTTATTTTTAAATGGCAACAGGTCTGATCCTAAAACCAATAAAATTTCTGACATACACAGTTGTTGCATGTTAGGTCTTCTTTGATATGAGATTCATCACCTTTCTCAATGCAAAACCAAGTCTCTCTCTCTCTCTCTATATATATATATAATATATATATATATATATATATATATATATATATATATAACAGTTAATATGAGCTTAAGCTCAAAAATTTGACTTGCTTAATTTAAAAATCTATCAAATCGATTTTAAACGATAAATTCAAGTTACTCAATAAATTTTTCATATAAAAAATCTTATAGAATATCGAAATTTTCTAACTATTTTATTCAATTTTTTTTTAGAAATGATCTATTCATATATAAAAACATTTATTATTTTATTATTATTTTAGAATTATTTTCAAAAATTTGAAAAAAATAGTTAGAAAACTCTAAAAATAGAAAATTTTGATATCCTAGAAGATTTTAATACGGAGGATTTGTTGAGCTACTTGGATTTGTCGTTTGAAACTGCTTCGATCATTTTTTGAGTTAAATTCATCAAAAAATTTGATAAACTTAAACTCACGCTAGTTTTCTTCTGTCTATATATATATATATATACCAAGCTTTTAAAAAACGGAATTTATACTCCGTTTAAACTGTGTAATCGTTTTTTAGACCCTTTGACGTTAAGTATTAGAAAAAACCGTTTTAATCATTTTTTGAGAATTAAATTATTTTAATCCTAATAAAATGTTTATTTATATTATTTCGAAGTGATTAAATACTATTAAATTCATTTGAGTGTGAAAGTTATATATTATGAGCAATTTTAAACGCTCAAAATAAACATATTGATTTTTTATGATTGAAAAAATTAAAATATATTTTATAGTGTCCAACTCTTTAAAACTTCTTATTTTTGTTTAATCTTTTATGATGTGATAATATTGTAGTATTAATTAGATCAAGCACTTACTAATGATATAATTATTATTTTTGCTTATTTTCATTATTTTTTTAATTTTTAAGTATAAATATACATAACTTATTCTTTGTAAATGTCAAAAAATAGACTTTACAAAAATATCCGTATTATGATTTAACGTCCGTTAAATTCCGTTTAAACGTTAAACCATTAACGGATCGCCTCATCATTAAGAGACGTTAAACTTTTTTAAAAGCTTGATATATACATGCATTTTTTTTCCAAACTAACATGGATAGTCTTAAATATATATATATATATATATATATATATATATATATTTGTTTTGTCGGATTCCAACTTGTTTTCATCTATTTGTTTTCTAGCTAGTACCCGTTTGATTATGCATCTTACCTCTGCTATGTACGACAACCTTTCTAATTTTCATGAAATTAATAAATTACGCTTTATTTATTTATTTATGCATGCATGAACTTAATTATTTTATCCTCCAATTAATATTAAAAAATTATTTTATTACCCTATATTTTGCACCTCTTACCTAGACACTAAAAGTATTTATACTAAATAGATAATTTATTTATATCTAAATTTATAAGCGTTTATAGTTAGTGTAGAATGTGTATTTCAGTTTTTCTTTTAGAAATTCTTGTAAAAAAATCAAGTAAAAAACTTTATTGCACAGGTAAAATTATAGCTTATAGCTTGTATAATTGTAATCCTAATATTGTAAGGTATAAATATTTTTTTTCTTTAAATATAAATACTTTTTAAATAAAATATAAATACATATGGGATATAAATAAGGGGTATAATTAAAAGATACAATTATCACTCCTCTTAATATTATTTCCAACATAGAAATCCTTACAAGTTATAACCAAGGCAATTATAAATAAAGCAGATACCTTTCTTATCAGAATACCATGTTTAATGCCAAATAAATTGGGTTCATTAATTTCAACTCGTATTCAAAATTTTGTTAATGCAACTATATTAATTCTTTCTCCTCAAAAAAAAAAATGTATTCATTCTTTATAATGGTGCAATGTCATGACATATTAAAAAAAAATTTAGTGTACATTGAAGTTTTAAAGGAAGATCTTGAATAATGGTCACTAAAGAATAGAAAAATTATTTTAGATGATAGTATTAGATTGAAGTTTTGACGATAATAAAGCTTTCTTGTTTCTAGATTGGTTAATTTAATGGAAAAGATCGTTTTTGTTTCTATTAAAAAAAATGGCGAAATTTTTTTTTTCAGAATAAAAAAATTTATTACATCACTCTAGTTTATATTCTAAATATTAAATATATACTAAGGTAGTATTTACAATATTAAATTGCATTGTACATTAGGATTACAAATAAATAAAATCTATTTATCCAACAAGAAAAATCGTAACATCAATCCAGACATGAACCATATGATCGGAGAATATTAGGTAGGGGTGTAAACGGGTCGGGTTGGTCGGATTTCATATATATCGTCAATCCGATTTATTATAATCGGGTCATGATATTTTCAATCCATAACCAACCACGTAATAATAAAAACCATTTAATTCGGATTTCATATTAGGCGGTCGGGTTTCACGAATTAGACGGGTTTCATTTTTAAAAAAATATTATAAAAAAATGTAAGTAAAAGTAAGTTTTAATTGAAAAAATACAAACAAAAAAGTAATATATTCTAATTAATAATAACATAGAAAAAATTCAATTAAAAAATTAAATTTTAACAAGATATCATATTATTTTTATAATGATATTACAACTATAGTTATATTAAAAGTATATTTTTGAATGAAAATAATGTATTACGGTCGGGTCGGGTTTTACTCAATATTTTTTATAAAATCCGTAACCAAATTTTAGTTGTCGGGTTATTCAAAATTCAATCCGTACCTAACCAATTAAATTCAAAATCCATAGTTTTTCGGGTCGGGTTGGTTAGGTCGGTCGGGTTGATCGGATTAAGCGGATTAGACTTACACCCCTAATATTAGGCAAATAAATATATATATCTCGATTGTACCAATAGTGGAGATCAACTTATTTATTGAAATTTCTAATTCCTATGGATTTATTTTTAATACAAAAAGGGTCGGAGGAATTCATTGATAATTATTAACTTGATAATTTTGATAATAATTTTTCAAATAAGTTCGAACAAAAATTGAAAAAGTAGCTAAAAACAAAAATGAAGTTATAAACATATTTTGAAGTTATATATTGATTGAATTTCAAAGTTCATACTATTTAAGTATCATTTGATATTTCATCAAAGATCATTAATTTGAATTATTACAGATTTAATTGAATTTTGATAGTTTTCTATGAAATATTAAATGATATTTAAACTAAATGAACTTTGAAACATAATCAATCAATAAGTTTTCAAGAATATATCTATGAATTTTTTTTTCCTATTTTTAAAGATTTTGTGAATGGATTCCGATCCAAAAAAAAAAGAGTGTGTTAGATTTGTAAATGGCACAAATATAATATTTGTTAGAGAGAAAAAAAAATTGATCCACTAAAGACATCCTAAACAAGAGACCTAAGGCCTACCACAAATGCAATTTGTAAAGAAAAAAACTTGGACGCATTGAACTTGCTTAATCTAATTATCATCCTTGAGTCGTTTTAACAATACAATCTCGGAATTATTGTTTATGACAAATAAGTCCTTCCAATATGTTTTTAGAAATTTTAAAGGGTAATTAATATTATGTTGTCTAAATCAATTGCCTGCTCATGTACCATTCAGAACGCACAGGGTTAATTTTGCTTTTGGCAAACGTTACCCTTCAATGCAATGTTTTTTTTTTTTTTTTTTTTGGGGGGGGGGGGGGGGGGAAGAAGAGCTTTCGTTGGTTTTTTTTTTGAGAGCTGATATGAGCTTAATTATATATATTAAATAAGTTATTATACATATTAATGATTTTGTTATGCAAATTTATTTGTACAATATTATCATTCTGCAACTTAAAGAATTAAAATGTATATTAATGGCTTTATTATGTAACTTCATTTTGTACAATATTGTTATTATACAATTTAAATGAGTTATTATGTATATTAATGGTATTTAAGTTAAATAATACAAATATTATACATAGTAAAGTCATTAACATGCATAAGAACTCATTTAATGTATATTTTAAGTCTGTATTGATGACAGTATCAATAATGATATTTCCATAATATTTTTTTTAAATATGTCTTTTGCGAGACTTAAATCTGTATTTCTCTATAGAAAGATGAGATCTATCACTACTGTATTAAGCCAGCGGTTTACTTTCAATGCAGTGTTAATTATGTAGAGATTTAAATTTACTAAGGATAGCACTTTAGATGTGTTGTGGGATATTGTGGTTGGTGGGAAAAATATTGGAGGGTTAAATTGCCATGAAAATTATTAGTTCCCTTCAAATTTAGGTAAATTTCTTTTATTAGTGCTCGCTGAACTTTGCTTCATATTTCAGAAATTGATTATCTAATGTCACTTTATGCTTGATATATTTCAACCAAATTGCTTCTTAGATCTTTTTATTTGACAAATAATAGAGTGGTGGTGGCATTGTTTAGTTAACTTAAAAGGAAGTAATATGACAAAAAAAAATTGTCAATATTAAAAAAAAAGATACTTACATTATTATATTGTTATTTTTACTTTAGAGTTTAGTAACTAATTTATTGAAATGTGCTAGCTAGGGAAGATCATAAAAATATATATGTTGTTCGTTAGAGATTGGTATTAAACTTTACTTTGTCTTGGACAAGCCATTGAAATTTTTTATTTATTTCAATTAGGTCATGCCATCAAAATAAAGTAATTAAACAATGTGATGATATGAGCGTATTTTTTAATTAAAATTTTTATTAACTATGAACACTATTTTACAATAATAAAGAGCTTATTATGATAGGCCAAATGTTTTTTCATGGTGAGGACTGATGTAAATGTTGATAATTTGAATTGACAATGGTAATGATATCAAAATTTTGTTATAAGTTTTCATATAATTAATGGAAAAAAATATACTAATTAAAATACATAAAAAATATAAACAATATAAATAAACTAAATTTCAATTATGCATTTGTAATATTAGCGTCAATGTTCATTCACCATGGAAATTTACCCTTCCATTTTCTCTTTTGCATGTGTAGACAAGTTACCATCTTTTTTTTTACCACCTAACTCACGTGGCAATCAGCCCTGTGTTTGTTTTCTTGCAAAAACCTTTTCATTACAAAACCCCCCTCATCAACACACTTCATCACCTTCTCTTCTTGTCCCTCTTCTGTACTCCACACAGCAAATTTCTAAAAACCTTTTACTTTTTCTCATTTTGTCCTGTCAATGAAAGCTCAGTACCCTTTTTCCTTGAAATAGCTGCCACTAGATATAAACTACTTCTTCTTCTTCTTCTTCTAATCTACACCAAGACATATATACATGGCTTTGGAGGCAGTAGTCTTTCCTCCTGGACTCCTAGATTGCAAAATGAAGAAATGTAGCTACAAGTACGATCCAACTGTTACGCAAGAGAAGTCGGATGGATTTGCGTCTTGTTCTTCTGATGTCAAGATAAGTGATCTTCCGGAGCCGTCTGCTCAGGAGGAGGCGGCGGTGCCGGAGATGGGAAGGAGGAAGAGAAGGAGGGTTAAGAGTGTGAAGAACAAAGAGGAGGTGGAGAACCAAAGGATGACGCACATTGCCGTGGAACGCAACAGACGGAGGCTGATGAACGAGTACCTCGCTGTGCTTCGGTCCTTGATGCCGGCCTCCTATGCACAAAGGGTCAGATTTTGTTGATTGATTATCTTTTCATTAAGAGGTTGTTTTTTTAAAAAAAATTATCTTTTGTTAATCAAGAGGCGATAATATGATGTTATTGTATTGTTGAGACTACATCTAGTGTCACTGATTACAAGAGAAACTAGAGAACTAAATTGTGTAGCTAATGATTTGGCATGATACATGGTTTTATATTATCAATTATAGTGTCCTATTTCCAAAAAATAAAAGGGCTAGTGTACTATATTATTTATTTGTATAGAATTTCTTCTCCTGTTTTGTCAGGAAGAAAGTTCAATTCCCACAAATTTATTTAACTTTTTTTGAAACTGAGAGACAATGTCCTTTGGTTTCTACTCTTGGGAAAGAATCCAGTGGGAGTACATGACTCTGAAGTCTGAACCAGGCCAGACTAGCAACCAGTACATTAAAAGAAGAACTTTTTTGTGTTGCATATTCTTGGCATCATATTTCATTCCATAATTAAGTCAACAGATTAACCGAACCGGAAGAGCTTAGCATGTAATAGGTCTTACCTCTCTACGGAGAGAGACGTGTGTTTAAATCCCGTAAAAAGTATTTAAAAAAAAAATGTTGGGATTAACAAAAACTCTTATTTCAAAAAACAAAAAGTCAACAAATTAACTTAATATTATGCAACAAAAACATCAACTAATCTACTCTTTCCTTCTCATCTCTAAACTAATTATCAATCTCTCTAATTCTGAACAGGGAGATCAGGCATCGATTGTCGGCAGCGCAATAAACTTCGTCAAGGAACTCGAACAACTTGTACAGTCCTTGGAAGTTCATAAAAGAACGAAAGACGGCCACACCGATTCTCCACCGTTCTCAAATTTCTTCACATTTCCACAGTACACTTCCAATAACAGTCAACTGGTTGCTCCTAACGGGAGTTCAAGCGACTCAATTGCAGATATTGAGGTGACAATGGTAGAGAGCCATGCAAATCTGCGAGTTCTTTCGAAGCGCCGGCCGAAGCAGCTGCTGAAGATGCTGATGGGTTTGCAGACTCTTCAGTTAACGACGCTGCACCTTAATCTGACGACCACCGTTGATAACATGGTTCTATACTCTTTCAGTCTCAAGGTAAATAATTATAGCAAATCAAAACTGCATCCTTAACTCTTTATATAAATAAGTAAATACATATATACCAGCATTTTTATTAAATTGATCCTTTGTTTAAAAAAGAAAGTTTTTTAAAATATTTATATAAGACTTAACTTTATTAGACCAGATGGTACAGGTGACCTAATTGTTTAAAGTCAGATTTATAGATTCCTTAGCTTACTAATTAACAATAATGTTGTTGTTATGTTACTATCTTTCTTATCACAGTATCACTGATCTGGTGACAACTATGAACTATTGGATATATATTAGTATATTACTTAACATGAAAGATTAATTAATTGTTGCAATTAATTGCAACCACTACATATGTCTATATCTATCTAGCTACAAAATGCATGATTGCATGAGTACTTAATTTGTTAAATAAAACAGTACTCTCTCAATTTTGACATTTGTATCTGATGAATGTAGGTTGAAGATGATTGCATTCTCTCTTCGGTTGACGATATCGCAACTGCTGTGTATGAAATGGTTCGAACCATCGATCGGTAATGAGTGTTATTGTAGCTGATTATGATTTGCTGGTATGTAAAGGAATCAGAACCAGATCAGAAGATGAAGTATGGTTTGACTGATGGTGTAAATATATCTTTGGATGGAAATATTAATTAGTTGCATGTCAATCCCAGATTAGATGGTTCAACTGGTGGTGTAAATATCTTTGAACGTAAATGAGTTGCATGCTTAATTAATCCTAGTTTATTTTTTTTTTATAATTTTTTTAGATTTCAGTAGGTTAATTAAAAACAGTACTTAACTCCGAATATATGACCCATGGGCCATTTTCTATGCTAATTACAAAACTTTAATCCTAAATTTCTTTAGAGACGGAACATTTTTTTTCTGACTTTGTTATTACCACATTGAAAAAATATTCGGCACTGTCAAAAATTCGTAATTCGAGAATAATACGAGTATGATTCAAGAATAGTTCAATTTTTATAATATAATATAAATACTATATTAAAATATGATTGTCCCCCCATATTGTTATCAAAGGGAAAGCTTTTTTCATAATTGACCCCCATAATTTGAAATTTTGCGTCCACTGATCCGACTTATCTGATACCATTTAGAAGTAATAAAATCCAACTCATTCTGAATATCCGACCTAGCTAACTCGAACCTGACTTATCTAAATTTTTTAAAAAATCAAACTGATCTAAACTTGACTAAACCTGATATGTTCAAAATTCGAACACTCTTCAGAACTAAACACCTAAAACTAATCCGACCCAACTTGATCCGAACCGATCCGAACCGCAATCCGATTGTCACGTTTATGTAGAGCTGTAGAGGTGTGAGAAAGACTATCTACACCTAGTCAATGTTTTTCTCTTTTCCCATGCTTTTGATATAAAATGCACGCCTTGGATCAACCCAAAATCCACAGCAAAAGAAGTTTCTCTTAAACAATCAATTTTATTTCTCCTCTCTAAGACCTGCAGGAAAACAACTAAGTACCCAATCAATTTTAAGTTTTCAAAAAACATTTTCTGTTATGAGTCACTAAACAAGTAAATCTCATCAACACCTAATTAACAGATTTGTCAATAATAAAAGCCTATACAAATCAATGGATCAGTTATTTGAAAAAGTTCTCTTAGTCTGTAAAATCCATTTAATTTCATGGGTTGTTTTTTAATATGTTCATAATAGATACCTAGAGAGATGGAGACATGGAGGCTTTTACTAAAAACAAAATCATTCAGTTCTGTTTATAAATTTTTCTTTTTGGTATTATAATATTATAAATTTATAATTAAGATTTTTGTGCTTCCAAACAAAATTGAGATCTGTGCCTGATCTGAAAATGAGTTGAGACTTGTGCCCGTTGAAAAAAAATACAAACATATCGAAGTATATATTTTAAAAATAGACAAATAACTTAACTTTTGGTGAAAATTTTGAAAAGAAGAGAATGAAATTTACTCTAGTAACAAAGTAATTTTTTTTCTATATTAAAGATTGCAAATTCGAAATTCAAAAATAAAATATTTTATAAATATTTAAAATTGAATGACTTAATTTTTATTTTTTATTTTAAAAAAATGTGAAAATATTATTTGAGAAATGCTTTTTCTAGTTCGGAAATTTTTTTCCCTTCTCTATCAATTGAAAATTGTCACATATGATGTAAAAATAATTCAGAAAATTATGAATCCTATTAAAATATTCAGAATATTAAATTTGTACATGATTTGCACATTGGGCAGCTCCTTATTTGTTTCAAAAAATTGTCAGCACGCCTTCTTAATTAAATAATTTATCTTTTTTTTGGCACTAGGTTTCACCTCACAACATTATATGATCCTGTGTATTTCATTTTTTGTTGTAACCACACTTGTACTTTTATCAGTAGGTGGTATTTGATTAATAAAACCTAGATACATATTATTGTTGAGTAGGGATATATAAAAAAGATTCTCAAATAAATTAGCTAGCTATGGTGAATGATTAATTAGTAGAGGACAGACAAGAACAGGACCTATCAATTAAGAGACAAAAAGCCGCTTCTTGAATTATTTTACATATTTAATTAATTTAGCACTGATCCAAAGTTTTAAGTTTAATTATTTACACCACACTTCACACAATAGTTCCATTGGGTGAGACAAAATAGTACCAGAAATGGAGGAACTGTATTGACAAATGCCAAATTTCATGACATGTTTACACACTTGATTAAAGTAAATTTCGTAGAAAGAGACATATTTAAACCCTAATTAAATTAGATTAATCTTTATCTAACGTGGATAAAAATGTTGAAAATGTACCTAAATTTGGTGACTTCAAACTTAAGAAGTTGACTAATCTTTGAAAAAAAACATATATGTTGACTGGCCAAATATAATTTCTTAAGTGAAGGGTTAATTAGTCATCTAAATAAAATTTCATTAATTATATTTTTGACTTCTATTTTGGTTGGCCTACAACTTGACATAATCATCATAATCTACTAATGTTTAAAATGCAATTTTGAATTTACCACAAAATTTCACAGAGTTCAAATCCTTTGTCGTGTAAAAAATTTGTTACATATCAATAAACCGTCTGATCGCTTTAAGATCTATGTAAAATACAAATCTAAATGTTCCTCGTCAAAATTGTCTATTCCCTAATTTGTGTTCCTCGTCAAAATGTCCGGAAGAATATAAGGATTCAATTTTGTAAGTGTCTGTTTGAACCCCATTTGTGGAATTAGTAAGATAAGAAAAAAAGATAATTTGACAAATTTAACCTATTAGTTTTGTTAATTAAATCAGCTTAAGTAATTTGTGGAACTGGTTTGGTCTGATCCAAGTCCATGACATTGTGATGTGATCCCTTTATTAATTTAATTTGATTTTCCTCTTTACTAACTATCAACCAAAAAAATGGTCTAATTAGAGGATTGTGAAGTCTTCTAATTAGAGTATGAATATTGTGTTAACTAACAATTGCATTGTTTTGGATTTAGCATTTGGCTTACTTTCAAACATGACAAAAAAAAAGGAGAAAAAGGAAAATGTAATATTGAGGCATATATGTACTTATGTTATATATTTCAGAAGAAAAGGAAACTTAATCAGTCAAAATGCAATCTGAAAAAATCAATATTATCTTTGGAAGGTTTCAATTTTTATTATAACGTGAAAATATAAAGCTTGTTTATGACAGAAACCAAACCGATAAAAAAGTGTTGGTGTCAGAGAAATCTCTGTTATCAAATGTACATGATGACATTGACATTGGCTCTTTACACTTTAATTATTGGTCACTTTTTTTATCAAAAGAAATTATTGATTACTTTAGCTGTAGTCAGAAGACTCTTCAAATTTTCCTAACTATGCCAAATTTTTGTTTCCCAATAATATGCCTAATTTTTAGAAGAATAAGGGTTCAAAACAAGGATGGGGTTGGATTCACAATGAAAAATTTGATAATTTTGACTATGATTTTTTAAATAAATTCAAAGTATATAAAAATAAAAATTTTGTAGATATATTGTTAAATTTATAAATCGATTGCACATTAAAGATTCATAGGAATTGATATAGCCCCATAAACCGTGGTATTTTTCTTCCATATCATCCGCCAATTTTAAAGTATTAGGAGTTGATACATATACAGATACGATACGGCTGTTGATATTACCGTCGATACGGACTGTATTATATATATTTAATGAGTTATTATGCATGCTAAAGGTTTGATTATGCAAATTCATTTTATATTTCAACTTAAATGAGTTATTATATATATTAATGGTATTTAAGTTGAATAAAAAATACTATACAAAATAAAGTCATTAACATATATAAAAACTCATTTAACATATATATTAAAATCCGTATCGATAACAATATCAATAATAATATCTCCATAACATTTTCTTTAATTAAAATTACAGAAGCAAACCAGCATCTTACTTCCTAATTAAACAGCAAAATCTTTCTTAATTAAAGGAAGGATAACATTAATAACACTAGCTAGAGAACAAAGACCAGAGGGTCCAAAAAGTCAAGAGAGATTTTTGGGATGTTACTGTTAGAAACAGGAGAAAGGACACATATAGCTATATATAAACAAACCTAACTGTGTTTTTTAGGTTTTATTTTATTACATGCTCCAACATTGATTGGTGTACTGATTGATTATTCATGTGTACTTTCCTTGTCATTGGTTTTATGTATTATGAAAAAGAATTATTAGATTTTGTTGTGCTTGCATGTATATATGCAATGTTATTTTAATATCTATAAATGTTTAAAAAAAAAATAAACTAACCTCAACGGTCCCTCTACCATTATCCTCTAAGTGATTTGTATCATCTGTTGTATTGCATCGTATAGCGTAGTGTATTGTCCGTCTGATCGTATTAAGATTCGTGCAAAGTAAATCTCAAAAATTCATATAATTCATCCGTCCGTACGCTGTACTGCGCAACAAAAGATTAAAACCCTCTGAGACTTTAACGAACTTAATTTCCTTCAATATTAGACCCTTTTCTTTTATAATCTACTCAAACTACTTTAGATTCTTCACAAAGAAAGATAACAAAACTTAAATAAAGTAATTATTAATTAATGTAAGTCAGTAAGTTCAATATATACAAAGTCTCTTTTTGTTTATTTATTTTTATATAAGAACTCCCGTTAATTCCGAGATTTATTTTTTTTAAATGTTTTTTTTAATACTTAAACCTGTATCTTTCCGTAAAGAAATGAGACATATCAACTAAGTCAGGACTGCGGTTGGTCTCTCTTTGTTTGTTATTTTTGTAAAATTGGTGTCATTGTATGAATCGCTTGTTATCATTATTTTGGGCTGAACAACCATTATTATTTCAATCCAACATTGGGCCTATTTTAACTTATAGTTCTAGTACCTTTATTTGAATTTGTTTTCTTGACTTTCCCAACTGGTAAAACAGGCCCAGTATGTGTTTAGAGAATCAATGATGTTAAATTGTTAACAGATAATAATCATGAGCAATAGTAATTATGATTTCCACCTCAGAACTCGTACAAAACGTGTAGCTCATTCAACTTGACATAAAAATATCATCTATATGAAAGATGAGTCACTTAAAATGTTTTTGCTATGAAAAATAAGTCAAACAAATATATACCTTTATTCTATGTCAATTACTGTTAGTTAATCAATTGTGAAGAAAAAGATAGATAAGATATCGGAGAACAATCAAATATCTTATTGATAATTAAAATCAAGTCAACATTATACTTATTTACAAATATATTTAAAATTTTAATTTATTTTTTTTAATATATTTTCTCATCAAAGTTTAATTTAGTGGTTTACTCTGCAGTGTATTCTCCACTAATTATTTGGGTGTCATATCCCATAAGGTGCTTGAGATTTGATAGAATAGAGCAGAAAAAGAACATGAACTGAAGTCAAAAAAGAATATTTTTAGAATTTTGTTTTAGGCCCTAATAGTGTTTAGAATTTCAATGAGAGAAAAGAATAATTAAAAATAAAAAAGAAACCCAAAAGTATGAAATGTGTGTTATTAAGAATTTGTTTTATCATTATATTTATAATATATTTTTTTTACCTTACCTCTTTTTTTTTCTCTATCAGAAACATAAATAAAATTTCACAAGAATATTTATAAACTCTTTGAATCATCACTCTATGATTATATTCTTTTTATTAAGTTTTAAAACAAGCTCAAAAAACTAAATGATAAAATTATTGAATTGTTATTCGGCTATAATGCATGTGCTTTATTATTTAAGATAATAGTTCTTGTCATTATTTTTTTAAACTTTCATAATTTAATTTCATATTTTGTATAGTTTAAACTTGCAAATGTAAAGTTGTCATGAAGAGTATCAAGTATTATGAATTTTCATATGTTTGTAAGCTTAACTAAAACGAATAATTGTGAAATCAATTATTATAAATTTTGTAAGGTTATATTGTTAATGGAAACTCATTTTTTACTCAAAACCATTATTTGAAAATAAATTTGAGGACAGTACTATGACATTAATCTCTAATGTTCAACAAGTTTAAAAACAATATCTTGACATTTAGAAGCTCATATATTTCCATAAGCGTTATCAATATATAAAACAATAACTAACAAAATTAGAACTAGTTCTTTGTTATTTTTAAAAAAAAACAAAATAGAACTAGTTCTTTGTTATTTTAAAAAAAAAAACAAATTAGAACTAGTTCTTTGTTATTTTTTTTAAAAAAACAAATTAGAACTAGTTCTTTGTTATTTAAAAAAAAACAAATTAGAACTAGTGGTTCTTTGTTATTTTAAAAAAAAACAAATTAGAACTAGTTCTTTGTTATTTTTTTAAAAAAAACAAATTAGAACTAGTTCTTTGTTATTTTTTTTAAAAAACAAATTAGAACTAGTTCTTTGTTATTTTTTTTAAAAAAAAAACAGATAGTAGCATTTCTTATTTTATATAGAAAGTAACAACAACAAGGACATCGATATAAGATGCAATCTCTCTGTTTAGCAAGTGAAGTGAAGATGACTTAAATATTTTAAGGCACTTTAATACATCAAATAAAGATGATTTAAGGTGGAATAAATTAAAGCACTTATGAATGTGGAATAAAATTAAATCATAAAATTTCATAATTTCTAACACTTTTTAGTTTCATTACTTTATCTACTTACTTTATTACTATCAAACATTAATACTTTAACACTTACTCCAATTTAACTTTAATTCACCTACCAAACAGAGATAATGTCTCTAGATTTAACTTAATCAATAACATTCCATAAGAATTACTGATAAGGACAATAATCGCATATTAGCATTACCAAAATAAATAGTATTTTTACACTCCACTGAAGATAATGATAATCCAAAAATTTTATATTGCAAGACAAAAAGGCCAATTATGAGAATGACTAAATGACAAAAATAATATTCTCCATGTAAAAAATCATAAGTTTGAAATCCGAATAAATTTTTTTTACAGACATTTAAATTTAAATTTATGTGACTTCAACTTTATTTTTATCTCATTAGTTTTCGTTGTACTTTGGTTGTACACTTTAAATGAACCAAAATTATCTCATTTATGAGAAGTATCATGTTTCCACCTAGCAATGAACCGATTGTCAACTTCCAGACAAAATATCAGCTTACAATTAATAACAGAGACATTGTTTATAGGCAAGAACTGGAAGTGGGTTGTAAACTTAGTAACTTTTGCAATTTCAAAGCTAAGAGTAAAATAACTTTTAACACTTTTGGGTGGCTGAGAACGAGAATATTACAAGAAATCCACTGAAAAATGCTGCCATTTTTTGAGAACAAGATTGAAAGCACATGCACTTTTATCTTTTTGAAGAAAAAAGGTATATAGTGCACATCACAATATAATGTGCATTGAATAGATTTGCACAAACAAACTTGAACCATGAACAGAGAGCATTATCAGTAAACAGAATAACCTTTCTATGTTGTTATCATACTATTCTTTACGCATAAACAAGACTGTTATTGATGCCACAAAACTGAAAGCAACAATTAATTGGTCGAATATTTCTACATCAAGAAACTACTAACTAAATTCCCTATAATATGAAAGGTAGAGAATCAGATTTGGCCAAAGATGACTAGACAATACAACGGTGCAATCAGCAACATATAAGCATAATCACAAACACATTACCAAACTAACAATACAAAGAAGGATATAGAAATATTGTTGGAAGTATTGTAACTAAGTTTTGAACTTTTGATCAAGCAAACGGGAGCTCAATATATACAATTGGAATATATCTTTCAACTGGCAAGACACAAGGTTATATTATAGTTTTGTGTTACAGCATTTATACCATACATTTAGAACAGAGAACAGAAACTTATCAGGAGCATGCTTTCTCCTATAAATTAAAACTCTCCACATTATTCTATAAACAGTTGATGAGAGACAGGCTTGACCCGACAATAAAACCCAAAAACCCGAAACAAAACTGACATAGTTTCCACCCATTTGATCTCACAATGGAAGAACAGAGCTCCTTGATCGACCACTCCTAGAGAAGAAGAAAGACCTGCCACTGCCACTACTAGATGACAAGGATCTTCCCATTTCAAGCCGACTCATTTGGATCGATCCGGGTTTTGATCCGTTGCCTGGCTTCTCCTTCTCCTTGCCAATTAGTTCTACCCCAAATATGGATTCTTTCAAAACCTGGTTACTGATACCAGTCTCTGGTATTGTGATGAAAACACTAGGAACCATAAAGGGAGAGTCGACAGAAGCTGATCGATGCCTGACAGGCTCCCGGCTAGGTTCCCTCTCCTCAGAATCAGCTTGTAATGTCAATACAGCCGAATCTGACGAATAATCAGAAAGAGGAATTTCAACAAAGACCTCCTGTTCATCCTCATTTTCTTCAGTATCTCTTCTTGACTGCCCGTCACCGTTCTCCCTGGTATCACTTGCTGTCTCCTCAGTGTCTCTAGCTGACACTTCAGAAGTTGCAGATGCAGAATCACCATCTGTAGTCGTGACCGTGGGATCAACCACATCCGACCGACAAACAGGACAGTTAACATGGGCCCGGAGCCAGGTGTCAATACATGGTACATGGAACGCATGACCGCACTTAGGCAACAACCTCACCAAATCCCCATCTTGAAAATCACCGAGGCAGACCGAACAATCAGCGGACCCAAGCAACCCTGACCCGGTCTGATACTTAGTCACTGCAATCGATTCAATCGTGGCCTCATCTAGCCCAACTGTCCGTATGTACCACACATGGTGGATCGGGTCATCTCCCGGATCAGGACCGGGACCGGGACCCGGACCAGCACCGGGTGCAGGAGCTGCCGGGTCAGGAGCAAAGAGCGGCGCATCAGCAAGAGCAGCTAAGGCGCGTCTCCTCCGCAATCGCCTATGGAAGAAGATAAGCACAGCAGTGGAGAAGAGAGAGAAGACAAAGATGCAAGCGAGGAGAGTAACTGCGAAGACAGCGTGGTTATGCAAGAAGGAGCTGTGCTTCGGGCCTAGATCGACAGGGATTTCATCGGGAGGATCGGGGAGAGCAGGAGAAGGAGGGATAACAGCTGTCAAACAGTCATAGACGGTGCACAGTGGTGGGGGATCATCGGTGTGGTTGGACTCTTCCATGCTCCGAAGGAAGGTGGCCATGGGGAAGACTGAAGAGAGATCGTCGGGGTTCGGATCAGATCAGATCCGATCCGATCCGATGGTGGAGGAGAGATGAGAAGGCGGAGGAGGAAAGGAGAAGACGTGATCGGAGAAGGGGAAGAGGAAGGAGGAAGAGGAAGGGGGAAGGAAGGAGGAGGGATTGTGGAGAGGAGAGGTCAATCAATGGTGATATATCTGGGGAAGGCTATTTCAATTCAACTAACTGATCTAAGTCAAAAAGTGGGTAGAGGGTTCGATTGAATTGCACTTGGAGTGGAAAGGGAATTTGTTTTAACGTTTATTAAATTAAATTGTAGTTCAATGAATTAAATTATCGTTAAATTATAAAATTCGATTTTTGATATGATTATTAAAATAAAAAAGTAAAATTTTTATGTTAATTTTAATATTATTAAACTGTTTTTTTCATTAGATTTAATTTTAAGTTTTATAAATTTTGATCTAATGAGCGTTAAAATTACAGTGACTACTATTTTATTCTTCTTTTTAGAAGAATAAGTTTTGTGTATTTCTTTATCTACGTTTTAATTTTTATGATAAGTTTAATATTCAAGTAGTATTTAAATTTGAAATGGCTACATTTTTAAGGACACAAGAAAATATTTTTTTGTCTAATGATAAAATTAATATATATTTTATCTTAAGAAAATATATGATCTTATCTTCTTTAGTTAACCAAGTAAATTTGTTTTTGAAAAAAATTGAAATGCAAACATGAAAGTATTTTATCTCCTCTTCATGCCCTCTAAATACCTAGCTTCAATTGGTAAAGAACTAATTCAATTATGATAAGAGAAAAGATCAATTCACAATAATTTATGTTGACAATATTAATATTTTTTAAAATCATTTCAAATATTTTCTAAATTAATATGAATTTAATTAAAAAATTAAAAAGAATTTAACTATGTTGTTGTATATAAGTGAATTAGTATAATCTCATGTAATTCTAATATCATTTAATTATGCATCAAGGTTGTTAATTCAAACTGTTAAAAAATCCAATTCACTTAATAAACAATAAAACATACATCAAATTTAATCATTTTTTATAGACATAATACTCACATTGTTTTCCACTCCCCTTCCTTTTTGTGAAAAGAATCTCCTCTCCATCTAAAAAATCACCTCTCCTTTTTTTTTTAATGTGAGAGCCACATCTAATTAATACATTTTTTTGGTATCTTATTAAGAGCACCATCTATATTTTTGTGATTTAGAGCTTATAGTTTAGTGTTACACTTTAGTAGCCATTCATAACTCAAATCAAGATTGATGTATTGTGTAATTTTGGTTTTAAGGGAGAAAAAAAAAACATTGGTGAAAACAAATTACACAAAAGGAAGGTTTGGCATTATAATACAATGCTTTGAAGGTAAATATTGTTGGTTCTAAGTCAAATCAACTCAATCATTTATCACATATGCATCACAAAAAGATAATTTATTTATCTTTTCTTAATTTTTAACATTAAGATTTCATTTTTATGACAAGAGAGATTATTAACAGTGAGTTCATATCTTCAGTATAGGACAGATATTTTATGAAATAGAATGGACAAAAATAAAATGAAAGGACTGTATGGAGGCACTATATTGGACATCTTTGAAATTCGTATCGGATGATTTTTAAAGGAAAAATTTTCAATACAGATAAAATACTATAGAGAACGTAAACTCATCAAAAGTTATCACAATTACATATACGTACAATTACGTAAATACTATAGAAATGATTTTTACAATGAGATTTTTGTCCAATATAAATAAAAAAAAGAATTTAACAATTGGTAATTTTTTTTGGTTGGATCTCAACTAACCTAGACATTTTATAATGGCAAAGACTTGAAGACATATATATGTCGCTTGTAAAGTTGTAATAAAGTTATATGCATTGCATTTCACTCAAGCATATGGGTATACAAATATATTGTTTTCTTTTTTGTTGAATTTATTATATAAAATGAAAAAAAAACTATACATTTTTTATCATGAGTAGATTGATTTTTTAAGATGCTCTTCGCTTTCTAAGTCCATATTAAGAATATATGTGAAATTTTGTTAGATTTCGATGTTTAATTTTTATAATTATGTGTTTTTTTTGTATTTTTATTAGTGTTTTTATTCGTCTATCCAGTAGTAATGTTAACACCTAAAGATTTAATGTAAATAATAATAATAATAAAAAAAATTTATTAATCAATATGTTAATACCTAAATATTTAATTAAAAAAGAATAGTATAAATTTATTAATCAATGTTTCTCTCCGTCCATAATAAATGTAATTAATGTTGCAAACATACATATGTGTAAATAAATAAATAAATAAATAAATAGCATGTCTGGCTCACTTGTGTGCGCCAACAAAAGGTACCGTTGCCAAGAGGAGATTTTATTGTATATATACTAATATGCTTCCAAGAGAAACACAATTCCAGGGTTCTCTTTTTCTATTTTTTTTTCTATTTGTTTCTTGAATGGAGAAGGTCCATATATATATATATATATAAAGTTTGACTATTATGCTTCCATAAACATTTCGGTTTGAAAAGGGATTTTGAAATTTGACCCGTAAGCGTTTCGAAGCGAAATGCGTATAGAAGTATATTAGCCATACATACATACATACATACATACATACATACATACATACCTACATACATACATTGTATGTAGGTATGTATATATGTATGTATGTATATGTATGCATATGTGCGTATATATGTATATATATGTGTGTATGTATATATGTATGTATATGTGTGTATATATATGTATATATATGTGTATATATGTATATGTATGTATATGTATATGTATATGTATATATTTACCATTCAATTAAATTTGGTAACTCCTTTCTTGGTGGAGCCACATTTCCAGCATCAATTGGTTTCTTCCTTCTTTTTATATAATAAAGCAAAGGAGATGGCAAAAGAAATATGGTCATAACATAATATAACTTTTTTTTTAGAATGGTCCTTAGGGTTTTAATATACAATATAATAAAGCTTGTTAATTTGCATGCTTGAGGTCACTCTTGCAAATCAATGCTACAAATATAACCATTGATTTTAGACGAGCTAACATGTTCAAAATTTGTTAAAATATTTTTCTAAAAAAAGAAAAAATATTTTTTATAAAATATTTTAGAATTACAAGACTTGATTCTATCTTTATTAAAATAAATATTAATTTTAAAATACTAAGAACATAATTATCCCCAAGAAAAAAAAATTAAAACATAATTACATATTTCATTGTAATTTGGAAACCGGGTTTGTACATTCAGTATCTATCTGACTTTCGTATAAATAATAATATTGTTTATTTAAAAATAAATAAAAGATACGCCAGAAATTTCAACGTTTGCATTAAAAATACTTGTGACGTAAATATATGCATTTAGATAGCAAATTCAAGTACGCAACAGGAAAATCTCAAATTGACGAATACATTCCTACAAATTTATATACTCAAATTAAAATATTTTTGTTTTTGTTTAGAAATACAAATTTTGTTAATATAATTTATTATAAAAAATGAGACAATTTTTTTTAAACAACGTAGGTGATTTAGTTGTAGCCAGCTGATAGCTAGCTCAAGTTGTATGCTGCTATCATGACTTTTCAAATTTCAAACTAATTTTGGATCCAAACTTCAGTGAATTAAAAACGTGACGTATTGTTTTGTGTAAAAATACTATGTATTTCGGTTATATGACGTGATTAAAATATTTTTTATGTGACGTGACGTGATCTATTAAAAATAATAAAATAAAGACACATCACGCCTATGACATAATATGTATATGATATATTACGTTTAGACATGCTGTATTATACATGACATAACAATAAATAACGTGACATGCTATACATATTGAGTCACGTATTTTTTTAAATTTTATCTTTTCATTGAAAAAAAATATTAAGGATTATTTGAATTTGTGGAAAATTTATAAAATTTATTATAAAGTGTAGGAAAATATTAGAAATTTTTTATGGCGAAAAATATATTTCATATTTATATTACAAACTACAAAATATTTAAAATAATAAATGTCCGACTTCACGTGATCACATTGTGTGTCACATACCGTACTATAACGCGCCTAAATAATTTCAAATGACGTGTCGTGACGTGCTAATTTTACTTGAAATGAGACATATCACACGAAAAGATACGTCACACGACATGTAAGTCACGTCATAAATAGACACGCATGCCGTGATGTAACTAGTAACAACGTGTAATTTTTTAGCTCTATTCAGTGATAACTCCCAAAGTATTAACCCTAGATGCTTGATATACCTCTATACTAATTTTCTTTTCTTTTTCCATCCAAAATGTATTTATTTAAGCCAAAAAACACACTAAAAAACTAAAATTAACAGTTATCTATTTCAATTTGAAATTATTATTGACTCTATATAGTTCTGGACTTCAATGTCATATTTTGAACTTTCCCAAAAATGAATATTCATTTCAGCCAAAAATACACTTATAAATGTGGAATATTGCACACTCAATTTGAACTGAAATGAACATTCTATTTATTATTATTAATTTTTTTTTGCAATTTTGAACTGAAAGCATAATACATATCTTTAGTGGATAACCACAATTTTCCTAGTGAATAATGTAGTACTCCTAATTCAATATAAATCATGCACTATTTTTGGCAAAATCAATCTCAATCACTTGCAAAAAATAAATGAGAAATGACTTATTTTATAATAGAGGCAGGATATGCAGTGTTGTTATTATATAATATATTCACCAACATATTGCTCTGAAAGTTGTAAGTTCTAAATAACATGTGCTTAGTCAGTATTAATTTTGTAATATTGTTCAGTTGTCACCAAAATAATTCTAAAATTTATGTAATTTTATAAACATTCCTCATCCTTTTGTCTTTCCAACATGGCTTAATTTGCTCAAATTAATCATGACACACCACTTATTTCTAGAGGAATCCCTTTTAATTATCCTTTTCTTCACACTTCTTATTTCTTCTATTGATGCATAGGCTAATATTTTGTCACCATCAACCATAGAAAATTCAGATTCTACAAAAAAAAGGGAAGAAAACATGAAGCAAGTGGAAACTTAAAAATTGTTTTTTGAGCCACAAACACTTTTTTTTTAATCCAAAATCTTGCAATGACAACTACATTTGTTGACCAACTGTCTTGATCAAGACTTGAGAATGATTAATTGGACGGTTCTGATTTTACAAGAATTTATCCCATTTTATAACATTTTTTTTTCAAAAAAGAGATTCCGTCAGTCCTGATATTAATTGCTTTTCAAATGCAATTTACGAAATTTGAATATGTGTCTTTATATAAAAATACGGTCTCTATCATCATATATGTTAGACCTACAGTTTTTCGTAAATTTCTTTTAGAATTGAATAAGTGGTGCCTTGTGAAATGGTAGGTGTAGAGGAAGTTTTTTCTAAAGGGACCTTAGTTGGTGACATGTATGGAATTTTCTAAAGTGTTAGTAAATATTCATTAATTATTTCTGGAATTTTGTGTTTACTATGGAGACTTGTTGTTGGTTTGAAGGTGCAGGGAAGTTACCATAAATGTTAACAATTTTGGCAAATAATATTTCTGATAGTTGGGGGTAATTTTTATTTTATTTTATTTTATTTTATTTTATTTTATTTTTTTTTTGCTTTGAATTCGTCCAAAAATTACGTTGTTAATTAGGAAATTTAAGTTTGATATAAATGAACATATGAGGTAAGGTGGGGTTAGATTGACCATATTTATAATATTGAAAAATAAAATTTGTAATTGGGATAATGTCCTCAAAAAATTAAAATTGAATTTAATTAGGAAAGGTCTCTATTGAAAGAAAAAAAAAAAGAAACTTATTTTAAAATTTCAATTAAATGATATTTTATTTCTTACACTAGTAAAGGTGAATTAAATTTTATTATCTAAATTATCAAAATAGCCATTCTAAAAAAAAATTCCAACTCTTATTTTAATTAACCCATAACATCAATAGTTCATGTTACATTAAAAATATAACAAGGCAAAAACAAAAAACAAAAAAAGCATATCCACTAGGTTTAATTATACGTGTTGATCTCATCATGACATATTTGTTAATTTGCCTTACATTTGCTGCTAAATTACTTTTCTACCCCTGTGGAAAAAAGAGATTTGCATATGTTTCTTCTAAGGTTGCACTGTTTCTTGGTTAATAATGCTACTAGTATGGAAACATGTATGTATGATGATGCATGTGCCAATGGTGATGTGTGGTGCAAAATTCCACATGCATATTTCTTCCTTGAAAAAGTTATATGTTTTAATAAAACTATTTGGTACACCTAATATCTTTAGCCTTATTGAATTATGAAATAAAATCACCTATTATTTCAATTAAGAAAATAAGACTTTATTATTTCAATATGACTCGTTATATTTTTTAACAAAACTATTTGGTACACCTAATATTTATAGCCTTATTGAATTGTGAAATGAAATCACCTATTATTTTAATTAAGAAAATAAGACTCTATTATTTCAATATGAGTTGTTAGATTGAAATAAACGGATTAGATTTATTTAAAAAAAATTTCTAAATTTTAAATAGAGTCAATCTGTTGTTACGGTCTCATTGAATTATACTTGTAACTCCACTTCAATCCATTTTCTAAGTTTAAAGAAACGGAGAAATATTGTATTATGTATTTATATGATTATATCCATCAGCTCTCTTTCTAAGTTTTAATTGAAATAACAACAATCTGATGGTGACAACAATAAATACTGATGGAAATTATGAGAATGATGGTTATGATGATGATGTTGATGATATCTATAATGTTGACATGATTTTAATTTGATTGCAAAAATCATGAAATTCAGCAATTAAACTCTCTATAAGACTATAAAACCTATGTCTCCACATTAATTGTGTATTGCAGCTTAGGGGTATCATGAAATATATTTTTTTGTATTTGAAATTTCAAGGTTTATTATGTTTATGTATGCATAAATTTAGCACTCCGAAATAGAATTCTTATTCTTATTTTGAAGCAATTCAAATATATTTCTTCTCATTAGAATAGTATTGGAGTAGTACTCTATGGATTAGCTCTATTTCAAATTATTTAAACTAAATAATAATTACACTACTTCAAGTAACACAAAATTAGTATTCTTTTGACACAACATATTCTTATACTAATCCTTACAAAATCCAAACACACTCTTCAAATTTTCACTACTAAAATTCATAAAAAAATAATTTTGAAAATAACTTTAATTACTTCAAACTTTTCAGCTCAAAGTCTGGCTTATGTATTTTAAAAAAAAAAATTCAATTTTCATTCTAGAATGTAATGTGAAGAAAATTTTTTTTTTTGATAAAAATACCAAAAAAAGGATACTGGCTTCTGTTCTTTTTTGAAAGCAGTTACAAGGTCATATAAAATATAGGAGATTTATACCTCAAAAAAATATTAGTTTAAAAGAAGCATTCAAATGCCAACCAATTACAGACAAATTAAGTGAAGAAAACTTAATTATGTAAATTCAAACATGCACATAATTTATCACAGCTCTGACCAGGACCCACTTTTTTTTTTAAATTCTTTTTACATTTTGGCAAAAAAAAAAAAGAACATTTTGACCTTAAAATTACCAACCAAGCTTTGAATTATTGGGTTCTTGGGCCTTTTTATTTTGTTTATTTAGTTTGTGGGTTTAGATTTTCACATAAGAAATCCTTTAAGACAGTCTACCAAACATTTTATTTATATACAAATAGGCTTCCTCTTCTAGGCCCAAATGAAAAACCATCAATTTGAAAAATAAAAATAAAAATGACAAACAACAAAATAGTAAGAATATTTGACAACAAAGTTACTATTATATAATGAATGAAATAAATTCACCAGAAAAGTGGTGAAGTATCAGTTTTCCCAAATGGTTAATTATTGTAAAAGTATTGTTCTAAATCCACAATGTAATGTAGACAGTTTCCCATCAGAATTAAATAATAATTCACTCACAGGAATAGAATAAATGTGCATACCTTATTCCAATATCCCAACCTTATTGTCATAAAATATTCCATTTTACAGCTCCACAAGAGAGAATTTCTTTAGATTATTTTTTTTAAAGAAGAAATTAATTAATTAGCACGTCCAGAGACCATGATGTTGCCATTTTCCATTTGTCAACCCTTTCATTCCCTTATAGCTATTGACCATGGAGCTCTCTGATCATATATTCCAATCTCTGTCTTTTTCAATCGGTCATCAAGTCGACGATGGGTTCGTCATCGGACGGTGCCGCGAAGGTCAACGAAGGAGATATAGAGTAAGTTTTTATGATGTTTTTTTTTCCTTTTTGAAATAAGAGATTCTGTTAGTCTCAGTATTTATTCTTTTCAAATATCTTTTAGGAGGTTTAAACCTACGTTTTTTTATAGAAAAATGAGATTTATTATCACTGTATTAGATCTACGGTTTAGTATTTATGACGTACAACTATTGTTTTCCTCCTTTTGAAGTAGGATTTTGATACAAATTTATGCAACTAAAATCATGTACATGTAAACATGATGATTTATATGTATCTTCTGATTTGATATGCAGGACCGGGGATGCTGCTTCCGAGTTGCAAAAGAAAATCCAAAACCACTCGAATTACATCAAAGAGTCTTTTATTCGTAGGTTAAAGATTTTACAAAACAACTCAAAAGCAGCAGAGAAGAACACCGAAAAGGACTCACCGGTGAAATTAGAAACAAAAGAGAAGAACACCGAAAAGGACTCAGCGGTGAAATTAGAAACAAAAGAGAAGAACACCGAAAGAGATTCACCGGTGAAATTGAAAAGATCAAATACTATTTTTGGACAAATCATAAAATTCATCCAAGATCTTCCAGACTGGTAAATTATTTAATTTAACTTCTAATATAAATTTGATAATATCTGACAATTAAGATTCAGATGTTAATTTCGTTGCGGTTTTTTGAAGGCTGAAATATGTGATTGCTGGCTTAGCTTGGGTCTTGTACCCTCTGTACCAGCGCTTACGAAAGAAAGAAGGTACGGTCATACGGATAATGGGTTAATTCATTACAGGTTTGCCAAAAGAAAAAGAAATGAGAGAAATAATATGTTCATCCAAATATGCATAATCCGATTCTCTTTTGTTCATTATGAAAATATGAATTATAACGTGTTATATACATGCATGCATTTATCAGATGAAATGCAGGAATCGGTACAGACTCTGCTACAGGTTGTAGAGAGGGTGGCAGAGGTGACAGATAAGCTAGCAACCGACATTGCCGAGGCACTTCCGAGCGATCACTACCTCAAAGGAGCGGCTGAGACCGTCAGTCAGATTGCTCAGAAAGTAGACAAGGATGCTGAAACTGCACAAGCTTTTGTCAAAATGGTATATATATACATATATCAATTCTCTCTCTCAATAGCTTGCTATTATGAGTATAAATACTTGAACCTTTCTGTTGTTGATTATTTGATGATAAAAATGGTGAAAAATTTATCACGTATTTGGTTGCTTTATTAATAAACTCAATATTGGTTGTCCTTTTAGGTTCTTTCATTTATTTCAGAGAAATACTGTAGATATCAACTCATATTGATAAATTAGTTGCTCTTGCTTTACAAATGAATATTAGTTGTGCAACAATATTACATATTAAGAAATAGTAAAATGGATTTTCTTCCAATCTTTTCTTTTTCTTTTTGTATCATAGACGCTTTGATATATCCAACATTCACACCATGTTTTTGCTTATGAAAATTTCAGGTTGATGATTTAGGCGACGAGCTTGATGAGTACCTAACCCCGCTCATACAGATCGGAGATTCTTTCATGAACGACAAGATACAAGAGAAAAAGATGAGAAAGGAAAACAAAGATAAACCGGAACTCGCCCTTGATGCAAAGTTGTAATGTCCTATGAAAAATTTAAATTTTCCGGCGAGTTTATCGGAGTGGATTTATGTGCACTTTTAGGATAAAACTAGCTGTGAATCCATAAATTTCATTCTGGCGATGAACAAATTGTGGATGAATTAAATGAAGAGACATTTGAAAATTGTATTGTTTCTTTTATTAGGATAAGAGAAAGTAAAATTAATTGCAAATTATATATCCTATTGATGTAACAAGGATATATGAATTGGAGAAAACGATGCATCCCCCTTCTTTTCTGAAAATTTTGAATGATTTTCTCACTATGAAAAAAAGTATAACAGGTTTGCTTTATATCATCAGTGCTTGGTTTGCAACTATAGAGGAGATATATGAACTGCTTTGACTGTTTTTTATTTATTTTAATTTTCATATATATAATGCTGTTGTCATGCTTCATTATTACTCAAAAAAAAAGACAGAATTTCATGTATACCCTTCTAAAATTTTAAAATGATATATTTTCTTTTTAAAATTCATAATATCATATTTATCCTTTCAAACTATCAAAACTCTCACATTTGCCTAATAAAAATTTAGGATATATCAAATATATCCAACAACTCAAAAATAACCATGGTTAAATATTCTAAAATTCAAATTAATATTACAATTAATATTTTATGACTATCATATTATTGTCTTCTCTCCTTTACTTATCCGAAACATAATCTTTCAAGCATTAGAACATATTATATCTTGTGACTTTTTATTTTCTCACTTCCTATTTTTTCTCTTCTAACCTCGTCATCTTTTAAGATCATAACGTTATTTTTTCAATGAAGAATAAAAGTATATACAACAGTCCCAAGATAAGAGTACGTGATCAAATCGCCCCCAATTGAGTGAGAATTTAGAATTTTTAATAATTGATATTCATGCTTGATAGTTGCATTTGTAATTTATTTATTGAGAATTTAACTAAAAATAATTTTATTTTTTATTTACAATAAGGGTAAATGAGTAATTTATAAGTCTGGAGTTGATTTTAGTTTAAAACATTATAGATTAAATGAATATGAGAATTTTAGTTTTTGGGAGGGTACATATGATATTACAAAATTTAGAGGAGAAATATGTAATTTTGAAGTTTAGAGAGGGATATATGAAATTCTGCCAAAAAAAAATTCTGCTATTTTTTTTCATACAAGAAAGAGAAAAACCTCCTTTATAAAACACACTTTCATAATTTCTAAAATCCATTTGGGCAAAACCCATCAACCCAAAAAAATAAAAAAGAAGAAGAACAGACTTTTGGGCCTTAAAGCCCAGTATAAGTTCTTTCCTTTAAAAAAAAAAAAAAAGCCTAGTTTAACCTCAATAAACAGCACTATGTGACTATGTCTATCCACCTTTTGTCCTCTATGCTCTCTCTACATGTCAAATCTATCACCATAAAAAAGAAAGAAACACAAAAACAAAAATATATGCAAAAACCTCTCTATGACTATCTGATCTATCCCTTCAATTCAATGGATATTGAGCTATTCTAATTCTATTTCATTGCGCAATGGCATTGCCTCTCTTTCAACTCTCCTCTTCCCTCCTCAAACCCTCCATTAGAGCAGCACCTTCCTCCTCCCTCTTCTTCACTGCCTCTACATCCACTCTCTCTCTCAACCCTTGCTCCACAAACCCAAATGCAAAGTTTGTGCCTTTGATAAAGACTTCTATCAGCTGCTCTGTGGCTGAGACTGAGGCGGCACCGACAGCAGTAGAGAATGAAGAGAAACCAAAGAACAGACTTATTGCTCAGAACATTCCATGGGATTGTAAACTGGATGATGTCAGAGCTCTGTTCGAAAAACACGGCACCGTGGTCGATGTCGAGGTACTTGCAAATTTGAAATTTATACCATATTGGGAAATTTTTGTTGTTGAATAAAATTAGGAAATAATGAAATGGAAGTACAAAGGGTATAAAAGTCATTATACAATGAATTTTTAGTATTTTGATCTTTAGCAAATCAGTTAATTTTATGCGATATTATAGGTTCATTGCACCCCCATCCCCAATTTGTTCTGAACTGATTTTCATCTGTGCAAAGCCGATGAAATCCTTACTGGTTTTGTTTAATTATTTTCCAGATTTCAATGTACAATAAAGTGAAAAACCGAGGATTAGCATTTATAACCATGTCGTCGGAAGAGGAGGCTCTTGCGGCACTTAATAGCCTCAATAAAACTGTAAGTATTTAATTGCATTTCAAAAATCTTATATAATATATATGCAATTTGAATGTGCCGCCTTTTTTTCCCTCTTTTTTTGGCACAAATTGTATGTTTGAATGAGCAACACCATCTGTTTGTGCAAATCATGTCTAGAGGAAAAATAGATAATTGCATAAGAAAAAGTAACCAAAAAGGGGCCTAATAATGGTTTTTCTACCAACAATAATGATCTTGATTCTTGAAAATTAATTCTACCCTTGCTCGTACTGCCTCAAAATGTCCTGCATTACAAGCAAAACAAGCAATATGGTGCAAGGAAAATGTTTGGGAAATACCATCATTAATACCGTAATCGATACCGACTTTATTATTCATATTAACGATTTTATTATGTAACTTATTTTTTATAGTGTTTTTATTATTCAACTCAAATAATACTAATATGAATAATAATCCATTTAAAATGAATAACAAAAGTATTGTGAAAATAAGTTGCATAATAAAATCGTTAATATGAATAAAAACTTATTTAATCTGAATAATAAAGTCGGTATCGATTGTGGTATCAATATATCAGCTCTCACAGTGCAACTCGAGGTCTATCCTTCTCTGACCATCACATTTTGTTGTACATTTCTTGCCTTGCTCGTGTACAAGGAACCAATCACCAATGGGGGGTAGTTTAGTCATGTTTTCAAGTTAGTGGAAAATCATGGTTTCAAGATTTAGATCAGTTTTCTATTTACCCCCATTAATGTTTAACAAAGTAAAACTAAACCATCAACAGAATTTATATCTTGCTGAATTATCTTAATTTAGGAATTCGGTGGTAGAAATCTCAAGGTTGAATTTGCAAGATCTCAAAAGAAGCAACCACCTGAGGCACAAGAGAGACCAAAATTGAAGTACTCAGTGTATGTGGGAAATTTGCCTTTCAATGCAAAATCTCAGGATCTGAGAGAGTTCTTTCAGAAAAATGGACACATTGTGTCGGCTCAGATCATTTACAACAGTCGACCCAGGAGGTCGGCCGGGTACGGGTTCGTCTCGTTTTCCTCCAAGGAGGAGGCTGAGGTTGCTATAGAAACTTTTAATGGAAAGGTAAAAAATACACTCTAGATCTTTTAGGTTTTATCCTTTGAATTTTATACCATAAATGGTACTGAACAGGATGGTATATGGTTTCGTAAGAGCGCTTGCATTCCCATTTCTGTTACTGTTGTTTTTCCTTCGGTTTAGTGGACAAATCAGAAAATAGAATAAGAAAAGAATTTTATTATGAAGAAGTTGGAAAATAATTCTTCCTGTTTGCTTTTATTAGGAAGTCCCTTGATTTGCAAACCCCCCCCCCCCCCCCCGGCGCCCCGCCCCACCCAAAACCACAAACCCTATTCCTTAACATAGGACATAGGTACTAATGGGGCCTCTATAACAAAGCTTGACTTTTTCAAAATAATAATAATGTCAGGTTTTTCTGCAATTTGTTCATAATGCACTGGCTTTTCTGCAGATTCATGTAATTATTCTGGCAAAGTAACTTCTAAGATCACCAAATAGCACAAGTAACCTGGCAAAATTTGATCCCAGTATAGTTCTGTTTTCAATTTAGATGCCAAAATTAGCACTTATTCTTCCCCCAAGTACCCCTTACCATACTAGAAATAGGTTATACTCTATACTGGTAGATAAAAAATTATGGATATTCACTCAAATTGATGTTTTCATTTGCTTAGATGTGATTAATTTTTGAATTAATTATGCTGAATAGGAACTTCTGGGAAGGCCTCTGCGAATGGGATATGCAAAAGAAATATCAACCGAGGAGAAAATTGACAGCGACTCCGCCGAAAATGAAACCAGCGCTACGCAAGAAAACACTGAAAATGAGACCAGTGTTACCGAAGAGAAGACGGTTAATGTATGATGATACATTAAGAGATATAATTTCCTACTGAAAGGCATGTTTATAAATGAATTTTTAGTTTAGTAGCTGAGACAAATTTTCACTAGAAATAAAGCTCAAAATTAAAATCCCCAGTTCCTAGAGAAAAATAAAGGAGAATATTTAAAGTATGGATAAGTTTATGAATAGATCTCTACGCTGGAGGCTTCTTACTACATAATATAAAGAATCCCAGAAAAAACTGTGCCAACTTCTTTTCTTTTCTTTTTGATTAATAATTGCAAGGAAAAATTGTAGTAACTTAAGGGGGAAATTATGTAATGTATAAATTTCCTTGAGTTAATGGATCAAGCAACTCATCTCTTTCGACGGAGGGAAAAAGATAGTTGACATCAGGCATCTATAACCCGGTCTAATCGTACTCAATGGACCATTAACTAAAGGCTGGTTTACAGCCGTACAATTTGAACCGCGACTTAATCTAGGCCGGACGATTGTTTTTTTTTTTTAATAAGAGCCACGTTAGAAATAAAATCTCTCATCATCGTATTAGATTTACGGTTCAAATTTGATTTAATTGGTTCGATTTTTTGAGAGCATCTAATCGCAAATACACATAACGATCCCACATAGGTGTGGGCCCCACGAATATATCTGACATTTATTTTTTTAAAATATTTTTTATAAGATTTAAATCTATATTTCTTCGCAAAAAAAATAAAACCTAACATCATTGTATTAACCCTGCGATTCAATATATTTAATCTTCTCTCTACGCACGCCCTTTTTAATGCCTTGTACGAAGAAACTCTTGACCATCTAATTAAAGATAACGCGCGAATCTCCTCGCAATCGAACGGCTCGCAAAGTTTTGGTGACGTAGCAACTACATACCTTAGAGAGATTGTTGAAAGACGTTGTATCATTTTCTTAGGAATGTCATCTAAAATCTGAATTATTTGCATCAGCTTGTGCCTTGTGATGTCTGACCTAATTTTAGTTGGTTTAGAAATTGAGACATTTCAATGTAAATCAGAGACTGTTTCTATATATATTTCCAAGTATTTTATAATTTCATTACCAGTAAATGTTTCCAACTTATTGGTGTGATTAGATTGCAGACAATATTTTGTTATTTCCATGTTGGCTAAAATATTATTCTAATTATACTTTATTCATGGTTTTTTTTTTGTCTTCTTTTGTTGAGGGACCTTCTGTTTATGATGTATTTGTTTTTAGATTTGATTTGTTAAGCTATAGCATGCTTTCACAAATTTTAAAATCGCTTCTAACATGTGAATCTGCATCATATATCCCACTTTCATATTGTCTGAATTATTATTTTCATTATTTACCTATTAGATTAGGAGAGAGATTAATTGATAATTGTTATTTTGATAATGAATTTTTAAATAAATTCGAAACAAATGTAAAAATATAAAAAAATATTATATACGTATTTTTGAACTTATAAATTGATCTTGTTTCAAATTTTATATAATTTGAATTTTATTTAGTAGTTCATCAAAAACCTTACGACAAGTTTGATGGCAAGCTCCAAATTAAATTGCTCCATGCGACGACAAGCACGTCTTAAAATAAAATATATTTTTTTGAGATAATATTGAGAGTCAAAGCCACTCAACTTTAAATATCTATAAAGAATCCTCCATCCGGATCTTAAATATGCAACCTTTAATATGAAAAACATTATTTTTATCATTAGACCAAAAATTGATTCTCAAAAATAAAAATTTATTAGAATAACAAACAAAATAAAAATCTTCGCCTATTGAGAAAAACTTTAGATATCATCTTCTAATTAAGCTTAAATTACTTTTTTTTTTTGGATAGAAATTGGTGCCATGACACAAGGAAGTAAGATACACTTATTTAATTTTGGAGCCAATAATTACTTGATGGATCAGCTAACTAGATAGATATATTGTTTATATTATTATAATTGAGTTAAGCCCTTGACTCATACTTTTATTTATATATTTTTTCCTTATCTCCTATTTCATGTCAAGAAGCAACATGACTAAGTTTTGAGGAAAACTTGTATGGCACATATTTGTTGGATTTCAACCGGAGAATTATCAAAGTATTTTTTTTATTAATATAAATTTGAGTCAAAATTAAATTTGACCGGGAGTTCAAACAAATGTTTTTTTTTTTTTGGAGATAACCCAACAAGGCATGGGGTTTTCAAAATTCTACATATATTATTGTCATGTATTTAGATAAAAAATGTTATAAAAAGATATATTTGACCCGTACTTATCAACAAATTTCTATGATTGATGTCCATTATTTTTTTTTCATCATTCTATATTATTATCATGTATTTAGATTAAAAAAAATATTACAAATAGGCATATTTGATCCTGTACTTACCCATAAATTTTTCATAATTCACCCCATACTTCTTCAAAAATAAAAATTAATAATTCCATACATAAATTAATCCCCATAGTTCAAAATTCTACATCCGCTCCTCTATATAAATTAAAAAAATATTCTAAAACTACTACCTTATGTATGCTACCAACGATTAAAACATATATCATATACATGTACTTTGATTATTCATATAAAATGAGTTATTACTCATGTTAACAGTTTTATTATATAACTTATTTTGAATATTTCTAATCTGAATAATAACTCATTTAATCTAAATAATAAGTCAGTACTGATGATGGTATGAATGACAGTGTCTGTATATCAGCTCTCTAAAACATATATCATGTATATGTACCTTGATGAAATCAAACGATACCAAGTGAGTAAATACTTTTTTTTTTGTACAAGATCTTAAACAAGTTTATTTATGACCTAGTTACATCAATTAGGTTGAAACGGTCACTTCAGAAACTCTCACCATAAGAAATCATGTAGCTATCAAAAGGAAGTAGTTACAAGCACTCTTCTTAAAAGTAAATTATAACCATCCTTTCAATTGAAAAATATGTAAAAGTCAGATTAAGACTTAAGAGCGATTAAGATTGCCTCCACTAGAATCGTAGATCTAATATAGTGATAATATATCTTATCTTTTTACGGAGATATACAGATTCAAATTCCGCACAAAACATTTGAAAAATAATAAATGTCGGGGCTAATGGGAGCTCTAATTTAAAAAAAAAAATTGCCCCCACTAAGCCACTAGAGAACGGTCAAGTAATATATATGGTTATGGGATTGCTATAGATACCTAAGTTGTAACTCTTGAAATACATTTTAATTAATTTCAGCTAACTTCCAAAAAAAAAAAATTATGTATGGTTTTTGCAATGGGAACTAATTTATAGATATTGTCATTGATACTGTCGTCAATACTGACTTTGTTATTCAGGTTGAATGAGTTATTGTTCATGTTGATGATTTTATTATGTAATTTATTTTATATAATATTTTTATTATTCAATTTAAGTGAGTTATTATTCAGAGTAATAACATTTAAATTAAATAATAAAAATAATGTACAAAATAAATTGCAGAATAAAATCATTAACATTAATAATAGCTCGTTTAATTTGAATAATAAAGACAATATTGGTGACAATATTAATCATGATGTATCTCCCTAATATTTTTCTTTTGCAATAGTCAAGCACATATTATGTATTAGTCAAGTATACATTATGTAGTACTTTTGGGGTGAATTTTAGTGATAATTCCCACAAGATTATGTGCAAGTTTATTATAAAAAATATGCATTATATTAGTTTATATTTTGGGGAGTCAGAAAATGAGCTTGGAGTAAAAAAAGAACTATTGATAACTGTCAAAATATGTGTTTTGACTTGGTCAAAATACATAATAGTTGTTAGCATTAATTCTAGAATAATTAAGTGTGTATTTAGAGGTGCATAAAAAGTTGAAGTATTTAAAGAAAGTTCATAAGAGATAATTATTTGGATCATTTAATTAAATCCCAAGTAAATAGATTTTAGATTATTTTTTATTAAATTGGCATTAAGAGAGAACAAAAAAGAAAGTACTACGACTTGATCAAAACAATTAGACAATTTAATATGATATACTGAAGTTATTATTTCTTAATTAATGAAAAGAGTTGTGCATTTTTTTATGACAATTGGTTAAACCCACTTAATTAGTTCTAAACATATATTTTCTATACAGAGGAAGTTAATGAAATACATTAGTTAATTGAGTTAGAAGTGCTCTAAAAACTGACTTAAATAAGATGTAAAAGTTCATCAAAATTAATGGAAAACTTAAATTATAATTTTGTTTTTTCATATCACAATTTGTAAAATTTGATGTAAACTTTAAATTAAATCGATTAGACATCTATTAAATGAGTTAAATATGTAAAAAATTTGGTTCTAGCAGTTTTAATTAAATTAACTAGAATTGAAACCTTATATATATGCTCACTATTTAAATCAACCTAAATTATCAATGGCTGGTAATTAACAACACCAACTTTTAGTTTTTTTAATCTTAACAAAATTTTGATGGTAAACAATTAAATAAATTTTTATCTAACAAATTCTCTCTCTAATTTGATAGCTTTTTGTACATGAATAATAGAATATACTATGGAGATGTGCTATAACTTTTGATGGAATGGAGAACATAGCAAATTAATTTCCTATATGTATCCTTTTATTTATTCATATTTGACGGAATACCAAATGTATGACATTTGAAATACGGTTGATTTATAATTTCAAGAATACGTCTCTAAATTTTGTTGTATTTTTAAATTTGTTTCTCATTTATATGAAATTCTATTATCAAAATTATCAAAATAATCATTGTTAAATGATGCCTCCCCATTATTTATTTATTAAAATACTGATAGTTAAAAATAGTTGAGTACACATCATGTTTCAAGCCATTGAGAACCCCTTAACTGTAAATACAGTAAAATTTTGGGGTTAACAACAAAAATTATCCAACCTCTGGAGAGCCCTATTCTGTTAAAAACTGGAAGAAAAGGGCCCAATTGCAAAATTGCCAGTCCTTTCCATGCCGAATTTGCATTTCTAAAATAAATCTCAAATCTATCAATTTTTTTTTCTTTTTGAGGAAAAAGTGGAGTTAATTGGCTGGTGACGTGTCAAGCTACTAATTTGGAGTTAATTTGCTCTGCAATCGAGATAAATTGTAAACGCTGCAATTAATCCGGTGCACTCTCTTGCTAGGATAAAGAAGCAAATTGGAAAAAAAAAAATTGGTTTATTTATGAAAATTTTGTTTTTAATAATTTTATGAGATTAAGAAAATTAGATGCAAAGAAAGAAAATGTTATCAAAAATATGTTGACTAACTAAATTAGTAAAGCGTTAAAAAAGAAAATTATTGGATGTATTAAGCTTCTTTTTTGGATAATCTATAATCTCACTTTTTCCCAACAATATAAAAAAAATTAATTAGAGTAGTGAGTTTATCATTAATATATACTTAATAGATTAGTAGAAAAAAAATCTTAATATTGGATTTTAACCATAGTAACAACATCCACGGTTTATTCGCAAATTATTCGTTTTAAATTAGAATTTCATAATCAAACGAATATATAAATCCATGATTAATTCAGTCGTTCGCGAATTATTAACAAATTTAACAAAATTTATATATAATTCTCATTTTGTTGGATTTCATAATTTTCATTGATGTGTAATACATCTTTACATCTATTGCTTTTTCAAAAAATTAAAAAAATCATTTGAGTTACTAATGCATCTATCTTCCCTCATAATTTTTGTATGAAAGAAGAATAAGCTAGGTACACAATATAAGAGTATGTTGCCTAATACTTAGACCATATTCTTTTTATTAAATTTTTTTTGATCATAATTTGTCTCCTCATAAATCATAATAGGTGATGTATGAGTCAAGGTTTTTTAGATGTTTAAAATATTAACAAATTAATCAATAGATTTTACATGGCCAAATTTTTTTATAATTTTGTTCTTTTCCACTCTGTTTGAATAACATGAAAGAAAGATGAAGGAAAGTAAAGAGCAAGAGGGGGGGGGGGGGATTATGGTTGCTATTTTTATCAAATCAACACATAAAAGTTATTAACATAAATATCAGAAAAGTAACTATGACTATACCATAATTCCTTTTCATCTCATTATATTATTTATTTAGGTGGCACTATTGCACTCACTTCATGCAATATAGACATCATGTATGTATTATGCATCATAATTAATAAGGCGAATTTTCCTATATACTACTCAAGTAATATAGCACATATACACCATGATGAATTTTTTTAAAACATGTGATTGCATGCTATTTTTGAAAACCTTTGGAAAATGTCACACATAGGTGCATTGTGAATAATTGGATGGTTTGATGCAAAAATTGAAAGACTAATATGGAAAAGAAATGTGATATTGGCATGGTTCTTTTAATTCAGTTTTGATTTTGTTATTGGGTTGTTTGGAACTATGAGAAATAACTAAAAAAGCTTGAGCATGAGTATTCTTTTTGCAAAATGATTCATAAAAAGTGACATGCTTTTTACTATGGTACTATAAAAAAATTAAGAGTGAAGTTAGTATATATATCTATTTAAGCTTATTTGAATATTTGATAAGTTTAATTTAAAGATCTATTGATTTAATTTTAAGGGATGAATTCAAACTGCTGAAACAGATCCTTTTCAAGAGTGATATATCTATATGTTAAATTTAAAAAAAATATTTTATTTAGTGTAAAGTTAAGTAGTTAAATAATAATAAAAAAATAAATGCATTAAAATGAAATGAATTCGGAAATTTTAAAATTTAATATAAGTATCATTCACGAAGTAAATTTTTTTAATAGTTTATGAATTAAATTTATCGTTCGAAGCAAATTCAATAAAATTTCGAATTAAATTTACAAATATTTGGTAAGTTTATCTCATTTCAAAAAAAAAAATTTTACTCAAAACTCCAAAAATAATTTTCCGACTTCCTGAAAGAACCTTCCAGCGTCCATTTGCAAATGCAGAAATAAAATGGATTTTTTTACATATATTCTAATTACTTCACACCAATAAAAGCATCTCAATCAGCAAATTTCAAAAAGTTGACAATAACAGAAACCGCCGATATTTCATAGTGTGCAACAGTACGCCATCTCCACTTAAGAGATATTTATTATTTTATTGCTCCGTTCCCAAACGAAACAGCCGAAATCACCGCCAGCAAAAATATATTCCTTTTCCTTCTCCATCCCTCCAATTCCATTTTTCTCCTCTTTGTTGCGCCACGCTTCCTCCAAACCCTCTCTCTCCACCTAACCTAACCTAACCTCATCCCATTCCCATCTCATCATCGCTCTACGCAAAGTCTTTCCCCATTCTCACCTCTCAAGGAAAGAATCTGTGATTCTGTACGAGAGAGAGAGGAGGAGAGAGGAAACGGAAGAGCAATGGAGGAGAAGCAGTCTTCTCGGATGGCGATAAACAAGAGATCAGGTTACAATTACTTGGATTGGCAACTGGAGCAGTACGAGAAGGATATGATCATGAGCGGATATGTGCTCTCTAGCAAACCGATACCTGATCTGTTGCAGAATTGCGATCTGCCCCCTCCGCTCAAGTTCTTCTCTCCGATCGGAGATGATGATGAGAAGAAGAAGCTCAAGGTGAGGTCCAGTTCTGTAAACCCCATCCCCACTGCTGCGACTCTCCTCTCTCAGATCTCCTCGCCTGATCATCCACCTCCTAGGTAATTAAGATCAGTGATTTTGTAATGGATATTGTTGTTGTATTTACTTTTGAGTGAAAATGGACAAGGCTCAAAGAACATTTCCTGTATTTGTTTTGTCTTTTTTCCAATTAATGGAAACATAGGTAGAGGTTTCAATTGTTGTTTTGGAGAAGCGAGAATTCTGCTGGTTCTATAAAGCAGAGCTATCACAACATTAAGAAAATTCCTTCAAATTAGTGGTAATTTAATTACTGAATTATGTTTTCTTTTCAACATTATCCATAATTCCAATGAAAATTCCCCTTTGCCTCCAGCAATCAATTTTCAGTACCTTTGGTAAAGCAACTTCAAATCAAGAATAGCTTCTGATCAAATTCAAGCAAGGAATTAAATTGGTGGGGCATAGATTTATTTTACTAATTCCACCCCAAAATTAGTGGACATAATTATTCCACCAAACTCTTCATGATTAATTTATAACTACTAGTAAGATATATAACAGTTTAGTGCACAGTTGCACATGATATGTATACTTTAAAGAGGTGCACACGGCATTTAGAAACATTCTCTCTTATCAGTTAAGAGACTTTTTCTTCTTTGACCCAGCCATAACACTATTTAATGTATTGCTCTTATGATTTTGCAAATATATGAATTACCAATTATACCTAATTGACCTTCCTTTTTCTTATTGTAGCTTTAAGGAGCTAGAGTTCACGCAAGATAAAAATTCAGATCAAATCACTGGTCTATTAAGGGCACTTCAACTGTCACAAACTCGCGCAAGAGAGGCCGAGAAAGAATTCATGGCTACGACCGAAAGAAACCAACAAATGATGGCACTTTTGCTCGAGGAGTCACTCAGGCTCTCGGCTCATAGGCAATGGGTTAGGATACTTGAGACGGAGAATATTGTGCTCAAAAAGAGAAGAGAGGAAGAGAAGATCGAGGGAAAAGGAGATGATGTGGCAGCAGTTGCTGACATGGCTACATGGTGCTTGGCTCTTGCACTTTGTTTGGGCATTGCGGGTGTGGGGCTGGCTTTAGGTAAATGCCTTTTTTGATTGAGGGGTTCTGTTCTAGTGTGTAAATGAAGAAAGTAGGAGGGTCTTTTAGGTAGTATGGTTTTATGAAAAAGTGGTAGAGAGGACCAGGTTTGAAGAAGAATATTTTCTGGAATTATCACGGGAGCTACGCGGAATTATTTTGTGGTAAACAGGTGGTAATTGCTTATAGCTTATGTTAAAATGAATCAAGAAACTGGAAAATGGGTTATCTGGGGAGTTGGATTAGAGAATTCCAGTACTGGTACTTGTGTATATTAGACTCGGATATGTTGTACAGATGTATGTATTTATTTATTTTAAATCTTTTGCAAGGTTATTTTCCAATATTGCTCCTGAATTATTTCTTTTCAAGCGAAATCAAACTTGTCTGTTATCATTACGAATTGGCAAATTGGTTCCTTGTGTCGAAAATTGTTGCAGTTTTTTTTGTTCATTCTGACTATCAGAATTATGAAGTTCCATTTGGTTGTTGTCAGAATTGTGACACAAACGATTTCATTGATGTCAAGCAAAATTCATGATCAATTTCATTACTGCAAAGCAAAATTGATGATTGAAATTACGAAACACAGTTAGAGAATTCCATGCTGTGTTTCTGGATAATGCTTTCTACCGTCATGGGTGTGCGTGCGATATGTTGCCCGCAGATATCAACATTGAAAAGTGTCGCAACCATGCTCGTGTTAAATGTCAATTATGCAGGACCAGCTTGCGGGTTGACGAGGTGTGTGCCTACTTCGATGACTGGGGCCATCCGAGCCATTGGGTTTGCTCTCTAATAGATGTGCATCACATCATCTACTAATGCTAATTAACCTTAGACATGGACGATCCACTTGTGTTATATAAGTGCCAATCATATAGTTAGTAGGCTACTCGGCTGTGTGTCTATTGTTTGGTGAGCCAGGGCCATCAGAGCCCTGGTCAGTGTTATCATTTTTCTTTGCATTTTACATAAGTGGTTAAGAGTAACAAGGTGAGTCCGTATATGCTATTATTTCAAATGAAAAGGTAGGATCTCACTATTTCAATCTAAATTGTCGGATCCCACGGATTGGATCGTCTCTATTAAAATTTAGGATATTTTTTTAAAATAAATCTGATCTGTTTATATTAATCTAACGGTCCATATTGAAATAATATAACCCTATTATCTTATTTGAAATAATAGGTGATTTCATTCGTACCGAGGCCTACTTTCTCAAAAAAAAAAAGAGGAAAAAGAAAAGAAAAGAGTAACAAGGCCTAAACCATGGCCCAAAATCCCATTCGCGGCCTTCTTCGTAGAATATCACGTGCTAATTGCTTGTGGCCCCTGAAGGGATGTTGTAATGTTCCACCGAGTACTACTAAAAGACTTAAAATCTGTGTACTTTGTGTCAAAGTTTGTTATATTTGTCAATGAAAAGCATAAGATATAAAGATATAAAGTGTTTGTTGCACAGAAAGAACATCCTGAAGAAATTTATTGTATATTTATATGAATAGTGGGTGAGAAAAATTTCACAGCATTCCGCTGCCATGCAAATTCTCAGGTTTGTTGGCTAAAGCATACATGAATACATCCAAGTTTTAGTGCATGATATACTTGGTTCGTGACAAATGAAATTATCAAAATTAATTTCTTGTAGAAGAGAAAAAAAAGAAGAAATTTGTTCTCAACCAGTAAAATTAATTGAGTGGTATAACTCTTTACTAAAATTCATACTCAAACAACTGCAATTGAGTGTAATTTCAAACTTTAACTGCATTTAATTAATTTCAACTCTTTGCACATCATACCACTTCACTTGTAGCATACTTGACAGTTGCAGTGCCAGAGAAAAACAACCGGTGGTGTTTCAGTTTCAAATTCATGTAACCAACACAACATCTTCAGCCTTCATTCACACCTTCAATCAACTCAGTCGGCCTCATTCCAGTCGGGATCGAGTGTGGTGATACTGGATTCATGATGCTGTAATTTGGGTATATTCCTGTCCCAATATAAGCTATAGAAAATATAATTCATTTTGTGAGTTTTGTGCTAGCACGGCACGGCATGTTGTCTTGTGCGGTGTCGAAATCAGAGGCTGTCAGCATGATTATCGGGATGGCACGTGAAGCACAGATAGTTTATGCGTGATAAAGCATGAAACAATACTCTATTGGAACAACTGTTTCTCTGCCGTCCGTTTCTTTTGTTATTTCAAAGGGCTCCAAATTAACAATCATGATTGGATTTTTAATTGAATTTGTGCATTATGTCTTTTGATGTTGCTGTGCTTACACCCATACCTGATCAGGTGCTTGTTTGTATTGTGTCGTGTGACAGGTTGTACCAGAGTTCGTGTAACTGCGGTCACTGTGCCGTGCTTTTTTTTTTCTTTTTGGTTTTGTTCTCAGTGCTATACTAGCTACTTTGAGAACCTGAAATGGTAGTAGTATCACCAAAATTAATTTGATCAGTATTACAAAGAAAAAATAATCAAAACAAGTACAACATCTATCAACATGGTAATCCTACTTGCCAATAAAATAATGAGATATACTTCTAACAAAATATAAACACCTGTTCACATCACTAAATTAAACCTGATAACCATGTTTAGATTCCCACAAAATGTGACTTTTTCCTTCTATTCTAGGCAGGTGTAAATGCATCATTAGGCGATAATTGACACTTGTCTTCTATGCACACGCTCAAATGCATATATAAACACTTTCCTCATTTTGTGTGTTTCAGCTTTTCAGTTTCAGGTGCGTTTGAAACTTCCGAGTAGAAAAACAGTAGTTCAGTTAAATCTTCATTTAAATAATACTGGTATATATTTTGTTTGGATTCTCTCCAGGTTACTCTAAATGGAGATGTCCAGTAATGTCCCTACTTTTAAAATTCCTTGTATAATGACCTATATATATATATTCCATTAATGGAGGATACAATGATAAACTCCAGCACCAAATTCCATCTGAGGTATAATATAAATCATGCCACCAAAGAAGTAAATATGTCAATTCTTTTTACTAATTAATGGAAATATCCATTGTCTAAAGAATTGAGAGATGGGATAAAAAAGTACAACAAACCAATGTGGCAAGCAGTTCTCTTGTTAAGACAAAATATTGTGGGACCTACAATGAAATTATGCCTAATGGAATTGATTAATCTCTCGTTTTTTGGTTCATTATATATGTAATAATTATATTGATATTGAAAATTTGCCTTTTGAATGCCCGGCATAAAGAATACTTCTGACAATTTGTTAAGTAGAATTTTTAAAGGTAAATTAAAGAAGGTTATCAACTTGATTAATTATTTAATTTCTATACTTAAATTTCTTACCTGCGTCTGGTCTACGAACTTTTTTCTCGAAAAAGATCAGAATAAAACTTTTTTTTTTTCAGTTCTACAGATACTAAAGTTCGTGCATTAAACTTAATTAATTATAATGATATGACAGCAGAAAAAAAATGTAACTAACAGTAAAATTTACCAGAAGCTAGTTGAAATCTGAATCTCATTGGAGTTTTGATGCTTGACCAAAATTCAGAAATAAGATAAGATAATTTGATATCCAAAAATATTGTTGTAATTTGGATTAATTTGTGATGAAAAAAAAAGATATTCACAAATTATTTTCCACAAAAGCACCAAGAATCTGTGGAAAATATGACATTTTCTTCTGATTAATTTTAACTCTTAACTAAATACTAATTTTTTTTGACATAATAACTAAATACTAATTACTACGATAATTTGTCATTTTCATAAAGATGAAAACAGAAAAAACAATGAGAGACCTTTTTTTTTTCTTTGAAACAAAGGCTGTTTAGGCACATTTCATTTAAAAATATAAAAACTATGTACAAGAACTAAACTGTTGCACACTATTTAGTCCCAGAATTTCTAAAACCTCATTAGCAATAAAGTGACCCCTATAAAGCCAAATGCAACTAAATGGTCTCAACACACACACATTCGCCTGAACCAAAAACCATAAAAACAAGAGAAATAACAAAGGATAATTTTTATAGTATAACTATGAACAACTACTCTTAGCCGTCCAGCATAGACACTAGTGGTACCATCATATTTGCTCCAGCTGGTAAGGTCAGATTAGGTCCAACAGTCTGGAGAGGAGAGGGATTTCATCCAAATCAGCTGGCATTCAATGAGCAAGGTACTGCTTGACCTCTTTCTTGAGAAGGCCTGCCAAATAATGAATGAAAGAACAAATAAGTAAAATTAACAATGAGAGACTTGGTATGTATTATTTTAAGTTTGTTTATTAAGATTATTTAACAATATTATTTGCATCGGCCACCTCATTAATCTGTTAATTACCTTATCTTTGTATACATAGTCCAATGCAAAAGCATGCCAACCATTCAATGCTTTTGCTCTCTCTCTCTCTCCCACCATTTTTTTTCTCTGAAATCTCTTCCTGTCCTCTTTCCCCCCCCCCCCCCCCCCCCCCCCTCTCTCTCTCTCTATTGATGATTGAGTTGCTTTCTAGTTGCACTTGCTGGTTTCCTTTTCTATGTAAATGCTTCCCATGCATGTCGGCTGCTCAAGCACTAATTATTAAACACATGCATGTGCAACTACTGCATCCTTTGTACTTCCAACTATGCTTTACCAAGGAGCATTACCTTGGAAGATGGAAATTGCCCATAGAAGAAATTTGGAAAGCTCTGGGCAACATTCAATAATGAATATATATGATTTGAATATGGAGTTATATATATATATCAAGGCAACATATAGTTGATATTTATTGGAAATATGACACAGCATGCAATATCAGGTTCTGTTTATAACAGTACGGTCTAATGTAGATATTTAATTTCACAGTATATATTAGTTGTTACAGCCAGTTCTTTACATATATCAGTAGTTGTGTCTGGCATCAACTGTCCGTTCTTAACAACTAATGCGCGGCATCCATCTTAACAGGCATGCATACAATGATAAAATCATAAAAAAACATATCTTCTTTCTCAGTCATATATATGTTTCTTTATTAAATTAGTTACGATAGACACAAGTAGCTCGACTTCATTGGCCGATTAGGTGGTGTTGATTGCGGGATTATATTAAATTAGAAACCAATGAATGGTTGACAAATGTGCGGTACATAGGCCATCATGATGATATACCACTGCAGAAAGGACTTTTCTTTTCTTCTTTTCTTTCTAAAATTGAAATTAGATATACTCAAGGAGATCGTAAAATTTCTTTACAACTTGAGATTTAGTATGTTTCTGGGGGTGAATCTGTAAAGTTTTCATCCTCATAGAGATCATGAATTCATTTAATTTGAGGTTTCTGGAATTATAATTCCTCTGCATATACATTTTGGTTGTTGGATTCTTTGTTTTCAAACTTTAACTAATAGCAGTTTTCCCTTTTTTAAGTTTGAAGTCATCTCAGTATTTTACTCTATATGACTATCTTAAATCTTATTGCAACAAACCCAATATACCTATGTAATGATAAATGTATGAAAAGAAAAAAAAAATGACTTTTAACAATATCAGGGATTAATAGAACTACATCTTTTCAGACAATTTTATTGCATACTGATATGTTTCACTATCATATCAGAATATTAGATCTGCTAGCTACCTAGCTAGTATATTTGGAAAGCACTAATTCTAACTTTTGCTAAGAAAAAAATGAATTTTCTTTTGAAGAACATAGTGAATTTTTTTTCTTTATTAATTTATTTAGACACTTTGCAACTATCTTTAAACTATCCTAAACACAATACATGAATATATATGTAACTATCACGTATGTCATCGTATGAAAAAAGTAGATCTTGGTTGCAAGAAAAGATCCCAGTTAATTAATTACATGGCAAATAATTTGAAGGTGTTTCCATTGGCTGTTAGCATTACATTAAAATAAACTGAACCAATCCAAGATTGCCAAATGCAGGGTTTTAATTGGCACTTGTTTAAATTAATTAGTAGGCTAATCTAAAGGTTTTTTTTTTTTGTTGTTGTTTCCGTTTGTTGGAATACGTTAAAATAATACTATAATTGTATAGATATATACGGCTAGTCTTTGCATTCATGAAAGAGACATTTTACTTCATCCTTTTTTTATATAGTATATATTTTCCTTTTTAAGTGAATCCAGAGAATTTTTGAGTTGCAAAATCTCATTTCCCTTACAGAAAATTTATGTAAATTAAATACATATTTTATTATCGCCTAAATGCATGGATTATAGATCACGGCATTGTAATTAATTAATTAATTAATTAATTAATTAACAAACTTAATTATTTACTAATTTGGGGACCCCTGAAAAGTCTTTTTAAAAGTGCAACTAGCTAGGGTGTAGTACTGGTTTCCTTAATTAAGTGTGCTTTATCTATTTATTTAGATGTCTCCTAATTAATATGATAGGGCAACTAAGGTTAGCACTAATCTGTTGTCTTATTGGCTAGCCTTTTTTTATTTAGTCCTTAGTGCGGGGTCATTAGGAACTTGATTATAATTTTGTTCAATAATTTGTGATCAAGCCCTCATAAGATATATTGGACATATTTCAACTGAACTTTTATGTAATATACAGATTCAAGATTTGGAATGACACAAAGTTGCAAACTTTAATGTAATATACTAAGAAATCAGAGATGAAAATATGAGGGTAAGATCTGCATGTAAAAAATGTGCTGTTCAAGCCGAAAGATTGGGTAAAGATGTATTTCTTCTAAGTTATACATGCTTGGTTTCTCGGATGCATTTATTTATTTATTTATTTTTATTTTTATATCAAGATAGGTTATCTATTCAACTTTAAATATTTTATCTTTCAATTAAGTTTCAAACCTATAACTTCTCGCATGAAATATATCACCATATATAGCTACTTGATCAAAAGCTTGTTTTCTTCTATGATGGAGTTTGTATTTTCATTTGAAAATGCATGTTTAACTAATTAATTATGTTTGACATTGAAGATAACCTTTCGTCTAGTGATTATGACAATATCTTTCATGTGAAAGTAATATTGCATTAGCCATTAGATCAAAAGCTTTTTCAGTTCTATGATGGAGTTTGTATTTTCTTTTGAAAATTTGTGTTTAATTAACTTTTTCAGTTCTATGATGGAGTTTGTATTTTCTTTTGAAAATTTGTGTTTAATTAACTTTTTCAGTTCTATAATGGAGTTCGTATTTCCTTTTGAAAATTTGTGTTTAATTAACTTTGTCAGTTCTATAATGGAGTTTGTATTACTCGATTACTGATATAATTAACTTTGTAACGAATTTTCAAAAAAGTTTTTGATCCGTGTGTAATTAACTAAAACAAGATTACAAAATACAAATTACTAATTAGTATTAATTTATGCTTGCTCAGCTTTTCTAATCATGGAGTCAATACTAACTGGAACTGCAATCTTATTCTGTATTTTTTATGTGGTTAATTATCTTATTGCGTTGCTTCTAATTACATAATTTTTATTTTCTGTTTTTATATTCTTTCTTCTTTTTGGTCTTTTCATTGAAAGAGAGCGCACAAAGTGTCTACAATTAATTAAATTACCTGATTATATATCTTGATCTAGCTAGATTCCAGCTTTCATTTCTTTAATTGTGGGCCCCACCTATCAGATCACTTTTCTCCATTTTAAGCATTTAACATATATATTGGTCATTGAAAATATTATCGCTTCATTCTATTACCAAATTGAATTCAAATTTCTTCATTTGTATTGACAATACATATAGGTATACCCGTACACACCATCAATGATTTGAGCATTAAAATATACTTGCGCAATTGGCAAAACAGTTAATTCATTGAAATGTTAGTTGTCCAGATTAAGATACAAGTAAATTTCACCGACATTTAAATAGTTGTATTACACTAGAAGGGGTTCTTCCAGTGCGATTAATATAAATAATTTTATTTTCCACAAAACAATTAATTAAACACTTATTTATGCTATTTATTTTCTACAGTATTTTATTATTCAACTCAAATACTACTAATATGAATAATAACTCACTTAAGTTGAATAATAAAAATACTATACAAAAAAGTTACATAATAAAATCGTTAATATAAATAATAACTCATTTAATCTGAATAATATTGATATTAACAATGATATCAATAACGATATCTATATATCAGCTCCCTTGCAAAAACTTCATCTAGCCGAACAATTTGACCCAAGAGCTCAACACTTGATTAATTAACTATAAAATTTTGTATTAGTTTCCTTTTTTTTCCAAAGAAATATTACATGTTTGGTTCCTTGGTTCCAAAGTGTTTTGTGTTTGGCCTTGTTTCACAATAGCAAATACCACTCGGTTTATAACGCTAATGGCTACAGTTTTTGGGAGCTATCATGTCTATACATTGCTAAATATTAATGTGTCGTCGCCAATTAGAATTTTGGTGTGAGACTTATTTCAGATTAAAAATTGAGAAAGAAAAAGGCAGTTGTTTTAATTAGTAAGACATGTGTGATACAGATGGTGATAAATATTATCTCTTTTTATAAAAAGAAGTAGATTTAAATTTCATAAGAGATATTTGCAAAAAAATGAATGTATATATAAAAAAAAATTAACAAGGCCTCCAATGTTGACCGGTTGTGTGAGTGGTTGCCATATAGTTTGGTATAAATGCACCTAATTAAGGAGTAAAAAGAATTGCAACAAGTCTCATCTGAATTTCACATGGAAAGGAAGTAAAAGCTTGTACTCAATATATTAAGGAGTAAAAAGAATTGCACCTAATTAATGGACTCTTGTTTTAGCAAAATTTAATATGACATAGTAATATAGTTAATCGTATGTATAGTAAATTTTTCTACAATCATGATGAGTAATGACTAATTTTGAAAAAATTTACAAAATAATAAAGCTAAAGATATGTCATTAGTCATTTAAATAAGTTATGAATAATATTTGAAGAAATTTGCAAATTGATATATTACTCATTAGGTGCTTTGAAACTTTTTCAACTCAATTTCTTCAATTTTTAATCAAGAAATTAAGTAGTTAATGATGTCCAAAATGGATGGAACTTGAACTTACGATGATTTCCTGATTTCAAGGGCAAATTTGAAATAAATATTAATTAGCAACATGGTGCAGGAAAATGGAGAATTGAATACACTAACAGAAGCATTAAATAATCACTCCGCTATCTTTTTCAATCAAAACTCTGAAAAAAATTCACAATAGTCTAACTATACAAAATAGTTCATATAGACGTCACATCAGCTTTTGTTAAAATTTTGGACGAAAAAGATAATATAATGACTAAATATACATCAAAGTTCAATGACTGAAAATAGATAATTTAAAAATTGTTGACTAAATTGAATTTCATACGAAGTTTATGGATCACTTAGAAAATTTTCCCTTTCTTCTTTGTTGTCTACATAAGCTTTTCAAATGAACACAACCAAACAACCCAATTTTAAAAGTCTAACTAGATTGTATGAACACATGAGTTTAAATTTTGACTGAATTCATACATTCAACTAGTTAAGAAAACATCGAAAATGATTTTTGAATTATAATATGGATGCATCAAAATCGTGCATTGAAACTGTCATGTATTCATAGCGCATTTTGTACTCAAAACTTCTTTTATATTATTTTTTCAGCTATCTAAATAAATAAATCTAAATTTCTGATATAATTTGTCAATGCAGAAATTCAAAAGGTTGACAATCAATATAGTTATTAAATATTTAAAAATAAATATACCAACACCAAATTTAAAAAAAAACATAATATTAAATATATAGTTAAAAAATATTTCTTGAGAAGGACACTTTGTTGGGTTTTTTTTTTCTTTTTTTTTAATTAGAAATCTAATCGTACCTTGGTTTGGAAAGGTGGAAACTTGGGACGGTATGAACTATGAAATATGTGTACCTTGGAAATGACACGCGTCGGCGATCTATATGTCAGGTTGCTTATCCCTCTCTCTCTTTCTTCTCTCTGAGGCTCTGTCAGATACTCAAAAGCTGATGCCATTTTATCATGGCATCACCTATCGTTCTGCTCACTCCTATACATATATTTGTTATTTAGAGAAAGGAACCGAGAAATGTCGTCAATTTTGTCAGTATTTATTTACTATTTTTAATTAGTATTTGCGAAAGGTCAGGTTATTGGTACCAAGTGCCTTGTCTCCATTTGATCAGAAAAATGGAGAGATTAAGATGTCTGGAGGAAGGAAATTAAGAAAAAAAAACAGTGATCAACTCTTGTTGTTTTGTTTTTTTTTTTCTAATAAAATAAAATCGTAGGTGTATTTACTTCTACTTCTTCTTTTTTTTAAAATAATTACAACAGTTTAATGACATTAATTGTGAAACCTTAATTAAATACTTTACAATAAAAAGAAACCACCACATTCTCTTATCTCACATAAAACTTTCATAATGAATAATTTTATTTATCTAAGAAGACTTCTTTCTTCATGCAACAACTTTTATGTAGTGAATAAACAACTTAGAAGAAGTCTTTTTAAAGATATTAAACTTGCTCTTCTTTAATCTCTAAAACAAATGCTCTCCTATAATTTCATAAATTGGGTATATTTTGAATGTCTTTTCAAAAATATTAAACTTTCATTTCTCAAATAAAAGTTCAATATTTTTAAAAAGACATTAAAAATTGACTAAAAAAATGTAGACACATGTAGTGCTGTGCATTTTTATGATTGTCATATTAAATAATAGGATTAACCCATAACAAAAGAAGATCTTCTTTTACTGAACCAAATGGAGAGAAATAAAGAAACATTAGGGCAAATCGGCAAAGCAACTAGTTGCTGCCTCTTTCTATTTGTGTGCATAAAATAAAAGACTGATTAAATCAGAAACCTTGAAGCCCCAATTCAGAAAGATTCCTTTCCTCTTTTCTCTCTCTCTCTCTCTCTCTCTCTCTCTCAATCCCCTATCTCCTACACCAGTCACAATTTAGATTTTGAGAGATCTAACTAGAACAAAAAGGAAAGGAAAAGTATGGGGAGGGGGAAGATAGTGATAAGGAGGATCGACAACTCGACCAGTCGTCAGGTGACTTTCTCGAAGCGCCGCAGTGGTTTATTCAAAAAGGCCAAGGAATTGGCCATCCTTTGTGATGCCGAGGTCGGTCTTGTCGTCTTCTCTAGCACCGACCGCCTCTATGAATACGCCAGCTCCAGGTGTGTGAGTGTGTGTATTTTTGTGTGTATATGAGAACTAATTGAATTCCTTAAGAACATGTTGACTCGCTTTCATCTTTATCAACATCCCAGATCAGGTGTCAGTAACATCTTTCTTGATTTAGGTTTCGTTTATGAGTATATTTCATTATTCGACAGTCAACTATGTATCTCTCTCTCTTCTTATAGATCCCTTTGTATTATTTATTTCTCTCAATCTCGATCATTGTTTTTGTTCCCGGCCCTTTTGTGTCCGGTTCCACTTATTTGGTAATCAGATCTCACTATCCCTAATCAAATAGTAAGAATTTAATTGTCAGTCCTTTTTTTTTTTTTGGTTTTACCTCTTCATCCTTCTCTCTATTCCTTTTTTTTCCATTGTATGTGAAAATCAATTGTACGAGTTTGATACAACACAATTGATCAGAGGATCTTTCATCAGTTTCCGCCTTATTTTATTTTATTTTTTGTCTGGGACTCTACTTTAATTTGAGTTATACTCTTTCCCAAGAAATCTGATGATAATTATTAATTCCAACAGAAAATATAGTCATTGCTTAGATAATAATATATCAACAAACGAAAATTGATGTTATATGATATCTCTTATTAGTGTGGATTCATTTGCTTCAAACCAACATTTTTGTTAGTAAGAGTACTTGCATCACATAAACGAATACTGACATCCCGACACTGGATTGATTATTTTGAATTCTTGAAAATTAATGTATTTTATTTTATTTCATGGGTTTGCTTTGAATTCATGTCTTCTGTACTTTTTGTCCAACCTTCAGCACTTCCTATTGATTATATGAAACTTATCTTGGAAACTAATAATCAAGTAATTTAATTAAATTACTCAAGAGGAGTACAGTGTATATAGTTATAAGGTCCAGATCTAGTTTAACATTATATATTAATAACTAGTACATTCTTTGTTTATTTGATAATTTCCTTTTTCTCTCTTATGTTTGATACAAGAGAGGAATCTAATTATGATGTACCATTCTTTTATATGAAAAGTATATGTCAGAAATAAGAGCAATTTTGTATTTACTATATATATATTCTTTGTTGTCGCTGGCATGCAGCATGAAGAATGTTATAGACAGATATGGCAAAGCAAAAGAAGAGCCTCAACAAGTGACGATGAATCCTAACTCTGAACTTATGGTATGTGAACTTAATTAATTTCAATAATTGATCATTCAATTTTCTTGTTTCTTTAGTTGCATATATATATTATTTTTCATTACTAGCATCAAAGTGCCACTGGATGTTCATTTTTCATCTCAATTTTATTTGGAGGCGAACATACTAAAGCAAGCAATATATATATATATATATATATATATATATATATATATATATATATATATATATATATATATACTTAACCATTTCCTGGATATAAAAAATAAAGGAAGAAACAATGGCATGTGCAACTAAGAATCCATACATCACTTTCTAAAAAAAAAAAAAATGAATCCATACTTCTCATCAGAAATGTTTGACACATATATATCTCTAGTTAGGAAATTCTGTGCACTTCCTCTAGATTTGTGTTCCGTGTTGTAGATTTCATTAGATGATAATGTATCCTTCCATATATAACCCTCCATTAGCTAAGGAAGCAAGGATATTAGTATAATTTTGTGTCGCCTGATTATTATGCGAGAAAATAGCATTATATTTTTCATCTTTTGACATTGTAATACTTCAAGCATTGATTTAATTCATTGCTGGTATTACATGGTGCTGAATTGAAACTGACAGCATTTAGCTATACAAGTATATATAGATTGTCACATTTGATCATCTTTTAGCTTAATCTCCAGCTTGACTGGAACAAAAAAAAATGTATTTTAATGTTTGGTGAGTTTTATGATGCCTCTTGGCGTGTATTTAAGGATAAATTGCAATAATTTGGACCTGGGGGCTACTAACCATAGCTGTTCAATGGATATTATAAATTAGGGATTTGTTTAAGAAAAAGGAGGTACCATGAAAAAAAAAATAGCTAGGCTTAGAGAAATTTTAGGGAAGTTGCACCAAATTGTGAAAGGTGGACCAAGTTATGACTAATGTACATATAGTCCATGATGCTTCATGAAAAAGAATATTAGTTGAGGTAGAGAATATGCCCCCTAACTTTGTTTAAATTTACGAATAAAAAGAAATCTAAAAATAAAATAAATCAAGTTATTAATTAACTCTTTAACTAGCTTTTTGAATGTGCTTATTTGGTTTTTTTTAGCTTTAGAAAGTTAATTTAGGTCAAATCTAAGTTTATCAGTAGAAATCTTAAAATCAATTTTGTAGCTTAGAAAAAAGTTTTAAGATGTAATTTTTTTTCACATGATTATCATTATATTTATTATCTAACTGTTATTAGTGAAATTCTACCACTGCTCTTTATTTTTTACCAGAGAAGAGAGGCTCTCATTCTTCTTCTTTATGGTTTGTATTCATTAGGAAAATGCCCCTACTACCAATTAGTTGATTTCATATATAATTTTTCTTAATTACTAGGAGCTTTTAAAACAAAAATACTTGGTTGTTGATGATGTATCATCAAGTCTTACTTTACTTCATCCTCAGAATATAATCTAAGAATATGATTCACATTTCACAACCATGACTGTTTGTTTTGTTCTTTTCCTAAGAAATTTAAAAGAAAGAATTAAAGAAAAGAAATTTGCAACACTATTGTGCGTTCTGACCTTCAACAAGTCTCACTTCTCTGGGATAAGTTATCTTTTGTTCTCTAGAGGAAATGGGATAATTGTTTAAATTTGGTAGTTCTTCTCAGAGGTAAGAAAACATGGTGATTGGTATTATCACAATCTGGATTAAATAGTTAAAAGTTCAGTGTCATAATATTGTAGCATCTGATGGATTACATTAGTTAATGATACAATGTCCCTTAATTTGTCCCTCTATTTCGCTTACTATCTATAATTGTAAATTTTCACACAAAAGTGAATCCCAACCATCATAGATGGTAGATGAAATAGGAAGAAAAATCAAAGAAAACCCAATATTTACCTCTAGGGATAATTTTTAATATATCCCTCAACTCTTAATCAATTTCAATCAAATACAAGCTTATTTCTAATGACTCTTAGAAAAGTTTGGAAAAACACACTGAATTACATGATTATTTCTCTTTGTCACCAATTTTCCCGTGTTGGTTTTGAACATTTTAGCAACTTTGGCCTAAAGCATCATATTACAGTCCAAATTTATCCTTCTACCATAAAAGTTTTGTCAATAAAGATAATCTATTTGATTGGAAGCAAGAAGATGGATAACAAACTCTGGTGGTTGGTTCCTTTGTCTATAGATATAGAATGGGAAAAGTAACATACCATTTTGTGGTCCATTTGTATAATTTGCTAATTATTGGAATTGAATTGGTTTGAAGTTTTCAGCTCTTGCCAATTGACCAGCCCAAAATAATATGGGCTTAAAAAAGAAGACCCATTTTGCCTCAATGTTATTATCTTTTCAAGAATAAATTTGGTGTCACCTTTTAGTACTTGCAAGTCCCCAAAGTTTAAATAGGTCATTGAATTTCCACTGTTTCACCACAACACTGAGTGTCAAGAATAAATAGGTCATTGAATTTCCACTTGCAAGTCACCTCAATGTTATTTTATCTTTTCAAGAATACATTTCGTAATCATATATGGACAAAATCTGACTTTGTTTGACAGTATACTGAGTACAAAAAACCTTACTTAGATATAATCTCTGATAGTTGTTTTTTTTTAAATAAAGAAAGGATCTGAAACCAAAACCAAACATACAACAAAAACAAAAACATGGATCAACATGCTTTGGGAATTTCGGAGCAATCATATGAAAATTCTTCAAGAGAAATTTAAGAGATAGTTCTATTTCTTCTAATAGGTGTCAGAACATTGACCTATCTGCTGTCACATGTAAAAATATTAAACTCAGTAAGTCAAGACATATTAATCAGTTCAATGCCTCTCCTCCTGCCCTTTCAAGGCCATGATGGAAACGCAATTTAAACAAGGCACATCAGCAAAAATATGAAATCTATATCTTATACTGTGTGTTCTCAAAATTGTATCAGCACTCGTGTGCTTCTTTTACATAACCCTACTTGCCCTGGTTATGTACCAGCCTCTATACAAAGAGAACATCTTTTGTTTCCATTAGTCTAAGTGTAGTTGTCCTGGTTATGTACTAGCCTCCAAACAAGATCTTACCACAACAAATCTGATATCAAAAATTTTGTTGACACCTCTGTGTTTCAGTACCACAAAAACAAGCACATAAAACAAATAAAAAAAAAGGCAGCAGTAAGCATAAATGAATTTACACACTCTTGTTTAGAGTCTAATATATCTATACTTAAATGAACAAAAGAGGACAAAGGATTACAAGAAGTAGAACAAAAGAAAATTGTTCATAAAATTAAAAAGATACACATCTTCAAAACTACAAAATCAGACCCCCGCATTTCGCTTTTGCTTCAGCTAAATAATTAATAAGTATACTAAAATTGCCAAATGTCAAACGACAGTACAGAAATTATACTCTGACAGAAGACTCTAAGGGCATTTTTGTCCAAGGACCAACTTTGGCGTATTTTTGCTTAAATGGGGTAGTCAGCTAAGATAACTAAACACTTTGTAAGATGCTTTTCTGGTAACAGCATTTGGGTTTCCTCACATTAAGGGTTTAACAACAATAGGTCCTGAACTCATATGGCATAACGCCAGGTCCCTTTGAGATGTTTTTTCACAAATGAAATTTCTAATACTTCTGTTGGTACTGTACCAGACAAATTATATGGTTTTTTTCAAAAGGATATTAAGACCTACCAATGACTGACTCAACTGGTACTGTCTGGCCAAATACTGGTACTATACCAGGTATAGAAGTCCATTGTTAAAGATCTTTCTCAGGTTATATTAAACTAGTGATGAGAACAACTTTAACATAAACCTGTCTAAATTATAAACATGTTACAATCTGTGTGCAGTTCTGGCAAAGGGAGGCAGCAAGCTTGAGACAACAACTGCAGAATTTGCAAGAGAATCATAGGTACTTCATCAAATCCTAAAATAGCAAAATTTAAAAAAAAAATTGTCAATGAGTCAATTATTTAGTAGTCATAACTCTATTTTATCTATAGTTCTATACAACCAGAATGACCAAATGAAAAACATATGCTAATTAATTTGAAAAAAAAATATGGCAGATGCACATAATACACTAATATACTTAAAAACAAGTTAAAACTATAAAGTTTCAAAAACATATAATGCGCAAGTTATGTTGTACGAATCGCAAACAGGCAGTTGATGGGACAGGAGTTGTCTGGGCTTGGAATTAAGGAGCTTCAAAACCTAGAAAGCCAACTAGAGATGAGCATGCATGCTGTGCGCACAAAAAAGGTCATTCCTACAATTCTTTAACCCTAAAATTGTTTAACCTTAAAGCATCACAAATGACTCTACTTAGTATTACTGCTTTTGAGTAAGTTATTCATTAAAAGCTATTTCTTTTATTACAGGACAATCTTCTGATTAATGAGATCCAGGAGCTAAATAGAGAGGTTGGAGAAACTCGAGCTTATTCATTTTTCTGAATATGTTAAAACTTGCATTTAGTTAAATTAAGTGATTACTTAAGCAGCCATAGCCACCCCCAACCGAGCTTTACTTATTATAATTAATTGGGTTTAATTTATCCTTGCAACTTCTAAATTCTAATTTTGACCAACATTAAGCTCATTAATCTTGCAGCCTAACTTTAGCATAACATAAAATCCCAAGTCTGCAATTATGCCTAAATTTATATTTAAACTATCGAGCTAAACCTCCACAAGCAGTTAGTTAGAATATAAAACAAAAGCGTTAAAGAACCAAAAGCACACAAAATTATTACTCCGATCAGTATGATAACTTGTATATTTATATCAGTACTGATGTCAAATAAATTGGTCCTAATTTAACAGGGGAGCTTAATACAACAGGAGAATGCCGAGCTCTATAAAAAACTAAACCTAGTTCGCCAAGAAAACATGGATCTCTACAAGAAGGTAAACAGACATGACACTTCATAGAGTCAATGGTTTCAGTATATGGTAACTAGAAGGTCACAATACCAGTAGAACTTATGGTGCTGGTACCTAAGATATTGGTGTCAAATTTTTATTTGTTTATAATTTACTTTTGCTTTCAGCTGTATGATGCAGGAGGAAGTGGAGGTCAGAAACAAAGTTCAGATCAAAACATTGCTGACGGTGGTTACAGAATAACAAACAGTGGTGATGCAAGCGTACCGGTCCATCTCGAATTAAGCACCAAGCAGAGCAAAGGTGGCGATGCCCCAATTTTAGGGTAATTCTTATTATTTATTATTGTAATGAGTATATTGATTGGTCGCCAACAAAGAATGGTTAGAGAAAGGACAATTAACTCAATTTCTTTATCAGTACCAACTTTCAGCGAGTGATAACTAACAGAAATATCTTTGCCTCTCTTTTTTTCATCGACTTCAACAGACTTCAACTGAACTGAGGCAGGGAATGTGTGAAGTTATCAGCAGGTCAAGTGACCTCTCTATTTTCAATTTGAACATTAAATTCAACATTTCAGATTTAGAACTGTAAAGCTTGCTTTGAAAATTGCTTTGGTATAAGATTCACAATGCAATGAGATTTGTAATAAATACATGACAAATATGAAGCAGCAGTAAGACATTATCATAAGTTTCTAACAGAACTTCTCCACTGTTGAGTTGCTGAAGGGCTATTCTTTTTTTTCTTTTTCTTTTTTATATGATATGTTGTTGTATGCATACTTTTGCTGACATGAGAATTTATGGATTGGCAGTACCTAATAGAATCTGACACTTGTGCTACAGCTAGAAATCATGACAATACCCTACTTCTTTGGTAACTGGTCTGAGCTGTAACAACAATACCAGTCATGGCTTAGTGCACTAATAATTAATTTGTGATTATTTTATGATGGCGTGCTAGTTCTTTCTTATTCTCACGAACAAAACCATAGTTGTACATTTTGAGGACCACCAATCTGTGAAACAAGGCTAAATATCAAGGTACGGGCACAACGTCAAGCTCCCACTACACATGGAATAAATATACTTGTAAATAAATTAAATATTTGGGCTCCATTTTAACTAGGAAAAAACCTCAACCTTGAAAAGTTTTATTTCTTTCAGAAACTAAACCTGATAACTGTATTTGCAAAAGATAACCACGAGCATAAAATTGTGAAACAAAATGAATCAACAAGCAAGTTACCAAAAAACGGACTGTTAGTACAAAAGCAAATTGACAAACAGTGATTATTGTAATATTACAATTCTTGACTCCTTACTCATGACTCTCTGTTTGATTAAAGCAATAATATAAATTCTTCATTTAATTATCATTATCTCAGGGTTTGCACCCACAACTTATGCAGGGTTAAATTTGTCAATAATTGACAGACGAAATATTTTTTTTCCACCAGACAACCTAAAGCTTTGTATCATTAGCAAAAATCAATAAAAAACTTCGCTCTCAGTTTCCAACATGAGAATCATTGGTTGTTATATTATGAGTGCAATTTGCAAAGAACCCCCTCCCCCTTGATATCCAAAAAAGCACATTTGACGGATATAATAATGATTTGAGGTTATTTGCTTAACAAAAGTGCACATCACAGGAGATTGGCAGTTACCAGTTTTCTTGCAAGATATGCAGTTGATGCCTCAAGCCTGCCGACACCATTTGTAGAACCTGACACACAAATAAAACAAATTTGAATTTTATTCTCAACTCTATTCCAAGAAGTACTAGCCAATGGTGACACATTCCTGTCTGGTTACTGAACTCCAACATAGTTGCCTTGTAATGATTATTTTTTGTTCTAGGCACGGGTCAAATTATAGAATATCAATCTCATAAATGCAAAAGAACCTACATAGTTAGCTCCTTTGTAAATGGGAAAATAATGGAAAAGAAAAATAGTGATCGCTACAACCTAAAGCCAGTTCCCTTCCCAAACCAAAATATTGAAGAATTCTAAAATATTAAAGAAGGATTATATTCCAAACTATTGTCAAACAATTGTCAAATCAAAATGGAAGACACAGACAAAAATTGGCAATTTGGTTCTGGTATGGACTGAATTAATGATTAAAAGGACCAAATTTGGAAAATTCACTAGATATTGATCATTTGCATTGCAAGTTACAAGTATTATAAACAAATTAGAAGCATTGTTAACTATTTCAGACAAATGGGTTCAGGTAATTAAACACAGTGAGAATATGTATAACAACAAGAAGATTAGATGGTCAAAAACCAAAAGAATTATTTAATTTTCTAAAACATAAATATATCCAACATAATAGCACTGTTGTAACTGAAAGTGCTGCCAATTCACAACAATTGTCAATGTAAATTAGGCCATGAATCGAATGAAATCAAATTTGCTACCTATCAAGCTTATGACCTTTCGACCTAATGCCAAATGAGTTTTATATAACTCTAGAAGATTTGGCAGAACAACCTAGAGTCATTGGCTAACAAAGAAAATCACACGTGTCCCTTTTAAAGATTGATACTGCAATTCATAAGAAATATAGGTGAAAATCACAGAACTGTTATAAATTTCTACCCACTCATTTAATTTGCTCTATTAAACTCAAATCATGAAAATTTTCTGAATACTGCATCCTTTTATATCATATGGCAAGTTCATTTTATAAGTATGCAATTGTCGTGTCCTCGTATTTATTTAGGCTTCCAACTTCATTGACATAAAAACAATATGAAAAGGAGTCCAAAACTACAAATCAATTATTGTTCACCAAAAAAAGATGAGTTGTAGACAAAATTAGAGATGTTATATTATTTCATACAGATTATAGGCTGAATTTCCACCTAGCGTGATCTCACAAGAGTAAGATAAAATGAACAAATGTTGCTTGCAAAGAACACAAAAGAGAATATTAATCCAGCATTTTTACCTACTCTATACGTGAACCTAAACATCATTTCTTATAGTTTTTAATTCAGTTCAGCAAAAATGAGTTTAAAAAACAATGTGTCAAATAGAGAGGTTGCAAAAATGCAAGCAATGCGTAGACGCCTTCTATGTCTTACATGTGTCATTGTTATGATTGTTTAAATATTCCTTAAATATCATGTAACATGGATTTCAAAAAATCTTAATTCACAAAGGAAGAAATCTACTGCCCAATTTCACATTTTCACAGCATCATTCTAATTATGTTGACAAGATTAAAATTGTTGGATGCATTTGCATGCATCTATATGTGTGTGTGATTTAACAATACTCATTGTATACTTAATTTGAACAGATTAGATGATAAGATTGCTTAACAAATTTTTATTATGTAGCGCTTGATTCCACAATTAAATTAAATTTGCAAACTAAGCATGGCTACTTGATGGAATTAATTTTAAATATGAAAACAGACATTGCAATAAAATTTGCATGAAATAATTACTGCATTTGGAGTTAATTTGTAATTTGAAGATTATAAATACTTTTACAATCTAATCAAATTTCTTGCCATGTAACATTTCAAATTGGCTTTGATGAATTGCAACAGATTAGTGGGGATCATTTGCTAATTAAAAAGAAAAAAAAACTCTATTACCATAATCAAAGACTGATATCCATTAATGCAAGAATGAAACAAGCTTGTTGCAACTAGGGTTCTAATGTCATGAAACAACTCAACATGATATGAAGTAAAACACATGGTATTTGCCGGACTGTTGATGTTATATTATCTTGGTTTAATAATTGAATGCAAGTTCTAGTAGATCAAGAATATCTTTCATAACAGAAATTAAGCTGAACATATAGTAAGTTTTAATGCACATACAGTTACATGCAATATAAAATCAAAAACCAACATAACTCAAAAACTGAAATATATATTTTCTTTACAAGTTTGGAATAAACCAAAGTGAATCGCTCTCTCTCCCTCACACAGAAACACAGGCAATTGTACACAATTTAATCAAATCTTGCATGGCATGCTAAGGTTTTAATCAAGAGTGACAAAGCAAACCCTAGCTAGGTAAAAGAGAACCTACCAGCTACACAATTCCTAGTAATATGTAACCCAAACTATGTCTAAGCCATTAACACATACTTAAACTACAAAAGGAAAACAACTCCAAAGAGAATTATCTTACCAAAAGAAAGGTAGGCATCCTTGCAAAATGCATGCACCCCTTCGTTCGATCCAGAGGAAAAACAAATGGCTGATCTGAAAATTTTGAGGAGATTTGAAACGTATAGAGAGAGGCGAAGGGTTTGAGCTCTAGATCCAGCGAGGTACTAGAAATTCGAGAGAGAATTCGATCGAGAGATTGGAGAGAGAGAGAGAGAGAGAATTTGATCGAAAACAGAACAAAATATGAGGCGCTTGGATGAATAAAGAAATGGGGATTTGAAACGTTGATCAGAGGCCACGTCGCTTGTTAACGTTTTAAAAGGAAATTATTCGAATGCACCCTTGTAAAATGTCAAAATTTATATATTGGACTTGAGGAAAACAAACATCCTATATTCAAAAATCAATGTTCATGGTCATAATTATTGATGTTTCATTTTTTTTATTTATGATTTTATTAACATATATAATTGTTAGATATATTCAAATTTATCTCAATAATATATATGTAAAAAAATACTGAATTGTAACTTTATTTTAGTAGCCATAAAAAAAGAGGATTAAATCACAAAATTTGATCCTTTGATTTTTATAGTGTTTGATTTATATCAAATAAAGTTGAAATAATGTAAGTTTTGTTTGTATCTATATAGTATGATATACAAAATATTTAATTAATTAATTTTATTATTTAAATACTTAATAAATAGTTATTTGAGATTTAATTTTATTAACTATGGATATGGATCTAACAAATAGTTACTTGAGATTTAATTAATTTTTTTATTTTAAAAATATAGTACATTCTTTTCTTTTTATAATAATTTATATGTTTTAGTTTTTTTTTAATAAATGACATATTTAAGAACGGCTTTTATGTTACATATCAAAAAATTATAACAGAGAATAAAAAGTTAACACGATAGAGTTCGTATTCTGAATTAAGTAAAAAAAAACAACTTTTTCACAAAAAGTCAAGTCTAAAATTTGGATAAGGAACGCAAAAATGAGATTTAAACTTAGATTCTAAATAAAAAATTCATTCTAGCTTTGAGCTTGGTTTTCAATTCTGAGTTCCAAACTTTTAGTCCCACATAAAAAACCCAACAAATTATATATAATATATAACATAATAATTCTGCTATAAATAAAGAGTCTGCTCTTTATCCAGAGCCGTTGATTTCTATCAAGATCCGCACAGATCCAGATCCATCAACTCAAATAACTTATGCTTTGCGACAAAGCATGTAACGAGTCACTATATAGCTAGAAACGGGTAGAGAAGCGACACAGCAAATATGCCTCACCTTCAAACGTCGCAGCTCATCATCCGTCGAGGAAAACATGCCACAATTACCTTGTGGGGTCCACTGATGGGCTGCCGACGGTTTTGCTGCTCGACACGTTTCGTTTATCGGAGCGAAATTGCGTATCGGATGCACAAGAGGAAGTAAAGGATCTTTTACTGTCGGATCCGATATGGATGCTTTTGTTTTGTTTTTACTTTTTACTCCCCTTTCTTTTTGAATATTTCTGTTGCGCGCCTTGTGTAGTCATTCGTGCGTCGTGGATTCATTTAAGCTCAAGTGTAAGCTCCGTTATTAGTGTAGAGTTGGCTTATTACATTTGCGATTTATAATGAAGCTAAATTATTTTAGAAGTCGTTGTATTATTTTACCCTTTTTTTCTAAAACGAAATTATTTTTATAACTCATATTTTCCACTTTTTATCTGTACATTAAAAATATTTATTTTAGATAGATAATTCATTTATATCTAAATTTGTAAATATTTATAGTCAGTATATAAAATATTTATCATTTTTTTATCTAAATGAGAAAAATTAAGTTAAAAATTTTATTGCACAAGTATAAATATAATTTGCATAATTTTTTATCTTAATAATGTAAGGTATAAATATTTTTATCATTAAATGTAAATATTTTCTAAAAAAACATAAATATATCTAGAATGCAAATAAGGGGTGTAGTTAAGGGATGTAATTATCACTTTTTTTTCTAAAATATATCTATTAGAAGATAATTGTCGCAAATATTGTCTCTATAAATAAAGATGAAGTCATTTAAATTTAAATATTCATAAAAAAAATTCAGTTAGATCAAACATGTGACTTCACAAACAAATATATTTAAAAATAAAAATTATGTTTCATATTTGTCGATTTGAAACTGAAAAAAAAATAATATCTTGGATATATGATATTAATCTAAGGTAAGTGTACTCAATAATTATATAACACCTTATAGACTATTTCAATTTCTGCATCAACACATATATCTCCTCCACTAACTAATTTACATATACTAGATATATATTATATAAAGATAAGAATCTCCCTTGGTATGAAAGTAATCAAGTTTGCTTAATTTGTCAAATTAGAAAAGCATAAATCCAAAAAGTGGCTGTTGCACAAAAACATAATCAAAAGAATTTTTTTTTTTAAGAAAAAAAAACAGTGGTTAGTTGTCAATGTACCAAAGTTAAATTCCCTTGCCCTCAAATAAATAAATGTATGTTATTTTAAGATTATATTAAGGCAGGAATCAACTTTTAAGAAAATTAAATTTTCAAAAAAGTAATAGGTAGGTTGAAAAATTTTACATCCTAGTAGGGCATGATGTTGCCATGCGATTGATGATTATAAAAATTATGATGGCTAAGTTAAGCTAGCATATATATATATATATGGATGTATGTTGTTCTTAATTTATATCATAATTTTTATCAATTTTTGGTCCCAGTTGACATATAATTTGTTACTAGTACGAAGTCATTAAAATTTACTATCAAAATTTTCAAGATGGAAAACTGAATATAAATTTTATTGGCCAAATTTGGTACATCTCTTGATTAAATTATAATTAAGGAACGCATGTAGAATTTTAATTTCAGTTTAAGAAATATTGCCAAAGATATCAATGTATCGTAAAAGTTAGATAAGCGCTAGAATTATCTTATTTATCCTACAATATATAAACATTAAAACTAAGATTATGTATCTACCAATTTATTATCATTCAGGTCATTCATCCAAAAAATAGGGTAATTTTTTTCGGAAGTCGCTGAACTTTACCTCAAATTCATTTTTTATTATTAAACTTTCATTTATCCGTTTTTTGTCACTGACTTTTGATGTTTATTGAAATATGGTCACTCCATTAAATTTTCATCCAAACTTAACGAAAAATTTATATAGTTATATAAATTTTGTATGTTTATTAAATTATTTAAGAAGATTGTTGAATTTTATTGTTGTATGTTGTATTATGACTAGTAGCATCTTTTTATATTATTGAGCATATGCATTTGTTGAGTTAATTTATGTTATTTTATATTATACAAAAGGTAATCCATTTTTTATTTTAAAACAATTTATGTTATTTGACAATATATTTTTATTTCAAATTTTGTTTTGAGACATTATTCTTAAACTGAAAGTTTGGTACTTTATTGTTGAAAGTATTCCAATTTGTAGAATTTAATAATTAAAACAAGAATAATAAATCTCTTTATTTATTTAATTAATTAAAAAATAGACTAATAATACATATTCTAAGCAACATTATTGCTTCTAAAAAATAACACATATTTTAAAATATCGGAAGTTTTAAATTTTTATAAAAGAAAAACATAAAAAATTGATTTGTATTTTATGTTTTTATAATTTTAAATTTTACATGAAACATGTTAAATAGAGGTAACATAAATTTTTCATTTAGTTCGGATGAAAAAACTAATAGAGGGATCAAATTTGGATAAATATCAAAATTTAGTGATCAAAAAGGGGTAAATAAAAGTTCGGTGATTAAAAATAAATTTGAGGCAAAGTTCAGTAACTTTCGAAAAAATTTACCCCAAAAAATATAAAGAGAACAGTACATTGGTTTCATACAATCTAATTATCTATCCCACAAATATATGAAAGATGGTCATAAAATAAGAAGAACAGGATGTAAAAGTAAATAAAAAAAGCAACTTAATTTGACTCAGAGAATAGAATCATCAGGGTTGTATACATATAGGCTAAAATTTATATCTGACACACTGAAAGAAATTTTTGTCAGCAAAGTGGTGAGGAAGCAAAAAAGCTAGAAATATAAAAATAATTAATAAAGGTAACAAGATGCTAACTCCATCTTCTCAAGTTAGGCATCTGAGTCTCTAGTAAGTTATTCCCACCTATTTAATTAAAGAAGACACTGGAAAAAGAATTTACAAAAAAAAAATTTGATGGAAAAAATTATATCATTTAGAGTCTACCTAAAGCACCTCATAATTATTTCATATCTTAACACCTGTACAAAAGAACCTACTTTTTATTCTCACCTTGTATAAAATGGCTTGTCATTCTCACCTTTCTCAACTTAGAGACATCCAAGAAAAATGGGATTAGTTAGATCATTAGTTCTTTGTGTGCTTGTTCTCTTGAGCACCGCCATACGGGCCTTTGCAACCGACTACGCTGTCGGCGACTCGTCCGGTTGGACCACTGGTGCAGATTACACCAAATGGGCCAGTGACAAAAGTTTTAAAGTTGGCGATAACCTCGGTAAGCTTTTCTGTTATCTGAGAAATATATATAGTTTTTGTTGATTCATGTTTTTAGTAGATATTATCATTACATGAAAAGCCAATTAATTGCTTTAATTTTGGCAATTTATGAACAGTTCATGTTATTGTTAGGAGATGGAAAGTTCAAATGATAAAAAGAATAAATTATGAGATACAGTTATTAGTTAGTGCAAATATGCTGTTCTAATAACACAATTGGAGCTTGCTATATGAGCATATATGATTGAGCAACTGATTATGTGAACATAAGCACCATAAAACTAGATGTGAAGAAAAATAATTCGCTTTTTATGAATTAAATAAGTGATTCAACTTCAACAAGAACCTAATTAGTAATAATCTAGAACTAGTTTGAGAATCAGTTTTTGATTTAATGACAAAGATAATATTCTCCGTGTAAAAAGTTGCAGATTCGAAATCCGGATTGAAAGCCTTTTATTAACATTTAAATTTGAATAGCTTGATCCTCATTTTTTATCTCAAAAAAAATCTAGAACTGGTTCATACCGGTACCACAATCTAGCCCTCAATACTATTCACTATAGTAGTTATTATTTGCAAATTACTCTGTTAGCCAGGTCTTAATTTGTTCGCCAAAGTGAATTTTATTGATGTCAGGAACTTTCTAGCCAATTTAGATAATTAGACCTTGTAGTACCAAATAATAGCCAAATAAGCAGAACTTAGGTTAGCTAAGAGAAAAAAAGATAGTTGTAGACCTTTCTACTTCTAAACATATGGCTCTGCTCAATTGATGGTAACAAATTAGACATGTCCAGACTTGATTGGCCAAATGCACACTGACAAGCTACACTTCAAGTGGATGCTGATGTATCATTACTTTTCATTTTCCTTTTTTTTTTAAAAAAAAAAGATAGGCTATTATGATATACATTCTTGTATGCATTCTGACAACTTCTTAAAATTTGAAAATGCAGTATTCAATTTTGTCACTGGAGCACATACCGTGACGGAGGTTACACAGAGCAACTATGAATCCTGCTCGTCAGCCAATGCCATCGGCAACAGCAACAGTTCGCCTACTACAATCAGCTTAACCTCAGCCGGTACCCATTACTTCATTTGTGGCGTGCCTGGCCATTGCAGCTCTGGCCAGAAACTTGCTGTTACTGTCGGCGGCTCTGCTTCTGGTTCAACTAATGGTACGACCACTCCAACATACACCGGTACATATAATTCAGCAAGCCTTGTACCTGTTGGATCGAGTGTGGCGGTTCTTACTGGACTTGTATTGTTGAAGTTGAGCTTTGGCTTGGCTTAATAAGTTTTGAGTGGACTAAGGCTTTGGACTGGATAATTTCTTGTAATCAATCATAAATTATGGTTAAATATCACTTGTAGTTGTGCAGTAATGCTGTTTTTGTTTCATTTTGACTGAGGTTTGTTGTTGTTGTATTCATGTACTTATATACCGTTGCAACCTAATTTGTGCTTGTAACATATTTTTCTATGTAAGATTTAAGTGTGTGCACATGCAAACACCTAATAACTGTTGGGTTCCGCTTTACATTGTTAGTTAATTAAACAAGTCATATTTTCAAATATGCACCAAAATTAAGGGAAAAAATTGGGGAAAAATAGGATGATGAATTCAGGTAGTTAATTTAAGAAATCGAGAGTTTTTTAATTTGTTTTTCCTAATAATTTAAGCAATAACTATTGCACCATTTACATGCGCAACCTGGAAAAAAGAAAAAAAAAAACAACTGATAACAAATAGCAAAACAAAAATATATACAATGCACATGCAACTAAAACCTAAGACGAAGCATAGTATTGCTACAATTCACAATAGCAAGGTCTATTTTCTTCCCGTGCCAACGCGGGGCTTTCCTTTAACCTCAGATTCCTGCTCAGAGAAAAATAATACAGATGTTAATAACAGTTAATGACAATGAAGAAGGCTGCCATTACATATGATTTGACCTAAAAACACATGTTGCAAATATAGATACGACAACCATTAGCAAATCCATTTTGGTTACAAGTATAATCCCTGTCCCGAACAGAGAGACATGAAGGCTACTTGATCCCACTTTTTCAAAATGCTAAACTCAACCTTTATTGCCCCGAAAAGGGCTCAACTTGCAACCTCAATAATAATTTGCCCAAACCTTTTTGAAATTCAGTCTAACGTTAAACTGATCCAAGACATCCTAAGCAGATATCTGACATACAAATTATTACGAGTCTACATTAGCACTTTTCCCTACTAGTGCTTAGTGCGACTTGATAAACACCTGGAAAGTATTAAAATGACACAGCAGAAACCCTCTAGAAATGAGAAATCTCGGGCATAATTCTAAAAACATATGAAATGTCTTGTGCTTTATATAAAGGCCCAAAATGTACCCAATGTACCCCTCTTCTTCATTTGCTCAAAGTGTCTCTAAGGAATGGAAGTTGGATATTTCATATTTGTGTTCTTGTTTCTCAAGGGCTACACATGATATTATGATATTATGCACAGGCATACATGAATATATTCGCTACTTGTAATAAAAATTTAAAAAATGACCTGTGTGGAGTGCAAGTAGATATGTGTCTTTGCAGTTGAAGGATTATTATTTTCTGCACCTTTGCTCCAGTCATAACAAACCTGCAGAAGGAAATATTATCAGTTTGAGAGTTCCCTAAAGTACCCTAAGGTTCCCTCTTTTTAATTCATCCCCCTCTGTCTCAGATTCTGGATTAAGTTTATGATTGGAATTAGACAGCATGGGGCTGAAATATAAAAATATTGTGCATACTCCAAAATATGTTAAGAGCAGCACTTTAAAAAAGAAAGAAAGGCAAGGGGCAGTAACAATTTTAACTGGTTTGTTAATACTTAAATAGTTTTTAAAACCATTCTAAATAACAAGAATAAATGTGACTCACAGCATATGCAAAGATTGAACCATCAGCATTGAATGCACTGCACGGAATAGGATATGAGCACCTGGAGAAAGCCTAGAGATAAAAAGTAAATGAATAAATGAACAATGATAAAGAGAAGGCATTATAGTAACAAGGAAGAGAATCAACATCCTCCAAGATTGATAATAATATAACATAACCAGACCTTGAGTCTCTGTTTACTGTCCTTGTCCCAAAAATTGAATGCACCGTCAGATCCAGCAGTGGCAAATGTGTGATGCACCTTACAATTATCCAACAAAAAGAAAAAAAAGGTACCAGAAAAAGTCAGAAAATAAATATATAAGTGTCTTTTATTTGAATATAATACAGATACAAGGACCTTACAGGGTGGAAGTTCAAAGAGTTGACCGCATAAATCTCACTGCCACTGGGTCCCTCTCGGTGGCATTTGAAAGTAAAGTTCCTGCTCTGTTGGGAGTCGTCTAGGTGGTGCACACCGACCCTACCCTCAATTGACCCCACCTGTCACACACAGATCGAGTTCCAGTAATCTATTACATAACTAATGACCATTAGTAACATTAACAAGTTACCAGATCCCATGACTCAGCCATACCAGAAAACCTTGTTGATCAGGAAAAGCAGCAAGGCACCTAGTTTGATACTTGAGAGGAGATTGGATTCGCTTGAACTCCGTCTTCATATGCCATAAGAATAAATAACCCACATACAAGTAAATAAATATATAAACAATATATCAGTAACTAGACCACACTAGTGCATATATTCGACAAAGTTACCAAAAATTCACATGGTATATAGCTGCAAAAATAGAGAGAGAAATATGAAGGTTTTGGTGGTTGGGAAAAACTGATTATAAAAGGCAAGATGAGCATAGATATAGCTAGGCCCTAGAATACAACTTATCCTCTAATCTAAGTACAATGCCATTAATCATACAAACACATACATATTCAGAACTAGCCATTTACAAGATTTCTTTTTCCAATTAAACATAGCATAAGATAGTATTTGAGAATGGGATTTCAAATAAATTAAAAAAAAATTAAAAAATAGAAAAAAGTTTATAGATGTATATTATTGAACTTATAGATTGATTGTGTTTGTAATTTCATGCAATTTAAGTGTTATTTGGTAATCCATCAAAGGCCATTAAATTAGGACCATTACAAATTGTATAAATTTTAATGGCCTTTGATGGACTACCAAATGATGCTTAAATAAATTTTAAACACAATCAATCTACAAGTTCAATAACACATTTATACATTTTTTTCTATTTTTAAAGTTCTTTTCGAATTTATTTGAAAACCTATCGTCAAGATTGCCAAAATAACCAATGTCAAGTGATCCCTCCCCTTTTACTAAAGGGTAAAATAATCTCACCTGAGGGTTCTGCAGGTTGTAAACAATGAGCTGTCGGTCGGCAGTCCCCACAACCATAAGCGGATAATTAACAGTTAAGGCATAGCACTTATCTGGCAGCTGCTGTATATGGGCCGGCTGGGCTTGCCTTGTGTCCCAGTACCTATTTCCAAAACCAGTACATAAGCAGATGATGGAATACATACTAAAATAAACTGGAACTAAGATAAATACAAATTAAACCTTTGTATACTCTTCAACCTTATTCCAACAGGTGGAGAATTACTAAAACTTATGATTTGCGTTATCAGTCAGTCAATAAGTTTACTGCACCAGTGTACAGTACATTGGACTGAATGTGATTTCTAATTAGATTATAGACCAGGAAGCAATTAGCAATTTCAAGTGCAGACAAATGTAGACATGCAAAATATCAAAAAAGTACTCCTTCAAACTAAAAGATATTATGGGTTAACACTGAAAATATAGAAAATCCTATGCAGAGTAGAAGACAGGATACATACATACCAGACAACAAAATTAGCCTAACCACAAAACCCACTGTTTCAGATGACATGATATAATGAAGTTCTTTCAAGGACGAACATGAAATTATTGCCTAGTGAGATAGTGTTTAATTAAAAAAAGAAAAAGAAGAAGACCTGAGAGTTTTGTCCCAGCTGCCAGAAACAAGGAGGTTCATCTGAGGAATCCAGGCAACCTCCTTGACAGGAGCATCATGCATAGCAACAGTGGTGGGCTGCCCGCCAGACAGCAGCGGCCACATCTTCACCTGCTTGTCACACCCTCCTGAGAACACTGTTGTCCCGTCATCCTTCCATGTTGAGCATAGCACCTGTGAAATAAGATCAATTGAGAACTACTGAGAATTTTGTGCAAAGATGGGAGAGTGAACCAGCTTAAACTATGGAGAGAACGCATATTCCATTAGGTAAATATGGGGGGTTTTGGATAAACATTTGTGTGTGAAGTTTAGTCTTGTTAGCACTTGACATTTGTGTGTGAAGTATAGTCTTGTTAGCACTTGACTATTGAAAATTGGGTGTACATGTGATTTTAATGGTCATAATGCAGGCAATTTACCAGAACTTGTCTATATACTTTGGTTCATACATTTGGATGGTCCAGATGGTTGAGATAAATGCAACTTAGGAGTAACATCAACAAAATTGAAATAATGGCATCTTTGCATCTTTGTATCACTATGAGACCTGGTTGGATGGTACTATCACACACCAGCAAAACTAGAATTTAATCAACGCCATTCAGACTATAAGAAAAAATCACAAAAAAACTACTTCACTATTTGCTTCATATAGTTCTTGAGGCTTAGAAACCATATACAAAAGATGTTGATGCTTAGTTTCAGTAATTATTTTGATAATAAAATGAGAAGAGCAGTATGTGAAATATTTATGATGTTTTCCTGAGGTCTCTAGAGATATTCTTGTTTTATGAATATATACTTTGTGAGTTTCTGTCATAAACTATTCCAAAAGGTTGTTGTCGGAACAAAAATGAATGAATTTGAGCACCGAATGTTAATATTAGAAACTATTACAAAAAAAAACGAATTTGAGATTGGTTGTACCGGTTGGTCGTGTGAAATTGATGCCTTGGGCTGGCAACTTGCAGGAAGAATCTCCCAGCACCTGACCTACATAGTATATAGAGCAAATATCTTGAAATAATGCATATATTATTTTAAGCTAACCAAAATGAGCTGAAGGAATACAAGGATCAGTTGTTTCTTGTGCTTTAGCTCTGAATTTCTGATTTCTGAGGGGTAAAAGGCAATCCAACCCGTTCACATATTTTATATTTTTTACATTTTTCATTTATTATACTTTAGGACAGGAGAAAAGGCATTGCTTTTAAACATTCTTAGACCGTCCAAGAGCAATTATTTTCATCCTATCCAGAAAAGTAGTAAAAAAATATCTAAAAACTAAAACTTCGGTTGCCTACAAGATTTTCTTATGTGGAATATATTGAGTGGCACAAATTAGCTGTCTAAACCTCAAGATCTATAATTTTTCAGACCAAGCACAAGATGATTGGTGCTTTTCCAGCATCAATCAAAATTGTAAAATAACTGCACCTGATTATCCCAAGATGTCACGACCAAATGATTCGCCTTTGAGCTGAAGCTTAGACTAGATACTGAGTCATTAGGAGAAGGTGTCACCTGAAATATTTACACATTAACACATTACTACAAACCATTAGTGACAAATCCCAAATGGAAACAACAAAACAAAGGAAAATGCATGGTACATGAGTCTCACTAAGTTTCTGTTTTACTTTCCGGGCTTTGTGCTAAATTATTTACCACCGGAGGATCAATGAAAAGCATCACTGCAAGAAAGCACTATTCGCTTTTGACAAGTTAATAACTGAGTAGAAAAACAAAGTGCAACAATTGAACACCTCAAATTTATGTTACTTAAGAAATCAATTGAAAAGAGAACCTTGAGAATTTTATCTGGAAGAAAGGATGGGAACACAGTTCAAAATTATATCATACCTCGAAGGATTTGTTTGGGTTGACATTAGTCATGGCAGCACCGAGACTTGAAAAGGCCATATCTTATATCACACAATACCTACAGTTAATCAATGAAATTAAGCATAATATATTCCAAAATTGCTAGCTCAAAATAAAGAAAATGGAAAACCAAAAGAAAACATACAGAAACTGTTCTTTTGGTAAGAAATGCGATAACTTCGCCATAACATAGATCCGGCATTTCACACTTTTAAACAACATTATTTAGGCTATTTGTCAAAAGAAAAAAAAGAAAAAGAAAGACACAATAAGGTATTTTACTTACTTTTAGTTTAATTTAAACCCTAAACATACTAAACAAATCTCGATTTCCTAGGTATTTTACTTCCAATCACATAACCTAAAGGATGTATTTACCGACCAATAAGTCTCAGAAGTGGGGTGTCAGTCCCCAGTCCCCTATATTTGGATATTTTAGATGGTACCATTAGTATTGCAATATGTTCTGTTTGATTTTGTTCTTAAAGAAGTGAAAATATACTTAGATAATAGAGGTTACAAAAAAAAAAAAAAGAAGATAGAACCAAATCATTCCTAGTGATTTCTGGACCAATTGGTGAAAGACACAAGAAGATGAAAGGTATGATCGCGCAAAATTTGGAAGAGATAATAACGAAACCAGGCACTACTTTCTCTTCTAATCCATGGATTCATTAACGAGCAGAAACTAACAGTAATTGTCCGAGAAACTAAGAAGAGAATCAAAGATGAACAGTACGAACCTACTCTCTGATGATTGGTTTTAGAGATGCGCGGCTCGTAGAGAGGCGATCTGAAGAAGTTCACTGAAGGCGCTCGACGAAATGCCTGTGTAGAGAACGAGAAATAACGAAATAAAGCACTACCTTTCTCTTCTCTTCCTATGGATTCATTAACGAGCACAAACTAACAGTAATTGTACGAGAAACTAAGAAGAGAATCAAAGATAAACAGCACGAACCTACTCTCTGATTGATTGATTTTAGAGATGCGCGGCTCGTAGAGAGGCGATACCGCGAAGTGCACTGAAGGTGCTCGACGAAATGCCTGTGTAGAGATTGGAGAACGAGAAACTAAACAATCTCTTCTCCCAATCGGACGGTGCAGAAAGAGCGATCTTTAAAATAGCGGAGAGATCCAACGGTGGATATAAATACACGTGGAATTGGCAGGTTCGCGTTGGATCTAAGCCTTTTTGTATGATGTACACGCGGAGTAGGTTAAGGGCGTACGAACTATAAAATTTCAACCAACTATAAAAGTACAAACGGATCATATTATTTGGATTTCAACTGAACTATAAAATTTTGAGACTACTTGATTTAATTTTTTGGTTCAAAAAATTTGATTCGAAAAAAAAAATTAATTTATTTGAATCTTTTTTTGGTTCGGTTTTTTTTCTAAATCGGATAAATCAAATAAATTGAAATTTATTAAGTGAATTCATTTTACTTAATACGAATAAGAATATATCAACGATAATCTGAATATTTTTACTTTCTATAAGTTTTATTTGCTAGTTATTTTGTTCTTTGAATTATTTATCTTTTCTATTATTAATTTGAAATTTATCGATAATTTTCGTTATACTTTAACTAATATAAATTCAGTTCAATCAAATAAACCAAACAAAATTTCAATTTATTTAAATATTGATTTATTCAGTTGATATTTTTATAAATTTAATTCAGTTGATAATTTAACAAACCAAATAAAATTTTAATTTTATATATTTAATTCATTTTGAACCAAACCGACCGACCGATTGCACGCCCCGTAAATATAGGCTATACCTAACCCAAATGAGCCATCAGAAATCTGATTTGTTCAATGTTTCAAGAAAATAAGAATCTGGGCCCAAATATGACTGAGCAGCCCAAATAGGTCTATTACCAGAATATTATGATTTTTCCAGGCTGGTATCAGTTTAGAATTTGGGATTGTGGCAGCTGATTTTGGGCAGCATTTGTTTCTCCTAGACACCCTTTGGAATTTCAAATAACTTAAAATTTCTTTGGACTCCTTGAAGATTTATTAGGTTCTTATTTTTTTTAATTCATCCTAATTAAAATTAGAGTAAATTATATATGAATGGTCTTTGAAGTATCACCTATTTGCTATTTTAGTTTTTAAAGTTTTAAAAATATCAATTTGATCATTCAAGTATCATTTTCATACTATTTTAATTCTTAAAGTTTTAAAGGTATCATTTTAGTTCTTATTTTTTGTAATTTATACCAAATTACTCTTATATTTAAAATCCATTGAAAGAAATATTAATTTTATTTGTCATGACATCCTTTTGTACAAACAATAGTTATAATTTTGTGAAAATAAATATAATTGTTCATGTCATAAAAAAGTGATAGTCATTAAACAATACAAATAACGTGGAAATAAATATAATTATTTATGTCATCAAATATTATTTAAATTACTAATGACTTTAATAATATCCAATTATAAATTAATTATAAATCATATATAAATATATATTGTCATATGTATCATAAGATATATCATTATAATTAATATGAGTGTGAACATAAATTTTCATTTTACTTTTGATCAATAATAATTGTAGGATTAATTTGTTACAAATTAAAAATTTTATAGACCAAATTAGTGATACTTTAAGGATTATAATGACAAATTTGAAATATTAAGGATAAAAATGGTAACGAAGTTATACTTTCAGGATCAAATTTATATTTGTAAAACTTTAAGGATTAAAATGATAAAAAAGTGATACTTTAAGGACCATTCTTATAATTTACTATTAAAATTATATGAGTTGTTTTTTAGATTAGAAAGATTTTTTTAATTCAAAACAAATAATTTAGTAAAACCAATCCTTTAAAATATGCACATCCAATCTCCAAATGTAATGCAATTTTATTGTCATATACTGCATTGTTTCATAAAATAATACAAGAAATTAGCACTAGTATATATCGTATCTCACTTTAATTTATAATTTTATGAGGGGAGACCAAAATTATAGAGAAAGATTAAAATGCAACACATTGCACGGATGAACTTATGTAACAGTTCAAAATCTCTAATTTGAAATTAGAAATGATCGATCCTAATTGTTCAATATAATCTCCATATTAAAATCTTATAGAATTTTTTTTACTATTTTTTTGGATGAAAACAAAATCAATTGATTTGAGGATTTTGAAGCATCCAATAAGAATAATTTTCTTCTCATCAGAAAAAATAGTAAAAAAATTCTAAAAAATATAAAATTTGATATTCTATAAGATTTTAATATGAAGATTACGTTAAACAGTTTAGATCGGTTATTTTTAGTTCCAAATTAAAGATTTTAAACCGTTATAAAAATTCATCCATACAACATATTACACTTTAATCTTCCTCAAAATTATAACTTCTCAATAATAGTAATGGTTGAATCCAAATTTCTATTCTTTCCTTCTCATTGTTTTCAACTTGAACATGAAGTTTGCAATGTGTTCTCATTGGTACTTTTCAACTTTACATGTATGTGGTCCATATGGATTTGTGGAAAATAGCCCAATTAGTTTGGTAAAAAAAAACCATAACACATCAGTCAATATTAAGTTTTGGGCTTTTTCTTTCTCAACACCAAACTTGATGTTCTGGTAATAACTGGTAAAATATTTATATCCTTTTTTATTGCTAACATACATAACTTCACTCTTTGACAAACTAATTCATGTCTTTTTATGTCAGTATGTAAAGAATCTCATAATTGAAAAATGTACAACTGGTTCTGGGGAAAACCAAAAAAAAATACAAAAAGAAAGTTAGGTACATCTACAATTATTTCTTTTTATGTGTAAGGCAGCACTGAAATTCCATTAATTTGCATTGCACAAGCAAACTAGAACTAGACCTCTCAACTAAGCCAATGCCAATTAATGGCCACCATTTTTTTAATTAGTATAATCATCTTTTTTAATATCTTGGTAGCCTCATGTTGTGTAGGAGGAAATTGGGTTTTTTTGGAATATTTACCTTTTTAAGTGGCTTCCTTGTGACATGTCTTTAATTCTATTGACAATGATTGGACATGTCCTTCATTTTTTTTAAAAAAATTAAAATTATATACAATTTTTGTCTCATTTTTTTTTTCTATAATATGTAACCACAATTATAAATTCTTTTTTAGCCAAAATTGCAAACATGCAATATATAACCATACTTAAGTCCAAAAAATCAAAGGAAAAATAAGAAAAAAAAAAACATTGCAAGATCACAAATCCAAGTTGATCCTTGGAAGCAAAGATGTATAGTGACATGTTGCATAGAAACACATGAGATGGAAAATTTGCCAACATGACCAAAATTTGGTCTCTATCTGTACAACCCATTTAGATGGTGATAACTGATGATCATAATATTGGGTTTGGTTATGTTAGGTGGAAGGTTATTGTTTCTCTCATATGACCCAAACTCATGCATGATGCATCCAATTGTTCAATCATGAAACCAGCCGAAAATCATATCTTAATCTTTATTTTTGTTTATTCTTATCTTTTCACATCAGAAACCAAATCTCAAGGTTGGTCAATTATGGAAGGTATTAATCAAACAATGCGAAAAATAGATTAAAGAATTTAACTGATCAGAATTATGTGTGACCTACATTGATAGCAACATTTATTTTTCTATACTTTCTAAGTTCTGACAGCCGTTATTGCAACTCAAAACCTACTTTTTATGCATTTGAAATTTGAATGTATAATACATATCCACATCGTTGTCTTTTCCTTTTATTTTATTTTATTTTATTGTGTTAGTTCTCTCGTGTTCATATCTGCTGCCATTAAAATATATAATAAATTTACTGTCATAAATTTTAAACGGTCCAATTTAATTTAAACTGTTCAGATTTAACTATAAATTTTTTTATTTATATTTTAATAATTTCATATATTATAGATCCAAAAAAAATATAACATATTTGTCTCATAAAAGAAAATATGACAGCAGACGTGAATCCGTTCTCCTTTACTTCATGACAAATTAACAACTATTTTTGAACAGAATGTTGTTCACATTTTGCTAAAATACGGTTGAAGACATTTTATACGGCACATACTACCAACTTCATAATATAATACCAAACATTGAACTGGATATCAAATACAAATAGTAAGTCACTTTCTATACAAGTGGGGTACACAAATAAAACACTATCCCAAAAAACTTTTAAACCTCACATGCAATCAATTGAGAGAGCATCACACACTTCAAATCAAGCTAAAAAAATTAAAAAAAACATATTTTAAAGTGCATCCTCTTAGCTGGCAATTCATCCTCATTTGTCCACATAAGCCTAACCAACCAAACACAGAATTATTCCTCCCTAATAAAACTAAACAATTAAATTTGAATTAGATTATAGATTAGATCCACACTAGCTTTAGCTGTCACACTATCAGTCCAGTCTCGCTTTCCTACAAATAATTCTAAAAAAACAAAACGCCAAAACCAATGCAAAGTAAAGTACTATTTGGTTTTAACAATGCAAGTACCAATCTTCTATGATCGGTACCCATCTGAATCCATCCTCTAAACGCATCACGACCGTCCATTTTTTGCATTAGATGGAATCTAAGCAATGCAATGCACGTGCTTCCCACTGGCTGGTACCTACCAGTTTGCGTTACAGCTGTCTTCTTGCTATAGTGACGTCACCCCACTTACCACTTTAGATAATTTCTATAATTTTTTTATCAATTATTAAAATTAAATATTATGAAAATTTGACACTTGATCAGTGATCAGTGATCAGTGATAACTGAACTAAGGTGGTACTGGTACACTACCTCTCTGTTTCTAATTCTAGATCTGGAACTTTTATTAACACAAATCGTACATGAAATTTATAAATAATGTGCAAGTGAAATTAACTTGGAGAAGAGAAAAAAAATGGAATGACAAAAGAAATTACAATAGAAAGAATCCACTAGAAAACGAGATAATACAAACAGTGGCACCACTAAACGCCCCCGATCTCTCTCTCTCTCTGACAAGTCTTCAAACAAAATAAGAAAATAATTAAAAGAAAAAGAAAAGAAAAGAAAAGATCAGAATCAAATCAGCAAATGTCGATACACAAACTAAAAATGATCTCCCAAGGAGAGAACGAATAATGATAATAACAACAATAATTTATATGTGCGAAAAATTAAAACCCCCAATCCCCATCCCAATCCCTTCCTCTCAAGCTCAGATCTCAAGGGATCCACCTGATCTAGAACGCGTAGGCTACGACGGAGGCGGCGATCGCGGCGGAGGCGATCCAGGAGGCGGAGAAGCTCCCGGCGTTATTATCGGTAGGGGTGCTGGTTGGAGACTCTGATGGAGTTGAAGCAGAGGGAGGGGCGGGAGGAGACGCAGTTGGAGAGGCCTCAGGTGTAAGCATAGGAGTAGCGGCTTCAGGTGCGGGAGCGACAGCGGGTGCCTTGGTAGTAGGGGCAGGGGCGGCGGCCGGTGGCGTGGTTACTGGAGCAGGGGCAGCAGCTGGTGGTGGCGTCATCGGAGCGGGAGTTGGTGGTGGTGTCGCCGGAGGAGGTGAAACAGGGGCGGGAGTAGGTGGGGTCGTGGTCGGAGCGGCGGCGGGAGCGGCGCCAGGGGCCTGAGCGGAGGCGGAGATGAAAAGAACGGCGAGAGCCGCGGCGAGGAGGTGGAGGCGCGACATTGTCTAGATCTGGTGTTGAGAGAGATAGAAAGAGAGAGAGAGAGAGTGTGTATGGGAGTGTTACTGAGAAAGTAGATCTAGGGTTAGGGTTTAGAGTGAGAGGAGATGGTGAGAGGTATCGGAAAGGCTATATAAAGAGAGGTGCGATCGGAACAGAAGGTGGTAGAATATATAATATGTATTTTTCAGTACATTTTCTAGATTAGTCCATTAATATAAGGAAATTGCTTAAAGAGGAAGGGAATCAGATATTATGGCAACTAGGCGCAAAATACATGGGTGTATTAAATGCTATTATAAATAAAATATTGCAAGTTGGAATGGTAAATTTTTTTTTTCCTAATCTACTTACAGTGCAAGAAACTTATATTGCATGAACAAAAATCTAAACAAATACAAAAGTAGATACAAAGTTAAAATTAAAATGGAACGAATAGAGAGGAGTAAAAAACCAAAAGTAGCTATTGGAAAAGAATTCATACAGCGTATTTAATTTAGCATTTCAAAAAAAAAAATTTATTCCAGAACACTAATAGAGCAAAGAAAAAAAAAGTCACTAATATAAATGGGTCAAAACACTAACCATGCACAATTCATAGTTATGCTCAATTGCTCAAACATATTTCCATAATAGTTTTTTTTTTAACTTGTTGGAAACTCAATAACCATATGAAGATTTGTGTATTTTTTTTAGTAGTTGTTTGGTGGTTATATACTTATATTTATCTTTTGCTTTATATGTCTATAACTTTTTTATAATTTTCAAACAACTTCTATGGTTACTTTTATGTTTTTATATGAGTAGTTAAAAAGGTCATGTCAGTAGAATCAACAATAACATATGTGAAATAATCATTGCCTGGTGGGTCACAAATAATTATCAATTTATAAAATTAAACAATAAAGCATAACAACTAAAATCAGAAATTAAGTGTGTGCATATGTAAATATTTCTATTTTACAAAAAAAATGTCATGTTTTCTTAAATTAATATAAGTACACAGTTATTGTTATACCACAAAATATAACTACATAAGATATCATTAATATTATTGAAATGTCAAAAATTGATGTAATATTTCTTTTTGTCGCTTTTTCACGTACTCAGAAAAGCCGATTATATTATACAACATTCAAAATACAACGTTTTGTTCCTCATTCATCTTAAGTTTTGCACCAAAAAAATTATGCATGTGATCTCATGATGCCACCAAAAAAAGACCAAATTATAACCGTTGATCTAACAACAATGCATTATTTCTTAACTTTGATCATTGGAGTAAAATTCAAAAAAAAATATTAATAGTACATAAAAAAAAAAGTTATGAGCCTCAGTTCAAATAGTAGAAAATCCAAGGGCTGTAATACAAATTCAGCAATTTCATTCGGAGCATCCTCTGTAAACCGTCTTTTTACATGGACTCGGCGCGTAGTGTTTCTTCCAGGTACTTTCCACTGAAGGTGTCGGTCCTTTACTCCCTGTGTACGGTCTTTCTTTCGCAATGTACTGTTTGTTTTCTTCTCTAGATCCTCTACATTACAAAACACATAGTTCACAAAATTAGGTCGATCCGATTCCATTAAGATTCGTGCTATGTTGAGACAGAATGCAATCGGACGCTGTTCGATGTTATTTTAGTGTATTGCGCTGGAGAGGATCACAAATTTGTTGGAGGATGTCTTCTTCTTGCCATCTCCCGTGGAGTAGTTATGATCCAGAAACCTTCACGTATACGGCGTGTTACTGACAATGTGGTCTCCACACCATTAACTTCAATATATATATATATATACTATGGGGAAGGATATAATCTTAACAATTAATTTTTAAATAATTTGAAAATAATTTTTAAAAACTCTTAAATATAAATTGAAAAAGTATTTTTTTAACTTATAAATGGATTGTGTTTTAAATTTTATATAATTTAAAAATCATTTGATATTTTATCAGATACCATTAAATATAAACTGTTGTAAATGTTATATAATTTTGATATTTTTTATGGAGTATTAAATAATACTTAAATTATAAAAATTTAAAACATAATCGATCTATAAGTTAAAAAATATGTTTATAAATTCTTTTCTTTTTTTAAGAAATTTTTTAAATTATTTAAAAATTCGTTGTCACAATTATTAAAATAATAATTATGGAGGAAATCCCACGCATATATTATATATATATATATTTTGTTATTTTTGAGAGCATACTGGTACTGATTCGCTACAGAGTTGGGCAATTAGGCAACGCCGCAGGGAATCTGGACTATATTATATTCATTTTCAACCTTCTCCTAAACTTCTGAAATTAGAGATGTACGTATAACGATGAAAAATTAAAAATTGACATGATTAAATGCACAAATGGATGATTTAATTAAGACGAAATCACTGGTCGGTGTGGCCTGAGTGGTGGTTGGTTAGAAAAAAGAAAAAAAAAAAGCTGGCCTTTGCTCTCACCAACCCTGTATTTTATTAATTTATTTCAAACTTTTTTAATACATTTCTACAAAATTACTAAAGTTTCGTGACTCGAGTAAAGTTAGGATTTTTTTAGGAGGACGGAGTTTTTTTATATTTTTAATTAAAAAAATTATTAAATTTATTTTAAATGAAAATTTTAAGTTATTCAATGAAATTTTTTATATTTTCAGAGTTTTCTAATTATTTTTTTATAAGATTTTTTAAGATAACTCTAATAATAATAATAAAATTATGAATTTTTACATATAAAAAAATAGACTATGTACAAAAATATAAAACAAATAGTTAAAAATTCTAAAACTAAAAAAATCTAGCATCCTATAAGACTTTAATATAAAAAAAATTATTGAATAATTTGAATTTATCATTTAAAACTCATTCGACATATTTTAAATTAAAAACATCAAGAGATCTGATATTTTTAGGAGCACGATAGCTTTATTCTTCATAACTCAATTGTTATAATTCAAAAAATCATGACTCAATACAATAATATAATAGGAAGTATTGACTATCGTTGGATGGAAATCGAACGGTTGTGATATGATAAGCGATCAAGATCATGGATTTAGATTTTAGCCTTACCACATCTTTTATGTTGCAACAAACTTGGAATTTTTCACATGTACCCCTTAAAGTATTAAAATATTTATTTACCGCAAATAGGGACAGGATAATTTAGTATGAATGTAAAAAAATGGGAGAAATTAAATATGAGATAATGATACTCTGGTAAGTATATCTAGATCTTGGATAATTTAGAATGAATGAAATGTACTTAATTTTTTTTTTGTGCGCATTTTGCCCAAAAAAAAGTTTTGTTTGTTTAAGCAAAAAGTTGTGGACCCTCAAGAAAAAAAAGGGAAAATGATAGCTCCTAATATTTTCCCCACTTTTAATCTTTTGTTAAACACTATAAGTTATCTAAGATATATTTTTTTTAATTTAATTCATTTCCCATTTTTTTTAATTTTTTATTTTCTTAACTTGTGGAATTCTAAGGTACTCTTTTAGCAAGTTGCAATTATTTTCTTGAATTTTTTTTCAATTTATTTTTCCAATATTTTGTTTATACTAGCCGTTGGGGATTGTAACATATCACCTCACAGATAACTATAATTAATAAATAATAAATAAATTGGTGGCAGTAATATATAAACAAGTGCATGAAGCATTAACTAATATTTTTATATTATGATAGGAGAAAAATGATTGGTTAGGTGTCCTTAATCAATGAACCAATCCAGGTCTATAATTATCCAAATTAATTCATTGTGATTTGTTGTCTTTTTTTGCACATGGAGAGACCAATAATAAATGCTTCATAAGGCAAAAAAAAAAAAATACAAAAAATACAAAAAAAATATTTTATTTGGCCACTTGAAGGTTTAGCCAAATCTTCAAACTCATGTGAAGTATTTGGAAATTTTTCACATTTATATGATCCATTTTATAAAATTGAAATGTTTGCTTTCAACTCAAAAAATAATGAATTGTGTAGTATAGAGATGAGATAATTTTCTTAAGAATTAGTTAATTTTATGAGTAATTCTAACGTATATCTAATTTTTATAGACATTTTTTAAAAAATATATTGTTTAAACTAAAAATTTAAAATTGTAGATGTGTTCCTAATTATTTAGATAAAATATGTATTGATTTTGTATCTATTTAGAATTTAGTTGGTCATTAATCATAAAGTCATTAAAACTGCATCGTTAAAAATTTAAAATATTTGATAAAAAGCCTCTTTTCAAATTAACCCAAGTTTGATACAAATTATATCTAAATAATTAGAAATATATTTATAATTTTATTTTTTTTAATTTAAACTATATTTCTCAAGAATATATACTGCAAAAGTTAGATATATATAAAGATGTATGTTAAAATTATTCTAATTTTAAAATTTGAGATGGATGATTCGAATGTTGTCCATCATAGTTTTAATAACATATGAAATGTTGGTAAATCATAAATAACATAATCAATGCTCGGAAATCTAGAACAGATGTTTTAGATTTTGAATGTGGATGATACATTTAATTAATTACTACATTAATGGCAAAATGATGTACCAACTTATTTATAAAATTTGGGAGCATATGCTACATTAAATCTCCCATTTAAAAGAGTTGTAAATTGTTTTCTAGCTTATATATAATATACCCTTCGGGCTCATTTGATAAATAAGAAATATGATTAAAATAGTGTTATAATAAAAATAGAATATGAACGAATAGTGCTATTCAACTAAAAGTTAGAATAATATTATTATGTACTATTTTAAAGAGTGAAAATATTATGTGATAAAAAAATATTAATTGGAGTAGTAAAATTGTTGATTGTATAATAATAATAACAACAACAACAATAACAATAACAACCAACAATAATAATAATGATGATGATGATGATGATGATGATGATGATCACAACAACAACATCAATATTATGGTTACATTAACAAATAACAATATAATAATGATAATAATAATGACATCACTAATGCTTAATTACGCCACCAAGTTCTGTTAGCGTAACTTCTGAGTAACTAAATCAGAAGAAGTATAATTTAAGGTAGAAAGTACATGACATCTGTGTACTTTTCCTGGGATAGATACTTTACCAGTTCAGGAACTGGAGAGGAAACCGGAGATACCAGTACTGTCAGTACTGGAGGGGAACTTGAACACAGTTCTCTAGAAGAACTTTGTGAGGTAGATTGTATACAACCACAGATGGATGCATGGATCGTTGCTTTTGTTTGCATTTTTAAATTGTTGGTTTATTTGAGATGCAAAATGCAAAACTAGGTAACAAAATGAGGAATTAATGACTGGGTTGTGTGTACAAATAAGTAACAAATGGAATGGAACACAATTAAAGTTAGTTTACTTTGTCAGAAAGTCAAAAGAGATCTTGTTTTGATCTTGGTAGAAATATAAATAGAGGCTTTGTTTTATTATTATACTTGTATTAATTGGATGGTTGTTGTTGTTGGGGGGGGGGGGGGTTAATTTGGGTTTCTTGATATTATTACTTTTGGATAAAGAAAACTGAATTTTGTTAGGAAATTATTTGATTGTTTCATAAGAAAAGTTAATGTGATGGTACTGACAAAAGTCAGTCAAAACCAACTAACATTTAATTAAGAAAGGTTAAAAACCAACTAAAATTTAATTAAGAAAAGTTTTAGCTTGTTAAAAACATTTTCATTCTATTTGTAAAGAAATTTCAATTACTGACCTAATGGTGATAATTTTAATTATTAATTTAGAATTATAAAATTATCAAACACAAGTAAAATTGCGTGAACAAATAATTGCTGAAAAGAGAAAAAAATCATTTTTTACAATTTTAAAAATGAAGATGTTCTAATAAAATTTAAACAAAATCCTTAAATATTGTGATAATATAATCTGTTTTCCACAAAATATGAGTCAAAAAAGCCATAAACAATCTTTAATCATGAATATTCTTAGTATATATATAGTACATTTTTTTCCAATGATCTTAGAAACAATGAAACATGATGTCTATATATATGTTTACACAAAAACAAAAAGGTTGGATAAACTTTTGGATCAACTTGTAGGTTGTAACAGTTATCTTGTGTCAAAATTAAAATACCCTTTTCAGTTAAATAGAACTATAGATGGTAGCACCTCCATTTTTCTTAATGATTATTTGTTATTTGATCTGGCAAGATCACCGACCATTACGCCATCATTTTAGGATATTGATTTAATTCCTCTAGAATCTTCATTTGTAAAAAGCCATTTAGAATTCTCTACATTTTTATTACTACAAGTTTCAATGAGTAATTAAATTTAGGAAAATATTTGGGAGATACCAATTTTATTGTTGATATCGGTATTGATACTAATTTTATTATTCATATAAAATGACTTATTATTCATATTAGTGATTTTATTGATATGTAATTTATTTTGGATAGTATTTTTATTATTCAACTAAAATACCATTAATCTGAATAATAACCCATTTAAATTGAATGACAAAAGTACCGTATCGATAAATTGCATAACAAAATTGTTAATATGAATAATAACTCATTTAATCTGAATAATAAAATCGATATCGACAACATTATCAACAATGATATCTGTATGTCAGCTCGTTTAAATTTATCTAACTTTACACTCACAATAATGACTGAGTTGATATATATTGCTCATTTGTTGGAAATGAAATAAATAATTTGGTTGTTGTCTCAGGTTCTGTAGCAAACTTAGCAACATTTAAAATTTTGTATTTAAGATATCCTTACAAACAAAGTTTAGGATTAATTGTAGGTGGATTTCACTGAAGAAAATTTTACAGGAACAGGAGATGTTAAAACAATAATAGATGATAGTACTAATGCTCTCAAAACAAGAAATTAAATTATTATAAAACAAAAAATAAATAGATCACTGAGAGGCAACTCAGCCTAGTGATTTGAGTATTTGACTCATGCCTTCTTTGAAATAATACAACCAGTTCATGCACCATGAGCACAATATTTGGAGTAGGAATCCAGTGTTTTAATTGGTCAAAATTCATACGCCAAGTTCATCCAATTAAAAATTAATGAGCATACTTAATTGCAACCAAACCCACCTCACCAGGTGCAAACCAGGTTGGAAGATTCTGGCATCTCTTAAGATAAAAAAATAAAGGAAATTTCCCTTCTCTCTGTCCTTTGTTTTTTTCTTTTTTTACCAGAAAGCCTACAACTGCCATAGCTATATAATGAACAGCCTACATTAATTTATTGGTAACCTTTTTCAACACTCTCAAGTTCCAAGTGGATTTTTCAAATTGCTTTTCTTTCTTTTTTCTTTTTTTTTTTGAGAAGAGATAATGGGATGATAACCCTAAGAGCAATTTGCTCAACCATTGCAATGCTAAATATAAAAAAAGGTATTTCATTACTTGCTAAATAGATAAAATAAAACAAAAAGTTTCTTCTAACAATTATATGTCATTTGTGAAAACAAGATTTAATTCTTTTATAACCAAAGAACTACTCTTAAATCAATGCAATAGAAAATTTTATACAAATGAAATTCAATGATAAAAAACTTTTATATATAAAACTATTCCTTCTCTAAAATAGGAGTATGATCTTTATAAATAAATTGGATAGGCCAGAGGATATGTTCTATATATGCAATTACATGCTGTCTGGGGACAGTCAGTACACTAAACAAAAGAGAAATGGGCCATGCCAATTTTGTAGGTGCATGTGACAATGTTCACTTCCTATTAAGAAGAAAACAAATTTCAGAGATAGATAATAATTTATATATATATAGGAGCAGGTTAATCTAATTATGTATATATGCAAACCAAAAAGAAACTTGCATGAGAACTTTAATTGTTGTGTATGAAAATGCACTAAGAATGTTTGGTTCTCCATTATTGCTAGCTAATTTTGGTGGGACAATTAATCATAGAGTTCCATGCTAATATGCTCTTATCCTTTTCAGGTGGGGTTATTTAGGTTTTAACCTTTTTTTTTTCTTTTTTGAAAAAAAAAATGTGACAGAACTGCATGCCACTTGTTTGTTATAATTTATATCTTATAATAAGCATGAAACAACCTGAATTTGAATTGTGAAACTAGAAATTGAAAAGATTAAATGAGTACTGTACTGATCACCATTAATTTGGAAGAATTTGTGCAGATATCTCAGAATTGGATAACTGGAAATATTCAATTGTCTTTTTGGCATTGAATGCAATGGTGAATTTCTTGCTGCTCTGCTTTTGCTGCCACCATAACTGTTTCCATTTAGGAAGAAGATATTATCATTTTCTTTTAATAGGGAACTATTCATAAAAATAAATATATTTCATATATTGTCACAACTGGAAAATTATTATTAATTGCCATGCATTAATATGTTAGAGATCACCAACTGGTCCCTATAGATATATATGATGCTCCTGACTAACGTTGTTCAATGTTCATCCAATCTAACAATTTATTCTTTTTGGGTCAGGTATATATGCCATTTTCATACTATTGGATACTACTTTTCTCAGTAACAAACTAGCAGATTATTGCATGGAACCCTGCAAGTATTAGCTATCTTCATGTGCAATTTGTCATAGGACCACAAACACAAGTAGAAAATTTAAGCTCCAGAGAAATTTTATGGCAGTAAAGGAAAAAAAAAGAGAAATTATTCTTACATTTCGAATTTTGCACCTCTTATCTGCATCTGCATCTAGTGTTAAACATAAACGTTTTTTTAAAAATATATATTTCAAAACTTAAGTTATAACTTGTGTTTTATAGCTTAATATATATGGGGTATATAATTAAAAGGTGCAAATAAAGATGTAATTATCACTCAAAAAAAATGATACCAATTTCACCAACAATTATTGAACCACAATTAGGTATCATTTCTGTAGTGTAATTTGTCTGTTTTGTGCTTATTTTTGACCAACTGTTGAATTGTAGTTCGGCATGGTACTTTGGTACACTGGTAACATTGCAAAATTAGGTTAGAACAGTAATCCTACATTAGAAATTGATATAATCGGTAATTTAAATATGCATTTTATCATTGCTGGTGTTTGTTTTACCCAACCAAAAGTTCCAATTATTGTCTTGGTGATCTTATTTTAAAATAACCTTTTTATCTAAGGGGTTTTTTTATTCAGTCTTACTATGCATCTTTGCATGCATAGCATACATGCTGCACAAAATATCATATAGTACTATAACTGCTATTTCATTTTATAATTTCTGGTATGGTACTGGCTCCTAATGGTTTCCACCTCAGGTAGGCTGGGCCCAGTTGAAAAAAATTGGGTTACATGGGCTTTATTTAATTTGAATTTTGCAATCCTCAACAAAATGGATAACACAATTCTTCAAAAAAAAAAATGAAGAATTTTGGACCAGTGTAAAGACCCAATTTCTTCAATGGCAATTGTATATATTTGGTATTTCAGAGTTCTCTGCCAGTAAATTGTGATTATGTTATTCCCTTTTTTTTTTTTAATTTCTCAGTTCAATTTTACCAGAGAAAAGATCACTGATATGTTTTTGGAAAATTCAACTGAAGTGTTCTGCATTTCATTTTGATCATCACTACATTTTCAAAAACAGATATTGAATTCAAGTCCAAAAATAATTCAAACAAAAGCGAAACAATTATAAAAATAACACACAAGCAAGGTTGCTTGAATATGAATTCCCTGAATAGTGGTCTTACTGGCAAAAAAAAAAATATTGCAAGTCGCTTAAGTAGCTAGATTATATATACAGATTAGCAAATCACTCTATATTTTGTCATAACCTTCTCAAAAAAAATGCTCTGAATGATCGATAGATGTCACATGTAATTCAAATGTTGGAAAGCCTGCAATGTGAAATTGAGTACATATTTTGGGAACCGAATCTCCTACCCCCTTGGGAGGATTTTCCTGCCTACCATTGAATCAGCCAATTATAAAGTGACATGTGGCATATAATTCTAAGTTAATAAATCAACTTTATTGTGTGACATTTCTCAATCATTAAATCATAACTTTTCATTCAAAAAATTATCTATTAAATTAGTATAAAGTTAGATTAGAAATATTTTTTGTTCAGTTTCTTTCTTGTCTTTTCTCAATGTATTTTATATTCAATATGTAGTTAACTTTCTTTTCGTTTGATAACTGATCTAAACTATAAATTTTTTCCAATTACTCATAGATACAATCAAAAAAATATTTTCAACAAATTGTAATTCTTCAAAGAAAAGCCCTTTTGTAGCATTTTCTAATTTTCTATTTTTTTATTTATGATATAGCGATGAAAGGCCTTGAAGCATTATATAATTTCAACATATTAAAATTCTATATTTTTAAGGAAGTTGTTAAATTATTAAGCCGGGGAAGAAAAAATAATTTCCAATTTTGTACTTATTGAGAGATCTAAAGTCGTCACCTTCATGTAGAGAGAAAAAGAAAGCGATTCTTCTTCAATAGCATCTTGCTTTTTCTTACTTACATGAGCTCTAGCTCAGCTTCCGCGCCAGATATTCTAAGCCGATTCCAGATAAATACAGCTCGTCTCGACAAATCAAGTAATCCATATGACTTCACACCTTTTCAGATCTATGTTGGCTTTTGCTTCGAAGGCTGGTATTTGTTTAGTCATTCAGACGACTGAGTTTCCTAGCCCCGAGACTTTTCTTTTGATCGCCCTAGCCTAACCATTGGTGAAGAAGAAAGTTCCCAATAAAGAGTTACTAGAATATACCTTTGTAGACAATGAAAATAACCTCACCAAGATGACTTACCTCTAGTAACCTTTGAATCTTCGCCACTGCGTGCAGTAGAAATAATCGTCGTAGAGGAAAAGACGGTGTAGAAAGAGAGGAGGGCAATGCTACTCAATCTCATTTCCAGTAGGCCTAGTTAGTCATCTTCTACTTTGAAAAAGAAAATAAGAAGGTGAGTTAATTAATTCGTGTCTTTAAAGAAATAAATCTTTCAAATTTATGATTAATTTATGTAGCTAGTGATTAAGAAAATCAGCACCGTTTAACTCATTTATTATTTTTGATGTGTGTGCCACGTGTCCTTCTATAATTGGTTGGATTCAATTGTAGGCAGGAAAATCCTGCCCACAAGGGGGCAGGAGATTCGGTTCCCATATTTTGTCAATGTAAAAGAGTAGTTATTTTAACCTGAGCTTTTATAAACTTCACAAATTAAAGAACCTCTTGCATGGATAACATTAATTTGGTTAGTTTCTGGTAAAATCTAAAAGGTAAACTTCAGAAAAAAGCATGCATGGGGGAATTGCCATCGTCTGATTACTTTATTTAGAAAAACATAACAATAAATTTTTATATTATTTTCATAGTTCGATCGAGGCTACCTGTAGATCAAATAAGCAACATTCTACATGGATAATGCAAAGAAATATATCTTGCATGTTGGGGGAAAAAACACACAAATGGATAGGTAGAATCGGTATGATAATTGGTGTATTTGACACAATGAATCAATTCTAGTTCACTATCGTTAACAAATAAACAAAGAAAGGCACAACCAACTTTCAATGCATTTGACACATTTATAATTGGTACAGATTCTCAAATTTAAGGAACAGACTATGAAGTATAAGTTCACAATAATAATGCCGCTAAATGGGGAATGGAAAGAAGTTGAGACATACCTAGCACTCAAATTACGCATTGTGATATATCGGATCCGAGTTACCGAACAATGCAGATGAAATGAAAAAGTCTGTGAGTTCCTTTAACCAATCCTCCAAAATCAATAAGCATATCTCGACAAATCATCCAGTTGAGAGAAACGAGATGCTCAACGCCCTTTGGCATCTCCACTAGTTAGTTTCAGATCCCAAAGGATAACCTCTTTAAGATCGCCATGGTGCCTTGTTCCATCTTTACTTGAACCAGATTAGGCATTTGCCCCAATGCCAGAAACTTCAGTTGCAGGACTCACCCGGCCTCGAAATCTAGTTTCTGTCCTTCATGTGCTCTTTGCAGAGCCAAGTATGTGAGGTTTGTGCAATGAGAAAGAGATGGCATAGGATCATTTTGTAGTTGAGACAATCTGAGCCATAGTGTTTAAATACCTTCGCCACAAATTTGGAAAAAAGGGGACTCAAGAATTGTTTCCTTCAGTTGTCCTCTGAGAGCTAGCTACTGAATTCGTGGCAGGTTCAAGGCTTCCAATTGGAGAATCTCATTCTCATGGCTCGCACTGATTGATAAGTAAGAAAGAGAGCTCATTTTTGACAATGATGTACACAACCCTAGGGAGTGATCTTCTTTTACATTCATTATTTCAAAGCTTCTCAATTGAGTTAAATTACTCAATTCTTTGAGTACCGTAGCGTTTGATTCAACTGCCTGTATAGTTTGCAAGCCTTTCTGGTAAAACATGTCCCTCAGTAAAGGGATCCCAATTAAACTCCGAAATGATCTATAAGTAGGATCAACCAAAACCTTAGCAAAGAGTTGGCATAAATGTTTTAGCTCTGCTATGCCATCTGGTAGCTCCCGTATCTGAGAAAATTTTAGATCTAATGTTTGCAAGTTGTGAAGCTTTTTGATAGAATTTGGTAGAAATTTCACCATTGTTTTTCTCAGGCCCAAGTAGTGGAGATTGAACAAGTCCGCAATTGCATTTGGTATTGTTTCAATTGGTAGGCCTTCCAACTCCAATACAGTAAGATATCTAGACTTATCAAAAATCGAGGACAACAAAATAGATGAGGGTTCAGTATGATCAAATGACATAAAGGTTTTGAGTTGTGGGAGACGAACATCATGCCTTGTATGCTCGCTTAATTTGATAATTGAGAGCCGATGAGTAGACATATCAAAATTTGCTGGTTTGTTTTCATCATACAGCAATCCAAAATTTTCTTTGCTGCATAATGAGATGGCCAACTCTCTCAATGTATCATGCATCTGGCATCTCTTCACCCTACCAGAATCATTTCTTTCAACTACTTGTAACATGCTGCGGTGTGTGAGCTCTATGAGATAACCCTCTGCCACCTCTTCTAATGTGCTCCTTCCCCTTTGTTCTACAAAACCCTCAGCTATCCAAAGCCTTACAAGTTTTTTTGTTGCAAGCAGAGAATCTTCAGGAAATAAACAACAATAAAGAAAGCAGTTCTTTAGATATCTTGGAAGGTTATTGAAGCTTAGATATAGAATGTTTTTCAGACGACTCAAATTCGGATTGTTGTCAAGCTCCCAGCTAAGTTGATCATGTATCCGCTTCCACTCAGATTCTGTTTTTTCGTACAGGGATGATAAACTACCTAAAGAAGCAAGAGCTAACGGCAATCCGTCACACTTTACAACAATCTCCCTTGCCCACTTTTCCAAATTAGAAGGGCATTTATGATCTGTTTCAAAAGGAAAGGCCTTTTTACAGAACAATTCCCATGATTCATTTTCTAGCAAAGGTTTTAGCTCCAGCCTGTTGCTTTCTGGAGCAAGAGAAGCTACATATTGATGTCTGCTGGTAATAATTATCCGGCTTCCTTTATGGTTGTCAACAAGCGCATCTTTTATATCCTAAAATGCTATTGGATCCCATATATCATCCAATACAATGAGATAACTCTTATCTTTCAAGAGATTAGTTGTAGATTCTATTAATTCCCTTATATCCATATTGGTTGTATCAATTGGAGCATTTTGTCCCAGGTTGGTTCCATCCATTGGGGCAATTTGTTCCTTTTTACAAATTTTCGTTATTAAACTCCGTAGAATATTCTCAACACTGTAATTCTGGGAGATAGTAATCCATGCATTACAATCAAAGTGTTGTTTCTCTCTCTTGAAAACATTGACAACCAGGGTAGTTTTTCCAACACCGCCCATTCCCCAAACAGATATAATAGAAAGTTGTTGCTCCTCAGAATTCAGCCACTTTGTTAACTTAACTTTATTTTCTTTGTTTCCCACAATATTATCTTCATCAATGAAATGGGCAGATGCAGCTATAATATTGTGTGAGAGTTCATTTGAGAGGTCTGAGTTCTGGCTTTTTCAGTCATTTTTTGGTGTTGGCATCCATCGCCCTCTGCTATTTGCAAGATCATTAATGTTTCTCTTTGCTTCCAGTAGTTCAGATACAACTCGTTCCAAAGCAATTAACGACTTCGGATCTTTGAAAAACATTTTCATACAAAATGATTTGCCCCCGTATTTTCTATTACCAACCAAGTATACAAATTCAGCCACGGTATCTTCAATTTCATTCGCTAGCTTGCGCACTTCATTTATCCAAATTACCTGGTTCTCATTACTTTGATCATGTATATCGGTATAATCAATAAATTCTTGCATCAGCCGAAGTTCTCTAGTAATGTTGTTCATACTCGCTTCGAGGTTTGAAGAGCGAATTTTAGAAGATTGTGAGAACACTCGCTTCACTAATTCACTAGCTAGTGCATCTCCAAGGACGTTGAGGGCGGCGAGAATAGCAGTCTCGGCCATGCTGAAGCTCTCTCTTTGCCTTGAACTGTATTTTAACTCATATGCTCCTTGTATTCATGAGCTGTCCAGAGGGAAAAGGCCGGTTATGACATGCAAAATGAAATTATTCTTAATGATTGATTTGTATAATATTTTCAATTTTTTTTATACATGAAAACTTTTCGTATAAGAAAACTTTTGGTATAAGATAGTACGTTAGAAGTGCGAATTTGGATCAAATTATTTGATTTCAACCTAACCGTTGAATTTTGGATTATATAGTTCTCTTTCGGTTAATTGATTTGATTCGATTGAAAAATTGAGGTTATTCAGTTTTGTAAGTTTGGTATGGTTCGTATTTTCTGAGAATCGTACTGACCGAACCGACCAACTTTTATTCATGTGCTCTTTGCAGAGCCAAGTATGTGAGGTTTGTGCAATGAGAAAGAGATGGCATAGGATCATTTTGTAGTTGAGACAATCTGAGCCATAGTGTTTAAATACCTTCGCCACAAATTTGGAAAAAAGGGGACTCAAGAATTGTTTCCTTCAGTTGTCCTCTGAGAGCTAGCTACTGAATTCGTGGCAGGTTCAAGGCTTCCAATTGGAGAATCTCATTCTCATGGCTCGCACTGATTGATAAGTAAGAAAGAGAGCTCATTTTTGACAATGATGTACACAACTCTAGCGAGTGATCTTCTTTTACATTCATTATTTCAAAGCTTCTCAATTGAGTTAAATTACTCAATTCTTTGAGTACCGTAGCGTTTGATTCAACTGCCTGTATAGTTTGCAAGCCTTTCTGGTAAAACATGGTCCTCAGTAAAGGGATCCCAATTAAACTCCGAAATGATCTATAAGTAGGATCAACCAAAACCTTAGCAAAGAGATGGCATAAATGTTTTAGCTTTGCTATGCCATCTGGTAGCTCCTGTATCTGAGAAAATTTTAGATCTAATGTTTGCAAGTTGTGACGCTTTTTGATTGAATTTGGTAGAAATTTCACCATTGTTTTTCTCAGGCCCAAGTAGTGGAGATTGAACAAATCACCAATTGCGTTTAGTACTGTTTCAAACGGCAAACCTTCTAATTCTAAAACAGTAAGATATCTAGACTTGTCGAAAATCAAGGATAGCAAAGGAGATGAGGTTACACTAAGGTCAACTGACATGAAGGTTCTGAGTTGTGGTAGACAAACATCATGCTTGATCTCCTCCGTCATTCTAAGTATGGAGACCCTACGAGTAGAACTATTGGCATTTTTTGAAATGCTATTCTCATGCATTAATCCAAAGTTCTCTTTTTTGCACAAAGATATAGCCAACTCCTAACTGCTGAATTAGACAAATTAACTGCCAAATAACTTGCGTCTTGACCAAATTAAACACTCCTAACTGCCACGCCTAAACTCTGCATCGCCAATTCACCAATGCTGACAGGTGCTTTGTATAATTTCCATGTGAATGGCTTTAGTGTATACTTCACTCGTAAGGATAACAACCTGACGGTTTCTGTTTGACTACCCGACATAACTAGACTGCTTTCTGGCAATCAAACAGGAGAGGTATCGAATAAGTTCAGGCTTGGCGTTTGATCTGGTCTGGTCTGTGGATGACATTTTGAATTGTTTTTTGTGTTTGTTGTTTAATTTTCCACTAAATATCTGGACTGTACAGTAGATTGCAGGGTGTAAGTTACTTGGAATTTCACCTATTTTTAATGCACAGAAGATGTTAGATGTAATTTCCAAATGAAGTTTCTGTTTGGGAAGTACCAATTTCAAATGTTATAGATATTACCAAAGCTGGGTTTGTTATGCATAGATTAAAATGTCACTTGAAGTCTGGTATTGATTCATGATGTGATGTACATCTTCTGCTTGAAATGTAATGTTTCACACCATTCATTAAGTACGTATCAGGATCACCAGGGTGCTTTATACTGGTTCATGATATATTGAATATTGCAAGTTACAAGAAAAGGTACCATGCTGAACTGAAATTTAATACTAGTATACTAAAAGAAGAAATCTGAGAATGAAATGCTAAAAGGAGCTTGAAACATGCATAAGAAGAGTTATTTTTTATTTTGAGCATAATTGTATGGTAATTTTGAGGGATGCGCATTTATGTTCTTGTGATTTCCTTGTGTTCATTTTTTTCATTTTACTTTTCAAAAGGTTTGTTAGGTTTCTAAAAGGTATACAAGAATACTATTTCTTTATATTTATCAGTTTGTTGATGATCAATAAAAGAAAGACAATAAACCTCGAGTCAAAACTACAAAACACACTTGACAGATTTTAATTTTATCATGAAGCACTATTCTGACAAACAGATCACAAATAACCTTTTAGTCCCATAGTTTGTAAATTCTTCATTTCAACATCATTAAAGAACTGAAATCATGATGGTTAGTTACAAAGTAAGATGCCAGCAGCGACACGGAATCTGTATATATGGAATATTCCAGTGAGGATACATCCTAAGAAATTAATGTAATCTCATGCAACAACATTTATTCAAAACTCTATTGTAGTAGTAATAGAAATTAGACTTCTTTTATGCAAATTCAGAACCCTGCCAAGGGGGAATACAAGTTCTGTTGTGTAGCAGGCATCAAGCTCTTCCATGTAGATCAGAATCCCTGGCAAGTGGGAAAACAGAGTGTCCTGTTTCTGAGACAGGGCTTATATTTGCAAGAATTATAGTGTTATGATTTTCACTGCACTATTTTTCCTTTCCAGACAATCAATCCCTCATCATAGTGAGAAAGTTCTGATGTTTATTCATTTTTTCTCTCCTAATTACCAAAAGAAATAAAATAAATGAGGAACCATAATTTTCAAGGACATTAAAGTAAAAACATCACCAGAGTTGAAAATTTAAGCACAGAACTATAATCAAAGAACACAATAGCAGGCATAGTACATATGCATGATAGTTAAACTTATAAACATGAAATTCGAGTCCAAATAAATGAAAATAAACAAAGCGATAAAAAAAATTTCATTCAGTCTGGATTCCTCAAATAGTGTTCTTTTTTGGAAAAGAAATAAGATAGTAGATGTTTGCAAGGACAACAAACTCAAAGCATCATGAAAGTTGCAAATGTTTCGCATACAACTACAATAATACACTCCAAATAGCAATCATACATAGTAGATATGCATGATGTTTTTGAAAAATGCAAACATAAAATCCAAGTCTAAAAATAATACACAAAGCAAATAAAAATAACACACAAGCAAGGTTCCTTGAACCTGAACTCTCTGAGTGCACTTAGAGTGGCAAAATATATCGCAAATTGCTTTAGTACCAAGAGGTCTACATATCAGCAAATCACTCAATATTTTACCTTAAAAAGGCACTACCAGGAATTGAGACCCGATTTTATTTGATCCAAACTGGAAGGAAATTAAAACACACAAGCAAAATATTTTTTTATTACATATAAACAACCTTCTACAACAAGAGTGCTCCGGATGATATATGCCACTTGTAATTCGAATGTTGAAAAGCCTGCGAGGTGAAATGGAGCAGATTATTTGTCAATTGAGGAGCTTTAAGGAATCTTGAAGATAAATGTGAAACAATAATAATTTTGCCCTGAATTTTAATAAAATTTACATATTAAAGAACATATTATAATAAGATAAAATAAATGCTGCATACCATTAAATCAATTTATTGAGAACGTCTTGCATGGATTAATGACTGCATGAAAAAATAAAAAAGATAAACTTCAGAAAGAAGCATGGTTGAGATGCAATTTGTATGATCAAGGGAGGGGGGGCGGTTTTGTGGCCCTTTTTTTTTGTAAAAGAAAAAGAAAAACACATGACATATATGAATTAAATGTTCGAGGTCATCTAAATATATAAATGAAAGAATCGTGCTACTATATTTTCAAAAAACTGAACAAAAATAATTATGTTTTTGTTTCAGAGACTGTTATAATCTTACTACAAGAAGGAAATATATGAATGATGAAAAATTGAATGGCAATGGAAAGATACTTTCATGCAGGAACAATAACACAAATAGTTTATTGGTAAGTAGAATCACTGGAGAGAAAAATTATAAATGTGAGCTTTAGAGTGTAAAATGTGAAGTAAATTTAAGTAAAAGCTTACCATCCACTCAAATTATTTGTGTGGTACTGATAACTGCCAGCTAGAAAACACCACAGGTGAAATGAAACAGTTGTTGGATTCCTTTAGTCAACCCTCCATACTCAGCAGGCATATCTTCACAGGCCATCCACTTGAGTGAAGCAAGGTTCTCTATGCCCTTAGGAATATCCACTCGCTGTTTCAGTTCCAAAAGATAACTCTCTTCAAGGCTTGCCATGGTGCCCTCCTCCATCTCTACTTGAACCAGATTAGGCAATTGTCTCAATACCAGCTTTTTCAATTTTGGGAACCAACCAGCCTAAAAAGTGAGTTGGTGTCCTGCATATGCTCTTTGGAGGTACAAGTACGTGAGGTTTTTGCAGTGGGAAAGAGATGGCAGGGGATCATTTTGTAGTTGAGACCATGTGAGATATAGATTCTGAATGCCTTCTCTAGAAATTTGGAACAAACGGGATTCAAGCATATTTTCTTTTAGTCGTCCTTTGATTTCTAACCTCTGAATTTGTGGCAGGTTCAATTCTTCCAAATGAGGTTTTGTGGCCTTTTTTTTTGGGGGGGGGGGGGGGGGGTTACTTTTGAAACTTGTATGACCGTTTCTATACTAACAGAGACAATGCTCCTAAAATAATTTTATTTCAAAAAAAGAAAAAGAAAAACACATAACAGATATAAATTAAATGTTCGAGGTCATCTATATATATAAATGAAAGAATCATGCTACTATATTTTCAAAAAACCGAACAAAAATAATTATGTTTTTGTTTCAGAGACTGTTATAATCTTACTACAAGAAGGAAATATATGAATGATGAAAAAATGAATGGCAATGGAAAGATACTTTCAGGCAGGAACAATAACAACAAAAGTTTATTGGTAAGTAGAATCACTGGAAAGAAAAATTATGAATGTGAGTTTTAGAGTGTAAAATGTGAAGTAAATTTAAGTAAAAGCTTACCATGCACTCAAATTATTTGTGTGGTATTGATGACTGCCAGCTAGAAAACACGACAGGTGAAATGGAACAGTTGTTGGATTCCTTTAGCCAATCCTCCAAACTCAGCAGGCACATCTTTGCAGTACATCCACTTGAGTGAAACGAGGTGCTTTATGCCATTAGGGATATCCACTAGCTGTTCAAGTTCCCAAAGGTAAATCTCGTCAAGGCTTGCCAAGGTACCCTGCTCCATCTCTACTTGAATCAGATTAGGCATTTGCCTCAATACCATCGCCTTCAAATTAGGAAACCAGTCGGCTTGAAAAGCTAGTTGTTGGCCTTCATATGCTTTTTGGAGGTACAAGCACGTGAGGTTTTGGCAATGATAAAGAAATGGCAGAGGATCATTTTGTAGTTGAGACCATCCTAGCCTTAGTGTCTGAATATTTTCCCCAGAAATTTGAAAAAAAGAGGATTCAAGCATGTTTTCTTTTAGTCGTCCCCAGAGAACTAACTTCTGAATCTGTGGAATGTTCAGACCTTCCAATTGGAGAAACTCATTCTCATTACTTGCATTCATTGATAAGTTGGAAAGGGAGCTCATCTTTGATAATGATCTGCATAACTCTGCTGAGTGGTTTTCTTTCACATTATGTATTCGGAAGCTTCTCAGTTGAGTTAAATTACCCAATTCTCTCACTACAATAGCATTTGACTTCACAGCCTGTATAGTTTGCAAGTCTTTTAGATAAAACACACCCTTAGGTAAACAAATACCAATAGAATTTCGGAACGATATATATGTAGGATCAACATTCACCTCAGCAAAGAGATGACGTAACTTTTTTAGCCCTTCTATGCCATCTGGAAGCATTTGTATTTCAGAATTCATGAGATCCAGGGTCTGTAAATTTTCAAGTTTCTTTATAGATTTGGGCACAAGTTTCACCTTTGTATTTCTTAAACCCAAATAATGGAGATTGAACAGGTCCCCAATTTGATCGGGTATACTATCAATGTTCGACCCTTCGAGACTCAACACGGTAAGACATCTAAACTTGAGAATGCCTGTTGTTAGAAATAGAGATGACAACGCTACAAGGTCAAATGACATGAGAGTTCGGAGTTGTGATAGCTCGACATCATGTCCAATATTATTATCAGATTTGATCATAGATAACCGACGAACACTCTTATCGATATTTACTAGCTTACTTTCCCCATACAACAAACCAAAGTTCTCCTTTATGCATAAGGAGATTGCCAACTCACGCAATGTATCATGCATTTTGCATCTCTTTATCCTTCCAGAGTAATTTCTCTCTGCAACCAGTAACATGCTACGATTTACAAGTTCTAAAAGATAGCTCTCTGCTATCTCCTCTAAGGTACTTCCTCTTTGTTCTACAAAACCTTCAGCTATCCATAGCCTTATGAGTTTTTTTCTTGGAAGGAGGTAATCCTCCGGGAACAAGGAACAATAAAGAAAACAATTTTTCAGGTACCTCGGAAGATAATTAAAGCTGAGGTTTAGAACACTTCTCAATCTATCAAGGCTTTTGTTATTTTCTAACTCCCAGGAGAGTTGATCATGTACTCGTTTCCATTCAGATTTAATCTTTGTACAAGAGGACAAAACACTACCAAGAGAAACAAGAGCCAGAGGCAAGCCATCGCACTTGAAAACAATCTGGTTTGCCCACTCATCCAGATGAGGTGGACATTTATGATTTCCTTCAAATGGAAATGCTTTTCTACAAAACAGGTTCCACGAATCCTTACCAGGTAAAGGTTTTAGATGTAACCTATTGCTCTCCTTAGCAAGAGTAGCCACATCAGCAATTCTGCTTGTAATGACTATTCGGCTTCCTTGATGAGAATGATTAAAAACATCACTTATACCTTGAAATAAATTTTGATCCCATGCATCATCTAATATAATTAGATATCTTTTCCGTTGTAAGAGATCCCTTATAGTTTCTTTTAGTCCTCTGATATCCATAGTGTCTGTGTTAATTGGATTACTATGCTCACTCTTGCAAATTTCAAAGATTAGATTTCTTAGAACTTGATCAACCTTATAAGTTTGCGAGATGCAAATCCATGCATGACAAGTGAATTGTTTTCTCTCTTTTTTATAAACAGTGGTAACTAAAGTAGTTTTCCCAACACCAGGCACCCCCCAAACTGAGATTACAGAGAGCCCCGACTCCTCCGAATTTATCAAACTTGTCAATTTTGTTATATTTTCATCAATTCCTACAATTTCACTTTCATCAATGAAATGGGCAGAGATGGCGACTTGTACTGAAGTTTCGTTGGCATTGTTTGTGCTATCACCAATTCTGGCATTTGAAATGCACCACCGCTCTTTCATTTCTCCAAGATGTTTAAGGCTCATCTCAGCTATTTTCAGTCGAGAGGCGATTTGTTTCAAAGCAACCAATGACTTTGGCTCTTTGAAAAACCTTTTCAAATAAAACCCCATGCCTCCAAATTTCTGCTTACCAACCAGATATATGAATTCATCCACTATATCTTTGATTTGATTTTGCTACGTTCTGTACTTCCCCTGCCCAAGCCACAAGGGTTTTATTGCTCTGATCATGCATATCTATCTGAACTAGAAATGCTTGCATGATTCGGAGCTCACTGCTTATGTTATTCATCCGTACTTGAAGATCTGAAAATACAGAGAAGGTTGCTGAAGTTTGCGAGGTGGCAAGCTTGATTAACTCAGTAACCAACGCCCTTCCGAGCAGTTCAAGTGCTGCAAGAATAGCAGCTTCTGCCATTTTTGTGCTCTTTTTCTCCCCTCTTTCTTCGCACTCTAATTGCCTAACACATAAATTTTGAGGTGTTGAGAACTTTAAACTTACAATCTATCTGACTAATAGCACAAACTTCAATGGGATCATTCTTATTAGCAATGATATATGATATATCATACGTTAGAAGTTTCAAAAAGGAACCAAAAAAAAGAGAGAACTTAGGTAACTTCAAAACCAATATCTTGAAAGACGTTCCTAGATTTATTGTATCCGCTTAAGTTAAAGATTGTCAAGTCCCTAGCAAACATATCATACCATTAAGTGACACGATTCACCAAAGAAAAAGATTCACACAAATAGGTAACACTGAAATATTTATATTAATTGTGATTAGCTTGTTGAAACAACACATGTACAAAAATACTCGACCAATTAATTAATTAAGTAGATATACAGAGGGAGTGACTTACCTTCATCGACCTAAATCTTAGAAAATAAGTGGATAACAATGTCCTTGTAATTTCTTCCACGACACCGGGTTTATAATGTAAATTGTGCTCCTTGTTGTTCTTAATCGAAATCTGAGCAATACAATTGAGAAAATAGCTAGAGGTAGAGAACGGAGAAAGGTTCAACAAAAAAGAGTTCTTCTAACAAACAGTGCAGTTGTGACTTCTGATGCTTTTCAATCCCTTCACTTCATTTGTACTCCAATTATTGGGGTTTGATGGAGGGCCCGAACAAATAGACTTGGAGTCAATATATATAAGTTACTTTCTTTGCGGGGTGTGAGATATTTATGTAGGTGAGTAAATGTGTTTCTTACTCGCATGATTGCTCTCAGTTCTAGCTGTGAGATAAACATCATTCCATGCACAATACACCTTAGTTTTAAACCTTCTATAAATCCAAGCCATGTGTCTTTTAAAGGATTTGGACTCAGTTCAACGTTGACCGATATCTCCCCAATTTGTTGTTATTAAATAATGGTGTCATTTTGATGCATGCTTATTTACACTGATTTTGTGTAATAGCGTTTTCCACATTAAGTATTTTTTGCTTTTGTAAATCACCTAATTTCGCCTCAACATATAGTGTACAACATTGATAAAGTAAAAAAGCCACAAACTTTCACCTCACACAAAGTCAAAACCTCTGAAACTTGCAACAAGAGCAAGCCATGGTACGGTATGTCCTTGAAGCCATGCTAGATCTGGAAGTAATCACAACAAGCATATCTGTTTATTTCGGTAAAGGACTTTAATTAGTTTGATTTCACTCTCTAGTCTGGCAGATAAAACATTAACAACTATATATAGTTGTTATAATAATAGGATAACGTTAGCGTACATTCAATTCTTATCATATATATATTTCAAAAACTATTATTTAAAAAAAAATTAAAATGATGGATGTATTTTTAGTTTTTAATTTGTATGTTTAATTGGGGTCAATTTAGAAGATATTTAGTGTTCTATCAAATAATTTAACTTTAAATGGTTGAACATTTCTAATGATTTTATGATGAATGACGAATTAAATTTTAAATTAATTAAAATTTAATACATATTCTATTTAAATAATTGAGAGCATGCATCTACAATTTTATATTTTTAATTTAGATAGTATTTTTCAAATATAAATACCATAAAAGGTGGATGCATGAATTTCATGAGGATCACCCTAAATGTGCGCAGCGTCACTCAAACTCCTGCACTCCATGGGAGGAACCAAGCACCTCATCCAATATGCCAATATTTTTTTTTATTATTTCATACTTTTATTATACAATATAGTATCAATTGATAAAACATCACATATATATCTCTGCATGGAATTCCGCATATGTGGTATTACAGTGTCCTTCCACATACATAATAAAATTCGCATTTAAATAAATTGGTCATGATTTTAATTAGCCCGTGTCAAACTTACACTAGTTAACATCTGTTAGTCTATTTATTTATGCCTCTATTCGTCTCTTAGTCTTAACAAAACAACAAAATCACATTGTATTATTAATGCCGAATTACCTTTTACGGCACAGGAGGATAGTACTCATCTGACGTAATTTTTATTGTTTTTTTCTTTTTAGTTGTATGTATAAGGAATACAATAAAATTTAGAGAAATAAATTACAGATCTAAAATAGAGAAAAAAAAAATCTTTATATAATTAATATTTGAAATGAAAACAATTAGTTGGAATTAATTGGAATTTTAGCCGAATAGGAAATAAGTCCTAATCACTGTTCGGCGCACCAAATTTTCCATAAAATGTTAGGAACTTTTCCCATAAATTCTTCCCATATAGTCCATTATCGTGGAAAAAGATTAATTATGTCTGATTTAATTATTTTTTCCCATACGCGATGCCACTCGGTTCTTGCGAATTGAGACAATGCAATCGTTATATTTCCCAATAATTAATAGATCTAGCCGAACACTCTATTGGTTAACAATTCTGTGGAATTTTATTTCAGTGGGTTTTTACAATTCGTTATTAGAAATCCCATCCATATATAGAATCGATTTCCCATGAATTTAAGATGCTCCGAACAGGCCCTCAAGATCTTTAAAGCATTACTGGATGAGGTTTTTGAGGAATGGAATGCGGTACATAATTCTAAAAAGGTAGTTATTTAATTTATCAGCTATCCATCTTTATTGTGCTTTTATTTGTTTATTTTTCTTTTACTCAGTTCTCACTGCTTGTGAAGCGACTAAGACTTTTTTTTTTATTTTAACTGAACTTATTAAGGAATGAAAATGGGGTCTTGACCCTTATTTTTAGTTAAAAAAATATTTAAAATTAATGGAATTTTTAATAATCATCTTTAGTAAAAGAAAACGAAAAGAATCTACATGTAAGCGAATTTCTTAATTCTTCCAATTTTTACTAGTGAATAACAACTCACATTTTTTACTGTTTGAGTTATTTAACAGGACTTGTCTTGTTTGAATGAGAAGGTTTTGAACCTTTACACTTACAATCTACTTGACTCAGAGCACAAAAAGTTCAATGGTGGCATTCTAAAGATATATAATACTATAGTTGCAAAAAAAGTAAAAACCAGTGAACGTAGGTACCTTGCAAATGAAGATCTGCGAAGATATCACCGATCTATGTTATCTATCTTCTGTCAAAGATTGCCAAAATCCTACCAAACAAACCATGATATAATATACTTAATTTATCCCAAAAATATACCAAACAAACAATTAAGAATGAAATATTAACACTCCATTATTATCTAGCTGAAATAAAAATAAAGCGGGAGCGAGTTACGGACCAAAATCGACTGGGGAAATATGCTTCCTTCTCCAACAACAGATTTATAGATTGTTGCTTCCTGTTCTTCTAATAGGAGATCCGAGTAACACTATGGAGAAAATAGAGGTAGAGACTGGAAAGGTTTAACAAGAAAGGAGATATGAGAAAGAACGCAGCTGCGAGTTCTGAGTCATTCCAATCCCTTTACTGTGTTCGTACTCAATTATTGGGTTTGGTGGATGGCTGGAGATAGACTTGGAGTCGAGACACGAGAATTAATTTGTTTGTGGTGGGATGTTTGTGTGTGGGTCAATATGTTTCTTGCATATTAATTGCTCACCTCTCGGTAGGTTTTTCAGTGATGGAATGGGATAAGCATCATCCAATGCACCTTAGATTTAAACCCTGTATAAATTCAAGCCATTTGATCCAAACTGGAAAGAAATTAAAACACACAAGCAAAATAATTTTTTATTACTTAAAAACAACCTTCTGCAACAAGAGTGCTCCCAGTAATATGCGCCACATGTAATTCAATTGTTGAAAAGCCTGCGAGGTGAAGCGGAGTACATTATTTGTCAATTGAGGAGCTTTAATGAACCTTGAAGAAAATATAAAACAACAATAATTTTGCCCTGAATTTTAATAAAATTTACATATGAAAGAACATATTATAATAGATAAAATAGATGCTACATACCATTAAATTAATTTATTGAGGACCTCTTGCATTGATTAATGACTGCTTGGAAAAAAGAAATAAAAACACAACATATTTAATTAAAAGTTCGAGGTTCTCAATATAAATGAAAGCATCCTACTACTATATTTTCAAAAACAGAACAAAAATAATTATGTTGTTGTTTCACAAACTCTTATAATCTTACTACAAGAAGAAAATATATGAATGATGAAAAATTTAATGCCAAAGGAAAGATACTTTCATGTAGGAACAAAAACACAAATAGTTCATTGGTAAGTCGAATCATTGGAAAAAAATTATGAGTGCCAGATTTAGAGCGTAAAATGTAAAGCAAATTTAAGCAAAAGCTTACCGTTCGCTCAAATTATTTGTGTGGTATTGATGACTGCCAGCTAGAAAACACCGCAGGTTAAATGACATAGTTGGTGGATTCCCTTAGCCAACCCTCCAAAGTCATCAGGCATATCGTCGCAGCCCATCCACTTGAGTGAAATGAGGTGCTCTATGCCCACAGGAATATCCGCTAGTTGTTTCAGTTCCCGATGATGAATCTCTTCAAGGATTACCATGGTGCCCTGCTCCATCTCCGCTTGAACCAGATTAGGCATTTGTCGCAATAACAGTTTCTTCAATTCTGGGAACCACTTAGCCTGAAAAGTTAGTTGGTGTCCTTCATATGCTCCTAGGAGGCGCAATGAGGTGAGGTTTTTGCATTTGGAAAGAGATGACAGAGGATTATTTTGTAGTTGAGACCATCCAAGCCATAGATCCTGAATGCCTTCAACAGAAATTTGGAACGAAGGGGATTCAAACATCTTTTCTTTCAGCCATCCTCTGATATATAACTTCTGAATTTGTGGCAGGTTCAAGCCTTCCAAATGAAGAATCTCATTCTTGTTGCTTGCATTGATAGATAAACATGAAAGGGAGTTCATCTTTGATAATGATCTGCATAACTCTGCTGAGTGGTTTTCTTTCGCATTCCATATTCGGAAGCTTCTGAGTTGAGTTAAATTACCCAATTCTCTTACTACCATAGCGTTTGATTCCAGCGCCTGTATAGTTTGCAATTCTTTCAAGTAAAATATTCCCTTAGATAAATTAATTCCAGTACGATTCTGAAATGACTTATATGTAGGATCAACCAACTTCTCAGCAAAGAGGTGACGCAACTTTTGTAGCTCTTCTATGCCATCTGGAAGCCTTTGTATTTCAGAACCCATCAGATCTAGTGTCTGTAAATTTTGAAGTTTCTTTATAGATTTGGGCACAAGTTTCACCTTTGTATTTCTCAAACCCAAATAATGGAGATTGAACAAGTCCCCTATTTGATCAGGTATACTATCAATGTTCGACTCTTCTAGACTCAACATGGTAAGACATCTAAACTTGAGAATGCCTATAGTTAGAAACTGAGATGATAACACTGAAATGTCAAATGACATGAGAGTTTGGAGTTGTGGTAGCTGGATATCATGGCCAATATTATTATCAGATTTAATTATAGATAGCCAACGAACACTCTTATCGATATTTGCTGGTTTACCAGAGTAATTTCTCTCCACAACTGGTAACATACTACGATTTATAAGCTCTAAAAGATAGCCCTCTGCTGTCTCCTCTAATGTACTTCCTCCTTTTTGTTCTACAAATTCCTCAGCTATCCATAGTCTTAGGAGTTTTTTTCTTGGAAGACAATAATCCTCCGGAAACATGCAACAATAAAGAAAACAATTTATTAGGTACTTTGGAAGATAAATAAAGCTGAGGTACACTTCTCAATCAATCAAGGCTTCTGTTATTTTCTAACTTCCAAGAAAGTTGATCATGCACTCGTTTCCATTCAGATTCAGTTTTTGAGCAGGTGGACAAAACACTACCAAGAGAAACAAGAGCAAGAGGTAAGCCATCGCACTTTGCAACGATACTTTTTGCCCACTTATCTAGGCAATGTGAACACGAATAATTTGTTTCGAACTGAAATGTTTTTCTACAAAATAGGTTCCATGATTCATTGACAGGTAAAGGCTTTAGTTCTAATCTGTTGCTCTCTCTAGCAAGAGATGCTATGTTGGCAATTCTGCTTGTAATAACTATTCGGCTTCCTTGTTTAGAGTCGATGAAGATATCACATATATCCAAAAATGAATTTTGATCCCCATGTGTCTTCTAATATAATTAGATATCTTCTTTCTTGTAGGAGATCCCTTATCGTTTCTTTCAATCCTTTGATATCCACAGTATTTGTGTTAACTCGTTTAATCTGCTCACTCTTACAAATTTGAAAGATTAGATCTCATAGAACTTGATCAACTTTATAAGTTTGTGAGATACAAATCCAAGCATGACAAGTAAAGCAGTTTCTCTCTCTTTTGAAAACATTTGTAACCAAGGTAGTTTTCCCAACACCAGCCATCCCCCAAACGGAAATTACAGAGAGATGTGGCTCCCCCGAATTTATCAAACTCGTCAATTTTGTTCTATTTTCATCAACTCCTATAACTTGTTCATCGATGAAATGGGAAGAAATGGCTACTTGTACTGAACTTTCATTTGCATTGTTTGCACTATTTCTGACTCTGACATTTGTAGTGAACCATCGCTCTTTCATTTGCCCAACATGTTTAAGGCTCTGCTCAGCTACTTCAAGCTGAGATGCGATTTGTTTCAAAGCAACCAATGACTTTGGCTCTATGCAAAAACTTTGAAATAAAATCTCATGCCCCTAATTTTTTAATTACCTACAAGATGTATGAACTCATCTACAATATCTTTGATTCGGTTTGCTACATTATGTTCTTCCCCTATCCAAGCCTCAAGGGTTTTGTTTTTCTGATCATGTATATCTATCTGATCTAGAAATGCATGCATAACTTGGAGCTCACTGTTAATATTATTCATTTGTACTTCGGAGCTCTCTAGTCTCCAGAAAACCTTAAATTTATTGGGGCTCTTTTACTCTAACAAATTGATATCAAAGCCACAGATTTGTTCTATAGATCATGGAAAAAATTGTTCAGAATCTGTCATCACTGTTCAGTTCGATTGGTGATTTTCTGCATCCCTGTCATCAGTTCAGATTTTTCTGTTGCACGTCGATCGCTTGTGTGATTTCTACATCCCTGTCAACCCTGTCATCAGTTCAGATTTATATCAGTGCACCAGACCATGCGTGTGGCTAGCTGTGAAGCGCTACAAGGCCAACTTCCTACTCCCCAGTTCCCTTTGTGCCTCTGGTGAACTGCGCATAGACCAAGGCATCCGATTTGTTTGAGGCTGTATGAGCTGCGTTAAGACTTCTTCTTCTCAAATTCATAATATCATATTTATCCTTCCAAATTATTAAAACTCTCACATTTATCTAATATATTATTTTTTCAACTAAAACTAACTCTATATTTCTCATTGATAAAGCTAACTCTATACTTATAATTGATAAAAATTTTTGAAATTAAATTCTTAATAAATATACTACAGATACAATTATCGAGGGTGCATGTCAATAATTGAAGATTTCAAATTTTTTGAAATTGAAATTGAATTCTCAATAAATGAAAAGACAAGAGGTGAAATATATTTTGGTGCTCAGAGAATTACACTAGGATGATGTGAATGAGAGAATTAAAAAAATAATAGTCATGAAATATATACTAATTAAAATCTTAGTTATAAATATTTAATGAAATTATTTGGAGTTTTTAGAATTATTTAATATAATTTAAAATTTTGTTGAATAAGTACGAGAGTTTTATTTTTTAAAAGTAAATCCCCTATCTCCTAATAAAAGGAGAGAAGGATTTGAGATTGGAAACGTTTATTTGTCACAAAACTTCGTATGAATCCTTGATAAATTGTTCTCTCTCATGTGAGCCGTTCATTACAGGATTAGAGGATTTTATTAATCATTGAAATGTCAGCCCAGTTGGCCCAAAACAGTCCGTCTCTCTCCTTCGATATCTTCTCTCTTTTTTCCCAAGATCGTTCTCTCTTCCCTCAAGATATTTTCTCTTTTCAGTCTCCCTCCGATCTTCTCCCTACCTTCGCGACCTTTCCTTTCCCAGTCGGGTCTTCTCTCCTCGCGATGCACGCTCTCTCCCCTCACAATACCTCGAGAAGATGGATAGGATCTGCCCCGACAACCGGCGCAAATCGACTCTGTATCTTCTTGCCGCCGGATCCTTAGCGCCAAAGATGATTTCAAATCCCATTATAAATACCGCTTCACTTCAGTTCACTGGTACATCACCTCTCACAATTCAATCTCCCTTTTACTTTTACATAACCGAAGAAAATTTCTCAAAACTCGTGTTCTGCATACAGAAGGTTAGATTTTCCCAAATTATGTGCTACTTGATACATATTTCTTTTTTTTTTTATTTTTGACTCTCTATTTTTTATTTGTTTTTTATTTTCCTTTGCTCTGGAAAGAAAAGTTCAATGATAATGTAAATGTACAGAGGTTGCAAAGTAACACAGTTACTATACTGGTTTTGATCACTGATGCGGTTTTGAAGCTTGCTAGCACAGTTACTATATTGGTTTGGTCACTGACAAGGTCCCAGGTTTGATTCTCTCCCTCTTTTTGAACCAAGTTCTGCCATCTATTTACAGTGCATCATGTTGTTCATTTCAATTACACATGATACTTTACTGGTTTCTTCTGAAAAGCATGATATCATGGTAATAATCATTATAATGCTCATAATTTAGAATGCAAAACTCTTGCTATTGTTGCATGCACGGGCATGAAAGTTTCATAATTTTTGCCACCATCTTTCTTTATATTAGGAATAGAAATTTTAGTATCATAAAAAATTATTGATATGGTGTACCGGCATCCTATATCCAATAGGAGGCATACTGAACTTATCAACAATAATATTTTTCATCAAATTAATTCAAACTCAATCTTGGAAATTTATACCTGAAGAATTAATAGGGGAAACTTCAAAAATAATAAAAAAAACAATAAACAATTTTCGGTACAATAGATTCCATGATTCAATTTTTTAATTGTCATATACCAATTGATTCCTACTTCAACTTCAAAGCTGCAATTAAAAATAAATTTTGCAAAATTTTCTGAAAACTAAAATAGCAACTGAAAATTGAATATTGTGATAGTTAGAGCAGAAATTTATTCTTTTTACAAGTAGGAATTCATCTGAAAATAACATTGAAAATGAAATTGTACTCAAACAGAAATCAATTCGTTTTTTCTGGCAAGTTCCACAATTAACAAAAATGCTGGTACCAATATAGATATATACCAAAACCAAAATTTTAAGAGTTAAAATGATAAAGGGGTAATACTTTAAGATCATGTAATTTACTCTAATATTGGTGCCATTTTTTACTCACTGTGATCAAATTCTCTTGAGCTCAAACTAGTTTGTGCTGGTGCTATGATCTATGGGCATGACACTTGAAGTCGGTTAAATTTTGCAACAACGATTCATTTTAAGTTCTACACTACTGAAGTGATGATACTAGGAACCCAACTTGTCCCAAGCAAACTTGAAATCCTAGTAATGGAGAAAACAAAGTCTTATTTCTTGGACTCTAGGGGCTTATTTGTATGAATTACATCGTGTTATGAAATTCACTACAATTTTTTATTTTCTTTCCAGCCACTTGCATTGAGAAAGTACCCACGTTGTCGGCATTTAAAAAATAACATAAAGATGAATATACAATGATTATTTGCAAGGACAAGAAACTGAAAGCATCACTGAAGTTGCAACTGTTTGACATACAACTGCAATAAAGCACTCCAAATAGCAAGCATACATAGTAGATATGCATGGTGCTGTTGAAAATTCAAACATAAAATCCAAGTCCAAAAATTACATACAAAGCAAAATAAAAATAACACACAAGCAAGAGGTCTACATATCAGCAAATCACTCAATATTTTGCCACAAATAGGCACTATAAGGAACTGAGACTCAACTTTATTTGATCCAAACTGGAAGGAAAGTAAAACACACAAGCAAAATACTCTTTTATTACATAACAACAACATTCTTCAACAAGAGTGCTCTGTATGATATACACCACTTGCAATTCAATTGTTGATAAGCCTGCCAGGTGAAATGGAGTACATTATTTGTCAATTGAGAAGCTTTAAGGAATCTTGAAGGAAAATGTAAAACATTAAATCAATAAAATATACAAATTAAAGAATCTTTAGGTAATCTTTAAGTAATTTTGCCCTGAATATACAAATTAAAAAACATATTGTAATAAGATAAGATAAATGCACATACCATTAAATCAATTTATTGAGAACCTCTTACATTGATTAATGACTATTTAGAAAAATAAAGAAAGTTAAACTTCAGAAAAAGGCATGGTTGAGTTGCAATTGGTACGATCGGGGAGAAGGTTGTGTGGCCGTTTCTTTTTGTTTTTGTTTTTTTTTTTTGGTGGGGGGGGGGTTTACTTTTGAAACTTAAGACTGTTTCTATACTAACGGAGACAATGCAAAAATAATTTATTTAAAAAAAAACAAAAAGAAAAACATAAAACATATTTAAATTAAATGTTCGAGGCCATCTATATATAAACAGAACCATCCTACCACTATATTTTGAAAAAACTGTACAAAAATAATTATGTCGTTGTTTCACAAACTCCTGTAATCTTACTGCAATGGCAATGGAAAGATACTTTCTTGCGGGAACAAATATACAAATAGTTTATTGGTAAGTAGAATCATTGAAAAAAAATTATGAATGTGAGTTTTGGATTGTAAAATTAAAAATAAATTTAAGTAAAAGCTTACCGTCCACTCAAATTCTTTGCGTGGTATTGATGACTGCCAGCTAGAAAACATCACAGGTGAAATGAAATAGATGGTGGATTCCTTTAGCCAATCCTCCAAACTCAGCAGGCACATCTTTGCAGTACATCCACTTGAGTGAAACGAGGTGCTTTATGCCATTAGGGATATCCACTAGCTGTTCAAGTTCCCAAAGGTAAATCTCATCAAGGCTTGCCAAGGTACCCTGCTCCATCTCTACTTGAACCAGATTAGGCATTTGTCTCAATACCATCGTCTTCAAATTAGGAAACCACCCGGCTTGAAAAGCTAGTTGTTGGCCTTCATATGCTCTTTGGAGGTACAAGCACGTGAGGTTTTGGCAGTGACAAAGAAATGGCAGAGGATCATTTTGTAGTTGAGACCATCCTAGCCTTAGTGTCTGAATACCTTCCCCAGAAATTTGAGAAAACAAGGATTCAAGCATGTTTTCTTTTTGTCGTCCATAGAGAACTACTGAATTTGAGGAATATTCAGACCTTCCAATTGGAGAAGCTCATTCTCATGGCTTGCATTGATAGATAAGTAGGAAAGGGAGCTCATCTTTGATAATGATCTGCATAACTCTGCTGAGTGGTTTTCTTTCACATTCTGTATCCGGAAGCTTCTCAGTTGAGTTAAATTACCCAATTCTCTCACTACCATAGCATTTGACTCGACAGCCTGTATAGTTTGCAAGTCTTTCAGATAAAACACACCCTTAGGTAAACAAATTCCAATAGAACTTCGAAATGATACATATGTAGGATCAACATTCACCTCAACAAAGAGATGACGTAACTTTTTTAGCTTTGCAATGCTATCTGGAAGCCTTTGTATTTTAGAATACATAAGATCCAAGGTCTGTAAATTTTGAAGTTTCTCTATAGAATTTGGAAGAAGTTTCACCTTTGTATTTCTCAAACCCAAATAATGGAGATTGAACAAGTCCCCTATTTTATCAGATACATTCTCAATGTTTGAGTCTTCTAGACTCAACACGGTAAGATATCTAAACTTAAGAATGCCTGCAGTCAGAAACAGAGATGATAACTTTAAAAGGTCAAATGACATGAGAGTTCGGAGTTGTGGTAGCTGGACATCATAGTCCATATTATTATCAGATTTAATTATAGATAGCCGATGAATACTCTTATCGATATTTGCTGGCTTATTATCCCCGTATAGAAAACCAAAGTTCTCCTGCATGCACAAGGAGATTGCCAACTCTCGCAATGTATCATGCATTTGGCATCTCTTTATCCTACCAGAGTAATTTCTCTCTGCAACCTGTAACATGCTACGATTTATAAGTTCTAAAAGATTGCTCTCTGCTGTCTCCTCTAATGTACTTCCTCGTTGTTCTATGAACCCTTCAGCCATCCATAGCCTTACGAGTTTTTTCCTTGGAAGGAGATAATCCTCCGGGAACATGCAACAATAAAGAAAACAATTTTTCAAGTACCTCGGAAGATAATTATAGCTGAGGTTTAGAACACTTCTCAATCGATCAAGGCTTTTGTTATTTTCTAACTCCCAGGAAAGTTGATCATGTACCCGTTTCCATTCAGATTCAATCTTCGCACAAGAGGACAAAACACTACCAAGTGAAACAAGGGCCAGAGGCAAGCCGTCGCACTTGGAAACAATCTGGTTTGCCCACTCATCCAGGTGGGGAGGACATTCATGGTTTCTTTCAAATGGAAATGCTTTTCTACAAAACAGGTTCCATGATTCCCTATCAGGTAAAGGTTTTAGCTCTAACCTTTTGCTCTCCTTAGCAAGAGTAGCCACATCAGCAATTCTACTTGTAATAACTATTCGGCTTCCTTGTTGAGAATGATCAAAAACATCGCTTATACCGTGAAATAAATTTTGATCCCATGCATCATCTAATATAATTAGATATCTTTTCTGTTGTAAGAGACCCCTGATGGTTTCTTTTAGTCCTCTGATATCCATAGTGTTTGTGTTAATTGGATTACTATGCTCACTCTTGCAAATTTCAAAGATTAGATTTCTTAGAACTTGATCAACCTTATAAGTTTGCGAGATGCAAATCCATGCATGACATGTGTATTGTTTTCTCTCCTTTTTATAAACTGTGGTAACTAAAGTAGTTTTCCCAACACCAGGCATCCCCCAAACTGAGATTACAGAGAGCTCCAACTCCTCTGTATTTATCAAACTTGTCAATTTTGTTATATTTTCATCGATTCCTACAATTTCACTTTCATCAATGAAATGGGCAGAGATGGCGACTTGTACTGAAGTTTCATTGGCATCGTTTGTGCTATTGCCAATTCTGGCATTTGAAATGCACCATCGCTCTTTCATTTCTCCAATATGTTTAAGGCTCATCTCAGCTCTTCCTAGTCGGGAGGCAATTTGTTTCAAAGCAACCAATGACTTTGGAGCTTTGAAAATCCTTTTGAAATAAAACCCCATGCCCCCAAATTTGTGCTTACCAACCAGGTATATGAATTCATCCAATATATCTTTGATTTGATTTGCTACCTTTTGCACTTCCCCTACCCAAGCCACAAGGGTTTTATTATTCTGATCATGCATATCTATCTGATCTAGAAATGCCTGCATGATTCGGAGCTCACTGCTTATATTATTCATCCGTACTTCAAGGTCTGATAATATAGAGAACGTCTCTGGGGCTTGAGAGGTGGCAAGCTGGACTAATTCAGTAGCCAATGCCTGTTCAAGCAGTTCAAGTACTGCAAGAATAGCAGCTTCTGCCATTTTTGTGCTCTTTTTCTCCCTTCTTTCTTCGTAATGTAAATGCCTAACTCAACGGTGGATTTGCCCACCACAGGCTCTGTGGAGCTGTTTGAAATAAAGCTATGGATCAGTTTCTTTTTCTCGTCCTTTCTTTTTTAAGAAAAGGGGCATTGGAAAAATCTTCGCTATGTTTTTCCAGAGTTAATTAATTCATTTCCTAGGTTGAAATTTTGAATTATGTAGTACGACCCCTTTAGCAACCTATGAGCTGTAAGGAATCAATTATGGAGCGACGGATCTAAGAGAATATGATTTCATCATGAATATGGTCACTTAGCTGCTCTTAGTTTGAGCTGAGATGACTTAAGAGTATTCTAGTTCTGCTTACGAAGTGGAAGGTGGTCTAAAGTAGAAAGAGACGGGGAAGTTAAGTCAGTTTTATTTCTCAATTCTGATGATTGGTTATGGTTGTAGTAGCTCTGACGAACATGATTATGAACATGGTTGGTTTCAAGCCAATATCATAGAAGTGTAGAGAATGTTTTATTTCAGAATGGAAAATTCAGCTCAAGTATATATTGGGCAGTGTCATTTTTGTGCCAGTAAAACATCATTTTAATCCACCAAATATACTTACTAACAAGAGAGAGAAGACAAGTATATATTGCGCAGTGTCATTGGGTGTATGTGTGTATATATATATATATAAGTGAATCACATGTTTATATCTCGCATTCGTGTGTTTATATATGGGATTCAGGTGTTTATAAAAATTCAAAAAAAATAATAAGACCGAAGATAGGAAAAAAGTCTCGAAAAATAAAAACACAACAGAAAAGTGAGTCTTGAGAAAATTAAAAAGGTGAGGAAGAAGAGAGAGAAAAAGAGTCTCTAAAAATAAAAATACTAGGGAACAAGTTACATGTGCTAATTAGATGTTTATATAAGTAAATCGGGTATTTATATATTGGGTTTAGGTATTTATATATTGGGTTCGGGTGTTTATATAATTGAATAGCGAAATTAATTTAAAAATAGAAAATTTCAAAAAAGAAAATGGCAAAAGTTATATGAGCCAAAAAGAGTAAAAAACGCGTGAGGGGTAAATTTGGGGATTAAAGCTCTAGGAATATAAATATTTTCTCTAAAATTATGAATATAAACCGGATATTTATATCATGATAGGTGTTTATACTAATACAATAAGTGCTTATATTAATAAAATAGACAATAAAGAATTTGTTTTGTTAAGAAATTTAACCTAATGTTTATAATTTTGAACTACATATTTGTACTATTAAAGCAAGTATTTATATCAATCTATTAATATTTATGTTATTAAATTCATATTATATATAATGAATCCCTTATAAATTAATAATGGATATACAAAATCTCTTAAAATTGTAAGAAATAACTAATAATAATTTTAGAATTTTAAGAAGAAAAAAATATGAGAGATGGATCATGGATGTGCTAACAAAGGAAAGACATAAAAAATGAATAATGCACTTGTTAAATTGGAGCCACATAAAAAATTTGCAAAAAATCATTAGTATAAGCAACCAGTGTAATAGTATATACATTTCAAAAGTACGAGTACCCAGTTTGTTGAGACACCGTATGTGAGATGCTAATTGAGAACATAATTTTCCACATGGGACATGAAAAATGATATGTTTTTTCATTGTTGAACCATAGAATTACTGTTTGTTACTATAGATGATGAAAACAGTTAAGGAGATTTTTAGAGAAATTGTAGTTGGAGTACTAGAAGTCTCTACCTTAGGCATGATCAACTTATGAGATGAACTTTTGACATTAATTTTAATTGGGAACGACAACTCATGCTTTTTCTAATTTGAGTTATAGTACAGAATTTCCCTTCACTTTGATTTAAGAAAAATGATATTAATTAAATCCAGTGCTAATCGTTTTGTGTACTAAATCGGTACCAATAAAACTAAAATTTAAATGATTTTTTTACTTTTAAAAAACAAAACTAATTGATGAGATATATTATATATTTCATATTATACTACATGTATACAAAGTTTTATATTTTTTAACTTTATTTGAGTATTTATCAAGACATAAAAAAATAATGGTCCAAATTTTGACCAATTATCCCTCTTCTTGATTGTTATCGAAATGAAGTTCAAATCTTATGATTTTTTATATCAGTATTATTGAAATAATATAAATTATATATTTAATAGTTTAGATTTAAAAAAAATCCCATTAGGTAATTTACGATGCTCAACTCGTACGCTAGCTTGCCATCTAAATGTCTCAGAGCAGAAATTAAGGATCCTGCCATCAATGATATAATATATCTCAAGTAAAGCTAGCGTGCTTTTAGAAGTATAGAACTTTTCAGTACTCCTAACTTAAAAAGTCATTAAATTGACTTCAAACGAAAAATCTAAGTTACTCAATAAATTTTTCATATTAAAATCTGATATGACACTAATTATTTCTATTTTTAAAATTTTTTAACTATTTATTTCATATTTTTTTTCGAATGACCTACTTTTATATACAAAAATTTATTATTTTATTATTATTTTTAGAGTCATATTAAAAAATTTAAAAAAAATAGTTAGAAAATCCTATGAGATTTTGATATTAAGAATTTATTGAATAATTTAGATTTTTCGTTTGAGATCGATCGATAGGTTTTTGAGTTATGAGTACTAAGGGACTCCGCGAGAATGCTAGGAAAGGTAATGGGTTGGGTTCGAAGGTACGAGTTGAAGGTGCATCCCAATCCAAGCCTCTTTTGTCAATCCGGGCCGGGGTTCTCCAAAGAGCATCAAAGTTTTACTCAATGTATCACAACATATTCCAAAAATTAACAAAACGAGAGAAGGAATTAGGTACCTCGAGTTCCCTACACCAAGATCTCATAAAAAATGCCACCAAATATGCGAAGGTAAGATTTGTTGCCTAGGCTGTGCTACTTTTTGGAAGTGATCCGCTAATCAATTGAAGGGAAGGGAAACCGAATTGCAGCAATCATATTGATTTATTTCAATTTATTGAAGCTGCAAATAACAATATACTATACATGTCAAAACTTATAACAATCGCTTAATTTACAGCAGTATATGCTAGTAATATGGCAGATATGTATTATCATTATACTATTAATTGCTAAATGTACGGTATCTAGACTTTTGGTCAAATTGTTGCGATAGGAAACGAATCAGACAAGTATTTCAAAAAAAGAAAATTAACAAAAAAGCTTGTTGTAATATGATTGAAATAATTAAAATATTGTGAAAATTACCTGGCCAACTGTACTTAAAAAAATTGTAAACAAAATTAGTTGGACAATTACTTTGTAAATTTGTGGACGAAAATAAGGAGCCGAACACGAATGTCAAGTCATCTATTCTTCCAGAAAAAAAAAAAGAAATATTGTGAAAAATATCCCTTTGTCAAAAATGTTCCATTTTGATCCATGCTCGAGGGTTTATCCGATCTGGTCCCAATTATAAGAAAATTTCACAAAAATAAACAATAAAGTGCTAATGAACAAAGGTTTTTTTTTTTTTTTGAAAGAAGTAGCCTCAAAGCACTACCAAATTCATTACCTGAAATCATATGATTATCAAATTAATACAACTTAAAACGAATGCAATTGCCACTGTTCCAGGTGCTCCTTACTTGCCCATCTTGTCCTCGTTTCTTCGTTAATTCGTTCTGCCGAACAGCCGAGGAGAATCGTCTGAGATAGAAAATGTAATAAGAGCAGGGATATGAGAAATATGGAATTGTATCCGGAGCAAATTAATGGCTTTTTCCTTGGCAAGTGAGAGTCCGTTTATATTAGTCAGCTTAGCAAATTAATGGTGATGTGAGTTGGGTAATTAGGTGGAACAAAACGGGGTGGCCGGATTGTCCGTTCCAGATACAGTGTGATCTGCATGAAATGAGTAGCTGCCTAGTCGGCATACGATCAAATTAGCGTTGTATTATTCTAATTTGGATCGTTGGATTTTAAATAGAACCTATCCAATCCATCTTTTTTAATCTGATAGTTTAAATTGAAACACTATAGTCCTACTCTTTCATTTAAAATAAAAGAAGATAAAGAGACAGCATACAATGTAAGAAGTAAACTTGAGGGTTCCTTTGGTCTTGTGGTGGCATTTTGATTAATTATGGAGCTCACAATCCAGCCCGGACCATAGAAACACTATTCTCTTAAGGGGAAGAGAGAATCCGGACTCCATGAGTCAATGATTTATGTAGTAAACTCTAAAAAGATACATCTCTCCCAATTGTTTTTTTTTTTTTGAAAAATTTTATATATACCCATTGAAACTTTAATTATTAGATTTTTTGTTAAAAATCTAAAATTTATTATTTACTCATTATAATTTGGTTTCCTTTTAATTTTCCCATCAACCATATCAAGCAAATTTTTGACATTAATAAAATTAAGTATTTTCTATTTGTAAAACTAATTGTCTATAATGTCCTTGCAGCAAAATTTGAAAGAAAAAAAGAAATTTGGCACCAATCATCTCTTCCCTTCTTTTAATTTCTGGAGTTATTTTGTAACTCATATGTCGTTGCAAGTAGGACTTGTAAAAAGTACACTTGGGACAAATAGCCAAGTGTGAATTTGATGTACTCATAATAAGGCAAAAAAAATTATTTTGGTTATCATAGTTTTGAAATTTTTAGAATTTGAAAGGGAAACAAAGGAAGTTACAAGAATCTTTTCAGATTATCAAAACAACATTTGTCGGAATTCTATTTTGGACAATCAAAATTCATTTTTTTCTGTATGAGATAGTTGATTGGCTTGACTCAATTGAGAAATCAAATAAAAGTGAGAAAAATATTAAGCATTGTATTAGATTATGCATGTACGTATCGGTCTCAAGTTTTATCTTTGTGTAGGAGAAGTGAATAGAAAAAAGGAATACATGATTGGAGCCTTTTCAGATTTTGTTGTAAGGGTGTTATGGTCAATTCATATTTAAGATAAGAAATACTCAATTTTTTAACAACAATAATCTGTTTAATATGGTTGATGGGAAAAAAAATATAAGAAAACCAAATTTTGATGGATAAATAATAAATTTTTATCTTTAATGGGTAAATATGTAATAATGAAAGTTTCAACGGATATATATATAATTTACTCTTTTCAATATTTTGTACATGCTAACAGTGGGGATTGGAACATATCAGCAGCTTGCAGAGAGCTTCAAGTATTAAACAATAAATAAATAGGGGGAAGTGATAAAATAAGTGCAAGAAGGTAGCATTAAGTAATATTTTTTAAATTATGACAGCAAAGAATTGACTGGTTAGGTATCCTTAATCATTGAACCAGTCCAAACCTGTAATTATTTAAATTAATTCAATTTGCACACCTAATCCAATCGACCAAACAAGTGGACACTCACAAATCGCCATTAATTCCGTGTTCTACCGCCGGAAAGATTGAATTGCTAGACTTCATACCAGCTTGCAGTGAGTAATTATTATTGACTAGTGAACACAAGTTGTTCAAAAAAGTTTTAAGTGTAGTTTTTGTCTGTATCTATTAAGTATTGGAAACTAGCAAGTTGAACTCCATTGGTGCCAATCTTTTAGTAGTTGGTTTAAGTAAATTGTGTTGGGCAAACTAATTAAGTTGTGAAAATTCTGTTACAGAGGTGGTGTCTCAAATAAATCTCAAAATATATAAAAGAGGCTTCTCCCTTGCATATTAATTTGGTGCCTAAGAATAAGCTAATTACTGTTTATTTAAATCGAACCAGTTTGTTTGCATGTATTTCAGAATTAGAACAAACATCAACATTTCATTTTCTTCAAATAATTTTTTCTTACTGATAAAAGTTATTTTCTTTAAATATCATAGTAGAAATCCTCTCATACAGAAAAGAAAAAAGCAAATTATATCAATACTTTCCACATAAGCTAATTGTCATATTGACTTGTACTAAATCCAATACCAAACAAAATAAAGCAAGCATAATAAGATCCTTATCAAACTGAACACCAAAAAAGAGAGTAAAAATTAATTATTATAGTGTTGTTATGAAACCAAGATATTTGTTTCATAAGTTTGTAGTAGCAAGCAAACAGGTTCATATGTACATCGGATACAAGAAGAATACAGATGCAATGCAAACACAGCATTGTGAGCTCAAACAAAAGTGAAAATGACATGTAAAATAAAAGAGTATCGAGTAGGTCGAGCTTCTTGACCAACACAGCGAACACAGATGCATGATGAGTCCTGCTCTTTAGTCATGTAAAGAGGCCTGCGATGTGAATGTGACTTTAGCAGTTAAAAGAAAAGTTCAGATGTGCACAAAGAAATTGAATATATGTACTAAATTAGTTTGAAACTAAGTTTTATAGGATTATTATGAGAAGCGAAAGGCATAAAAGAGAACTGCCTAATAAATGAAGCAATGGAATAGATATGACTTATATCACGAGAAATCAATTGTCTGAAGATGTCCTTTTTCATGAACAAAATCCCAAACAACACTATACGAGTGAGTATGGGCAACATGTGTCAGTAATTGCTATACTTATTTTATTGACCAAAAAAAACTACTGCTAATAATTTTGAAATGATCTGCCTACATTTCAAAAAAGAAATCGCACAAGCATTCATTAAGAAATTATTCTAATTTGAGTATTAAAAAAATGTTATGAAACCTGAAAAAAACATGTCATAAGGAAAAAAATGATCTACTTGAGAAAACTGGCTTATTATTTCAGCTGTCTGTACTAAAAGGTCCAAAGAAGTAAAATATTGGACAAATCAAAATGTAAAGATTGTACGTGAAGTTATTACAATCAGTTCTACTTCTACTATTTTCTTCTCAGTTGAAAATGTTTCTTGATAAAAAAACAAGAAAATTATTTCTATACTTTATCTGTGAATTTACTCAATCCAACTGCAGTTCTGAATATAAGGTGGAGAACTTTTAACAGAGATCCTTAATAAAGAAAGATACAATGTGTACCTGAAATGATCTTGGCTCTGTAACATAACAGTAGAAATGCCACATCTGATGGCGCCCCGGAGCCAATCCCCCATAATTCATAGATAATTGCCTACAAAACATATTTTTAAGGGAACTTAGGTGTTCAATTCCATTCGGAATATCCGCTAACTGTTCCAAATCTGTGAGAGCAATATCTTCAAGGGACACCATTGTGTCCCTCTCCATGTCCACTCGAAAAAGATTTGGCATGTGTACCAACTCCAAGCATTTCAATTTAGGAAACCACCCGGCTTGAAAAACTAATTGGTCTCCCTCATATGCTCTTTTTAAGGACAAGTATGTTAGATTTCTCAAATGGGAAAGAGATGGGAGAGGATCTTCACTCAGCTGAGACCAACCGAGCCATAACACCTGAACATATTTCCCTGAAATTTGGAAAAGAGGGGATTCGAGCATCTTTATTTTCAATCTACCGTGGAGCCCTAACTTATGAGGTTGTGGAGGTGGATGGGTCATGTATTCCAAGTGGAGATACTCATCTTGATGGCTTGCAATGATAACTAAGTGAGTTAAAAAGAGCATCTTGGATAATGCGGCACATAAATCTATCCAATGGTTTTCTTTGACATTCATGATACGGAAGCTTCTCAGTTGAGTTAGATTTCCTAATTCTTTAACTACCTCAGAATTTGACTCTAAAACTAGCAAGGTTTGCAATTCTTTGAGATAACTCATGCCTTTTGGTATAGAAATTCCAGTAAGACACTTAAAGAATCTACATGATGTATTAGTAACAATTTCGCCAAAGAGGTGACGTAACCTCTTCAGATTATCTGTGCAATCAGGAAGCTTCTCTATTTTTGAGCCACGAAGTTCGAGGGTTTGTAGATTGTGAAGTTTCTTAATAGAATTTGGTAGACATTCTACCTTTGTATCCTTTAGACCCAAATAATGGAGATTGAATAAATCTCCAATTGCATCTGGAATGGTTTTGATGGGCAAACCGTGTAAGCACAAAACCGTAAGATACTTGGACCTGTTAAAGATCGAAGTTAGCAAGGGAGATGAGAGTGTAGCGGAGTCAAATGACATGAAGGCTCTTAGTTGTGGTAAATGGACATCATATCCAACATCTTTGTTGAATTTTATTACTGAAAGCCGACGAGTATACATGTCGACAATTGCTGGTTTGTTATCCTCATGTAGCACACTGAAGTTCTCTTTCATGCATAAAGAAATTGCTAATTCTCGCAGCGTATCATGCATTCGACATCTCCTTACCCTTCCAAAATGATTTCTCGATACCACTTGCAACATGCTGCGATGAATGAGCTGTATGAGATAGCCTTCAGCCACTTCTTCTAATGTGCTTCCTCCCCTTTGTTCTACAAAACCCTCTGCTATCCAAAGAGTGATGAGTATTTTTCTTGAAATGAGATAATCTTCTGGAAACATGCAACAATAAAGGAAGCAATTCTTTAGATGCCTTGGAAGATAGTTGAAGCTTAGATATAAAATATTTCTCAAGTGATCAAATCTTGGGTTATTGTCGAACTCCCATGAAAGTTGATCATTGATTCGTTTCCATTCGAATTCGGTCTTCTCGCGTAAAGATAGCACACTACCAATAGAAACAAGAGCAAGCGGCAAGCCATCACACCTAGAAACTATCTCTCTTGCCCATTTTTCCAAGGAAGGAGGACATGCATGTTTTTCTTCCCAATGAAATGCCTTTTTACAAAAGAGGTTCCATGACTCATAATCTGACAAACATTTGAGCTCTAATCTGTTGTTTTCTTGAGCGAGAAAAGCTAATTGAGCAATTCTGCTAGTGATAACTATTCGGCTACTTCGATGGCTATCAATAAGTATATTAGATAAATCCTGACAAGCATCGGGGTCCCATGCATCATCTAATACAATTAGATACTTCTTTCCAATCAACAGATTTCTTGTGGTTTCTTTCAATTCCCTTATATCCATGGTGGTTGTGTTGGTTGGACATCTTTTCATGCTTTTACAAATTTCAGATATTAAATTACGTAGAAGATTGCCATACCTATAGTTTTGAGAGATTGAAATCCATGCATGACAATCAAAGTTTTCTTTCTCTTTATTAAAAACATTAGTAACTAGAGTAGTTTTACCGATGCCGCCCATTCCCCAGATAGTTATTACAGTGAGATTTCGCTCCTCAGAGTATAGCCAGCTAGTCAACTTCAATCTATAATCTTCAGTTCCTACTATCTCACCTTCATCGATGTAATGCGCTGAGAAAGCTAGATGTTGCACACATTCAATCGAGTAGTCCGAGTTCTTAAAGATTCTCACATTTGTAGTCGGAACCCAACGCTCTTTAATCCTCGCAAGATGCTCAAGGTTCCTCTCTATTGCTTGTATTTGAGAGGCAATTCGTTTTAATTCAGCCAATGATTTTCGATCTTTAAATATTCTTTCTGCATAAAACCATATTCCACCTAGCTTTTTGTTATCTACCATATATACAAATTCTTCCACAACATCTTTTATACGATTTGCTATCTTCTGCACTTCCCTTATCCAAGCTAACTCAGCTTTATTGCTTTGACTACTCGTTTCAATTTGTTCTATAAATGCATGCATCACTCGGAGTTCGCTACTGATGTTATTCATGTTTGTGTCAAGATCTGATAGTGTTGAGAAAAGCTCTGGTGTTTGTGAAGTAGTTAGAATTGCTAATTGATTGGCCAGTGCACCTCCAAGGACTTCAAGAGCCCCAATAATAGCTGTGTTAGCCATGGTGGTTCCTCTAAAATACTTGGCCTACTTCAACAGCCCTTTTCATCCATACTTCCTAAGTCATGTGCAAATTAGACATAGATATTAGTTTTTCATCCATACATACTTCCTAAGACATCTTGATGGTCTTTTTTTATAGAAACAAAAACCAAACTTAAATCTTCCTTAATTTTCCCATATTTTTTATAACAGTGGTAACGAAGCTAGAGAACCTATGTCATGGCAACAATTGTTCTAAAAAAATGCTATTTTTAGAGAGAAGAATTCTAATCCCACAAGATTTTAATATCATAAAATATCACAACATGATTTATTATTTATATTTTAAAATTTTAAATTAATACTAGTTCAGTGGAAAAAATAGAAATTAAGCCAATCAAATATAACACCAAATATATGTACATATTTTTCATTGATGGCTTGATTAATCTCAAATTCTCAATCTTGGCTGCTAAAATAAAAATTTACTGTAGTTGTCAATTTTCATAGCGAAAATAGCACAGTGTTATTTTGAATAGTACATATTAAGAACTATTTTATTATGGAGCTTATATTTTTTATTTAGTCACACAAGCAAATTCTAACAAACACTAATTAAAAGAACACAATTATATATGATCAATCCGCTCTTGTTTGCTAAACAAGTAATTAGACAAGTTAGTCGACTCAAACCATGTCGACATGCAACTCTAATTAACACAGGTAGTGATATAATTAGATATATAATAAATTGCTTTTTAACTAATTAAACATAAATGAAGTGAGAGTAATTTACTGACTTACATGTTAGAAACTAAACAGAAATAAGCTTTGCATTTGCAGTCCTACAGCAGTAGCACCAGATGGATCTGTAAAGTTGTACTTTCTGTGCTTTTTGGTTGGAGGCTAAAACTAGAAGAGAGGAGAGAAAACTATATCTAGAGGTATAAACTAGCTGGAGAGATGATTGTTTTATTTCTTTGCTATTCTCAGTCAATAAAATTTATTTATTGTGGTGTGAATGTGACAAGCTAATTCAGAAGACTTGACTTGAGGTTGTAGTCAACACAAACACACAAATGAGCTGTGGTGGGGAATTCATGTACATTTTTCTCGTTGATTTTTTCTCCTTCCTCTGTTCTAGATAGAATTAATTAAAGGGGGTGAAAGTTTATTGGTCTTCATATCCTTTTAGGTACACCTAAGATCTTATGAATCCGAATTTTTCTTTTCTTCTGTTTTGAATTTTCAAATACTAAAGTTTTTCATAGAAATTTACCATGAAAAAGATAGCTATTAAATAAAAAAATAGATATTTAAAATGAAAAGCTACTTTTTTATAAAATAAATACGTTATGATTCAAATTTGAATACAAATAAAAATCACTCTTTTCAAAATGTTAGAGACGTGTATAATCATAAGAACCATGGTTAGCCGCATGGTAATTCATATAAACCATAAAATAATAACTCCTGCTAGCGAGGACCTCGTGCTCCAACTCTTCTAATAACCTATTTAATCTTCATCCAAGATCCATTCTTTGATTTTGGTGCAGAGAATCTGTACCAACTCTCACAACAGGCACTATTCTAACAATATTTTGATGCACAGAACATGTTCGATGAAATTCCCAAGTGAAATTTTTGTTAGAATCCGGACCTGGAAAGTATAAATCAGATTGGTACCGATCTCGCCGATGCTGGGTTTGTTATGAAAGTATCAAATTGTCATTTTAATAATTTAAGAACGTTCTAAATTATTTAAGTTGTTATACCAATCCTCAGTAGCAGTTCAGTAAATTATTGGATTGGATAAGCATTTTAATGATTAATCAATTATTTATCTTTATTGTTAACTTACCCAACTACAAAGTGCCAAACTTTGTTTTGCCAAGCCAATTTTAAATTTTATTTTGCTTGTGGAGGAGGTTTGCATGAAATGACACCATTCAATATTTTTAATCTTATTCATGCAGATTTCAAGCTGTCCATTGTGCACCTTTATATGAAATTAATGATATATTGTGCATCATTCGATGTGGATTACTGTGCTGCATGATATTAGTTTATGCTGTCCTGAGTATTACAAATTACAAAAAAAGGTACCATGCATGGTTTCATTTAAGGCAGCCTTGCCCTATCAACTGGTTTAGCCTGCCATCAGCTAAAATTACATAAGCCAGCCTGGCAACAGACTGCTTCCATGCAAATTTGAAACCCCGCTAAGGGAAAACAAATAAGTGTACACTTCTCTTGGACTCAAGCTTGTGTGCATCTATTTCAAAGCTCGTACAACAAAGAAGCTCATACAACAGAATTCCTTCCAGCGCTGCAAGAGTTCTCATCTTGTAACTTTTTCTTCTCAGTATTACACTATTACGAAATTTAGTAATAGAAACTGAATGAATAGTTTTAAAGACATTAAACTGAAATTATTACCAGAGTACATTTCTTTGCATATATACATTCCATTAGGCACCAATAACATACATAGTATTAGTACATGTGTATGGTGCAGTCAAATTTACAACCCCAAAAGCAATAAATAATATACAAGGCATGTACAAACCAAGTAACTTGGATCCAAATTCCTTAATAGTGTTTTCAGAATGGCAGTATAATTTGCATGCTGCCTTAGAGGCACAATAGCAAATCATCAAATATTCTGACCCAAGAAAAACACAAGCCAGAAAAACTGAGGATTAACTTTATGTGATCCAAACTTGAAGAAAATGAAGCCCCCAGAAGTAAAAAAAGAAAAAAGAAAAGAAAAGGGAGAAGAAATATCCATTACGCAAGAACAACATTCAAATAACTGCAGTCAATGTTGATAGATGCTTTTTGAATGCCTGAAAAGCCTGCGATTTGAAATGGACTGTATATTTTGTCAATTGAAGAATTTTATGGGGATTTGAAACAATGTAATGCATAAGCTATTTCATAACAGGTGTTTTAAAACTAGAAAAAAAATATTTAACATTACAATATTATCCATTCTGAAAGATGATATTAGTATTTACCTGTACAGTAGGCAAATTTCCACGGCAACCTCTTGCATGAAGAATAATTAACATGAAAAGATATAAAGGTTAGATTCAGAAAAAGCATGGTGGGATTGCAGCTAAACTGCTGATCAGTTTGAGAGTATTCACAAGAATTTAAGAGTTAAACTTTGAAGCATTTTGGTAGTTTGAAGCCACCCCTACGTAAAAAGGAACATATTACAAAGAGGTATCAAAATAGTCAAGAAAAACAGTCTTTTGTTTTTTCTTTAATTCCCATATTCTCATTAAAAAAATGTCTTATGAAAATAGAGGAAATAATTCTCATTCCATCAATAGATAAGCTAATTTGTGCATTTTATGTCGCAAGCATAGAGGAACAACTGAAGAGCTTTTTTTTTTTTGGAATTTTGGCACCTTGTAATTAGTTATTTCTCAAAATTTTCCTAAGAGTTGTACTCTGATATTACGAGTTCGAATTTCAGAATGCAAAAATAAAATAAGGGAAGTAAATTGAAGCAAACCTTATTCGTGTGATATCGGCTGCCAGCTAGAGAACATGACACCTGAAATGAAATAGCTGGTGGATCCCGCTAGCCAGATCTCCAAAACCAGCAGGCATGTATTTGCAGACCATCCACTTGAGGTTTATGAGGTGCTCGATGCCCTCTGGTATCTCCACTAGCTCTTCCAGCTCCAATAGGTGAATTGTTTCGAGACTCACCATAGTGCCCTGTTCCATCTCCACTTGAACCAGATTGGGCATTTGTCTCAATGTCAGATTCTTCAATTTCGGGAACCATTTGGCTTGGAAATGCAGTTTTGGGCCTTCATATGCTTTTTGGAGTGTCAGCCATGTTAGGTTTTTCAAAAGTGAAAGAGATGGCAGGGGATCTGTTGGTAGTTGAGACCATCCGAGCCTTAGCATCTGAATACCTTCCCCAGAAATTCGGAACAAAGGGGATTTAAGCATCTGTTCTTTCAGTCGCCCGAAGAGACATAACTTCTGAAGTTGTGGAAGGAATTCCAGATCTTCTAATTGGAGAAGAAAATTTTCATTGCTTGCGAAGATAGATAAGTAAGAAAGGGAGCTCATCTTTGATAATGATCTGCATAACTCGGCCGAGTGGTTTTCTTTCACATTCAATATGCGGAAGCTTCTCAGCTGAGTTAAATTTCTCAGTTCTCTCACTATGATAGCATCTGATTCCAAGGCCTGAAGAGTTTGCAACTCTTTCAGGTAAAATATGCCCTTAGGCAAAGAGACTCCAGCAAGACTTTGAAATGTTCTGTATGTGGGATCAACCCGTACCTGAGCAAAGAGATGACGCAACTTCTTTAGCTCTGCTACGCCATCAGGTAGTTTTTGTATTTTAGAATCCATGAGATCCAGGGTTTGTAAATTGTCAAGTTTCCCGATAGATTTTGGTAGAAATTTCACCTTTGTGCCCCTCAGACCTAGGTAACGGAGATTGAACAAACCCCCAATTGCATCCGTTATTGTTTTGATGGGCAGGCCTTCCAAATTCAAAACAACAAGATATCTAGACTTGTCAAAAATCATAGATATCAATTGAGAAGAGGGTACAGTAGGGTCAACTGACATAAAAGTTCTGAGGTGTGTTAAATCAACAACATCACTGATCTCCTCTCTTAGTTTGACTATTGAGAGTCGGCGAATAGAATGTTTCAAATTCACTGTCTTGTTTCCATCATGTAGCAATTCGAAGTTTTCTTCCCTACATAAACAGATGGCCAGTTCTCTCAATGTATCATGCATTCGACACCTCTTCGCCCTACCCGATGGATTTCTCTTTACCACTTGTAACATGCTGTGATGTACAAGCTCTTTGAGGTAACCCTCTGCCACCTCTTCTAATGTGCTTCTTCCCTTTTGTTCTATAAGGCCTTCAGCTATCCAAAGCCTTATTAGTTTTTTTCTTGCAAGCAGAGAATCTTCTGGAAATAAACTGCAATATAAAAAGCAATTCCTTAGGTAACTTGGAAGGTACTTGAAGCTTAGAATTAGAATATTCTTCAAATGACCCAAGCTCGGGTTGTTGTCGAGCTCCCAACTGAGTTGATCATGTACCCTCTTCCATTCCAATTCTGTTTTATCGAGCAATGACAATACACCGCCTAAGGAAACAAGTGCCAACGGCAAGCCATCGCATTTAGAAACAATCTCTTTTGCCCACCTTTTTAGTGGAGGAGGACATTCATGGTTTTTTTTGAGATGAAAAGCCTTTCTACAAAACAAGTCCCATGATTCCTTTTTCGACAGAGGTTTTAGTTCCAGCCTGTTGCTTTCTGGAGCAAGGTTAGCGACCTCAGCCATTCTGCTAGTAATAACTATTCGGCTGTATCGATGGTTATCAATAAGTATGTCGCTTATATCCAGAAATACTTTTGGATTCCACATATCATCCAAGACAATCAAATATTTCATTTCTTTCAGGAGATCCCTTAAATTTCCCTTTAATCCCCTAAGGTCCATTGTACTTGTGTCAATGGGAAGATTTTGATCATCCCTACATATTTCAGAGATTATATTCCGTAGAATATTTTCAATGGTATAGGATTCTGAGATAGAAATCCATGCATGGCAATCAAAGTTTTTTCTCTCTCTCTTAAAAATATTGGTGACCAATGTAGTTTTTCCTACACCACCCATTCCCCAAACTGATATTACAGAGAGATGTGTCACCTCAGAATTTAGCCAGTTTGATAACACTACTCTATTTCCTTCAATACCCACAATATTATCTTCATCGATGAAATGGGCGGAGACAGCTAAATGCCGTGCACACTCATTTGAGCAGTTTGAGTTCATAACGAGTCCCACATTAGAAGCAGGGACCCATCGCTCTTTTATTTTTGGAAGGTGCTCAAGGTTTCTCTCTATTGCTTGTAGTTGAGAGGCAACTCGTTTCAAATCAACCAAAGATTTCCGATCTTTGAAGATTCTTTTCACATAAGACCATGTTCCACCATACTTCTTATTATCTACTAAATATACAAATTCATCCACAATATCTTTTATACGATTTGCTATCTTCTGTACTTCCCCTAACCAAACTAACTCGGCTTTATTACCCTGATCAACCAGTTCTGTATGTTCAATAAACGCCTGCATCACTCGAAGTTCACTATTAATGTTATTCATGCTTGTATCAAGGTCTGATAGCATCGACCAAATCTCTGGTGTTTGTGAAGTAGTTAGACTTGCTAATTCATTCGCTAATGCCGACCCCAGGACTTTAAGGGCCCCAACAATAGCAGCATTTGCCATTGTTTTCCTTCAATATAAATTTGACCTCCTTCACTGTTCTTTTTGTCTATACATCCTGAGCCATCCAAAGTAGAAGCAACATATTAATCAGACGGTTTGATGTAAAAAAACCTTATTTTTTTATTAGGTTCATGTTGAATTTATGAGACTTTAAGAAGGAAGGTGATGAACATAAAACTTTCTTATTAAATAATGTTCTGATTTACAATAAGCACATTGAATGTTTTTATATGGGTTAATTTAACGGCTCTCTGTATCTACAGTGATGTTACAGTTTTTTAAAAAAAGGAAAAAGGATTGAGTGACAATATTTTTAATATAGATGCTCTCTTTCTTCCTATTTATTGGTCAATGACGAAAATACCCCTGAAGGGTCTGAGGCCTATATCTCTAATTATTTCCTAATTTATTCATTTCTCAACAGTTCAAACATAAGATATTGCATTGTTTCCTATATTATTGCATCTTACAAAATTATACAAAAGTGTCTTCAGACTGATGTGAAGATAGTCTTATTCATGTTTTTTTTTTAAAATATTAGATGGTCGATGCAAGTCACTATGTAAGATCTACATATCAAAATCTTGCAGGATATAGATGCATGAATGTTTTCTACTTTTAGAATTCTTGTAACATTTTTTTATTTTTGAAAAATGGCCTTGATCTCCACTAAATGATAAATTTTCATTTAGAACAATAAGATTGATAAATTTCCATTTTTTTACTAGTTTCTCTGACGAACGGAATTTGAAAATAGTTTAAACGAGATACATGTACATTTGAGAGCAAACTATCTAAAGTTAATCATCCTAAAATATATACTTTACTGAAATAGTGAATCAATTAACCTTGTGTATTGATTAATTAGAACTAAAGTGGGAAATGTGGAGCATGCTTGTAGTTCTTCCATGGCACGCTCTTTGATCGAGGCCCTGTGTATTCGTTTCTCCTTTTTTCCTTTTCTTCTGGCTAAGCCGCTCAGCAGCTTGGTACATATAAAGACAGCAATAGAAAACAGAGATGCCGATCAGAAAACTCCAGGATTGGGGATTTGATGGAGCAATTGTATTGAGCAGGAAAGAAAGCAAAGAGAGGAGATCTGAAGAGGAAATGTGAATAGGTGAATTGGTCAGAGTAGAAAGCTCTGACTTCCAAAGATAGCGTATATGCATATGCAAAAGAGTTATTCTACTGTTCAACATTTGTAACGGGAGTTGATACACAGATAGTGTCATTGATATGGATTTTGTTATTAAGATATTATATTATTATTTTTATTATGTAATTTATTTGTATATTATTTTTCTATTCAATTTAAGTGAGTTATTATTCATATTACTTATATTTGAGTTGAATAATAAACATATTATATAAATTAAATTACATAATAAAATTATTAGTATAAATAATAATTTATTTTATATAAATAATAAAATCGGTATTAATGATGGTATCGATGATGATATTTCTCAAACATTTTCCTTTTGTAATTTCCTATATTTTTCCATTTTCGTTTTCTTTCTTTTTGTAACTACTTCACATAAAGTCAAGTCTCTTTATTTGGACAATTTTGCCCCCAACAACCAAAAATGTCTTTCCGAAGAAAATATCCTAATTAATTCTCAACGCAAGCTAAATTTTTTTTCTACCCCTGCAGCTAATACCTCTCTTGTTCAATAATGCAAAGTTTATGTTTTCTATATATTAACTTTTAATTCAAATAAAGTAATAACAAAGTAAGTGATAGAGGAATTGGTACAATATTTACTCACTATTATTCACAAGGTTCGTGTTTGGGATGGGAATAAATAAGAAATAAAGTTATCACCTCATCTCATAAGAGATAACTTTATCCCCAAATTATATCCAATTTATCTCGTTCCCAAACGGAGCCAAAGATGAATAACAAAATATGAAATTATATATGTTTCTTCTATCTTTTATAGACTGAAAGTAAATCTAGTTTAAGAAACTCAAAAAGCATCTGAAGTAGCAAAAGGTCATGGATTAAAAAAAATTGTGGCAATTTTTTTTGACTTATCAATAAAGCGAGAGTTAATTGAGTGATTCTAAAATTTGATATTTGCGTGTCTTACATGCATGCAAACCTAGTTTATTTCAAAGGAACTTCTTGTTGATATAAAGAATTTCAAAGAAATTTCTTAATGGCTCGTTTGGTACTCTTATCTTCTTCCAGAATAAGGTGGAAGAAGAGATCTTCCAGAAGAAGAAAATATAGATTCTTTAATGAAATTTAAAACATTAATGTATATTTTTTTAAATTGTTTAATATTTTTATAAGATGAAATATGCATTAATTTTATTATATTAATATATTATTAGTATCATCATTAATACAATAATTGTATATTTTATTAAGTATGTAAAAATATTAAAGTTATTTATATGCTTAAATTCATAATTATTGTTATTATTATCATCATCATCATCATCATTATTACATTTAATTATTTGTAAGGTATCCTTGAAAAAATAAAAAAATAATAATGTAATTTATGATGATAATGATTAATAATTATTCTTATTATTGTTATTAATGTTATTTTAGTTATTAAATAAAGAATATAATTATCATTAAAAATTGTTTAAAGAATAGGGAAAATAAGAAAATGAATGATATTTTTATAATATAAAGTGAAAGAAATTTGATTTTTTTGTGGAAGATCTCTTCTTCCACCTAAAGGTAAAAGAAATTCTTTCGACTTTAATTGTGGTACAAAATCTCTTCTTTCATCTTACTTTTATAGACAATTGTGGTACAAAACACCCCCTAAAAGCCGTGTCGAATTTTTATGTTCACTGTTTCTATGAGAAGGAGAGCAACATATTTTAAAGTCAACAAACAATACTTATAAATAGGGTAAAGTCATTCATCCAAATAAAAATTATGGATATCGTTTAGTCAATAAATTATGTTGTGTGAATTTTAACATCCCTTTCTCTCCAATCTCAACTATTTTCTCCTCCATTCCTTCCACATGTTCCTATCATATAGCATCTCAGTCAAAACATAAATATGAAACTTATTTCTCTGAATTTCCTAGAAAATAGCATGAGTTTGGATTGAGCCGGTCAATAATGGCTTGATTTTTAGAGATAGGTAACAAGACTAAACTTAAATCTGTGCTCCATTTTTCTCCGTAACAAAGGTAACAAATTAAGGCAGAGAACTTATGTACCAAGAACCAACTAGAAAGATGCCATGAGATATGAGATGGTATAGATGGTAAGAATTGTAGTTGAGGCGATGCTACATTAATTTTATTAAAACTAATGTAATACTATTCTGGTGCCGTCATGGCAGTGTTCCTCCGGTCGGTATGGAATGAGCGCGATGCACACATCTTTCAAGGAACAAGAAGATCCATCCAGACAGCGGAAATTCTGTATTTAGGGTCACTATGGGAGCATTAGTGCGTGCTAAACCATCTTAGGGTCATATAATATTTAAAGGAGCTGATATACTGATATCATAATTGATACCAACTCTGTTATTCAAATTAAATGAGTTATTATTCATATTAACGATTTTAGTATGTAATTTATTTTTACAATATTTTTGTTATTTAGCTTAAGAGAGTTATTATTTATATTAGTGGTATTTGAATTGAACAATAAAAATACTGTCAAAAATAAGTTGCATAATAAAGTCATTAATATGAATAATAACTCATTTTATATGAATAATAAAATCGATATTGATTACAATATTAATGATGGTATCTCTCAAACATTTTACAATATTTAAGGCAGTTGCATAGCATAGTATAATTTGTGATTCTTCTTTCTTGCTTCTTTCACTACTAGAATTTTTAATATTCGCGTGGGTATACAATATTAATAATGTGGGTAGTTCAATACGCACGTAAATAATCTTAATTTTGAACTATATTTACGTGCGTATACTAGACAATAGCGTGAAAAGTATTTACGTGTGTAATTGTGCACACAAATGCTTTTCACGTTAATGTCTGGTTATATAGGTATACGCACGTAAATACAGTTTAAAATTAAGGTTATTTGCGTGTGTATTGAACTACCCACACAATTAATATTGTATACCCACACTAATATTGAAAATTCTAGTAGTGTTTCTTTATTCTTTTATCTTTTTTTGTTTCGACTTCTAATTCTATAAACTCTTCTTTTATTTGATTTAATGAAAATTACATATAAAGTAGGCTCCTCGCCTGTTTCATCAAAAAAAAAAAAATACTATAGTCCAGTGCCAACCAAAAAAAAGAGAAAAGAAAGAGAGAAATTGACCTATATAGTCACATATCGAAAACAAAATTGATTGGTTCTTCTTGATGGATTTTAATAAAACTAATAAACCAAGCATATCTGCTTAATTACTTTCCTGATGGATTGGTTTAATCTCAAGCTAGTCCGCTAAGCTAAAATTAGAGCAGTTATCATAGCGAAAATCGCTTAGTGTTCTTATATATTACAGATTAAGAAAACTACGTCTCTCTAGGAACTTCATTTAATTCAGTTAATCATACCAGCAAATTCTAAGAAACATCAAAAGCACACCAGCATTATGATCCTACTTCCGGCCGTGAACGAACAATCAAATAACTGCGGCAATTCTATTCTAAATTTCTAATACATCTGAAATAGTCAGATACTAACTTAATAACTCACTAAATAAAAATGAAGTTTAGAGTAATTACCGACGTACGTAGCTACATCATCGAAAGAGAAATGCACTTGCAGCCTTTCGACAGAACCACCATCATCACCACCACCACCACCACCACCACCATTTGAATATATCAGAAGTAGTTTTGTTGCTTAGATCTTTTGTTGGTACCAGAATAGTAGATTACAAAAGAGAAAGCTAGCTATATGGAGGTAGTATATATGAACAAAGAGAGCTTCAACAAATTAGGAGATCAATGAGAAAAGACAAACTCTTATTTATTTATTTATTATTTGCTGTGATATATGATGTGCTCAGTTCAAAAAACTTAATTGTGGTGTAACAAGTAGGAAATGACTTGTAGTCAACACACACACAAATAGGCGTAGAGGAAAATCAATGTACGCTTCTTGTGTTGATATTTCTGACTTATTAAACATTGAATTAGTTGGGAAATTAATTAATGTTTCTTAAAGTTTACGTCCTTTCAGGTACACCTAAGCTCCCTCTCAAGAATCCGAAATTTCTTTTGCATGTCTATATCACTTTTTCTTTTAATTTGTAATAATATAAATACCTGATTTAAAAATTTGAATATGCATATATATATATATATGTTCAAAAGTAATACTAAGTAATAACAGGGAACTGTATATATATGTCAGATGAAAGAACACTATTTTTTTTAAGATAAAAATAAGAATTAAATTACTCAAATTTACATATCCATAAAAGATCTTCATTTGAATTTCGAATCTATAATATTTCACATAAAAAATATTACTTTTGTCACTAAACCAAAAATTAGTTAATTCTCGAAAGAACACTAAAATTTAGAAATAAGGATATTTTTGTTAAATATATATTTAGAAACTTGAATAGACATTAAAATTAAAGTAGTTCCATGAATCCAGTTCATGCAAATAAGTTAGATTCGTTAGATTTTGATTACGTATTTCTAGTGATTGTGATTTAAGACGTGTTCAATGTGGCACCTATCAACCATGTCAGCATATGATAATGATAATAAACGTTGACCTACAAGACCTACATATATATTCATTTTTTTTGTTATTAGAATTTAGACTAGACCAATTTAAGGATCAGTCTTGCTATGCATGCTTATTAGTAAGAGGTTTTAATAATATTATTATTCAAGATATATTTAAACCTTGTGCAGAGCATAATCTTATCATATTCCTTCAATTTTGTACACCGAGTTCTTTCCAAATAAAAATATGAAAAATATTAGGTTTGGAAAAAATTGACAAAAATGGTGTCAGGAAATTTATTTTTCAGAGAACTTAGGCAAAAATTAGAAATTAAAAATCCAACATATATACAAGAAATTAATAAGAAGGCAAACAAGTTACATGGTATTTTGGGAGTAAAGTTAGTACTCCTAGGAGCATCGGACCCTCGGTGTTTTTAATTCAAAATCCATCGAATTTTATTGATTTCAAATGACAAATTGAAGTTGCTAAATAAATTTTTCATATCAGAATCTTGCAGGAACCAAATTTTTCTATTTTTTGAAAACTTTCAACTATTTTTTCAGATTTTTAAAGATAACTCTAAAATAATAATAAAATAATGATTTTTTTCATATAAGAATAGATAATTTTCAAAAATCTGACAAAAATAGTCCAAAAGTCTAAAAATAGAAAATTTTGATATCCTACGAGATTTTGATATAAAAAATTTATTGAGCAACTTGAATTTGTTGTTTGAAACTGATAAAATTCAACGAATTTTGAATTAAGAGCATCGAAAAATTGTACTCCAAGGAGAATGCTAGCTTTATTTGTATTTTGGTATCTAATTAAAAAGAAAAGAAAAAAAAAATACTTGGATCAAGGAGATTTGAGTTTATCCAACTAGCTAGATAGGCACTTTTGAGTAGGGGAGGTATATGGGAGGAGTTATTGTCTCCTTTCACATTGATTATTTTAATAATTTTTGAATATTAATTTTCAAAAATAAAGTTAAAAATTTCTTTTGCTTTATCCTAATTATGTTTGTTAGCCATGTAATTTATTTCTTCAAACTAGAGTTTGAGTAACTCACGTCTTATTGCAAGCGTTGTTTTCTAATATTTCGTCTATGATGAAGATATAAGAGGTGACAATAATTAAGATGCATGTGAATACTTATCATAATAATGATTGACCATTTCACCAATATTAAATAGTTAATAATATTTTAATATTATGTAAGAAAATAACCTCCGAAGAATGAAACATGATAAACCATAGAATACATTTCACAGCTTAAGATCAAAATAAGAATGCAAGCAACATAGTTCGAAACATTTTAGGAAAGGCGAAAATTTTATTGACCGTTCTTTAACCATCCACAAAGAGCAAGGAAAACAAATAAAGTTCTCATAATTTATAAAGTGAAATAATCATAAAAAAAATATTGTTCAAAATTAAGCATCAGACAAACAAGAGACGAGCATAAATATTTTATGGTTCACTCCATGTAATAGTTATCAAATATTTTAAATAATTTATTATAGAGCTTAATTTGAAAATTTAACAGGAGATTCTAGAAATTGACATAAAATATTTACAATATTTTAAATAATTTCACCACATGTTTAAACGCGTTTTCTTTTTTTTTTTTTTGGATGGTCTTTCTGCGGCCATTCCATCTCCGGTCTATAACAAAGCTGCTTAATATGCGACCTTCGAAACAATTATTTTTCGGACCCGCTACAGGTTTAGCTGTACAAACTACTACGTAGAAAATTTTGAGCAGAAGGTAGAATATAGATATGGTCCGTTATCAAGAAATCATACACGAATCTTGAAACGAAATAAACGGCTCAGATTAATACCCGTGAAGAAAGTAATCACCAATTACTACACGGTTCGCAATAGGCAAAACTGCTGAGCTTATAATATAGTTCTATAACATACGATATTTGAACTAGTATCAATTACACAATACACAGGTATGCAGTTTATTTTCCTAAAAAGTGAAAATAAGAATCCACGGCCAATTTGAGATGTCAACTGCTTCTATTAGTAATATTTCTATACTATACATGGATGCTCGTCCTTTCTTATTTTATTTTATTTATTATTATTATTTTTTTTTTTTTTTTGCAATTACGTGCAGGTGTGCTACCATAGATTGCTCACAGTTTTGCCTCTAGTAGAATGGAGGAATAAGGGGCTAAGTTGTACCGGGCGCCACTGAATAGTTTGCCGTCTGGAACAATATCTTTTGGTGCTTCCAGATTTGTATCAACCTGAGAAATAAATGCATGAGTATATACCGGAGCACAGAGACAACGTAATAGAATAGTTTGTTTTTTAATTTATAAGGGGTATGATTGAATTTTGATTATGCCAGTGGGCATTGGTAGAAAAAAGTTATTAAGCCTCTGTTGTTTTGCTTCTAAAAGAGATGGCAAACAGATTTTCAGGAAAGAAAATCATACCACTCTGTGCCAATGTTTCTTTTGAGGCGGCGGGGGAATAGCAACCTCTACAAAATAATCATGTGCATTGAAAGCTACATAGATGTCACACCCATGCTTTTCGTCATGTAGACTGTAACAAATGAGTCTTTAACTTGTTAGTATATTGAAATGGGAAGAAGAGAGATTATTGGTATGATTTATTTGCTCCACTCTTAACCAAAATTATTTTCAGAAATTGACATGAAGGAATATTCATATTAGGACTTACGTGAAGGCTAAAAACTTGCTCTCTGGATTTCCCCAATTATCCTCATGCCATGTAACATCATTCTGCATATGAACAATAACAAAAGCATTACCAAAGGAAATGAATTTTTAATTCAACACATAGTTGGCTACAAGACCTAAATTATCCACCTAAAAATCTATCCCTATTGTTTTTCCAAAAGAACACCTGAGTTGACCCCCTATCTTGCTCATTTCATGAGAAAAGATACCAAATCAGGGGTAATTTGGGCATATTTTAAAAGATAATGTTAGTAACAACTAACAAGTGACATGAGGGTCATCTTTCAATCATCATGATTCATGATACATTATCTCTTTTTAATGCTTTGAAGGGTTACCTGATATATTGCAGCTCTGCAAGACGAATAATAGAACAAAAATTCAATAACTATATTAGAAGATAAACGAAATCTTACTTTTGTTAAAAATCTGGTGCGCTTCAGTATATGATGGTTGTGACGGTATTTTATCATCTCGGAGAAGAACCTGAAGTGGTCATCTCTTTTTGATTCCAACTGTTTCATGAAAAAAAGAACAGTGAGAATAAATAAAAGAAGGAAATTATAAAAGAATACATCTAATTTATCTCTCTTACTTAAATAAGTAAATAAAAATGAGACTTCACCTGTCCCCACTGGAAGTGATTTATGGCAGTGTCATGGCCATAGCTATTATTATTCCCATAGCGTGTATGGCCATACTCATCTCCCATTAACATCATCGGAACTCCCTAATTATAGTTATCATAGTACTGTCATTAAAACATTTTTAATCAAATCAAAAATAAAATAAAAATTTCGTGATAACAGTACCTGAGAGATAATCAGAGCCAGGTGGAAGTTTTTCATTTGCCTTGATCTAAGCCTTTTAATGTTATCATCATCAACCTCTCCTAGCCAAAGATAAGAAGGAAAAAGTGCTTAGAATATTATCTGAACATTACTATATGATAGATAATCAAGCAGAACTGTGACTTAAGCTATATGAGAAAAACATAAACATGACTACAGAAAATTTCACATATACCCCTCCAAAAAATATAAAGAGACGAAAGGAGGGGTGATTGTAACATCTCTTTAACAAATACCCTCTTCTCATCACTATACAACTGAAGAAGAAGAGGGGGTAATTGTGACATCTCTTTTAATTGAAACTAGAAGAGGTATATGCTTAATTCAAAATTTTAGAGAACATATGAGATGTTTCTCAATTTTCAGGGTAGTACAGTGGTACACTATATGTTGAACTTTCGATCTTTTTATAGTCATCCAGAATGAATCATTCCATGTTTATAACAGTACAGCAGTTAGAAGGTACCTTCAAAACCACAATTCCAGTTAAAATTATCATTGCACCCATCACGACCACCTTCTCCATTAGCATCATTATGCTACATTATATGAAAAAGAAAAAACATAAGCAAAATAGAAAAGAAATTAAGGCTACAAAAACCGAGGATCCAGCATTGTTTGTACCAAATGGTGCTAACTTTTCATTAAAGCTCCAAACCACAAATCCAAACAGTTGGATATGTTCTATATCATCTTTATTACATGCTCTTACTAAATAGCAGGGCTTCAATTTAATCTAGTGGGCAGCAACAGCTCGGAAAAATTGACATATTGCGGCCCATTAATATTTAGGACTTCATGCAAAACCAAATAAAAAAGAAAAGGTCTTTTGTTAGCACTGGAACATATCATGTATAAGAAACCCAACCATTAATTTTGTCATTTGAAAGTTAGGTATACAGTCCGTATACTTGTCCATTCAGATAAACCTTCTTTAGCCCAAATTTTGAACCAAAACCTTTGGTATATTATGCCTCCTCAACAAAGGGGGTTACGTCAATAATAAAAATAATACTGCTTAAATGTACCTTGCAATTGTAAGAGACAAGATCATACAACGTAAACCCATCATGTGCAATGACAAAGTTGACACTGTGGTATGGCTTTCTCTTATTCACCTATCAAGTAAAAAAAAAAAAAGAAAGAGAGAAAAAAATGACAGTAACAAGTTAATAAAACAGAAGTGTGTGAGATTTGCATGAATAAATTATTTGCTGTGCAAATTGAAACCTGATATAGATCTGCAGAGCCAGAAATGCGAGTTGCAAAAGAACCTTTCATGCCGCAATCTCCCTAAATTAGAGTTTCCATACATTGTAGAAGTTAGATATATCAAAATTTTGCAAAAGAATTGTAACAGAAAATAAAAAACATCAAGCTTTTATGTAAATTAAAAAAAATAAATTGTAGTGTCATGGAAGATGATAAAAAGGAACTCATTGAGAATTCTGCTTTCAGAAACCAGTTCCCACCACAATAAGGAGAAGTTGGAAAAAAAGATTAAAATAATTACCTTGATGAAACTTCTAATATCATCGCGGTACTTTCCATTCCATTCAGCCCACCTATAATACCAACACGTCTAAAACCATATTAGACAATTTATACACTTGTGAAGAAGTTCAGTACCTTGTTTGGCTGAATGAAAGTTAAGACAAAATCAAGACAATGGGTCATCAGATTATTACATGCAAAATTTAAGGCCCAGAAACTTCAATGAAGTAAGAAGAAACACTCCTCTAAAGTTTATCCAGTTCCCACTTTGGTCCTTAAAATTTCCAAATTTCCTTTTTGATCCCTAAATTTCTCAAGTGGTCTCAAAATCTCAAATTTAGTTGTGTCCAAATCTTTCAAAAAATAGATGAAAAATTTAGCCAATTCTAGCAGGTTCCACCTGAGAAATTATTAAATTATCCGACTATAACTTAACTGAAGAATGATGGGAAGCGCCATCTCTTTGCAAATTAGAAGTATAGGGACCAAAAAATAGGACTTTGGAAATACAGGAGCCAATACAAGGAAAAACCATCGCTTTCATAGGCAAGATACATGCACCATATATAAATCATGTCTGCAATATTAGATTCAAATTTAAACTTTAATTTTGAGGATAGTCAAGATTGTGCAGTTAAATACATTATCAAGTGATCACTCTTCTATTTTCTATTATCAATAAACTAGAAATGATTAGCATGAGAGACATTTAATGGACATTCTACGTAAATGTTAATTGCATATTTACCTATCCCAATTTGGGAAACTGCCAACAAGATAAAGTCCCCCACAATCCCACGGCTCTGCGATTATTTTACATCTCGATAGCACCTCATCTTTTGCAATGGCCTGCAAGTAAAGTTACATATGTGCTTTTCTGTGAAATCAATCAATACCACAAGCTATAGATGCATAAGAGATAGTTGCTAACATCAAGGATTTGGCAATTATGCCGGTACATAATGTTACAGTACGGTGCTGATTTAGCATCTTTTGTTGTTCTTTGTTCAGACCTTGACGATTCAATTGTGGTTCTCAAAAAAGCTCACTTAACTGAACTACAAACAGGGATGAACAGGACCTGATTATTAGACCAGGGAGGAGTTTGGAAATGTCAATAATTTTTTGGAAATAACACCCAGCATCTAGTGTGTTGGCAAATAGAACTCATATTTGCAATGATAATATAAACTCCCGAAATCTTATTTGGAAGAATTCATCTAGTGGGATGGAAATGTTCAGTTCTTTTTCAATTCATAAACAAGAAAACATACACTAGGACGGAAAAAGAATTTTCCATCAAATTAAATTTTGCAATTTTGGGCCTCCTATTTTCCTGAAGTTACCACAAAATATAAATTGAATATAACTTCTAAGCTCATCTAATATATAACAAAAATAATGACTTCAATTTGATGGCTTTTGTACTTCCTATTAACTGATTTTTGAAAAATTTTCTTTCTTCACAAGATAAATTCAACTGATACATTAAAAAATTAAGGGGACTTTTGTGTTTATGCAGTTAAAGTGTTAAACACCTTGGAAACTATACAGTATTCTGCAAGCACCATAAAAATATGCAAACCAGAATGCCGAAAAAGAAAGGTAGATAAACAAATAACAATAACCATTTAATCAATGTATTTGTAAATGCAGTTGATGTGGCGTCATAACTTGCAAAGACCTAATATTTAATGGACCATCACAAAGAATTTGCTCCTTAACCTTAACAACTAGAGGTGCATTGAGAGGAGTCCCATCAGTGTCACGACAAAGCACGCTGGCTAGATCAAAACGGAACCCGTCTATATGATATTCTGTAACCCTATAATAGTACATAAAAAGTGCATATTTGGGGTTTCAACACAGACAATATGAATTAATTTAATAACAGATAAAATGAAGTGAATAGATATTTGGCTGGTACCAATGTCTCAGGCTGTCTAGTATGAGGTCCGTAACAACAGGATGATTGCAGTTCAATGTATTTCCTGAATATATTCACAAAAAAGGGGAGAAAATATTAAAACACCAGTCTTTCCATATTTCACAGTTGGCTGGTTGTAAAAACTAAAGAGGATTACAATATCCTCCTAAATAGTTTTTCTGAAGGGGGAGGAAAGGGTTTACCACAGCCTGAGAAATTAAGCAACTTAGCATTATTATCAAGATCCAGCATGTAATAAACCTGCAAACAGGTTTAAAGAAAGCTTGTTAAGGAACAAAACAAAAAAAAAAATTCTGACCCCTAATGGTACAAAATTAGTGAATACATAGAAAAAAAATCTCGCCTTGTTATCAATTCCACGAAAAGAGGTTGTGTAGGGGTTTTTATCATCTGCCTCATTAGTATGGTTGTAAACAATATCCAAAATGACCTGAAATGACACATAGCCCAAGCTCGATTATTGGATTAAGAACAAAGCAGCATAAAAGAGCACAGCACAAAGACTTACCTCAATTCCTGCATTATGCAAAGCCCTGACCATCTGTTTGAGCTCAAGAGAGGCAGCAAGTGGGCCTCCACCTCTACTTGCATACCGACTCATAGGTGCAAAAAAATTCATTGTTGAGTAACCCCATGTGTTCACCTATAAAACAATAATTGACATATTAAAGACTGCTAAAATGCTCCAAAGTAAAAAAGAACAAATATTGCATGTCTGCCAAGCAAAACATTGTAATATTATCTAGGGCGCACCAAAACAAGAAATACATATCTTCTGAATCTACACGGCATGAGCGCGCCTTCATTTTTCCTGACACAATTTCTGTGAAGATATTCAAAATTACCCCTACTTTCTTTGTAAAGTATCAAGTAGGATAGATGGCCTGTGGATTGCCCAAGACAAATTTCAGATATCCATGTCACCTTTGAAGTAACTAAATTTCGTATGTAAGGTTGTTAGACCTGCATTTTGGGTGCCCCTACATATTCTATTGTTTTGAGTAGTATCTTCAAACGGAAATAAAAATGTTAAAGGGGCCTCTTTTTTCATCCCAACCTGCATAGCAATTTCTACACTACGAATGGTACCTGTTGTTGCAATCAAATTCCTATATTAAAGAGATAAAAGCAAGGAAGAAAAAGTACCATATGATCCCTTGGATTTGGAAATCTCTGGAACTCAAACTCATCAAACTCAAAAATCGGTAATAGTTCGACGGCATTAATCCCCAGCTCGAGCAAGTGAGGAATCTAGGCATGAAAAAGTTCATAAAATAAACTACCTTTATCAAGGTATTTAAGCAAAAATACACCCAATACTCCGTCCTTTAGATGAATGTGATGGAAAACTATATTCCATTGGTGTTGATAATTTTTATCTGACTTCTAGTAAGATATATTTTCCTTGTAATATTCTGATGCAAATGGAATTTTCCATTCAATACTGCCAATTTTAACACAGCATTTTTCCGTAATATCTAATATACTGGGTTTTGTTTAAAATAACCACAATCAATCCAGTTGAGTATACAGTTAAAGATCAAGGGCAGATTAGCCAGCTTTTATTAACTATAGTTTTAATATAATTTTCATTTTTTCTTTTTCTTTGGAAATAAACCAAAGATGTTGCCTTCTGGTTACAGGAGAATTGCAAATACAATATAATTACTGCAACTGATGCAGTTTGGCAACTGGTAGCTGGTCCCCATGGCCCAAGCATAATTGACGATTGTTCTCCCAACAAAGTAAACCTACAACAGTGCTGGTGCAGGATTCTACTTCAGAAATAGGATTGTAGCTCAGTTTTTGCTAGGAATAGGGATAATTGATGGTCTAATATATTTTGTGAAAATCTTTCAGATGCAACATAAGGCAAACCATTTAATTGTGACTGTTTTTTAATTTTAATGAAATTGTTAGTTGGCACTTCACCGACTAGCTTTCAAAAGAAATAATTACTGCAACTAATACAAAAAAAATAACCCCCAAAAATTATACCTTTTCAATGACACCAAGATAGCTACCACATATGTCTGGATCCAAACCACTTGACTTGTCAGCCGTGAATCCACGTACATTCATTTCATATATCACAAGTTCATTCTGTAAAAGAGAATTTAGACCACAAGAAATCAACAAATGAAATCTACATTATAAAAATGTGATTGCCTTGCTTTGCTCATGGATTTATAGTACTGTATTCATAATTTTGCAATTAAGCTGAAAGTGAGACCTGGTAATACCTCAGTTGTGTATTTAAGCCTCAGCTAATTAACTTATTACTGTAATTAATCCTCAAATCAAACAAATTCTGCCTTGGCTGACCAAAATTGTTAAATTTTCCTAATTTAGACTCAATTTAGCCTCAACTTAATCTTGACTAAGAAAAAGCTAATGCTAAGGGAAACTAACTGGTGAAAGTATAGTAGATACATATGCATACCTCAGGTATGTTTGGAAGGTTGTAATCAGGACCCCAGTCAAATGGTAAGCTGTCAAAATCATAGGTCCCAAGGAAATTACAGTTTTTGTTTGTTACATCCCCAAAGAAATTACGGCCAGAAACTAGTTTCGCATAAGGGTCAAGAAGCACAACACTGCTATCATATCGGTGCCCTCTCTCCCACTCTTTTGGGCCATCAATGCGGTATCCATATTGAACTCCAGAGCGTGGTAATCCCTACATTAAAGAGTAACATTGCTCATTATGTAAGCTGCAAATTAACTACATATGTTATCTTTTGCAAATTTCTCAAATAAAAGTGAAACTAATTAATGGATTCAACCAAGAATAATGAACATGTTTTCCACCTCTACGCAGATGTGCCATATATCTCCAGTTCTATTACTATTAGGGTCTAGTGCAACATCTACCATTTCCAGAGTCGAACCCTCAGTACGCCTGAGAACAGAAAATACAGAAAGTAAAAAAGAGTAATGTTTAACACGCTTATAATAAATAATAACAAATTAAGGGTAGATTCGTTACACTTATCACCTATCTAAGTAGTTCAAGCAAAGAACAACAGATGAAGCATGTCGTGAGAAAATCGCAAAATTAATTCCATTTTCTGATTCTGACACGCCAAGTGGGGAAGCATTTCCAGGAAAATATCTCAATGAAATTTCAACCTCTGACATAGTAGGCTCTGCTTTCTGGTTGAGCAGAAAGTAAAGAAAAAAGAAGAAAAGGAAGAAATTAAGAAGACGGAAAAAAGGTACTGCAATTCCAAAATGCAAATCGACAATTTTCCCAATTATGGTTGACCCATTATAAGAATTGGAGTCAGATATATGTGAGTTAGCACAACTAAGACAACGAAAACATTTTGAGTACAATTGGGATGTCAACAAGGATTTTAATTTCACACCTACATGAAAAAAGATTTAGATGTTAAGTGGCAGTCTAGCATTACTGCATTGGTATAAGGAACAATACCAGCAGGTCGAATACCATGGCATATTACACAAGGACCAGAAATTTCCCCAGGTTGTTAGTTAACCCCAAAAGCCTCAATTCACACACTGTGCAGTTAGTCTTAGTTAAACCCCCAAAAAAACAAAGTCTTTTGCCTCGCACAATTCTCAATTATTCTGCTACCCCTCATTTGAGTGTAAATTAACCCATTTTGATCCAGCTTAAGAAATATTCTTCAATTTACCATGAATCAGATGCTAAAACAACACGGAACAAAGAATTGGCCAAACTGAATATAGAGGCCATCCACCTGGTACATAGAGGAATGAACTGGTACATACCCACTAAACAGGAAAGGTACCAAATTCAGTATGGTTCTCCTTGACTGTGCAAATTAAACTGCACGCACTATCTATCTATGCATAATTCATTGTTTAAACACTAATTTTTAGCATGCATAATAACATACATGCGCAACTTTATTGGATTAAATTTGAGAATATCAGGAACTCATGCTAATTATATTCATGTTATATCAGAAAAACTATAACCGAAACAGAGATAATGTACCTCCATTACACTTTCCCCTGATTGTTTGCCATAAACCTTAAGACAAGGATACTTCACTTGATTGATTTGCCTGACCTATTAATTAAACCAATCAGAAACTGAATTAAATCATAATTACTAACAAGCAGAAACCAAAAAAAAGCCTTGCAAAGGAAAAACTCAAACCCGTGCATTTTTGGAGATTTCTACCCAGGCGGAAGAGAAGTTCACCTTACTTGATCCGAATCTGCACATAATTAACAAAGCGATTATATCTGACGATCTTGAAAAAAAACATATTGAAAATTTTGCGTGAAGCGTTATCGTTCGACTCAATCCAGTTCATTCATAAATCAGTTCGCATCATTACCTCATCGGCTTCGATGGAAAGACATCAGAGGACATACCTTATTCCCGAGGGGAGACGATCAGAAAGCGACGCCGCATTGATGCCTCTACAATGTCTGGAACTGGAAGGAAGAAACGATTCCATCCGAGAAGAAGAAGAAGAAGAAGATGAAGAAGAAGAAGAAAGAATGAGCTAGAAATCCGATGAAATAAAATAAGAAGAGAGAGATGGTGATCTACTGATCTTACTTCGAGGTTACACGCGAACGCTCACGTGTCCGGTGAGTGGATCCAGAAACAGACAGTGTAACTGTTTGTGTTGACACGTGTACGATCCTCGATTTGTGGAGGTTTATCGCTTTGGAAGAAGAGGGATTTCTGTGGCGCTCAAGGTGTAGCTTTGTAAGTAGTTACTGACTTCTTGGGTAGTTGTATTCCGTATTTAGGTAGCAGATTAGCTTTATATGTATTGCTACACGGGATCGCCTTTTCTTTCTTTTTCTTTTTTTTTTTTAACAGAATGACCACCAGTCGTGTATCTCGTGACACGAAAATAGGATATGCCAAGGAAATATTTACATATCCTGAGATTAAATTGCGGATTTAACGAAAAAAAATGCCTATTTTTAAACTGACTGCACAAGATGAGTTAAACCCATGATTATGAATTAGTAGGTTTGTTTACGTACGAAACAATTATTGTCATAGAAATACCTATTTTTTTAGCTATACCTGATATCCAACTGGACCACTCTTTCAAGTTACTGTACAAGTTTTGCAGAAATCTAAACCAATATATTTTAGAAATGTGGTATTTTGAAAATAAATCTTTGATTTATTCTTTTTCGTATTGAAAGATCATAATTCAAAACTTATATGAAATGTTTTTTTTAAACATTTAAAATTAAATAATTTTGACTCTAATCTCCATCTTGAAAAAAAATAGAAATGTGATATTTTGCTGCCACGAACTTGTATCCACAAATTTAAATCAATGAAAAACGTGTTAATCAGATTTTAATTTCTACATGAAATCATCATATTTTCACCTCATTTTGTCGAAAATCAAAGACACAAGTAAATAACTACTGCTTATTCAAATGACAAATCAAACATTAGCCCTCCCACAATTCAAACAATAAATTTAAACCATAAATTTAATGATGATAAACCTCATCTCTCTGTGAAGAGACGTGAATTCAAATCCCGCAAAAAAATTTTAAAAGAAACAAATGCCGAGATTAACGAAAATTCTCATATCAAAAATCTGAATTTGACTTGGGCAACGGGTGCTGATACTTCAATAATTCCCCTTTTTTGTTCTCTTTAACTAAGAATACCTAGGTTCCCCAGTCACTAAGTCCCTGTATTTTAGCAATGCCTACAACCAAATGCTAATATCCTCGTCCCAGATACATCAAACATAGATTCTGCTGCATTTCAGTAAGCAGTTAAAAAAAAAATCACATTGGACGGCTATGATTAAATGAGGAACAATCATGCCATTGCAATAATGGCAGCAGATGGCGGCTTAAATGTTTAATCATCACAGGTTGCTTTTATGGTACTTTTTTTTTCTCATTATCTATTTTTCTTCATTTCTAAATCAAATAAGAAACAAAAAACCTACAGCTTTAGACAACTTTGTTGATTTGTAAAATTTGATTATACTCCAAAATTGATCATCGCAGTCAATGGACAGTTCCTGGTTCTTTAACAGCATTAGCATCACTGGAGATCTCCATCTCCTTGACTTTCTCAAGCTGTCTTAGTAGTTCCAGCCTCTCAGGTGCATATGTAGATGGGATCTGAATAAAATTTGCCATGATAAACACAGTTGAGTAAGTGTGCTTGTGATTCCTTGTATCATACTTGTACATGAACATGAACAAAAAATATGTTATGCTATAGCGCATACCAACGATGGAACGTATCTTTGAATAAAAGCCAGTATAGCAGCATGCCCCACAGCAGTAACCTAGCACAAAGTTGATAAATATATATTGATAAACATGGTAATAACAAAAATGAACAGTATATGCTGATTTATACAAGTAGCCAAAAGATGGATTGAAACTAAATCAAATAGGAGATATGTTGGATTGAGCTCAGGATCTAGAACAGAAAAGGGAAGTAAAATAGGAGACTCACAGGTAGAAGCATCAGAATGCCAATAGGAATAACAGATGCCAAGTCGGTTAGGGTTCTCTGAAGAGCTTTTTTCTCCTTCTCTGTAAGTTCATCTCCTGTAACTGATCTTCTCAGAAGTTCTGTTGCGGCTGCCACATCAATTGCTAGCAGTTGAGTCCCCTGCCACACATCCTGTGCAAAGCCATGTGAAATATTACTTCAATTTATGATGTTCAAATCAAGTCAAACTAGCTTGTCATAAGATAAGAGTCAATTTTTCTATTCGTTCTACCGTGGTGGTTTCCTTCAATTTCTCGACGGATTTGACAAAGACATTATCTTTCTTGGAGGAAGGCACCAACAGTTGGTCTTTTGTTGAAGATGCTTTGTTATCTCTCCTGTCTGACATATCAGCATCCTAAGAATTAAGAAACAGGCACATCTTGTAATGTTTAGTGCTCAATTTTAGAATACTATGCTTTGTACAAGAAGTGAAAACCAGAGGCCACAAAATATGAGTCCATAGTTAACCCGGTCTGAACTAAACCCTACTCAAAAAAGAAATATTTCAAAATATTAAAAACTGAACCAAAGCCGATATACTTCGAAAATTGTTGGACAGCTAAGTTTCAACTGTGGAATTATATCTATGTTACCTTATTCTTATGAAAAATAAAAGATACAACTTTGAACAATGAAAAGATACCAAATAATTCTCAGGATCATCTGTGCTTCTCTGAACTCTTTTTTCTAGCTCCATCAGTTCATTTGTTAGCTTCTCAATCCGATGGATATCAGTAGCTTCTGGGGCCTTATAGTCCTCTTTAGTTGCCACACCCTTCAAATACAATACCAAAGGTTAATGGTTATAGTGGGAGCTTTCACATTAGATAACATTTTAGTAAATCCCATTCTAGATAACCTTGAGAACTACATAAAAACAAGATAAAATATTTTAAAGCAAAATAGAAGCCTATGAAGTGTAGTCAACCTACTCGTGGGCCAACCATAACACCTAACCAGATGCCAGATTACATACAGTTAAGAATCAACCTACTAAATGTGTCAATCCAATGTACTGATAAGGCACAATCAAAATAAAGCAAACTCGTGGGCCAACCATAACACCTAACCGAATGCCAAAATACATACAGTTAAGAATCAACCTAGTAAATGTGTCAATAGTAAGGCACACCAGCAATCAAGAATATTTTCCAAGAAAACATACAAGGGCTAGTATTCTTTAATAATGTGGTGAATATGAAAGCCTGATTTCACTGGCAGAATATTCTACATTTACTGCTAAAAGGACAGGTATCCTTAAAAAGAATTTACAAAAATGAAAATATATGATAGATTAACAGAAGTTACATTTTGTGAAGGATCTGGTTCTCCTGATTCAGTCCTCATGCTATTCCTAATCAAGAAGCCCCAGAAGTAACGTGATTTACTGTTCAAATAAAAGGAAAAAAAATAATGATTGACTTAATTTATCTCATTTTGTCCAAAGATGAAAGAGAGAAAGCAAATCATTCTGTCAAATAATGACATTTACTGTTCTCAAAGGGCTTGGTGGGAGATGAAATCCAGCAGCGGAGATTTTTATGGCTACACTAAGCCATGCACCCCCCCCCCCCCCAAAACCCTCCGTGGCCCCTTTCCCCTTTTTTCCCAATTCATATTAGGCAGCACCTGTCTACTGTTTGGGCAATAAATGCCCCCCCCCCTCCCCCATGATTCTGCACACCGTTCCAGCTTCCTTTTCAAACCTTTTTTTATGTGTCAGTTGATTTTGAAGCCTCTTGATTTGACTATCACTTCTTTTCACTTTTTATTTTCTTTGATGGGCATGTCTTTGTGCTAAAGCACAAAGCATAAACATGTGCATACTTTTTATATATAACTGAATAAATTGAGGTTTGAATGCTTAATTAAATTCACAATCAGACAAGGATTATAGAATTGAATAAAGAGATGTTACTATGATGTGTAGAGTTCAATTGTAGTATGATATGTATGATATTCTTCTTATTTCGGTATTTGAAAATTTTATGTTGTATCAATATATCTTTTTTCATGGAATGATGAATAATGTTTTTTTATTGATGTTTAAATACTGACTATTGTGTCAAATGCTAATAGTCTGATAAAATTTATTCAGTACCTACTTATGTTAATACAAGCAATAAGACCATATTATACCATACGTGCTTATTCCCACCCCCACCCCACATCCCCTCCTCCCTTGCTCCATAATTTTTGGTTTAAGCTCTACCACTGTTCAGAAGCTTGTGACTTTAAAAACCATTTAATTATAGAAGTTTAAGTTGATAATAATAATTATTATTATTGTTCAAGAGAAGAGGGGAAAGAAAAATAAGACAGAAGACAATTGGGGTGGACAATTACACACCACCTCAAGCAAATTACCCTACATAAGCTGAGACAAAACCCAATTACCCTAGGTTTAAATCAGAGAGCTAACCTCACAGCTGATTTATTTGCTTGCTCAGTAGTAGAAGACGACGCACGATCAGCATCAACCTAAATTGAAGTGAAAATGAAATATAACATACATCAACTTAAGCCCTTTAAAAAATTAAAATATGAAATTCTATTGATTTAAGAGAAGTTACGGTTTGCATAGATAAATTGCCATTGTTCATTAAGGAGCAATTTTACATAGATATATGACACACTTATCAAATATCATATAAAACTCAGCAGAACTAGCGATTTTATTATTTTCCTCACAAAGTAGCCCAATGGATTTAATGTCCTATATACACTCTCTGGTATATTCCTATTTTATACAATGTGGAAAATACCCTGCGTCCAAACTGACCTTTACACAAACATGGGTTTATTAGGGAAAAATAAAAGAAGAGAAGAAAATTATGAATACAAGGGAAAAATGTAATTTGCTTTGGTTAAGGATATGAGATATTTTTAATTCTAGTTTCAGGGGTGCACATGATCTTTTAGGTGTACTCTATAGAGGATACAGGCAATTATTTCCTCAGCTGATCAATACTTGATGAAATTTGAAAAACAGATAGTTCACTTTCTTTAAAAAAAAAATACCTTGGCTCTGAAGGATGCCTCAAGAAACTCAGCTTGTTTCTTGAGCCTTCTGATTCGTTCAAGGTCAGAACAAGCAGCTTGAAGTTGTTCTTTGTTTCCCGGGTTTGAGCTTGAGACATGTAGTTCTTGCAGTAGGTCTTCCAACCTTACCAAAGCAGTCTCAACACTCTCAAGTGCCTAAATCATACAATGGAATCCAAGTTGATCAGGGCCCCGCATTCTTGTAAACTTAAGGAAGTGTTGATTGAATATGGCCTCCATCTTTCAATTTTAAAAGACAGATCGAATGGATTACCTCATCAATGGAATCTAAGTTTGACTTGATAGAGATCTTCCCCTGGGGTTCCATTTGGATTTGTTGCTCCATGGAGCTCCATATCGAATCCCTACAATCAATATAGACATCAGTTTGACATCACAAGAATCGTTTGCACACCACCAATGCAATAGATAGCAGTACAGCAACCACCATGGCCAGCATTGGTGATGTGCACCAGCAACTGCATTACCAAACGGGGCAACTCGGCTTGAAAAGTTCTGAGGCCATCTGTCTGGTAGTAGTTCCTGATATGTATGTAACAAAGGCTCACAGGGAACATAAGAGAAGTCAGAGACAAAAAATAGTAGAACTTACTTAGATACCCCCAGTTCTTTCATGCAGTCATTCAGCATTTCTTCCCTAAGTGTGAAAATAAGAAAATAAAATCCTAATTATTGTTGCTTTAAGTGTTATGTAATCCTCATAAATAATAAAAATAAGTTAGCATACCCTCTAGACAGAAAACTCACGGCCTTAACATTAGATGGATTCTCTAGCCATAGGCTGTGCTTGGTAAAACTCGTTATCCAATAAAAACAAACAGCTAAAATCCTAAGCTTTACTTCTCTTGGCGCCATTACTTTTTCATTACTGCCATGTGGGGCCACCTTGGAAGAAATATCACTTCCATAGAAAGGGAGCCACTCTAACTCCTCACATACCACCTGTTACAGCATAAAATGCAAGGAACGCAAAGACATAAATACAATTGGTTAAAGGACATCCATATCGGTTGTTAACTAAGGGTGCAATAGGTGGCAGAGCATTACTTTTGTAAAGACTACCTTGTTGGCTGTTAACAAAGGGTACAATGGGAGATAGAGTATTATTTTATTTCAAAAATAAAATACCGTTATTCTGATCCCAACCCTGCTCCATTATTACAAAATACTGGCAAGGACCCAACCAATTTACTTACGGGTTCAATATGGCCAGGTCAAGTCAATGGCCTGGCAGGCTGGCATTGCCAAATTGTATAATTTGGTCATCTTTAGATGCGTATGAAATTTTTGCCCGTTTTACATTTGTTATCATAATGTATTTATTGAGCTAATAGAATGCTCGGCACTTTTTTACAAAAAAACAATGGTAGAATTAACCATCAGGCCTGTATCGGGTCCTTACAGATGGTAGTCTAACATGACCCCACGAATTCAGACCCGAACCTGTTCCATTAGCCCAATGGGTCAGCATTAAACACACCGACTCAGATCTGGAAATAATCTGTGCATACTGACCTCAACATATAGCTGGTAAGAACTAATAGAAGAAAGTTGTGGATAGTACAGAACACTCCCCCCAATAAGATACCTGAAAAGTGAAATACCGCAACTAATGAACTTTATCATTGGAAACATTTTTGACCAATCAAAATATTTAACAAAACATACCTTACAATGCCATCTAATGAATCATCTGCAATTGTGAATCCATTTGAAGACAAATATGATTGTGTGCTTCTTCCCAGGGCGATAAAAAATCCAAATATTGCCAGATCCTTTTCCAAAACCTGCAGTAATAGAAGTACAATTATGTGCATAGGTTTCACAAAGTCCAATAATTTTTATTGGCTTTTTGGGCTTTTAAAGAAAATCTCAATAGAGCATAGAACTGAGGGTTCTAACCTCTATGCTTTCACATGTAGTAAGTCTGGACCATATCTTTTCTCTGGAAATAGCTCGTTGCAACTTCCTTTGAGTAAGATCTACCCAAAATTTTATTTCATTAATAAAACTCTGGTCATCAGAAGACCGGACTGTCGCAACTCTTGGGCCAAAATGGTATAAAAACTCCCTTCTCAACCCGATATCCTTCAAGGACTGGTAAGCCTCACTTATTGTTACAAAGTCAAGAAGCATGTCCATGAACCGCCCAGTTGTTTCTGGTGCCATAGAGAAGAATGTCTGACAAGAGGTCTTGGCTGGGCCAAGCTTTGTTATAGCAGCAAGGCAACTGAGAGAAAGCATAAGAAGTGAAACCTCACTTGAATTTGGTGAAGATGTCAACTCTTCTTTGCCACATCTAACAAGAAAAAAAGTTCCCAATGCATAAAATCACTAATTCTACAACATTCCACTCAAACTGTTTTCAATGCATAAAATCACTAATTCTACAAAATTCCACTCAAAACCACTAACTCTTCCTTGCCACATCTAACAAGGTAACAGTCTGTACTGGTACAGAGGCTCTTGAAATCCCTCAAAAATAAACGAGATTAACAAATATGTTCAGTCACATTAGAAAGAGACATCCAAAGTTTAGCACATTGTTGAACTCGATCAACAAAAAATAGTCAAATACTACTAAATATGGTTGAGCAAAAGGTACACATTCACAACAACAATTCCTTACCAGATAATTGTGAACAGAAAAAGGTGAACTCACATGGCAGTAGCAGAACTAAAGCGAATATCCTTCTCAAAGAAGTTCACAAATGTAGTCACAACCAGGGGATTTTGATTTGACAGATACCACTCATAAGCTCCTGGCTGCTTTTTAAAAATCTGATCCTGGATTTCAGTCTCTAGTGGGGCCCGTAGCCGTGAGAGACTGCATCACGAAAAATGCTAAAGGATTATTTTGAAGCAAAAAATGAAGCAATATCATACAGCACTTAAATACATAAAAACACCATGAACTAAGAAACAAGAAGCACCTCAAATACCTCTCTAGAATATGGAAAATGATCATGAACACCCTCCACTTGTAATAATTAAAAATGACTGGATTTCTTGTTCTTCCACACTTATAGAGGAAAAGATGATGAACTCTTCAAGGCGTAGTTTAAGTAAATTGGGAGAGTGAGAGGTAATATAGGATATCTCTCATGTTTTCTACGTGTATCAATGATATGCACTAAGCTTGTCCACACATGATATTCCTTGTTCCTAGCGGGTATAAGTATACCAACATTTGGATATTTTCACAAGGGCACAAACGAGCTTTCCCCAAGGACAGGTAAAAAAAATATATATTTTTTGGTACAAATTACCTCCTTTGCACAAACACATTGATATCTCTATCTCTTCCATCACCACGTGAAGAGATTTCAATTGCAGCTTGCAAAAGTGCATCAACAGCAGCCTAAGAAATATGTAGATATCAATATAAATAATAAACAGAAATAACACATTTCTTATAGGTGTATAATAGGAGGAATGTTATATCATTTGACGGTGCATTGCAAACACTAACTAACAAAGTTTATACTGTACTTACAACCAACAACCATCATTCTTCATATTTGCAACAATCACAGAACATGTCTTCTAATATTTGCAAATAAAACAGCTGTTGATTTACTAAAGGAGGCGAGATGCAATCATAAAAAAGTGACAAGAACAATTTGCGAGTAACTCCAATATGCTATTTTCTTCTAAGCCCCCAGAGAGCTCACTTATTCTAAGCCCAAATTGAAAAGTAAAATAAACTAACTAATTACAACACTAGATTCCAGATTCATATGAGTAACTAAGAAGAGGTTCAGCTGATTTCAAACAGACATTACAAACACTAGATTCCAGATTCATATGACCTAACTAAGAAGAGGTTCTGCTGATTCCAAATCAGATGTATGGTTCAATCCTAGTACTTTTACTCTATTGGGTGTTTAGGGACTCATGAAAAATAATCTAATTTTTGTGTGCTATTACAATACTTACTCAGAAAATAATCTAACTCATGGAAAATAACCCTAGTACAATACTTGCTCAGAAAAATAATAGTTGAAGGATTGGATCTTCAGAGTACTCAAGTGCGTTAAGCATTTAAGAACTCAGGGGTTAATTGAAAAAACCTTAAGCACTTTACTGAGATCAATCACTTTGAAGAATGAGTTCCCAATAATCTAGCTCGACCTACTTTAGTTTTATGCGCCATTTGAGAAATCAAAGTTGCTACTTACAGAAATGAAATTTTTTGGATATAATTACAAACCCTTGTAGTTACCTGATAAGAAAGTGACTTGATCCAAGCATATCTGTCAGCACCGAGCCAAGTTCGAGAAAACCAAAAGCTTTTCGGCACCGAACTATGTTCCAGAAAAGCAAGCTCTATAGCCCTTGCTGCATCATATACTGACTGTACAATCCCACTGCTCAAATCATCATTTTCTAACACCTGATCCAATTTAATCCTCATTTGTTCCACTTCGCTGGTCGAGCTGGCCTGTGTGGCCCCATTTACAGTCAAGCCATCATCAGATGATGCTCTTGCAATACCACGTGCCAGCCTCCTGTGTTTTCTCGTCAATGGCTTTGGCCTCTTCCACTCAACCCAGCAAAGGCTGCACCGGCTGGAAGTGGAAGCATAGCAAGGATAGTAGTTTTGGCAGTTTGTATCAAAGAAACCTCTACTGGAGAAAAATCTAACACCAAACGGATTATGTGGCGGCGAACAGACCTTTGATGTGCTGCAAAATGAAATGTCAGTCCTATTTTTTTCTTTTTTAAGTAGATTGATGATCCGATTTTGGTCAATTGCAATGCTATCATTGGCTCAAGACAGTAAAACTAGTATTGTCACGTCAATAATCGGTTCAATGTTTCTTTGCAGATTGTTACAAACATGGAAGTTGATTTGAGAGCACAAATTTTCTCACAAAACCAGAACAAGACAGTACAAGATTTGGTTCAATTCCTTAAAATTGAGCAAGATTTCAAGCCAAATTGCTCACAACAACAAAAACACTGAATATCTCTTAAACCAATAGTTAGACAAAGCTGTAATCTACTCAAATTGAAGGAGGTAAGACAAAAGTCAACCTAGTGAGACTGAGGCGAGTCTGAGACGCACTGGCCATATCTGTCCTAACTGCTCATGAAATTCAATTCCGTCCGACCAAATCGGAGAGACGAGCTCGACAGCGCGCAATCGAGAGAAGATAGATAGACAGAGAGGAACGCGTGGCGACTATACAGAGAGAGAGAGAGTAGAGCAAGAGAGAGATGAGAGACCTGGTAACGCGGAGAAAGAAAGCGTCGGAGTTTGTATTGTATGGGTAGGAGGAGTGTTGAACTGGTGATGAGGAGAGAACGAGGGAGAGGTTGATAAATTATGGGCTTGTGATTTGGCCCGATGCGAAATGGTAGGTGTTTGATGAGTCCAACGCACCCATGATTGAGCAGGCGCTGTCCCGCCACAAAAACCGAAATTACATGGAAAGTTGTAGACCTTTTTGGTTTTCTACGCACGGGAGGTGGGGAAGGGAAACTCTCTCTGATGGCAATTGACAGAATAGAGACGTTCGTTCCTTTTTTTGCTCTATTTATTATTATTGTTATTGCTTAAAAGTATGAAAGGAAGCTGATACACTATAATAAAGTTAAATAGGGTATTTTTAAGAATACGGAGTTTTTCGGTATTTTTTTCAATTTAAAGTTTATTGAATTGATTTTAAACGATAAGTTTAAGTTGCATGATAAATTTTTTATATTAAAATATTAAAGGATACTAAATTTTTTTTATTTTTGAAGTTTTTTTAATTATTTCTTTTCAGATTTTTGAAAATAATCATGAAATAATAACAAAATGATAAATATTTGTATATGAGAATGGGCAATTTTCAAAAATCTGAAAAAAAAAATAGTTAGAAAAATCTAAAAATAAAAAAAAATTTTGGTATCCTATAAAATTTTTGTATAAAGAATTTATTGAGTAATTTTTAAAGTCGATTTGCTAGATTTTGAATTAAAAGCACTAAAGGGATTCGTGCTCTTAAGAGCATCCTAACTTTATTCGATATACATATATTATGTTTGATACCGTCATCAATACTGATTTTATTATTCAGATTTAATAAGTTATTATTTATGTTAACGATTTTATTATATAATTTATTTATATAGTATTTTTATTATTCAACTTAAGTGAGTTATCTCTCAAACATTTTTCCATTACGAAATTATATTAGTATTCTCACCCTGGCCTTTTAGAATCCTTATATAAAAACTAACCTACATACTGGATATTTTGGTTTAATTGAAAAAATGATATGAGTCAATTTATGTGAAAATGTTAGGGGATATGTAATTATAATATATTTTGGAAATATAGTAAGTATGATAGTCATGATATTGTCCCTCTGCTTTGTTTGTTCTTCTTCCTTTTGTTTTACTTAGTTTAATAGAAGTTTAATTATATCTTTACACATAACTTATCTACTTCATATAGCTAATCCGGATTAATAATTATTCTCAACTGCTATTCCTTATTTAGATGAGTATGTAGCTATTTCAAATCATTAGAATAATGAGCTAAATTTACTATTTCACTATTCAATTAAAAATTAAATTAGCTACTATTCAAAATCATTAGAATAGCTACTAATCACATTAACCCACCATAATATTTTGTATTCACTATCTTGGTAAATATATATTAATTTTGTTTATATGAATAAAGAAGAAGAGTGTTCCTTCTACCAGACTAGGAATATTCTGGTCAGTGACTTATAGGGCATTAAAGAAAAGGCAAAAAGAGTCCAAATAATTTCAAATTTAAGTTGTTAATTTATATCACTCAAAAACTTAAGTGTTCAAAATTTGATGTGCAAAAAAATTTATTAACAACCATATCAATAATGATACCTCATAACATTTTCCTTTCCCTTCTTCTATTTCCTACTGGAAATAGAAACAGTAACACCCACTTGTATCCATCCATATGATAAGCCCAAAGATGTTGAAGCGGCCCACAAGGCCCATATCCGTACAACACACAGATGGAATCATGAAGGAAAACCGGTTTCTAAATCTAAGTGCGTGTAACGGGCTAACGGCGCGATCGAGAGCGAGAGAGCGAGAGCGAGAGCGGCAACTTAGTCCCACATTGATAAATCTATCAAACTTCGGCGCTCTCCCTGCGCTATAAGTACGCGCCCCTGGGTTGCGCTTCAAAAATCATGGAGCTGTGTGGTGAGCGCAGAGCGAACTATTCTTTCGCCTTTTACTAAAGAATACCGTGTGCTCGCCGCTTTTTAAGCAGCATACATCTATTTTTGAAGGATGCCTCTCTCTCTTGAGCTTGGCTCCCAACAAAATGATAACTTAACTTTTTTATGTAATGGTGTTGCTTTTTGTTGGGAAGATGTCAATTTGTAATTTGCACAATTATTAGGGTCGGATATGTATTAAGGGAGAAGAAGCTAAGTAAAGAGCAAGTTATTTTGAATTTTTGTAAGATCCTAACTGAGATTTCTACAAATTTCAAGGTATTGATTGTGCAAAAATTATAATAAATACCTTGAAATTTCTACTAATCTCAAACAAAAGCTTTCAGAACAAGTCAGAACAAGTCAAATTAATCTAACTGAGATTTCTATACCAACTTCATAGAAATTTGTATTTCTCAATAGGAAAATGTTACGGAAATTTGTATTTCTCAATAGGAAAATGTTACGGAGATATAATTATTGATGCTATCATATTAATATATACTTTATTATACACGTTAAACAAGTTATTATGTATGTTAACGATTTTATTTTGTACAGTACTTTTATTATTCAACTTAAATATCATTAATATACATAATAACTTATTTAAGTTGAATAATAATAGTACTGTATAAAATGAGTTTATATAATAAAGACATTAACATATATAATAACTCATTTAACTTATATAATAAAATTTATATTAACAACAATATCAATAATCGTATTTGTGTATCGGCTCCCTTCTCAATATTCCAATTCCTAAATACCATCTCAGTTCAAAAGAATTGTTCCCTTTCAAATTCCTTGCTAATTTATATCCCTCTATTTGACAATAACCTTCATCGTTAAAAATAATAACCTTCATCGTTAAAAATATTCTTTGATAAATTTTACCTTTTTGATCTGTATGAATTTAATCATTCTGTGCAAATAATTTACAAGTCTCAAAACTTATCATTAATTTAGATTCAAACTTAGAAGACGAAGAAACAACAATAATATATGACACATTAATCAACAAGAGTTCCTATACCTTATTTTTATTTTTTCAAAGCCTTTGTGGCTTTCTTTCTCCTCTTAGAATTATTTTGTCATATCAATTATAATACTGTTTACATCACTAAACTATGAAGATTTTGTAACTTAACCTCCCAAGTATTTTACCTATACCCTCCCTGTCAAAATGAACTTCTAAGAACTTTTCCTTTTATATACTATGTACATTTAAAAATGACAAATATTAAAAGAGCTTTTACATTCTATTTTCTTTTCAAAAGTACACAAAACTATAACTGTCTCTCTTCACCTATTTTACGGTTTTAATTCGCTGCTCGATTAGAAATATTCTTTGTGGAAATGGAATCGTGTCGTCGTCTTGTGGCTCATTTCATTTGACAATTTTCTCAATTCTTTAGCTAGAGTTGGTACTCCACAATAAAATACCCCTACAAAAACAATAATAATACTTGAATAATTAGTTCATAATTATTCCAATTAGATGTATAAATACTGTATAGAAGGGAGCACTGTACATAGTTATAGTACCAGATAAACAATAACAATACAAAAAAGTTGCAATACCCTAACAGTAACAAAATGACACAAATATTGTAGTTTAAATAACCACTAGATAAAGTTTAAGCTATTAAATTTGATGAATATATGGCATGGAATACCGAATATGAAAAACTAATCTACGGTTGGAAGGTGAAAGATTAAGTTATAAATATTTTTGGTTTCTATAAAACTCAGTAAAAATGGACCTAACTTTACTAAAACAATTAAAACATATAAATAAATATGTGTGGGGAAAAGATACAACCTACGGTAGCGTTGGGATGCTTCGATGCTAGTCTGGTAAAGACTTCTTTCCAGTTCGGTCTTGCAAAGTGTGTCCTTACCTGTATAGGAAAAATTATTTCCTGAATTTTTTGTAGCTATAATATTGAACAAAGTTGGTATATGGATGAAATGTAAGCCCACCAAGTTTTCTTTTTTTTTCTTTTTTTGTAAATTTATACGCATATTTGTTGTATTTGCATTTCTGATTAAAACCATTACATCATCGTGGGCGTTCCGAAAAGAATATCTCAAAATGTTGGGAATGAAGCAAAAGTGAAGTTCATATCTTCGATCCGGAATTTCACTTTCCAGGCTCTCATGTACACAGTATAATCTCCAAAGTTTTAGGAGTATAATGCAACTCAGGCATGCAACATTTCTTGGATAATTTAGTATCTTAATTTTGAAGGCAACTTGAGAAAGATAATAGATACATACTCTGGTGCCAGAGACAATGTCGAGACCATTTTTGGCATGGTTGAGAGCTTGAACCATTGTCAAGAGAGTCGTTCTCGCATCCCGCTCCTCATACACACTCGTCAAATAGTTATGCAACTCAATTACTCCCTGTACAAAGCAATTTACATTTTCAAATATCAGAATCTTTTCAAATTGGTATGAATGGAATGAGGGGTACTTCTGTCAAATTTGGTAAGAAGACAATATCATCCAGCTTAACCACAATGAAGGCTAACAAGAATGAATTGATGTCTTAATCTGGGTTCAACTGGTACAAAATTGGCCCCGAAACAGGTACACTAGTTTGATAAGGAAATATTACCTTTTTGTCCATTTCAGCGACCTCATTCATAACTCCTTTGAACCACTCGAATGAGCCGGCTTCGCGGGTAACCCAGTAGAAATGTGCACAACTTGTTCTATATGTGCGCTTCTTGCTACTTGATGTCGACAGACTGAAACTGTTCGCGCTGTCCTCCGACCTACTTGTTTCCATCGCCAAATCCTTTAAAAAAGAAATAAAAAGTAAATTTATGTCAAAGTCTTAATGGCTCCTTATGTGCGGTGCACTTTTAAGAAGTTTTACAACTTGAGTTTGGTTCTCTTTTACCTATTTTTATCTATCCATTCTACAATTCAGGTCACATGAGATTGATTCAGGGATGAAATGAGGCTAAAATGCTCAGAATTTGTTACATGGATCTAAATTGCAGAACCAAAATTTAGTTGATGCTAATTGGTTTCTTGGGGTTCAATAATTCTTCTACAAACCGGCTAAATACTGATCCTGTACCATAGGATTAGGACCAGTATTGTTTAATGCCTTTCAAACTGGTCGTACCTGACAAAATTGGAACGCATGTTTGTAACAACCACGCTAGTATGGACTAAAATGCAGTAACCGAAAAAAATAATAAAGAGCTCGCAAAGTTGAAAGTTAAAAATGTTACCATCAATTCATCAGCTATTTTGATATTATTAAGAAGGTCTCTGAGGATGCTAACAAATGGTGTCGCACCAATGCCGAGACCAACAAGTAGTAGCACATCGTAGTTCCTAAAATCTTGTGCTGGCGCACCATACGGACCATCCACAAGCAATCTTGGCAAGCTGCATGTGTAATTGAAAATGAGTTAATCATTGAAGATGAAGAAAGGTCTAATTGGTTTAAGTAAAATATATTCTTATTTTCAATGTAATAAGTATGATATCAGAAGAAATCTAAACAAGCTATCAAAGGTACAGCAATATACTGCACCATAGAAAACATTATACCAAAGAAAATTTATTTGGTTCAGAAAAAGGAATTTGAAGGATTTACTATTGATCCCTTTTACCATTAATGAATTAAGATAAAATTAACTAATTGGGGGGGGGGGGGGTATTCCTGGAAACGGAAAATTTTCTCGGTCAAAGTATCCACAACAAAGGGTACATTTATTGATTTATAGAAAATAAAATTCTGATTAAATAGCATTTTATTAGGGATTTCTAACCTTTTTTGTTCTACTCCCCCAAATTCGTTGAATGAGGCACGCCCGATCGAGCTAGGACAGAAGTAATTCTCTATAAATATCCGTTTCAGCTCCTGTGTCCAGTCTCCATTGGTTCTTATGTGAACACTTAGATAATCATCTCCCGGGGCCGAGGTAATGGAAAAAGGGTGCCTATGAGAAGAACAAACATAATTATTGCAAGTCATCGATTATTTTTTACTTGAACTTGTATACATAAGTTGGGCAATTGTTGTAAATGAATTAATATTTGAGTAGTATTTGTCAAACAGCATAAATGCATTACTCCTAATATTCATATATTTACATGAATTCAGAGAGAGAGAGATGAGAATTCAAACCATTCAAATGGAGAGATGGTGGGGCACTGAAGGAATATATACTGTCCGCTCCTGTATCGGAATCCGTATGGTTTCGACATCGTTATAGTTAGCACGCTACCAGGAAGCAAAGACACCTTTATCAAAATGCAAAAAGAAATGTGTAAGAAATGGACAATTAGTTAATATCGATTACTAAAATAAATCATTATGATCAAATTATTGTGGCGAGTATATTGACCGATCTAGGGAATATTTTGTATCAAAATTTCAGATTGTGTTTAATTTTATGAAAGAAAAGTCCAACTCTGGAAACAAATTATTAAGGAAAATGTTTGGGAAATACCAAAATCGATACCATAATCGATACCGACTTTGTTATTGGTATTATATGAGTTATTATTCATATTTATTACTTTATGATGCAACTTATTTTTTATAGTGTTTTATTATTCAACTCAAATACCACTAATATGAATAATAACACACTTAAGTTGAATAACAAAAGTATTGTACAAATAAGTTGCATAATAAAGTCATTAATATGAATAATAATTTATTTAATCTAAATAATAAAGTTGGTATTGATTATGGTATCCCATTATTAAAGCATATCTTTTTGAAGTGACACACTGTGTGTGGATCTTGATCTAATTTAAATAAAGCAACACAAAAGCACAAAAGCAAAGGCATGAAAAAGGTGTATTATATTAAATTTAACTGAAACATTTCTTATGCCACTGACATGGAAATATTCTCTATATATCAGAAAGCAACATATTTATAAACTAACCAGACCAGCAGATTATTATCATTAATGAAACAATAATACACCAGGAAAATTATTTATAAATTGTATTACCTTTAAAATCTTAACCGCATATGCCTTGGAGCGGAGGGCCCGTAGCGTGCGTTCGCCAACATATATTAGCAATGGTATCGAGATGTACATCCATGTCTGGAACAAAACATGCAAGACCAAACTTTTAGTAATTAAACTGTCATCAAAAATCAATAAATTATGGGTTTCCCCAAAAAAAAATTGATTGTAATCTGTGTTTTACACTAATAAACCGATTCCTTGTTCTAGCCTAGTTAAGATTAATGCAATTTTCTTTATAGGTTAATAAGAGCAAAATTCATGTGATTATCTATGAACTTAAGCTTTCTTCTTGGGTTAAAAAAAAAAGATTCATATAATCTTGTACAGCACTAGAATTCTGGTAAACTTTTCTAAAATGATTCTATCTAGTATATTTTCTCACGAAGTGGTCCACATTGGTTGTGTCATTTTCACTTTAGCATATAGCCGAATAAAACCCAACGAAAAGGAATTTTCAATTACATAATTTTGCCTCAGAACAGACAAAACAATGAACATCATTTTAGTAAAAAGTATTCTAATTGGAGAGGTGAGGAGGATGATGAACTAGCACTATGAATCCTTCTTTATATTTTATTTTATTTTAATTTTTTTGATCTGATGTCTTTCACTGATTTAACTTCTTCCACAAGCCACAAAATCATGATATCACCTCAGTTCCACCACTAAATTCCTATCTACTCTTTTATTTGTTGTGAGATCTTTTTTTGCAAATTGCACCCTGTACTTTGCTGATACTGGTAAACAGCACCTAACTAGTTGCTTTTGTTCTTGCCAGTATAATAAAATATAGGTTTATTTCAAGAGTAAATAAATGTTATTTCTGTAGAATTTCTGACAATTACTGGATTTGGACTTGAAAGAGACTTAAGACAACCTAATTAAACCCACTCAAAATGGACCCAACACCTTTAATTTGATCTGTTTCAACTCAAATGATTCAACTCAAAATGTATATGTGATATATATATGTTTGATGGAATACAGTTCTCATGCTTATTTATTGTTTTTCATTTGTCCCCATATGGTCCCAACTAGCTACTACTCATATATATATAAATATATATATATATATATATCACACCTAATTACTCAATTAATTCAAGTTGTGTTTAATTGTTCTATCACTTTTTCATAACTAATTACACCACACCAGTGGTACTTAAGTCAATTCCAAATTAATGAGTGATGCTAAAAGGTATAATAATATGAGTAGGTACTGCTTCCTAACCATTCAGTGTATGAACTGGCAAGGGTATAAGGTCACATAAAAATCTGACCCCACAATAGGAAATTGTCTCTCTCTTAATGGAGAATCAGTGGGGCTCAATAGTTATCTGTCTAGAGAATGATTTGTGCTAGGATTTGTTAGACAAGGACCCACTTGCCAGACCAGGGAGCTGAATTTTAGACACTATGGTTCTTCTGTGACCTTAACCCATGTGGAATTCATGTAATAAAATAGGTACCCATTTGTTTTGCTCAATTTGTACTTCCACAACTAAACCTAGATGAAGAGGTAAAAAACATTCTCTATATAGAGTGTAGTTATGTTATTATGTGTATTACCAAACTAAAATTAGTTTAATTTAAATTAATTTTTTTTTTCAAAACAACCCATGAAAAGAGTATGGAGAAATGGATACCTAGATTTCATTAGATATATATATATATTACAAAAAAAATGAATTTAAGTTTGGCAGTGGACCAAACAAAATAAATAAGCTCAGCCCAACAAAACATGTGAGAAGAGACAACCAAATCTCTTTCTAGGTGTGGAGCTTATTCCTAAAAAATACTAGTATACTAAATGCCGTCTAGGTTTGGTATGGAAATCAATAAATGTGATTATAAGCTAATTAGATAACAATTAGTTATTTGTATTTGCAACAAAAGCTTATGTTCAAATTTCAAATCAAGACTCTTTTTAGTTACTTGTTACAATGCCCAAATCTTTTTGGTTGATATTGATACATAATAACATATAGATACATGTTTGTATTTTTTTTTTTATGTATATTCTTATAACACTTTTTTTGGACTACAATTTAAAATCTTGAAAGGGTACTTATGTAAATTGCAAGGTTTTAGGCACACAGGAAAAAGAGTTGATCAACAACAACAAAATTAATTATGTGAAAACAATGAAATTTTTTTTTTTGCAAATTGGGAGAACAGTACTCTAGTACTTGTTTTATATTTTATAATAAATTTGTCACTAGGCAAAAGTCTTAACCACATGCACCAAACTAAGAAGAAAAAGTTTCCATGAAGGAATAAACCTAATTCAGCCCATGTGATGGGGTCAAAACTTGTTCTTGGAAATAAATGCTGTCTTGACAACTCACAATATAAAAAAAATAAAAGAATAAAATATAGACGTGTGATAATTATATTTCTTTATTCTTTATTTATATCATTGTTAGAATTAAAAATTATTTATATTTTTTTTCAGAAAACATTTATATTTAATGATAAAAATATTTATATTATATATTGTTAGAAGTAAAAATTAGATAAAATTTATTTATATTTATGCAATAAAATTTTGAATTACAATTTTTCTATAATTATTTAGAAAAAAATAATAAATTTTTTATGTTAATTATAAATATTTATAAATTAAAAATATAAATATTTTTTATATATAGATAAATCGCGTAAAATATAGAATGCATGAATAATTTTTTTTAAAAATATAATATCAAATATTAAGTCTCCAACTATGGGTCTAGAGACTAGATTCTAGAATAAGTTATTTATTGAAAGTACTCTCTTTCATTGGATTCTTCAAGACTATATAAAAATATAATTATTTTGGTACTGAACACTATCTCAAATTTATTGAACAATTCATATTTGTTGAATTTTTTTTCTTATGGTAGATCAACTGTCATTAATTGAAGTATACTTTTTTTTCCTAAATGTTTCTTGCAAAAAAGACCAAGATTTAAAGCATTTACTCTTTGGGTCCACATATTCTTAGGTTACTTGTAAGGAAAAAAAAAATTCAATGAACAAAAAGTTTGTTGGGTTGCCTTGTAATCAAGTCCAAATTAGTAAATTCTATGACAAGAAAACAATATTGGTTGGAAAAATTAAACAAAAATTAATAAATTGGAAACAAGATAAAACAAATGTAATAATAATGATATAATTAGTGTCGGTGAAAGGTGACATGATTTTTAGGTCAAAAGTAAATACTAGCTAATTTTGGAAATGCCCCCCCCCCCCCCCCCCCCCCCAACCAACAAAACCCCAATTTAATTACACGTAGTCTCCACGCTTCTTTAGTCAACAAAAATGTATCATTTGATCCTTAAAAAAGTACTTTTCAATGAATGTTGACTTCTTGGTACAATATTTGTGACTTTCTTTTTATGAAAGTGTGGAGAAATATGTACATCTGTCAACATACCTATCACACTAAACAGGTTTAAAAAAATTTGAATTTGTCTCCAAACAATTGGCTTAAAAAAAAGACTTCTAAAGAAATTAAATGTTCATTTCCATTATTAGTTACTCAAAATCAGGGAACTATTATTGATGCAATATGAAAATAGGTTTTTCTGATAGATATATTTCATAGATCTATTATTTTTTTTTTGAAATAAGAACTCTTGTTAATTTCAATATTAATTTATTTTCAAATATTTTTCACAAAACTTAAATATACGTCTCTCCATAAAAAAAATAAAATATATCACTATCTGTATTAGTTATTAGTTATGTTATTTTATTTCATAGAGATAATATTCTTTGCAATTAGTAAAAAGATGATTCTTGAGTCAAAATTTGAAATCAACCACAAAGACCTATAGTCATATATGCTTAGAAAATAATAAAGCTACTTTAACCTTCAACAAAACTTCTCTCTTTAATTTGTGCATCCAATCACTATCATTGATTGGTACAAAGAATAAAGACATCCTCCAATTATGGTTGTCACTATATGAACTCAACACAACACGTACAAAACAAAAACAAAACAAAGAATCAATAATCTTTGATGTAGTAGGTATTATCTTGACATAATTAAGAGTTAGATATTTCAAAATTTTGAAAATACCTACCACAATAGAAAATTGGAAATATGGCGTTGGGTAATTATGTTTACTTCTTTAATCTCATCAATCACTTTTTGGATGACAAGCTCATCACATCAATGTGAGACTTTATTACATAATTGCTTCAATTAACAAAAAGAAAATATATGAAATTGTTATATAAAATTGGTTTATATACTTTGATTTGATCCATAATTCATGATTTTATAGGATTTATTAAGAAATTCTAGTATATAGAAGATGTATCCAAATCATAATAAAAAAAATTATGTCAATTCACTTTAGTATATCTATATTTCAATGAAAAGAAATATATATTTTTTCCAAGGCCTATGCAAGCGTATAATTTTCTAGGGACCAAGTTATAAAATAGAGAAAAAGGAGGGCCTTAGTGGAAAAAAATTTGAAATATTTTATTCTTATTCTTTTTATAATGTTTATTAATAGTTGATTGAGACCCACCTTTCCACCATCAATCTCCACATTTCTACATTCTCCTTTTTTTTTTATGTGAGAACTATCAACTAGTTAGTAGTTTCCATCTTTATCTCATATTTAGTTATAGCATTCTAGGTAGCATATCTTTTTTTATTTATTTCCCTTTCTTTCCATTTGCACAGCTGTCACCATGCACACTTCGTTGACCCTTCACTATTACAGTATAACCCCACATACCAAACACCATGTAATTTTCATATTTACCCTCGGAAAACTTTAAAATATCAGTTTAACTTTTAATAAGAGAAAGACAAGTAGGGTTTAATTTATTTTTCTAGAAGGAACGGAGGATGACTATTTTTAAGAAATTCTTTTTGTTTCTAGAATATATCTTAACTCTTATGATATATATATATATATATTATTATTCAAAATAAAAAATTACAATTGTGGATGTATTTTTCAATTACTTGGATTGAGCATATATTAAATTTGAGTCAATTTAAAAAATAAATAATTAACCTTCTAACAAATATTTTAAAACTTTCGCAATAGGATTTTAATGACTTTATGATCAATGAAATGCAATTTTTAAATTGATTTAAATTTAATACATGTTTTATTTAAATGAGTGCGAAGACATCCGTAATTTTAATTTTTTAATTTGAATATTATTTTTTAAATATATGGATGTATTCTAATTTTTTTTAGTATATGTACAAGCTATAGATGTATCCAAGATAATACTTTGAACACATCTACACATTACAAACAACTTAAGGATGTATTTCAAAAGTTGATTTCTTTTAATCAAGGTACTAAAAATAAAAATTGATAAAAATATCAAAAAAGAATAGAATATATATGCAATCACTATGCTACTATGCTAGCCATGAAGGCATTTTCTATCATCATCATCCATCATTTAAAAAGTAAATGATTCCCATCTTATGTACTAGATTGATGTTCACACAATAAAAAAGGATAGGTGATTCCAATTATTGGTGAGCTTAATTTTTCACAATTAACTAACTCATAGGGACCATTTGACAACATATAGTATAATTAAGAAACAAACCATTGAGGGGAGAAAAAATTGCGTACCGTTCGTTGGTACCACTTGTGAACAAGAAACATGAAGTATCCATGTACCAGGAGCAACGCGTAAACGACACCGAGGAGGTGGTGAGAGTACCAAAAGGCGTTGAAGCCGCTAAGTCGGTTCAACGGGAACGGCAACTTCATGCCATTTTTTCTAAACGGGTGCGTTGCCAAAGTGAATGATATAGTCATCAAAATCACCATTATTACTCCCGTTATACCTGTTAAAGATTTAAAATTTAAGCTCAACATTAAATTATTAAGAATCAATAATGTTTCTATTATTAAGAATTAACTTTTGATCTAGTGATAAAGACAATAAATTTAGATGATTTAGACACTCATCTTTATATAAAAAAAAAACATTCTGTTACTACTAATTGATAATAATATATAAGTTATTTCGACAACAAACTTATTTAAAAAGCACGACTATCAACTAAACAGTTATCAACAATAAAAAAAAAGGATATTTGAGAAACAATTGAATAGTTTGATTCTATCGACACTTGATCAGTAACCAAACGATTCTCGTACAATGTATCTAATTTTGCACAATTTGTTAAATGTTTTGTCAGTTGATTTTGCTATCAATCAAGTCTAATCATCAATACCTCATTAATAATAATAATAATAACAATAATGAACGAATGTAATCAATCCAAAAATCACCTTCAATGCCAGTAAGTAGACTAGTGTAGGTCGGTCTGATCGGACCGAAGTCCGGCTCGACCCACCTGTACTGATCCGGACCGGAATTGATCACGCGTGGAAAATCACAGGCAAGATGGTTGCCAGCATGGAGCGTAATGCCGACCACAATGGCCGTCGCGATCATCTGAAAAGAAAACGGAAAACAAAAGATGGTCAATGTGAGTGTGACTGCAGGTTTTCTTTTCCTTGTCATTATTCAGAGGGCGTAATCTTGGGGACCCATACCATCACCAAAGATTTTACACCACATTTTTTGCATAAATACCACTAAATTTTGTTTTTTTAAAAATTTGCCCAGTATTAAGTTTTGCATTAATTATTACTCTGAACTTTGTATTTGCGCCGTTAGTTCCTGTATTTGAAACTTATCCGGCGTTGTCATTAATTAATTAATAAGATGAAAAAAAAAGGAAAAAAAAGATGAGTCACAAGTCCACAACAACTAATTGTACTTTTAGGGACAAGTACGTAATATGACAACTTGAAAGGGGTGTGAGTGAAAAAAAAAGGGTTGGAAAATTAAATAGAGTCACGGTCAATCTCGCGGAGACTCAGTGACGCAGCAACCACCGAATCTGAAGGCGACGATCATGACGGTAACTCTCCGCTGTCACTCATCGCCGATGCTCATTGACCGACACCACTAACTAAAACGAAAAATACCCTTTCTATAATTCTATTACCCCAACTCTGATCCCAAATATGTAGCGAGTCACTGCGCACAGTAACTAGAGACGAAAATGAGCGAAGGTAATGATGATTCGGTATACGGAGAGAAACAGATGAGAGTTGGGAATCGGATTCGAATGCGACAGCCTTGCAGACCCACCTCTGGGAGGAGAGTGCAGACCTTGTTCGGTGGGTCCCATCAATCATTGGACCACGTGTCCTTGTTTCGGGTTAAAACTGGGGGGAAGGTTAGGTGGCCCCGCGAAACTTCGGATCCTTGTCGTTTTAACCTCCGTTTTCCTGTGCAAAGTACAATGTAGCTGACTGTGTAGCGGAATTATAAGAAGGGTATTATTTTTGTTCTCATTGACCCGCGACAAATAGTAGTAGGGTTTAGATGAGTGCGCTGAAAGCTTCAGCCAACCTGCTACTAGTCGGTCCGAACGGGAGCAACACCAGCACCACAACTCTATCTGACTGGACCGCCTTATCGGGCCGAGCAAAAATTTTGCGGCGCGAGGTTAGGATATACGTTGTTGGTTACAGAAAATCCAAGAAAGAATTGTCGGGCACTGAGGGGAGATTTTCTGTGACGGACTTGAACTTGTTAACCCGGAAATCAGTGTACGTAAAGATCTATTGACAGTATGTCCCTCTCTCACAAGTCGCAACACGTTGTTCTATTCAACATTTGTTTCAGAAAATGTTAGTAGCCACGTCGATAATTTAAAAAAAAAAGAAACAAAAGGAGGCGCGGGCCTCATGCTTTGTGTAGAGCGACAGCTGAACGACTATGGGTTCCAGTCCTCTCCGTTCCTCCTCTCTCGTTAAAGTTTCGGAACTCTCAGGATAATGTAAACTGGACATCTCCGGTTTTACAATAATGGAGGGAACAGCAAGTCCGTTACGAAAAGAAAATTTCGCGCGTACCTTGTGAAAGGTGATATTATCGTCGAATGGAACAAAATAGCGGGCCCATGTGGACCGGAGCCAGGTGAGTGTGTTCCGGCACACCGGCAATAGCACTAACGCCATGTTCAGCTTCAGCGTCTCGGCCGCGCCTTTGGCCGTCGGCAGGCAGTACCCCATCACATGAAACGCCTTCATGCGTCGGTACTGGATGAACTTCCAAACGAACAGCCCAGTCATCACCGCCACCCAGAGCATGATGACCCAGGCACGGCGCCAGTTCTCCTGCGCCGCATACCGTATTTTGGTAAACGCGCGTCGAATACCACGTCGGAATTTGAATCTTTGTTTAGGTTGGGAGTTGTAGCCGTTTTCATTGGTACCAATGCCGCCATCTAAGCCGCCAGTGTTGCTTAGATTTCGGCTCCAATTGGCGCCGCTCGTAGTACTCAGCGGCCGACTATAGTTCATGTATGTGTCTCTTTGGAGCAACAATGCCTCCAATTGCCATAACTGTGTTAAAGCAACAAGATGGAAAATGAGTTAATTCTTGTTCAAGTACTTACTTACAGTATAGTTATTAATTAAAATTGAGTTAACATTATGTTATTTTTTTTTTTTTAGGTACCTCAATGTAGCCTAGATTTTCTGGGTCAAGTTCCTCCATTATAAGAGAGGCATATTCCTCTGCTTGTTCCTTCAATTTGGCAAGTTTATTTGCCGATGCGCTAAGTACAATCAACTGTCATTTTCAAAACAAAATTTAATTTATCCAGGTTAATTTCTCCGAATTTGCAATGATGTCAAAATCTTGTCACTGCAAGTAAGATTTAATAAATTGTACAATTATCAAGCAATCAAACAGGAAATTAAAAAAAAAAGCATATGTTATACCTAATTCAAGAAATTAAAATATATATATATATATATTTGTTGTTTCTCAATTCAGACCGACAACCAGAATCCCACACCCAAATTTAGTTGATCAATCGCTTAATTACGTAAAATATTAATTAAGAAATAAAAAAATAAAAAAGCAACTCCCATATTTAGGATGTTACTCTAGAACAGAAAGGAAATTTCCTTTCAAATTTTTGAAAAATAAAATAATCCTAATATGTTGTGAAAAAATTTAATAAAGATAGCTTTGGTTTCAACTCCTAGCCAAAAAGTACTTGGTATCATATAATACTAAAAATGCCCTCACCTTTTATGAAATTACAAACTCACAAAAAAGTTCCTCTCATTTGATGAAATAAAAAAAAATGGACTTTCGGAATAAATGAAATAAAATATGCTAAAAATTGTCAGGGGCTCTCGAATAAAAGGATAAAATTAAAAGGATACAATGCTTTGAAATGCTCAAATGCAGATCTATTTCATAAATTCAATAAATACTATCAGAAAGTTCCATTCCACACTAAAAATTTTCCATTATTATTATCATTATTATCATCATCAACTTTTAAAACTAACCTCTTGTACTTCCTCTCTCGTAATCCTCCCATCCACATTGGTATCTACCCTGCATTAAAAATCACATCAGAAATTAAACCACCAAACTAGGAAATCACATCAGATATATAAAGAGAGTTAAAGAAAGAGTTAATATATAAACTATCAATTTTATTATTTATATTAATAATATTTGAGTTGAATGATAAATTATATATAAGATTAATATTGATTTTGATATCAAACAATGATTTTCCTTAACAAAATTGAAATTGAAATTTCAGCGTGCACCAGCTCATCATACATGTCAAAGAAGATCTGAAGCCTGGCATCAAAGCTCTGATCTGAGATCTGAAGCCAGAAATCATACAATTCCTCCTTGGTTATCCTCTCCAGATTTTGTCGACGACGCCGTGCCAATGCGTCGAATATCCCGAGCGCAAAGTCCTTCGAATCCACCATTCCTAAGAAATTGACAGCAAAAATGAAGCAAAGAAGAAATCAAGACCAAATTCAGACTCAACACGAATAGCATTCTTGTGAAAAACAGGGGAAAAGAGCAAGAGTATAGAGAGGGGGAGAAAAAATGGAAAAGAAAATTATAAACACCTATACATTCTCCAAAATCATCTCTTGAAAGCATCCCATCTTTAGCTAGCTTGTAAAATCGTTCCTCGACCCGTTGCCACAGCTCGGCTGCCTCGACTGTATTGGTCGTCCTGCTAATAAACCGCAACCCCTTGAGCGCTCTTTGGGCCCCCGATCGAGTCCTATTTAACCTCGCCTGAACTCTCCTCTTCTCTCTAGCCGCCAATGCTGCTGCCGTTGCTGTCACCGCGGCATCTCTCTCCGCCGAGCTCGCGCGGCATGGTGACGGCGACCGCAACCATGCGAATTTCTTCCGTATTCTAGATGAAGTCGAGGAGCACCGGCTTAGGCTTCGACCTGGCCCCACTTCCGGAGTGGCCGCACCCATTCCACCGTACAATGTGGCGGAGGTCGGCGTCACGCTCCGCACCACCATCGACTCCTCGTCCAATTCCAACATCACCTCCACCAATTCGCTCTGGTCGTTTAAGAACATCGGCAGTATCCCATCGGAGCCGTCATATGCCGTCGTATAGGATTCATTATCGGATTCCATGTCTTCGGCTAAGAAATCGGCGATGCGGCGGTGGCCGCTTCTCCTACTAGTGCTTCCTCTTGAAGGAGCTCTCATTGTCTGAAGTAGCCACGCCTCCTTTTTCTTTTATTGCTTGACTTCTCTTTCAAGATTGGTCTTTGCTCTCATCCTTTTTTTAAAAAAGAAAAGATTAATATTTGTGCCCAATTGCTTGGTTTTCTCACCTTCTTCAAACAAACTCCAATGGCAAGAATTCAACGGAGAGGTGGCACCCAACAGGGTGGTGGTTGGGATTCGTTGTAGAAAATCTGAGAGGAGAGAAAGAGGAGAGGAGAGGAGAGGGAGCCCAGGAGAAATAAAGAAACAAAACCTGGGCTTCTTTTCTTCCTTCGTTTATTAAACAATGGATATAGATGCCATGTAACTAAACTAACAATAATAATGTAGTAATACGCTGAGTAATTTAATGGGATGCAATTATTGTGAAGAGACGAGCGAGGCGAACATTAAAATGTGCTGGTAAGGTAGAGCGCCACTTATCTGACACTTCTCCTGAGATCAGGAGCGTTGATTCTGATATCAACGGTGTGAGATTTAGACGCGTGGCTTTGCGAGAGATAGAGAGAGAGAGAGTGAAGGAAGCGAAGAGAGAAAGAGAGTTTGAATGAACCCACAGGGATGTACGAGTATATATAAAATTGTGGGTCAACCGGTAATTGCAAATTAATTGGAAGGTAAACGGTGCTTCGCTTTTTTGAATAATTACCGGTTGTAACCGGTTAATCCGGTAATTGCGCTGTGTATGATGCTTCTGGTTTTCTACTAACATTGGAACCACCAACCCCCAACAATGAGCAACATGTGTTATTAATTATTTTTAATTTTTTTTGGATATTTTTTTTATGGAGGATTAATTATAAGCTAATTGTATGTCATCAACTATATATATATATATATATATATAATTAATGACAAGGTTGAAAATTTTGTTTTATTGTACTAATATGTTTTAATATAAGCATGTCAGAGCTTCACCAATTAATTAATTATTGGTTACATTGCCATATGTATTAAAAAAAATAAAAAAAAATCTTGATGCATTTATTTCATGGCATTGTCTTAGGTTAACTAATCATGATCATGTGCTGTCTATTTATAAGAGACAGTTAATTTCTCGTGACAATAAAAGAGGGTTTCTTGTAAATGTCAAATTGATTATGTACCTACTATTGAAAGCAGTATCAACAACATTTTTGACTGAATTGCCCCTGGGCAGCTAAGCTCCTATAGCAAAGTTTTGGTCAAAAAGATAAATAAAAATAGTTGGAGGACTGTAGTGAAAATAATCAACTTACTACAGTTCATGTAATTGTGGTGCTTATAACTGATTAGATAAGTCACACAATGCTCTATATATTCCAATTGTTAAAAACAAAAATTATGAAGCATGTATATGAGGTACTAGAAGCTTCTAGAAGCTCTGTACGTGTTAAATAAATAGCAAACATGTTGAGAATATATTAAAATTTATTGCATACATTTTATACAATTTAAAATAAAATTATTGCTGCATTGTTTAGACAAATTCTCTATTTTAATTTCCATCCTAAAAATACCATGAGAAATTTTTTTAAGAAAAGTATAATTTGAAAATTCAAATTCCAAAAACTACTCTTAGAGAATCAAAAAGGAGAAAAAAAAACATTTGCTACATACTTTTATATAAATTAAAATTGGTCATGCATTGATAACTTTTTTTTATCATCAAGAGACATTTTGTGTGCTTGTCTTTGAGCATTTTTATGAATCAAACTATATATGTGTTGACATGGACAGGAATATAACAAGATTGAATTTGTAGATAGCATAGAAAATGTTGAACATGCAATTTTGCAAAGATTGTACTAGCTGGTACAGAGAAAAATATCAAAAATAGTTGAAAAAAAATAAAAATGTTGGTACCTAAATATAAACATTTGTAGGCCACTGTCATTATCATTGCCACCATTTTTCCCTTAATTTGTTTATAAAACAAAGAAAAAAAAAAGCCCCAGAATATATGATATATGATATAAGCAAAAAAAGTACAAGGATATATGATATATGATAGAGATTACATTGGTTTTTATATGTTGATAGAGTATTTCCCCTTTGTGTATAAAAAAACAAAAGCACAAAAACAGCCCCACATGATATATGAAAAGAAAACAAACAAATAACAGGACATATATATATATATATATATATATATATGATATAAAAAAGAAAAAGGTCAACAAAAAAAAGAACCAGAATATATGATATATATTTATATGATAGAGAGGCTAAATTGGTTTTGATATGTTGATAGAGTAGAAGGAAGCAAAGGAGACAGGGTCCAAATTCCAAAGCAGATAATAATAACATCAGCAAGCTGGAAACCTTTCATGTTATGTTGAGGAATGTATTGATATTTATGATAGAAGGATTGATACATTTATTGATATTAAATTCATTATTTAAAATTATATATATTAATGATTTTAATTGTATTATTTATTTGTATGGTATTTTTAGTATTTAATTTATGTGAGTTATTATTTATATTAATGATATTTGAATTGAATAATAAAATATTATATAGAATGAATTGAATTATAAAATTATTAATATGAATAATAATTTTTTCTATGACAAAATATAGTAATGAAGTTTCCGGAGCCATACTCTAAATTCTAAATCTAGCTCCTAATTTTAAAAATACTCATTTTGCTCTTCGGTCTGTTCAAACTGGAGATGTCCATTTTTGTCCTTTTGTTGCCTTGACTGCTATGTTTAATATTTTTTTTAAGTCCGGAAATACACACATGCATCCTTCAAAATGAAGTTCTAATTTAATACTTTCTAGAAGAGTTTAATTTAAAATCGTTATTATATAAGACTGTCATTATCTTTGCTGATTTTTTTTTGTTTAAAATCCTAATTGAAGCACCTAAAGGATTCTTGATCGCACAATCTTTATTAAATTAACAGTTAAAAATTCAAATGGTCAAGATAATGATATATTTAGAAAAATGATAATTATATTTCTTTAACAGATGTATTCATATATTTTTCAAAAATTATTTATATCTAATGATAAAAATATTTATAACTTATATTATTATGATTATAAATTTGTAAGTTATATTTTTTACTTATTTTTTAATTTGTATTTTTTTATAATCATTTAAGAAAAGACAATGATAAATATTTTTTTATACTGACTATAAATAGAGTTTAAAAAATGACACACCATAATTAGTCATATTATGGAACGTCATAGACTGGTCACGGCACGCGTGTCTATTATGTGGCGTGTCTCACGTGTCACATGACGTGTCTCCTTTCAACTAAAATTGACACGTCACATAAAATTGTTTAGGCACATCATGACACGTCATGTAACATGTCAAATATTTTTTAGTTTTTAATATAAATATAAAATATATTTTTTACCATAAAAAGAATTCATAATATTTTCCTACAGTTTACAATAAATTTTTATTTTTTTCACAAATTTAAATAATTTTTAATATTTTTTCAATAAAAAGATAAAATTAAAAAAAATAACGTATTTAAACGTGACGTGTCTTATGCATGCCGTGTTATAGGCATAACGTGTCTTTACTGTATCATTTTTTATACATCACGTCACGTTACGTGAAAAAATATTTCGGTCACGTCACATACGGTATGTCACGTTTTTTATTCACTAACTATAAATATTTATAAATTCATATATAAATAAGTTATCTACTTAGTAGAAATATTTTTTTATGTGTAGATAAGTAATATAGAATATGTGATGCAGGAATGATTTTTTTAGATATATATATATATATATATATATATATATATATATATATCAAATTTTATCATCTTTCTATGATATATAGCTAATTGTCTAAAAATTGCATTCTTTTGCATTAAAACGTCTCATTGAATAAAAGTGTAAAAGTCAAGGTCAAAAACATATAAACACATGAAAGAATTATTATGTGGAGGAAGAATGAAAACAAAATAATGTACAAAACATCCATGAAGAAAATATATACAATGTAAAAGGGTTAGTATAGATAATAATACAACTAAGCAGTTGTTGAGAAATTGGAACTCCACAAACACAAGGCATGCTATGACTTGTACTCTACCATTGAAAATGACACTATACTTTTGAGCCTAATATTGTAATAATAATTTAATAAGAAAGGGAAAATTAATCATGGGATACATTGTCAACTATATTATTTATAGTACATTCAATAGTCACTTGGTAGAAAAGTATGTATGGAAAGTATCAAATCACAACAATTTTTTTTAATGATCTTTGAAAAAAAGAAGAGAGTCAGTGAAAAAAAATTATGAAGTTAAAAAGGTGCCAAATGACAATTCATTAGTCATTATTATATTATAATATATTAATGAAAAAAAATTATCAGTTGTTTATTTTAATAATTAAAAAAAATTAAATACTTAAATTAAAAATCTAATAATGTCAATAAAATCCATATGATACCCAAATTATGTCTGTCAAATAAGATTTATGTATGTTTTATTGTTTATTAAGGATTTGAAGTTTTAGCCATCCAAAATTGTCAGTCTTTGATGTATCAGTAAACAATATTGAAATTATATGAAAATAAACTAAGCAGTTCATGCATGTTCGTTAAAACGAATTAAAAAAATAAACTTTTTTTAAATGATAAAAGAGACAAGAAAGTCTCAAGGAGACTTAATCTGAGAATTAAAATATCTTAAAAATTTGGATAAGAAAAACCTTAATTAGGAAGGCTCAAAGAGGAATTATCAAATGACACTACAAATTAAAGTCCAAAAAAGGAAATTTTCATGTCAAAAACTTCAATTTGGATCATATAAAAAAATGAGAGGGGTTTCAAAAATCACACAACTAATTCTTGTTGTTTGTTCAATTTGTCAACTAAAATCATTGCAATTTCATAGTGGTAATGCCACTTATTATTGCATAATGCAAATTTAGAAATATATTAACATTCCTGTTTAAGATCTTTCCTAGAAGTGGAATTTTGATTTTTGACTAGTGGAGAGGTTTAAATTTCAGTGCTCAATGATATTCAAACAAAGTTTAGGGTTTAGGGTTTTTTTTTTCCTGTTGATTTAGTAATAAGATTGGATTTTAGAATTTTGCACAATTTAGAATTTTAATGTAGTAAGCTAAATATTTGATAGCTAATTCTGTTATAGATCAAAATTTATATTATAGATGAAAAGATCAAGTTGAGATTAACGGCTGTGATTTATCAAAATATCATATCGGTCGAATGATTTTGATCTATAGCAAAACCTCTCATATTTGATTATTTGAGATAATATTCTTAACCATACAAATCTTACATCAGTATATGTAAAACTAAGAGCATATGGATACCTCTATATATTTCTTGTATCTGGAAAATAACCCAATTAATATCAATTGATTGCAATTTAATTAATCTTTTTTTCATTAAATTAATAATGCTAGAGTAGCTAGACTAATCAATCATTGCCATTAATTTCATTAGTACAATTTAGATAGGCCTTAATTGACGGTCGATTTGATTTAGATGATTCAGATTTTGACTTATAGATGATATTTTTTATTTTTTATTTTGTCAGACCTTACTTATCATAAAAACATAACATAAAGCTATCAATCTGTCATCATCAATTATAATAACAGATGTGAATTCTGAAAATCTCTATATTTCTTGTATATGCAAAAGAGCCCAATTAATATTTTTATTAAACTAATAATGCTGGCCTAATCAATCAATGCCATTTCATTAGTAAGATCAACTGATTAAGATAGTCCTTAATTAATTAATTAATTAATTAATTAAGTAAGAAGGGTATATAATTATGAGCACCACAAAGCATATATTCTAGTTGGAGCATCACATGAACTAAGTTGTTTTTTGTTTAGCACTTTGATTGATGTGATACCTAACTAATTGGAAAAATAAGGTCAAGATCTCTGTCTGTTGTATGACTTGCATGCACTTTGGCCAAAATTTTAAGCTATTGATTAAAAAGAAAAGAAAAGAAAGGAATGGAAGAAAATTAAACAAATGTTGATATCATGAAAAATATCCAGTTTGGAAAAAAAAAAAAATTTGCACACACACGTCAAGTAGTTGCATGATGTGACCATTGAAGAATGAACAATGGCAATGTTGATTTTATATCTATTTTTGAAATATAGACGTTCATAATGTACATTTAATATCATTAAATTCGGAATTGAAATATTGTGAACAAGCATTCATAGAATGTGTCAACATGAAAAATTTGGCTTTTGTGTATTCAGGCATTATGGAGTTTAAATGCAGTGTCTGAATATAGGAAATGCAAATTTGTTTTGTGTTAATATATTTTATATGAACATATACGTTCAAATTATCCAGTTTAAATATTATTATGAATATATATATTCAGATAGTAGATATCTCTTTATCAAACGTTTAAAATCAAGAAAATTATTATTATTCATTTATAAAATCAGGTAGACAAAATTTTTTTTGGAAATGTTTCATTTATTTATTCAATTGAGGAATTATTACTTGACAATTATGTGGTATTATAATTAATTGATTGGATGTACTTGAGACTAAATGCGAGCAAGGAACATTAAAAAAAAAACAAAGTAAAATACAATCATAAAATCCGCATTAAATTGCATTAAATTGATCCATGGTTTCAAGCACCGAATGCTTTTTTGCATTCTTATCTTCTATGTCATTATTCCATGCTTAGGTCAGCCAAAAAAAATTTTTTTGTTTTTTTTTTGGGAAAAAATTGGCATCTTACTAATAATTCCAATAATACATACCGAAAAATGAGAATCAATATTTAGTTTAATAATAAAGATAATATTTTTTCGTGTGGAAAGTTGTACATTCAAAATCAGAATGAAAGATCATTTATGAACATTTAAAATTGAGTGACATTGATCCTCAAGGTTTACAAGTTTTATATTATAGTGAGTATGTGCAATAATAGATTTAACAAAAAATATAAATTCTTTTATTCTGAAAACATTTTAAAATACATAATAATTATTGACAGGAATTTTTCCTTATCTGGCCTTGTAGATCCTTCAAATTATCATGGTGCTTTAATGAATTAAATTACAAATTACAGAACTCCTATAATTAAATTAAGGTGGGCCAATTTTTGTGCTTTCACTTTAAAAAAAAGAACATAGGTGGTGTAACACAAAAAAAAAATCATAAAATCAAATTATGAAAAAAGAAATCAAGAATCCATTTTCATTTTTTCGGGCAATTTTCATAAACTTATATTTCTCTTTTGAAAGGATAATGGTCATATTTGAAATTTTCACAGGGTTATATATGCAAGAAAACTTTCCAAAATCAATTGAGTGATGTTTAAGTTTTATATGGTGAGAAAAAAAGTTGATGCTTCCCCTACACTAATAAATAATAATATATTAACCAAAAGACATAAAAAATTTTTGCACTTAATAAAAAGCAAAGAAGGAAAAAAGAAGAAGAAGAAATACATTGCTCATACTTATTATTTTTTATGACTATCATATAAAAAATAATAACGAACAGATTTCAAATTAATGCAAACCTAATATTAACCTTCAAGGGGACACATACCTCCTATGTTTTGACCATATTAATTTGATTATTTCCCAACTTGGGGTATAATTTGACAGGGTTGTTATATAGGACAATGTTGATATTATTAATTTGAGAAATAACATCAATGACGTTAATAAAATTAAATGAATCTATGTAGTTGTTGAGGTATACGTAGTCTTCATATAATTTTAAAAGGAGTTTATAATCTTCATTAGCATGATATCATTAAAAGATTTATACTACTTAAAGATAGAATTACGTAGCACATTTTTTTATATATAAAGGCTACGTAGCACAATTTTATAATTTTAGATTGAAAGGCTTAGTTATTTAGAAGACAAATTATAGAGGTCTAATTGCAAGAATGGTAAAATTTATAACATCTCCTTACTTCTTTTTCTTACATCCATCTGAATTAAATCAAATCAGTTGGAGATGAAACACTTTAGGAAAATTTACATTATACTCTTTTTATTTATAGTTAGAATATGAGGATATTATAAATAAACACTGATATAGTTTGACAATTCAAATTATTTTTGTTTGACCAAAGTTCAATTGTCTAAAACAGGATGACAAGGTGATACCAGTTATGTTTTTTTGTGATGAAACTAAAATTATTGATCATTTTTTTTTGTCTCTTGCCCAATGTTTAGTTTGATTTGCAAATGAATTGCTGATTTTCACAACTTTCAGTTTCAAATTGTTTGTTTAGAATATATATTTTGTATTGATGTTGGCATCATTTTAAAAGATAGATCACTATTAGAACTGATTAGAGATATCATGCTTTAGGTAATTTGATTAGAAAGAAATAAAATTTGTTTCCCAAATTATTAGTAAATCAATCAGAACCTTGGAGATGCAAATTATTAGTCTTATAAATTTCAAAGTAAATTCAAATGTGACAAATTATTTTCAAACTCACACTTACACTACCACAAAATGTAGAGAGCTTCTTCCTTTGCAGATAAACACCATGGTAGGAGATGAAGAAGCTATGGAAGATTCAATCAATAAATCTGGAAGAGATCTTGAGATTATATATTAAAGATTGTATTGTTTCAGTTTTTAGTTAGTTCCAGTACTTTCATGCACTTTGTTTCTGTTTTAGTTTGCTTTTGTTTCAGTTCAAACTAGCTGTGGTGATCTTCTCTGATTGTTGTTTGTAGGTTTTATCATAAGATTGTAATATTTGTATTTATATTAATATTTTAGGTTTTATCTAAGTATTAGTTGATACTAGTTATTTGATATCTCTAAAAATAATGTACTTTCTCTCAGTTTCAGTAAAATTGGTGAGCTTTGTGTCCACTTTCATCAAAAGAAAAAAATAGATAGTAATTGATTAAATTGATTAGAGGAGTTAAATTGATTAAAGGTGTGAGAAATTTATGGGTTTCTTTTTTATTTATTTATTTTTTACAAAGAACGGTACAAAGTTTGATACCACTAAAAGATAGTAATTGGTTTAATTGATGAGTGATGCATATGCGTAAAATTTTATAAACTTTTTGAGTTTATTTAGGAAGTATACATCAAGTTTCATAAAATGGACCAAATTAAATGTAATATATAAATTCTAGTGTGTTCAACATAATTTTGTAGAAAACCAACTAAAAGAGAATCTTAATTAATCTTATAAAGGCACATCACTCATGAAGAAGAATATAACATAGACTTGAATAGTGATTTGAATTTTGAAATATTAATATAGAAATATTGTACAAGTTATGGCTTAAAAAATTGACAACTTGTTTTCTTAAACTTGAGAATTTTTATTTGGTAATTTATAATTGAAACCGAACTTTCTTGTTTAGTACTCTAATGAAGTTCATCATCAATTATTTGTGAACAATACATCTACCATTGGCTTGGCTGTTTATTTATTGTTATATAAAAATCATATACTAATTCTAGTTCTTTCATTTTATTTATAATAAAGCATTAAATTTAAATTTACCAATTTCGTCCAATAAAATATATGCACAATCTATCTAATTTTTGTTTTGCAAATAAAGTTTTGGGACAACAGTATAGTAGGATTGTACATAAATAGTTTCAGTAAAAAGTGCTAATTTCATAAGAAATATGGAGATATTCTATAATGTGAATAGGAAATAAGGAATATGTCAATTTTAATTAGAAAATATGAATAGTGCTAACTATAGCTTGAAATTTTCATTTAGAATTTTTATTTTTCTTCCTGATTTTATTATCAGAATCATTATCCAAAAAATTATATTTTCTTATTTTAAGAAAAATATAATAAAATTGTAGATATACTATTCATTGAAAACACAACAACACACAGTACTATATTTCTTATAAAAATATTTTGAACTATTTATAAATTCATTCAGAAAGTAAAATCTATGAAATATGTGATTTTGTGGAGCTCTTGTTCTTATAAAATATCTAGCTCATTGCTTACCATATATTGTCAAAAATGTGCCAAGTTCAAAGTTGATTAGTTGAGCATTAATTAATGTAAAATTGTCATGGACAATTTGTTGAAATTAATATCACCTAACATTTTTTTTCAAATTTTTTAAAACTTGAGAATACTTAATTAATTAATACAAGCTTTCAATAGGATATTAGAATTGTAGGTTGCACCAATCCAGCTACAACAAGTAGATAAGCATCGTTTCTCTTAACAATTTTATCTACTTCATTTGATATTCAACAATGATGTAATTAATTAAGAGTAGTGATTAATTGAATCTGCATTAGTAGCCAACCACAAGTAGTCTTATAACTACATAAGTATTCATTTCTCAGGCGAAATAATTGTCCATTTTTGTTAGGAAAATGTTATGAAGATTACTATTATTGATACCGTCGTTGATATGAACTTTATTACACATATTAAATGAGTTATTATGCATGTTAACGTCTTTATTTTAATATAGTACTTCTATTATTCAATTTAAGTATTAGTAATTTGCATAATAACTCATTTTATATATATAATAAAACTCGTATTAATAACGATATCAATAATCATATATGTATATCAGCTCCCTTTTTTAATTATATTTTTAGGAATTACGGTTCCAAATGGTTGATCTTGTTAACTTTTATGAACGATTTATTTATATAAAATTTTATAATTTTTGTAATTCATTTCATACTAACTAATAAATAAAAAAAATGAATGTATCAAAATTAATCTTTTATAGTAAACTTGATTTTTTATTTTATTTTATGGACTCTTGAGTTTGTTTGGTGTGAACAAAAAGAATCAAAGAATCTTACATTAATAGTGAAGAAAAGTGAGATGGACAATTCATATTTGTCATCTAAAATTTAATTTTTTTAAGAAATTAATAAAGCAGTTGGGGCTATTATGATATCAAAAAGTTTTCTACTCCTTTGGAAAAAGAGTCACAAAATTATGTCTTTTTTAATTTTAAAACTAGTTCTAGATGACGATGAACTTTATATTTCTATCGAAAAATACAAATTCAATTTATGCAAAAAATATCTAAAAAGAAATGAATGACAAAACTCATTTCAATAATTATATATATTTGCCCTTGGTCCCTTGCAACAATTTTATTTATTGTCATCACAGTCAACTAAATATATCCATTAATATATTTGTTCCAAAAGTAAAATATAGAGAAAGAAATACCTTAATTAGTATAAAACAAGGTGAAAAATCCACACTGCATTTGGAATCAACAATAAATGATGAAACCATGATTATTAATGAGGAGTGATAATTATATTTTTTTCAGAAAATATTTATATATAATGATAAAAATATTTATACTTTTTGTATTATTAGAATTGCAAGTTATGCAATTTATATTTTTACTAGAATTAAAAGTTTTTAATTTAATTTTTTCTATAATTATTCAAAAAAGAAAAAGTGATAAATACTTTCTATACTTTCTATAAACACTTACAAATTCAGATATAAATAAATTATCTGTTTAGTATAAATAAATATTTGTTATGTGTAGATGAAGAGTGCAAAACGTGAGTTACAAGAATAATTTCTCATTATTAATATAATAACAATAACCTTTTCCAGGAAAGGTAAAATGGAAAACATCATATCTTCGTACATTTAAAGATTAGATCTCATGAAAAATGAACAAAAAAATGTGCAATGGAAAAGGAAGACATGCAACAACACATGAAGCCAAAAACTAACTTCCCTGAAAATGACTTGCTGCTAGTAGAAAAATGTACTTAGTGCAACTACTTTCAAAACCACCACTAGCTTGCATATCCTACTAGTAGTTGATGCACAAATTTGTGGCATTTTATCATCCAACAAAATCAAATCATTGAAAAAAAGAGAACCAGTCTTTACTTTAGAGACAAAAATAATATTTTCTATATAAGAGGTCTTAGATTCAAAATCCGGATAAGATGTAGTAAATTGCATTGATGAAAGTATAAGTATATCCAAGTATCTGATCTAACACACAAGTAAATTTTTATAGTGGTTTAGTTTTGTTGTTCATATTTAATGATTCAGACGTTGTCCACTTCAAATTGAAATACGAATTCAAATTGAAATGATATTTTGATGCGAGAACAAGATATATAATTTTTTATTAAAATATATATATAATTAATTTACTAATACTATAAAAATTAAGGGTTCAAATCTCTTTATTTTTTGTGTCTTATTATGTCTCTACTTTTATGTTTTAATAACTCAAATAATAAAACTTAAAATATAAAAAAGTTAGATATAATTTATATCTTTTCATACATAGCATAGTAAATTATGATATTTTGATTTTGTTGTAATTAGCATCAAGCACTACGTGAATAATTTATTTTGATTTTATTTTGAACTTTTTAAGTTGTTGAGTCATAATGATTTTTCACGTGCATGTAAAGATTTCATACGTTACATCTAAAGATTTTATTTTATTCTTTGAATTTAAAAAAAATTGTCTATTAAAGACTTAAAAAAATAGAGACGTGATGAATACATAAAAAATAAAGGTGCTTGAATCTGTTAGAAATTGAACCTTTAGATGACCTCATTAGTTGATTGAAAGAAGGTATGTATAGATATTAAACAAATTCAATTGCAAAACTGGTATCAAAAGAGCATAATTTAATTGCAAACTAGCGCCGCACTAGCTGAGGTTTAATTTGATATATATATATATATATATATATATATATATATAATCATTCTTGAATTTTAAGAAAGTTATGTAACTATGCACTATAATCTTAGTGGAATTTTGACAATCTAGCTCAACCATAAACCAAAGAAGAGACTAATATGAATAGATAATACTTTTTTTCTTTATATGCAAGCAAGTGCACCAAGAAAGCTACACAACTCCGCACCAAGTTGATATTGTTATTGTTATTGATATTGTTATACTTGTAACAATTATTACAATTGTTATTGATATTGATATTGTTATTGTTGTTGTTGTTATTATTATTATGAATAAAGCTAGCGTGCTCTTAAGAGCACAGAGTTTTTCGGTGCTCTCTACTAAAAAATTATCAAATCAAAAAATTCAAATTGTTCAATAAATTCTTTTATTAAAATCTCATAGGATACTAAAATTTATTATTTTTGGAATTTTTTAAATATTTGTTTTATTTTTTAAAAATGACCTATTTCTTACATGCAAAAATTTATTATTTTATTATTATTATTAGAATTATCTTAATAAATCTGAAAAAAATTGTTAAGACATTGTAAAAATAGAAAATTTCGGTATCCTATGAAGAATTTATTGAGCAACTTAAATTTTTCATTTGAAGTCAATTTAATAGATTTTTTTAGTTAGAAACACTGCGGCGCTCCGTGTTCTAGAAGCATGCTAGGTTTACTATTATTATTATTATGGAAGGGTTTAAATGCCTTCATTTTTTTAAGTTGCTAATAACAAAAATTTTGAAATTAAATTGTCAAAATAAAATTGTTAGATGTGATGTATATATTTTCTTCATGCACATAAAAAGTTATTGAAATTTTTATTTTCATTTCATATAAATCAATAATTTAAAAAAATCTACATCTAGGAATTATTCACAAGCAATTTTCTGATGTCAAACAAAATAATGTTGAAATGTCATAATTTTTGACATTTTAATTTTAACAATAAATCATATCTAACAATTTAATTTTGACATTTTAATTTTAAAATTAAAGTTATTAGAAAATTAAAAAGTGGAGATGAAAACACTTGAACCCTCCTCCTCCCCCTCCTCCTCTTATTATTATTATTATTATTATTATTATTATATTTAATTTCCATCCCATTATAACCCATTACAATTTTGGTTATACTAGACTGAATCGATAAATTGTATAGTTTATTAACTTATTACAACCAAAATTAAAAAGAAGAAAATAAAACTTTTTTCTCTCTTGTTGGCTATTAAAGAACAACATTATTATTATTATTATTATTAATTTTTTTCTCTTTTCATATAAAAAGAAACGAATAGATTTAAATACAGTATTATAATTATTTTCTTCAAAATTGTCCGGGAATATAAACAACGATACGAAAAAAGTACTCATCAACAAATAGGAATCCTCCAGTGTAATTCACACTTCTTCAGACCCTTCTAGATTCTGGTGGGGCATCTCAATCCAAAACTATGATTTCCTTTAATAACCATATCTATCAAATGACACCTATGCATGCAATAGACGAATTGCTCTGAACAGTTGTTTATTTCACCTGGTTACAATTGAAGTACATCTAAAACAGACTGGTTCTTTAATTTAACTCAGAAACTCGCGCGTGCATGTGAAGTGTAGAGGAACTATTTTCTAGTGTGATATATTATGAAAATAGTTCATTTTTAGTTGAGCTGAATTAATGGTATAGTTATCTCCTAATCACAAAAGTACACTATCTAATCTAGTAAAATGGTGGGTACCAACCAGCAATGTGTTTCACTCTAAAACAAAAATTAAGATGGAGAGTAACATGTTAGAATTGGCAGTTCTAACACCCCACAAATCTGTTATTTTTGATACTAAGTTACCGAACAGCAAGATCTTTTCACTTCTAATAACAAAAATATATATGATGTATAATAACTATGCTAAATAGTTGGCAGTTGTAGCTTTCCCCAAATAACCACAACCTACCATGGCAAGAGACTTGTATTTTGAAGAGTTGGCCCACATAAATCAGACTTCAACCATAACGAACCAAAACTTGAACTACCCCGAAAAACCAAACATAACAAAAAATATGAGACAGAATTTACTCATAATTAATCTCTTCCAATTTCAATTTAATTAATCAACACGTAATCCAAAATTAAGACCTAACCAAATTGACCCAGGCCCAAGAGTTGAAGCAACATAAACCCTGGTCCAATTAAAAACAGCTACCTAGCATCCCACAGCTGACAATATGGCAACTTGTTTCACAAAATATCAAATGTAAATTCCGCATATATTTGTATAGTGTTCTCCGTAACAATTATTTTATGTGAAGGCCAGAAAATTGGTTATTACTGAAAAAAGGACAAATATGGTCATAAGAGTAAGGCACCATTTTATCGAGCTAGAACTCACAAGAAAGGGGGGGAAATAAAGAAAGAAGAGAAAAATAAATTGAAAGTACAAAATGTGAGGGGCTACAAAAGTGTTCTAGTAAGATGAGCTCAATGTGGCTTTGGAATGTATCCATCCACAGCAAAATTTCGTGTTGCAGCTGGCAGCGCCAATCGTACACCATCAAGCTCAGGTCTTGCAATTACTTGGCAACCAAGGCGGGACCTACAATAGATAAAGAGTTGTAAATACCAAGTTTAAAGGGGAAAGACCATTTTACAAATGCTAGATCCGAGTATCACTCGCAATTTGGGGGGAGGGGTGAAATGATTTTATGCGTCCCCGACAAGAATTAAAATGTTTGTAAATGCTTCAATTATGATAACTAACTTATATTTTAATGTTTTAAATTATCCATACAGTTACTCCCGCATTTGTTCTAAAGAAACACTAATACCTCTCCTGCCTACCTCATGTCATATTTTCCGTTTATTAGAGACATGCATGAACTGCAAAACCCACAAAACGGTTGACATACATAATCATGCTCTTTCTTTAATCATCGATTTTGTTATTACAACACTCCTCCTGCATTTATTATTTGGAACTTCACTGAAGCTCCGATACTTTGTAGAAAGTTCAATAGGGAAACCAACCAATGCTAGCATTATGTACCCTCCAGTATCAAAAAAAAAAAACTGATATAAAAAGCACATAAAACTGAGATCCTGGGATATTAGCATAGTGAATTCCATTGCCAATGTCAAAAACGGGAGGAGGGATTAAGGCCTATTATGAGTAAGAACTAAGAAGTAATTATATTAGATGAAAAAGGCACATACGTTTCAGTTAGGCCAAAAGCGAGATCAAGCATGTCATTTTCTTCATCAGTTGGATCTTCTAGTTTGTTATAGTAATTCACATCCTACAATAAATTAATTCCAGGCTGTTAAAAGTTCTAACACTAAACATATTATATATTCACTTGAAGAATGAAAACACACATACCCTCATAAAATAAAGGAAAAATCACTCATACCAACATACATGGAGAATTTTTTTTCATCATTTATGTACGTTAATGATAAACAAAAGAGCAGCAGCTGCAATTTTTTTTTTTTTTTTGTGTAGAGATTGAGAAAGGAGTGTTATGTGTGATTTTAGTACTGTTTATTGGAGTATATGAAAGTATGAAACATTTTTAGCCTTGCAAAGGTATACATCAAAATTTGAGGTTCTTTACAGGCAAGGACAAATTTTGCATTCAAAAAATTTTCAGTACAAGAACCCCTCAAAAGGTAAAATCGTACCATCACAATCACATGGCATGTAGAACATGCAAGGGAGCCTTCACATGCTCCTGCTTTTTCCAAAAATATAAAACCATTAGCTTATGTCAGCTTGATAAGGCCTATACTGTGTACAACTTTGGTGTCAATTGTTTTGATGGGACCTGCTCATTATATTTTGGTGGGTACTCTCATCAGAGGTAGAACTGAGATATTATTAGTACATCTTAGTTGGTCTGATGGGCCCTGCTCATTATTTTTTATGTTGTTCCTCTTGTCAGAGGTATGGCTGATATACTATTGGTTCATTTTAGCTGGTTGTTTGGTCTAGTTGTTTATTGAAACTGGGCATCACCTTTCGATATCTGTTTTAAAAAATGGTAACAAAAGGGAAGTAAATGAACAATTAAACTATAAAATTTAGTGTCCCTCAGTGTGTCCAAGTAAGCTCTATTAATTAGATGTACAAAAGAAGGGGGCAAACGGAACCTTCAAGTTCTATGTCATTTTCATGAGCTGCCTCTAACATCGACATTCCAATTGGAACTTTTATATGCTTCTCCTCACCTTCCTTGTCCACAAACGTCACAGAAATCCTTCAGATTTTTCAATCAACCCAAAGAGTACATTACTTTAAATAACGTTCAAAATTAATGTGAGTATCTCTACAGTTGACAGATAAGAAAAGTGATCTTACGTTTCTTTTGATTGGTTGTCATCTGATTGAGCTGTATCACTAGAGGTTGTACCGGTAGAGAAGAAAAATCTTGTCTGAAATTCATCATTACTTCAATGTCATCAATAGGGAAGAAGAATTAACAGTCTCATATACACATATAACATAATGGTAGTTTTTGGCTATTGTGAAAAATATTATTTGCTAAAATGAATCCCAATTAAGACTCAATTCAAATATAACTGCAGATTTAATCCTTAAATCAAAAACCATTGCCTCAATCAAGTCTCATAATGGGCTTCATGCTATGATCAAATACAATTAAAAAAAAGTGTAACTATAATAAAAAAGAAAATGTAAATAAACAAACCATAGGGTTGAAATGACGATTTTGGTCATGACATCTGTATATGTCCCTCTTCATAACAGAATTTTGAGCTGTGACACAAATTTTCAAATTACACATTAGCATATACACCCAAAACAAAAAAATTTACAATGTGAATCTTCACAAACTAGCAAAAACCAATGGCTGATCTAGGTTTAAACATTATTAGATTTCATCGATTTTTTACACTTTACTGATCTAGGTTTAAATTATGTACGAATATCTGATGTTTCAGCATAAATGAGCCTCAAATTAAGCAACCATCTCTGGTAACCAAAACCAAACCCTAAAGATTTTCAGTACTCTCGCACCATACTAGTACGGTTTTATTAAATGAGGAACAGTACAGATACACACATTTAGCATGAATCAAACAGCTACAACCTCCAATCCATTAACAGAAATTTGCCTAAAAACCAATGGCTGAACATACAAACATTATCAGATTTCATCGATTTTACACTTTACTAGTCTAGGGTTAATTTTGTACAAAAATATCTGATGTTTCAGCATAAATGAGACTCAATTAAGCAACCATGTCTGGTAAGCAAAACCAAACCCTAAAGCTTTTCGGTACTCTCACACCATACTGGTACGGTTTTTATTAAATGAGGAACAGTACAGATACACACATTTAGCATGAATCAAACAGCTACAACCTCCAATCCATTAACAAATATTTGCCTAAAAACCATTGGCAAAACACACAAACATTATTAGATTTCATCGATTTTACACTTTACTGCTCTAGCGTTAAATTATGTACAAATATGTGATGTTTCAGCATAAATGAGCCTCAAATAAGCAACCATGTCTGGTAAGCAAAACCAAACCCTAAAGATTTCTGGTACTCTTGCACCATACTTGTCCAGTTTTATTAATTAAATGAGGAACAGTACAGATACACACATTTAGCATGAATCAACCTCCAATCCATCAACAAAAATTTACCTAAAATCTCACAGAAAACAGATGAAACCAGGAGTAGTCCCCCGATTAAATCGGACACTGAAAAGCAAAAGAGAAGAGAGAACTAACCGACTCTGGTCTCGTTCAAGATTCGAAACCCTAGGCGAGAGATTCTAGACAACATGATTGTTATTAATTGAAGAACTCAATGAGCAGATAGAAACGAAATCCACCTCTCGAGCGGAGCCGTGGCGCTTGCTCGACCCTCGCCACTGCCTTACTTAGAGAGAGAGAGAGAGAGAGAGAGAGATCTCCGTTTTAGAACAAATATGGAGAAGAAAATGAAGAAAGGTCGAGAGAAACAGAGGCGTTGCGAACCTTCGAGAGGAAGAAGAAGCGCAGTCCCCTCTTACTAGACCGCGACGCAACGACAAACAGGAAACGCAAATGGAGAGGAGAGGAGAGGAGAGGAGAGGAGATGTAAATCGAAGATACGCTTATCAGATTCGGCGCGTGTCCAGGTCCGTGTCCATGGTGTGGGCCTTAATTTAAATAAGTTGTACGCGAGGGGTTAACAAGAAATGTTTACACGCAGGTAAATTATTCAAGAGGAGAAACCGAAAATTGTCCATTGGAAAATTGAAAAGGAAGAAGAGATGTAAAATGGAAGATGCTCTTACCAGATTCGGCCCGTGTCCATGGGCCTTGGGCCTCTAGTATTTTTATAAATCGTACGCGAGGGATTGATTATAAACAAGAAATGTTTTTACGCAATTAATTGTCCGTAATTTCAATTACGAAAATGTAAAATCAATCGCAAAAATGGAGACGCGGGGAATCGAACCCCGTGCCTCTCGCATGCGAAGCGAGCGCTCTACCATATGAGCTACGTCCCCACTGTTTCTAATTGTATCCTTTTTTTTTTTTCTTTTTATTGATTAATTCTTCTTTTATTTTCCTTTTGGTTTTCATGGAAACGGAAGAATTCCAACACCTACTGGATCTAAATTTAATCTCATGAGTGAAATAATCATTCGAGGGTATTGAAATTCGCATAAAAAATCACTCTCACGTTTTAATAATTCGGCGGATTATCTGATTTGAAGATCTAACGATGATTTTGCCCATCAAATTAAAGTATGATCTAATAGACGTTGAAACATTCCCGTTCTCTTTGTCATATCAGTCTTTTTTTAAGAGCCATTGTATACCTTGCTGCGCTTGCTTAATTCTGGATCTCATTCCCTTGCATAATTGCATTAAAATGTCATTTTTATGAGAGAAAACTTATAAATTCACCTCCTTGCATAATTACATTCTGATTGAATTCTTTGGAAGAATTAATTCAGAAGTTTATCATGAACATCTAAACTCATTTACAACGTCCTAAATACACGCGTTTAAATATAGTTTTTTTCGGTTTATAAGAGCAAACTTGGTAGTTTTTTTTCTTGAGTATTATTTTTTTTATCATTTTAATCCTTCAAATTTCAAAATTATCATTTGATTTTTTAAAGTATTAATTGATTATCATTTTAGTTTTTAATATTTCAAAGATTTTAGCTCAGTTAGAAATATTTCTTTTAATATAAATTAAGACGGAATCAAATCTTATAACTTTAGATATCTAAAAAAAAAAATCTTCCGTTTAAATTTCAAACATATGACTTCTTATATGAATATATGTTTTAGTCAGTAGATCAAAGACCGATTATATATCTAGCTGGATTCATATTGAAAAAACATATAGAGATTCTTTTTTTTCTTTTTTTGGGTAAAAGGGAAGGAGATTAATATGAATTAATAATATAATCAAATTAATAAATTTACATTTTTTTATAATTTTTATCAGTGTTAAGATGAAAAAACATATAGAGATCCTTATGATCCGTCTCTATCTGAAAATATTTTTATATCTTCTTTTATATCTGAAAATGAAATCTAAAAGATGTATGTAACAGTAAATATATAGGGGAAGGATCCATTTAATTGTAACAAGTTTTATGATATATCATGATAATATTTTTTGTTATATCAATAATTTGATCTGATGATTTCAAATAAGAAAAGTAAACCATCGGTTTTGTTCAATATATTACAAGCATAATATATACAGAAAACATTATTACATTTGAAGTTTGTTTAGGTTTAGTAAACAATCAAGAAGTCGTTGAGAAATTAATGCAAATTTGAATTAATTATGTTCATTGATCTTTTCACCTTTTCATATAGAATTAAATGATCTCAAAGTTTTGTATTTTTTTGTTAAAAAATACTCATTTAATATTCAACAAGATCAATGGTTGAAATTTTTATTTTATTTATTTGCAAGTTAAATTACTATTGCAATATGAAGTGATGTTATGATGTATCACAAAAAATAATTGTCATTTAATCATTTATCTTATATCAATTCAATATTTTTAAAATTATTGTATAAACTACAAAAAAATTGTGGATATATATTCTTTATCACTAAACAAAATGCATATCTATTTGGTCAACTTGAATGTCGTTTAGTCATTTATCGCAACTAAAAATATTGAACGGCTGAAATTTAAATACCTTCTTAATGGATGACCAATCAAAATTCAAATTTAATACACGAAAAGATGGATAACACATTTAATTTTTAAAATTTTTTAGTTTTGAATAATATGTGACAAAATATTAAATAAATATATCATCGTAAAAGTTCTTTTCAGATAAAAATAAAATCAAATTTCTCAACTTTAAATATATACAAAAAATTCTCTCAAACTAACAATATCCAATATATTATAAAAGTTAGATACACATTAAAACTCCTCTAATTTCTAACACTCGCCTATTTTAATTTTGGTTCAAGGAGTTCCTATTGCAAATTATTTTTTTTGAGATAAAGATAAGAATCAAGCCACTTATATTTTAAATGTCCGTAAATGATCCTGTATTTAGATTTCGAACTTATAACCTTCTACACATAGAGTATTATTTCTATCACTAAATCAAAAATTGATTCTCCATACTACAAATTTTTAAAAAGACAACTTTAGTACCCATTCCTTGTATTATAACATTATGCTTCAAAATCAAAAAACAAAATTCATCACGGTGCCTTACAATACTCATCTCCATCAGTCATTTTTTTTCTTTCAAGAAAATTAAAAAAAATGATTCCTTTCAACTTTCCAAGTATTATCATTTATTCCTTTTTTTCTCTGAATCACTGAAAAACAAAGCATGATTTAGACTTCCCTTTGGTGGATGGTATTGGTATTGGTAAGAATACCACTACCATGTGCCATCCAACCAAAATATTAAATTGATTTGAAAGAGACATTGCACAAATTAAGGTACAAATTAACAATGATAAATGATTTAAATACAGAGCAAATTAATCACCTATGATGATGACCACAAAACCATAACAAAACTGCATGTTTGTTTCAGTGCATATGTGTATAGTTTACTTTCTTGAATCAAATTTAAGCCCTTTAATGCTACTAAAATACTAACTATTTTTTTTTTGTCTTGGTTAAAAATTTATGAGAATCAACGAACTTATACTTATACAGACAGATAAAATTGCAACAATCATGTATAAATTTTCCTTGTCAATCTTTTTAGGTGGAAAAAAAAGGATTCTTTGTATTCATCACTTTTTCCTGAATATGATAAAGACCAATTTGAGAAGAACAACCAGCAAAGAAAAGAATGAATCATTTTTTTTTCTTGTGGACAATATTGACGAAATACTGTGTGCCACATAACACAAGAAGGTATTGACTAATTTGAAAGGAACACTTGATAAGTATGTACAATCTAACAATTTTTAACCACAAAACAAATCATTTAGGATATGTTTGGATTCGTTAGAATAGCACTCTTCTTGAAATAGCATTTACTATTTTGAGTTTGGAGCAATCCAAACAAAATTTGAAAACTCGGAATGGCTCAAGGTTAGTGCTATTCCGCTAACCCAACAAAAAGTCGGAATAATATAATGTATTCATTCTCTATATCATTATTCTAATTATACAATCGAAATAACATTTTCACTAATCCGAATAGCATCATTTTGTCTCTATTCTCACACTAATCTGAAAAATACTATTTTGCCTCTATTCTCATCTACTAATCTCAATTGCACTATTCTTACACTAATCCTTGCACAATCCAAACATACCCTTATTATAGACCTTGTTGCACCATTTATCAAATTTTAGAAATTATAGGGTAATTTTTTTCGGAAGTCACTAAATTTTACCTCAAATCAGTTTTTTATTACTCAACTTTCATTTATTCATTTTTAGTCACTAAATTTTGATATTTATTCAAATTCTGTCATTCCTTTCGTATTTCCATTCAAACTTAACAAAAAAAAATATATCCTCTATTTTAAACATGAGAATATAAGACAAATTATTTTTTAATATTTACTCCTACAAAAATTTAAAACATGTCATATTTTAAAATGTGTCTTTTCTAAGAAATAATAATATAAATTTAGAATATACATTATACTCTATTTTTCTAATTATTCAAATATATAAAGAGATATATTATTTTTTAATAATTAAATTCTATAAATTGAGATACTTTTAGAAGTAAAGTATCAAATTTTCAATTATAGAATAATGTTTCTAAACAAAATTTGAAATAAAAAAAAAACATGTTGCTCGACCACAGAGAAAAAATGGATGATTTTTTTTTGAAATAATTAAAAATGTCAGATACTGTAAATTAGCTTAATAATTTATATGCACAATAGCATAAAAAAAATGCTACGAATCACATAACAACAATAGTTCAATAATTCAACCATAGGACGATTTAATAAACATCCAAAATCCATATAACCATATAAGTTTTCTGTTAAATTTGAATGAAAAAAAACTAACGGAATGACAAATTTTAAACAAATATGAATATTTAGTCACTAAAAACAAATAAATGAAAATTAAGTGATCAAAACAGATTTGAGGTAACATTTAGTGACCTCCAAAATAATTTACCCAAAATTATATGATGTTTTAACTTGGATTACCATGCCTAATTGGGTTACAAACTTACAATAAAGCCTTTATTAAGGCTTAGGTGAGCAATTACACAGCAAGCGTGAGCAATTACACAATTAATTAATATCCTTGGTGAAGCCTTATCAAGACGGTAAAGCCCGTAAATTTTATTTTTGGCAAGGCAATACAGCATTTTATTACACACTAATTACAAAAGTTAAATTACCTTAGATACATATAACTAGTTTACAAAACACAATTAACACAGAGGCATTCTGATCTAACGGCTCTTCATGCCTTTTTTTTTTCTTTCCTTCGGCACTGTTAGACTCAGTCTTAACGATCTAAGGAGCTAATCACCACCCTGGAAAAAGACAATAACAAATTTAGAAAATTTCTTAGATGGAACAAATGATGGAAAACAAAAAATCAACAAAAGAATTTTTTTTTTCACACCTCTTTATTTCCATTTCCTCAAATAACCACATGCTACACCTCAATATTTCAAATAAATAAAAACATTAGAAAAAGTGGTGCTACTATTTTTGCAAGAGCATAGTTAACATGCTAAATTCTCAAGGGAGGAATAGATAAAGAAATTGCATTTCTTCATTTGGCCATTCAAAGTACATATATTACAAAAAGGCAAATCTTTTAAATGGCAACATTCATTAATGACAGAAGTAAAATCTTTCGATTCTTTATAGTTTATTGATGTTCAATTTTAATTCTGAAGGCTTAAAACATCAACTCTCTATGCAGATTACAAAGGAACCAGCTTAACTTGAAATTCTAATCAATTGAATAAAATAAGTTGGTGAAATCAAGCCTGAAGTTGCACACAACAAAACTTATTTGTTATCTTTTTTCTCTCTTGGGACTTTGTGCATAGGTAACACTTCCATGTAATGGACGTATCCATTACAGAATAACTTTTTTTTTTTGATAAAAGTACCCCAGAATAACATTTATTCAATTACCTTCCATAATCTATGCACTAAATTATATCAATCAATAAAACACTTGTCCTTAATATATTGTCATCTATGATGATATTGATTTTGCTTCAGCTCTATAAAGAGTAAATATTTCGGAGAGTTTTTTTTTTTTTATTAAAATGCCATACTTCTAATTAATAAGGATTTCAACATTAATAGGAAATTTGCAACAGTAAGAACTATCTCAGTTTCCTTTCAATACAGATTAGTATAATATATTTCTATAAACATACATTCTATAATGAAGTAACAGTGACAGCCGACAGAATGGTTATTAGTAGGTGATAGACAGATTTCCTCAAAAATAGCAGACAAGAGCAAGATGAATATGTATACAATTGCTTTTCAAAAGATAATTAAAGATAAAATCTGTCATGTTGGTTAACTCTTGTATTAAAAAAACCCCATTAATGAACATGTTTAAAAGACATTCAGACAAGTATAGTTTAAATTAAACTCCAATTAAAGAGGGTAGTGGAGGTAAAGTAACACTGTTTCCAGAGAAATGGAAATGGTGGCTCCACCATTTTTTTTTTGCAAAAAAAACTAATAAAAGGGAAAATCTAATTGACCATAAAACTTCATGTATTGCAATATGACCAATTTTTTTTTTTTTGGTGACAAAACAAAACAGGTCTTATCAATAATTTTTCTAGTGTAAACTCAATTATGAACCTGATTTTTCCAATTGAAAGTCAATTAGCCTAGTCCTCAGATGTGCAATTAGATAAGCCTTGATTGAACCTAATTTCTCCACAAATCACAATTATCCTCAATTTTATGATTAGTGTAACTTAACCCTATTGACCAATAAGTCTACAATTGAACAGTATTTATAGTAATATGGTTTTGCAATGATATAAGCATTGATTAAACCTGACACTATTCTCAATTCTAGACCTCTATCTGCATCTTATCCTAATTAACTGACAATTTTAGAAATAAATGCTATCGATAGGGAAAAAAGAGTACTGAGACAAGTGAATCACTGAAATGGCAACCTCATTGGTTACCTTATACTATAACTATACATGTTATAATTTGATACGGGAATTTTTTGCAAAGATAAAAGTAGTATACTTTCTTAGCTCAAAAGAGCAAAGAAAAGAGCGTTACCAGTCATAGACAGTGGGACTTCTAGGTTGTATAACAGCATCAGTACTCTCCGCAATCGCTCTCTGTTTTCTCCTTGCACTCCTCCAATCACTTGTAGGTGTAGGTGTGGATGCTACATACAAATTACCAAAAGAAATAATAATACTCTTTAGTAACATTGGGAAACAAATTTGTTATCTAGCACTGAGTATATAAATGATAAAACAAGATGAGAACAAAAGAACATCTCTCTCCCTTATAAGATTGACTGGATTCATCTGTCCTGTTCATAATTAATAAACAGAATAGTTATTTAATTCATCATGAGAAACTTACAAAGGAATTTTTAATTAATTTGTGGAGTAACTGATCCTGATCCGATCTGAGTAGTCAGGAAACTACAGAGGAGAGCAAGTTTCAAATCCATTTCTAGCTCATTTTTATTCATAATCATCCCCTCTTCATTTCTCTCAGATCCAAAAGACAGATTAAAAGGAATTGAAAACCTAAACAAAGAGCAAGATCTCTCACGTGATAGAGGCGACGGCGAACCGGGCACACTAGCCGGAGAAGCAGGCGCCGATCCAGGACCTGAATCACCAAACCCGTTAGGTGACATGGCAGGTCGTAAGAAGGTCAAACTCCGTGTCAAGGCCGGAGAACCTCCTCCACCAGTCGTCCAACTGGAGGATCCAGGTTGGGAGAAACTGGAGAGCTTTCGGAGCTTGCCTAGGCCGGAGTCCGGCTGTGGTCCCGCCACCGTCTCATCCCAGAGATGATCTAAGAGGCTCATTCTCTTGCGATCTTCAATTTTGTTAGGAGATTGCTGGATGTGAGGGTTTGGTTTGCGCTTCTTTTCTTTTGTTTTCTTTTCTTTTGAAAATTGAATTGAAGGGGAAGAGGAAGGGGAAGGGGGTGGTTGTTTGTTTTGGTGCCTAATGGAAAGAAGGGGATTGAATGAAAGAGAGGGGCATTTAATAGGGATTTATTGGATTGTTGCGGGGGGTAGTCGCATCCTCTACTTGTTTCTTCCCCTACAATTCTACCATTTTATTACCCAACTCTCCGTTTCTATAATTATTATTTCAATTGCTAATTTAATTAAATAATTATATATATATTAATTTTAAACAATTTCAAAGATAAAAATATCTCGTATTATTTTCAAATTAAATTATAAATGCTTATGTGATATTTTAGCAATGCTTACTAATTTAGTAAGATTGCTAAATTAATAAATGTTCTTCACCCTCACAATTGCTATTGTAATTAATACATAAAATTAAGTAAGTCAATTTAAAAGCAGAATGGTGATGCTCTAAAGGGAAATGATACTTTAACAATTATTATCTTGATAATTTTGATAATTATTTTAAATAATTTCGAAATAATTTTTAAAAATTCTCAAAAATAGAAAAATTGACAGATATATTTTTAAATTTATAGATTAATTGTGTTTTAAATTTCATGTAATTTAAGGATTATTTGATATTTCATCAAATATCGTTAAATATATATCGTTGTAAATGTCATGTAATTTTGATTGTTTTTTTATGGAGTATTAAATAATACTTAAATTGCATGAAATTTGAAACACAATCGATCTATCTATAAGTTAAAGATATATTTATAATTTTTTTATTTTTAAGATTTCTCATCGCAATCTATTTTATACTCCTCCTCTAGGTAACTAGGTTGAATTAAAAAAAATACATCTTTACTAAATACAAGTAACATAGAGTAAATATTCTATTAAACCAATAAGTCCTCACCTCCCAATTATGCTTCTAACTGTTTTAAACAATTTCAAAGAAAAAATCAATTTGTAAATATCCACTACATGATAATTTGTGTGTATTATGCAACACTTGAGCGTGCTTTATATAATATTGCAAAACAATCAATAAAAAAGTGTGTATTATGAAATAACAAAATGTGCATATGGAGAGTTTGGATAATAAGTCGGAAAAATTAAGACAACAATCAAAAGATGTCAAAATATAATTTGTCTTGGACAAAAAAAGTACGTGCTAGTTCTCAATAATTGTTAGCAATATTCAGATGTGCATTATACAATTAAAATTTTTAGTATAAGGTTCATAACAAAATAAATAAAAATTATTTAGAGGATAATTTATAGATATAGTTATCACCAAAAATAAGAAAGGACAAAATACAAAAAATACTATTTATTTTCACATGCACCTTCTTACCTAGGTAATATACTTCCGAAATTTTTTAATAAAAGAATTAAATATGTAAGAAAATCATGAGTAATTTTTAGATCTAGGCAGAACGGGGTTGTCGAACTTGTTCTAAAAAAAATGATGTCATGTGCCTATCAGTCCCATTTCTAGTTTTTAAGCTCGTTGTAGTAAATTTTGTTGTTCATGCTAGGAACGTTACAGTCAATCATATTCCCATGGAAACGTGAGTATCAACTGCATTCCCAGAGTCTGAGAGCGGATTTGATTTTTTCATATTAAATATTATAATATGTGAATTTTATTAAGTTTAAATATTATAAACTTAGATAAATTTAATTAGTATAAGCTTTAATAAAAATTAGTATGGATGAATATTTGAATTGGGTGTTGTTGTAACTGGCTCCGAGAACGTGAATACCAAGAACGTTCCATTGGGAATGCAGGTGCCAATAATATTCTCAGCACTGGGAACGTAATTAGTAATCCCATACCTACGGACACGTCCTTGGCACCCTTATTTTCAAGTCGTTTACACCACCTTAAGTCATGGTCGTGCTAAGGAGTGGAATTGCCATGAACATTCTCAGATTGGGATCGGAAAAAACAAGACTGTGTCTAGAGATGAGAACATGGTTAAAAACCCGTGTCGACTTCTCTGAAAACGTAATTTCATATACTCCCTAGTGCCTACATTTAAAAATTCACTTTGATTTTCTTACAATTTTAATTCTGTATTTATAATTTCATATAATAAAAAATTTCGGAATATACTTTGATAAAATACTTTTACAAACTCCAGGCTTAAAAATTTTCATATATAAAATAAATGAAATACCAAGTAGAGAATCAGGTCCGAAATTAGAGGAGATAGTTTTGACTTTTGATTAATCAATTATTTTCAAGTTTTTTACTTTTTAACCCTGTTTGGTTGGAGCTTTTTGTCTTTTCAATGTTTTAATTGGTTCTTTTTGGAATTTCTGCTTTCCTTTATCCATTCTTTATTCTTATTTCTTAATTTTTTTGTAAATTTTATCTTTTTTTTTTCTTGGCTCACCTCAGCCGTAAATGCAACTTGTCTAGTTCCGTGTTTGACTATCCTTATTCAGATTTTATGTTAGATTTTTATGTTACGAGGTGATATATAAATATTAAAATTAATATTAAAATTAATATTGATTTTATTATTTATATTATATGAGTTATTATTCATATTATATGAATTATTATTTGTATTAACGATTTTATTATATAATTTTTTTTGTACAGTATTTTTGTTATTCAACTTAAGTGGTATTTGAGTTGCGTAATAAAGTAGTAAAGTATTTGAGTTGAATAAGTTGCGTAAGTTGAATCTAACATAAATCTTAGAATAAAGTAGTAAAGTATTTGTACAGTATTTTTGTTATTGAATAAGTTGAATAAGTGGTATTTGAGTTGAATAATAAAAATATTATTAAAAATAAGTTGCGTAATAAAGTAATTAATATGAATAATAATTTATGCAACATAAATAATAACTTATATAATATGAATAATAAAATCGGTATCGATTGTGATATTAATTTTGGTATCTCCCAAACATTTTCCTTTATGTTATACAATTTGTCCCCAAATTAATATCTTTCTTTGAAGTTGGAGGACATTATTATTGAAAATAAAAGGGGAAGTAATAGACTTTATTATTTTAATACATGCGTGAGTGTTTATGGCTCCTTTAATTTTGGAGGAAAAAAATAACCATCAAATAGTTAGATGCATTTTAAAAGAAAAATAGACGGACATTTTTAAAGAAACATATAAGTTGTTATAACAAAAAATATATATATTTATTTACAGAAATGAAGCTATTATTATTGTTGTTGTTGTTGTTGTTATTGTTGTTGTTATATTGTTATTATTATTATTATTATTATTATTATTATTATTATTATTATTATTATTATTATCAGGAAAACTTCAACTGGATTGAAACATTTTTTGACAAAAAAATTAGATTTATTACTAAAAATTTTCACAACTCACTAAAATTTTATCATGGTGGATTCACATCATCAGTAAGACAAATAACATATTCATACAATATACAAATATTAGAATTGCATATAAAAACAGATCATGTATGTAAAAAATTTCAAACTTAAATACTTGATTGGCTACTCAAGTCAAAAAAAAAAAAAACCAATCTATTTCTTTCTTTTATCAACATACAGAATATTCAATATGCCACGTCACCCCCCCAAAAAAAAAACCAATTTTCAGACCTTGAGCAAATCTGTTGTAATTAATTATTTTTAGAGGATCAGATCAAGAATTTGTCTACTACTACCAATTGGGAAACTGAAAGAGGAGAAACTAAATTGGCTATGGACCGTTGAAAAGAGACCGGATCTTCTGTGGCGTTCTAGATAATGCTACTCAGTTCCATCACCAGAAAGATAGTAAAAAGCAGACCCAAATTACCCGTTACACTTACGTGTACAAACGTTTTGGACAAGAGGATCTGACAGTTGCGATCTGGCCTCTGGGATTTGGCTGCCAGCTGTTACTCTGCTCCGAGCTTTTCTCCGATTTTTTTAACTCTTTGGCAAAATGGATAAGATCCTACCAACGGTCTGACTCACACTTTTAGACCTATGTGGGCCCCACCATCAAGTATCCATTATCCTACTTTTTATTTATACTTTTTATTTATTTATTTATTTATTGAATGATACAAAAATAAAAAAAAAATGAGTAAAAGGGATTTCAAAATCATACAATTTTATAATTAAAAATATTATAAGATTTTATAAAACGGACATCGAAATTATTAATTTCTATAATTCGAAATTACGTAAATAATGTTCACGAATCAGATTGTTAATTCGTAAATATTATCTGAGAATTCATTATACACAATACAATATAAATGTATTCGTAAATATTATTCACCAAAAATTTTAATGACCAAATTCACCATAATTTTACTTTATATATATATATATATATATATTATACACATATGAGTCTCCATTGCTTTTTTTCAGTTTGGCTGATAGTTGCAGATGGTCATTGGTTCTTTTGTTTTGTAAGATATTTGTTGCAAGGTAGCTAAAATGATGAGCTTGCTAGTAACACTAAACTAATGATTTGGTCGCTTACAAATTGATTGTGGTGATTGAACAAATCAATTGTTGCTTCTCTACCTCCCCATCTGCACTGTTATAGTTTCTAAGAAATTTTAGTATTTTAATGCACACATACACTTAAATCATATCTGAGTCATAACATACGATATGAATTTGATGATATTTTAAATAGAAATGATACTAAATATGTATAAAAATGTTCAACTGTTAATAACATTTCAATCAGATATTTCAAAGAAAAAATCAAGTATCCATTATCTTTATTTTTAAGATGAGGTGGTTTCAACTATTAATGTTTCAATGAAAAATGAGTTGTAATACACGTCATAATATATCTAGCATTGTAGGTATTGAAGATATTTCAATCAAAAAATGAGACTAAATTGATTATAAATATGTATAAATATGTTAAGAAATATTTTAACATTTTGATGCAATTTGTGGTAAAATATGATTATAACTAATTAATTCAACTAAAAAAAATATATATAAATAATAAATAAATATATCCAATAACGTATATTTAAATTTATGATTCTTTAATAAGAGCCTCCTTAGCTAGATATTTATGGAAGGGAAGGTATGGGCTGTATGCCATCTAGTTTCCGCTTTATACTCTTATTCCATCTTATTCCATCTTTTGCTCTATCGAACTTGCTTTTTATTGGTGTAAAAGGTTGTGCAGTTTTGGCGAGTTCATGGGTGCAGTGTTCGTGCTAGGACCAATCGAGTGTGGGATGGATGGAGTGTTAAAATGGTGCGTGCCGTGTCGTATCATATTAAAATATGATGTGCTACAGCACGGCACGGTACGGTACGACATGATACGGAAAGTTGATTTTTTTTTTAACGTGCATGTCGTACCGTGTTAAAAATGGGGAGAGGACGGCACGGCATGGATAAAACACGATACAAATAAGGCAGGATATGATTAAATCACACTGTGCTGAACACGACGTGTCTTAACCATGCCGTATCGTGTTGAGTTGACACATTGTGATATACGTCTCTTAACTGTGCTAAATGTATTTAGTGAGAAAAAAAATCGAAAAAATCGAAAAAATCGAAAAAAATTCAGAAAAATCTTAAAAAATATAAAAATTTCAAAAATTTTAAATTTATTTATTGCTAAAAAAATAAACAAACTATTGGAAAAAATTAATATTTTTGTAAAAATTGAAAAAAATTAGAAAAATCCGAAATATTTTTAAAAAATACGAAAAATATTTTTCAAAAAGTCAAAAGTTATTTTAAATTTTTTTAAAAATTACTTTTAAAATATTTCATTTTTTAAATTTCCCCTCCTTTTTAATCCCATTACAAGATTCCGCCAATAAATTACAAAATCAACCGTCTGATCAATATCCAATGACACACAATCTATACATACTATGCCTTTGAACACTAAATTTGAAATTTCTTTATTTTTTCACATTTATAACACTTCATGTGATGTTTTAAAGGATTTTGAATAATTAAACTAGACTTTAACACATAGGTTGAGCAAAATCTAATTTTCAGCACTGCTCTACTGAGGGCGTTTCTGTCCAATTCAATAAAAGTTCAAAAATATGCCTTATGTTATTCTAATTAATTTGAAATTTTATGGACATTTAGAACAGGTTTTTATGCATCTAGTCACAATTTTTTACCATTCAAAGAATTTTTTGTGATTTTATATGAACTTTTGAATTTGGGTTCGTCAAAATCAAAACTAAATTAACTTTGAATTAATACCAGAAAATTAAAAAATGAAACAGAATTATATAAAAATGGAAAATATATACAGACTTGATCTCAAAAACACTCCAGAACTTGTTATTAATGTTATTAAACACATCTCAATACACAATTCCAAAAAAATATGACAAAACCAAAAGGGACCAAATTGAAATCAATACCCGAAATGCCCCAATATGCATTAAGAAAAATGCACACCCAAATTGATAAAATTAATCACTCAAACATGCTCAAACATACTCAAGGATGCTCTTGAGAGAACCAATTGAAAATAAATTATAAGAAAAAACATGAAATATCGGCCGATATCAAGCTCCCTTGAATTCATCCGGTACCGAATGGTGAAAGTCACAAATTTGACGATTTAAATATAAATTAAGCTTTAAAAACTTGTTAGACATATCTAAACGATGCTAGATGCCAAAGAAATTGAATCAATTTGCTCAAATTCAGCATAAATTCGTCAAAATTCCATCTCAGCCACATCTTGACCAAAATCGAGGTGGCTACCGCCATTCCCGTCGATCTACGCCATCGTCGACGACATGACTACCACCATTGGACTTTCCATGCTCCAATGATGCCAATCAGACTCTCTGATCGGAGATCCGACGCTAGCAGGGCCTTGATCAAAGTAGGAGAAGAAAAGTGCGAATATTGATGTATTTCAATGTACGACTCTTGATGATTTTCAAACAGTCCATCACAAACCTGATGCGTATGCCCCAGTTTAAAAGTTATTTTTAAAAATTGAACTAAAGTCTAGATTTTGATACATGAGCTCAAATCCAGCGGCATATATTAATCTGTTTTGAAAATAAATTTTAAACATTAAATAAAAAATATTTTCTTAAGCCCCAAAATAATGAAAAATATATTAAAAATCATGGTTTCATTTGAAGATATTTTTGAAACATTAAACTGACAATTTTGATTTTATTTTTTTTCTATTTTAAGTAAAATTCAAAGCATATGTCATGCATATTATTTTGTATTAATAAATAAAATTATCACAAGAACAAAATTGAATTTTGTTGATAATATAATTTTGTCAAATAAAAGTATGTCAAATATATAAATATATCTAAATCTTTGACCAAACATGTTAAACATGTAAATATGTCCAAATCTTTGATCAAACATGTCAAACATGCAAATATTTCCAAATCTTTGACCAAACATGTCAAATATGCAAATATATCCAAATCTTTGACCAAATATGTCAAATATGCAAATATGTCCAAATCTTTGACGAAACATGTCAAACGTGCAAATATGTCTAAATATTTGACTAAATATGTCAAATATGCAAACATGTCAATATTATGCTAAAATATGTTGTTCGAAATATCAAAGTCATGTTATATGTTGATGAACCAAATTAAAATATTCAAAATGACAAAATTATGTTATATTTTGATAAAACAAATTAAAAATGTTCAAAATATCAAAATCATGTTATATTTTGATAAAATAAATTAAATATGTTTAAAAATGTCAAAATGATCAGATCACACGTAAATTGACAAAATATGTCTAAATCTTGACTAGACATATTATTATGTGTAAATATGCAAAACCCACTTAAAACTTGACCAAGCATGTCATTATGTTCAAATATGCAAAACATAATTAAACCTTGACTAAATATGTCATTATGTTCAAATATGCAAAACATATTTAAACATTGACCAAATATATCATTATATCTAAATATGTAAGACATGCTTAAAAGTTGATCAAATATATCATTATGACAAAAATGATCAATATACCCCTGAATGACTCAGGATGGTCAAATGTCAACAAAATTCTCAGAATGCCCTCGAAAAGTCAAACACTGATCAAAATCATGTCTAGATCTTAGTAAAATATACTAGTTTATCAAATTATACCAAATTATATTTTGAGAACATTAAATTGATAGTGCGCTTCAGATTTAATGTTTCTTATTTTGAAAATCGATAGAATTGTACGTTCCCAATTCTCCAATTTCCCAGGTTTCGAATTCGCATAACGCTTCAAATTTGAGATTTTGAAGATCAATAGACTGTTTAGGACAATAAGTTATTGTCTTTGACATGAACCTCTATAGAGGTTAAACATTTCTAATTTTTTGAGTATCGAGTTGACAATGCGCTTTATATTTGAGTTTCGTGAGAGTAATATGATCATACGTCCTCGATCTCTACTTTGTGAGATATTATACGTTTCTCTGACTTTAGATTATACGTCTTTAGTCTGATCATTAAGAATTATATATTCTCATCGCTTTGACTTTTTGAGACGTACCATTAAGTATAAACATAACACAATACAAAAAGGGAGGTTAAATAGTTATGCTAACAAATAAACTTCTTTTGCACAATTTTATCAAAAATAAAATAAACTTGAAGGGAGAAAACAAAAACCATTGATTCAACCCATATATTTTGATTATTTTAGTCCATTAATTAGAGATTCCCGAGGTGAAAGTCGGGGTAATTAACGGCGGAGGTTTGCGCTCGTCGAAAAATAAAAGTTCCCACAATCATCTAAATAATAAGCCTTTGAGCACACATACTTTTGAATATCTTTGATGCACATTTTTAATCAATTTGGTCTCTATTTATTCAACTTCCTTGATTATACAAGGTGAATGTACTTTAATTGGGAGTTCGTTCGAAATTCCCACATTTTATTAAGTTCCTCTACGCATAGTTGATAAATAGTGATTTCGTGTATGTATCAATCCAATATTAGCTCTGAAGAAATTGTTAAAAAAAATAGCTGACTAAAAGAATGTGCATTGCATTAACATTTTTATGTTTTACTTGATATATGTATGTACAATATTATCAATTTGATTAAATCTAATGATTTAACTGATACCAACAAATTGGAAACAAGAAAACAGATTGATAAGCTCAAGCCATAAAAATTATAGCTTTTTAACATGTTATAATAAATTAATTGTAATTTTGTTTTGAAAATATGTAGTGGCAGAATTTTAATGAAATTATAAGAAATACTTATTATTTGTAAATTATTTTTATTATTATTCAACTTAAGCGAGTTGTTATTCCGATTAGTAGTATTTGAGTTGAATAATAAAATATTATACATAATAAGTTATATAATAAAATCGCTAACATAAATAACAACTCATTTTACATAAGTAATAAAGTCGGTATTAATTATAGTATGAACGGTGGTATCTCCCGAACATTTTCCAAAACTTCTACATGGCTTAAATATTGGTACTCCTCTTTTATCAGTTCTGCTGCCTCCATATATTTAGACTCTCACTTTCAGCAGATGGAATCTAATTTGCTTGAATTTTTCACTCTTATGCATATAATGCCTTAAACACATTAATTATCGTTCATGTTATCCTACTATTTAAGAACTAGTTTTGATCCTTAAGCTTACCAGCCTCTCTAAGTCATCCAACTTTATATGTCAATAACGAACTTTCATTCAGATTTTAAGTATGCGATCTCCTATACGGAGAATATTGTTTGTGTTACTAAATTAAAGGCTAATTTTTGTAGCGTGAGTTATTGGAAACTCTCATCTGATTTGACATTATTAATTTGGTACAACATAACTTAGTAACTAAGTCTTGTTTGATTTGGCACCATTGGAATTAGTTGTGATCTTTTGGACAAAGCTTTTTTAGGGATCAAAATCATTTCTAGCTGGTCAATTTATCTTTTTATGATATATCCATAACAGTTTTGCATTACCAAACATCACATACTGAAATGTTTAGATCAATAACAGTTTTGCATTACCAAACAACTTCATTTTGCAAAGCCACGGTACAATGAGGCTGCTTTTATTAATCAATTTTTTTTATTGCAGTAGATGTTTATGATAGCCTACAATAATCGTAAACATCTTATCATCTATTATAGTGTTGATAAAATTGTTGGAAATAAATATAATACAGTGGGTTGCATTGACGTTTTTATTGTTTCTTCGGTATATGATTGAGATATCATTTATGTACAATATAGTTGCTGATCAAATCTAATAATTTGATTGTGCAGTTGTTGGCTAAAACAGAGCCAGTTGTTCCAACCAGCGATAACATAAGGCACCTTTTTACTACTATCTTATTTCCTTAAGGCAGTGGTAGTGTACCTTTCCAACTATTCCATTATGTAGATGATCTCAGTTCTATTTGGAATTACTCTTAGGGAAAGGATGGTGTCAGTCAATGGAATTTGCTAATAATTTTATGAATGAGGAAGTAAGTGACACTAGCAAAGTTTTTGAGAGTCAAGATAGCGGAAAGGAGAATTTAAATGGTGGTGATAAGATCAAGGGAAAGGGAAAAACTGTGATTAAGGAAGCAAAAGGATCCAGAGAGGATAGGAGCGGCCTTCCTGATTGTGCGATTGCTCTGCTAGTATTATTCTTTTTTTCTTTACCAGTTATATCTTTTAATATAAACACATGTCTAACTTATATAAACACCTGTTTGAATTATATAAACACTATATTCAATAAACAACTCGCTGGTATTATATCCTTTTTTATATAATCATATGTCTCACTTATATAAACACCTGTATAAATTATATTAATACTTGTTTCATTTATATAAACACCTGTACAATTTTTTTAATTTGAATTATTTTGTATGGCTACAGACTTGATATTTTGAACATACAAAGATGAGGAAATTTGAGAAGTCAACCGGTCATGTACCAAGGTTCCACAACTGGAGGTTTAATGAGAGTTTTTAGAGGATTTTTTTTCTATTATATTGATGAAATACTGATAAGTCAGGTTATAAAGGAAAACCTGACTCTAACAGAAACAAAGAGGGAATTTGTAGAGAGAGGTTTCAAAACAAACGACTATCTTGCTATTAGCAACCAAGATAGGGGCATGTGCAAGGATCTCAATAGGAACCTAACAAATCTGCTTGTGGAGTTAGCTTCAGTGCATATAAATTTTGGGTTTGCTGTTTGTAACTACGTGGCAAATAGAGTGAAGCATAATAGGCTTGATGAGTTGGAGTATGTCCTTGGAAATGACTTTAAGTTTGGAGGCAGCAATGTGCGAAGAGGCCTCAATGGTTGAAAAATAGTTTGGTGCTCACAAGAGCCAGAGAAGGGTTATAAAAGAAGGTAACTATTGATATAAAAAACTGTTTGTATATTTCTATAAATAAATTTTAAGAATTATTTGTTAATATCTTTTTTTTTTTCTCAGAGAGAAGTACTAGTGTAACAATTGGTATTGATAAGCCAACAAAGACATACACGAGGAAGAGGAAAGTTGGTGCTGAGAAAACCTCAGAATCAGTTAAGAGAAAGGGTAAGGCTAAGGGTAAGTTGTCAAAAGAGGAAGAAGCTGATGAAAATGTTGAAGATCTGATAACACCAAAATCAGCTACGAGAATTATGATTAATTCAGTTACTCCTCTTTTATCATCTTAAAGGAAAACAAAAGAAAAGGCTACGGAAGTTGGCCCTTCTTTTAATCTAGTGTTTGACAGTACACAAGAAGAGGATTGGCAATGTACTGGAGAATCAGTTGACTCTGATAAACTTGCCCCTAATGAGCTTTTGGTTGAGACAAGTGAATTTGAGGCATTCCATATGGGGTATGTTATCAGTGAGTCAATACCAGCTTTAGCTCTTAGGAAGAAGTTGAGAAATTCTGACATAAGGAATAATATTTATTTTGATTCATATTTCCCTCCTTTTACAAAGAAAAAAATAAAAAATAGATTATTTAGGAAGAATGCAAGTTAGTGATAGGATAGCTCGGGTTCTGGATGGTTGGGTGAAGAGAGTGAAGGATAAAAATATTCATGATAATGTAGTAGTTTATAGCAATGTGAATTCATCATGTCAAGCTATGGATGTTGCTGATCTGATCTTTGGGCGTGAACTAAGTGCTAATGTAAATATCTCTATCTTAATTTTTCATTGTAATATAATTATCTGATGTTTCTCTATTAACAACTTGTACTTATTTTTTTGTAGGTTGTTGATAGTTGTTTGTTTCTGCACCAGGTGAATACACCAGTAGAGAAACCTTGGTTATATATCAAGCCATACTCTATTGTAAGTATAATCAACTATTTCACCTATTTTATTTTATAAAATAAACCTCTTTGAATTATATAAATTTGACTAATATAAATATTTGTTTGAATTAATCCTTGTTGCAGATCAACATATACCACATAACGTATTCAACTTTATATAAGATCCATCACTTTCTTTTCACAACTCAATTTTATGAATGTAATTATCTCTTTATTCCTCTCTGTGGGAAAGAACATTGAGTTTTGCTGGTAATAGACCTGGAATGAAAGACATTTACAATGTATAATTCGTTAGCTCGTAGTACCAGAAATTGGTTCTATGTGAATCTTCACATCATGCCTATTTCTTGGGTAAGGAGTTTCTTGGCTTTGGGAACTGGTTAGTAATATTGTAGTATAAATATTGGTTATATTTAATGTAAGAAGCCAGCCATTAATTGTAAATTTTCTACTAATCCTTGATTAATTGTAGGTGACAAAAATATGGGAAGCTGTGAAGATTGTGTGGTCTGACAACCATCCAAGGTAGAATAATGGTTTTGATTGTGGGGGTATTCTTGTTGAGATATGTTTATCACATTATTTCAGTAGAAAAAAATGTCATTCAATCATGTAAGTTTGCTTTTATTCAATTACTGTTTATGTATGACAAAACAAAGAGTAAAACATGAATCGATATAGAACATTATATCTTTTATTTGCACAAAGATATTGAGAGAGACAGAGCTAGCTGAAATTCAACTTGATGGTAGATAGTAGCAACATGAATAAGTAATGCTTTTTCTTTTGAGTAAAAATGTTTATGTTAAAGAATGTGTTGATCTGTGCAGGATGAAAACAAATGCTTTTCTAAACAATATTGTTGTAATGTGTCATGATTGAACAAAGTCATAGGTTTTATTTTTGTAAAACGAATGGTTAATGTGTTACATGTGCTTTTTTTTCTACAATTATATGTTGTTCTGTGATTTGAAAACAGTTTTGTTTTATAGTTGAATGAAATATATATAAACACCTGTTCAATATAAACTCATCGAAAAATGATATGAACACTTTTAAGAAAGTTATAATGATCTTATAAATTTATAGAGAAAATCATATAAACACCTGACAATACCTATAGAATCACCTTATTAGACTTTTAAAATAGATATAATCACTTGTTTCAAATACATAACACCAAAATACAACGTATAAACACCTGAGTGATATATATAAATACTATTTTGAGTCATCTAGATTGGTTTAGCGCACGATGATTTGGAAATGCAATGGGCTTAAGCACGTGGATGCAAGTGAGCCGCGAATCTGTTTGTTGCAGAGGCTTCTTTAGCCATTTTAAGTAAGTGGGGACCAATTAGTTTTGCCAAAAACAGAAAGGTAGTTAGGGGATTACTGTTTGGATACTATTAGCCAGATCCTTTCTATATAGACCCCTTTTTGTTATTTTGGGCTTCATATAGGTACACAACTTTTGTATAGGGCTGATCATGTCATCTATTTCCCTACCAATGAATTCATCTAACATTAGTTGATTCACAAATATCTTGTTTTATTTCTCCTGTATATAGTGAAGGGAGGGGATCCATTGACACTAATATTTTGATAATTTTGATAATTATTTTTTAAATGATTTCAAAATAAATTTTAAAAATTCTAAAATATAGATAAAAAATTTACAAACATAATTTCTAACTTATAGATTAATTGTGTTTCAAATTTTATATAATTTAATGGTCATTTGATGCTCCATAAAAAACAATCAAAATTATATGGAACTTTCAACGGTCTAAAATTTAATACAAATGATGGAATATCAATGACCTTTAAATTGCATGAAATTTGAAACACAATCAATCTATGAGTTACAAAATATGTTTGTAATTTTTTTTGCTATTTTTAAGAATTTTAAAGATTTATTTTGAAAATTAAATGATTGTCAAGGTTATCAAAATATTAGTTATCAAGGAATCCCCACCCTATAGTAAATACCTTCTTCCACAATACATGTGAACAAAATAATAGTGACTTAAGTACTTAACAAAATTTTTTTTTTAGAGAAATATGTTTTCTGTTTTTGAAATAAGTCTTTTATGACTAAGTAAACTAACAACCATAGGGTGTCATATTAATGTTGTGTTTGTTTTCGATATTAATTTTGTATAAGGCTAGCTTCCATCATTTTTATACACCTTTAAAAAAAGATGTGGTTTCTAACAATATGTTTGTTTGAATCAAATATTGGTGGAAACTAAAAAAGTATTTAAAATTACAAGAAGATAAAATTCCAATATTACAAAAAGTATTTTTGAAATCATCTTACAGTGCATTCCAATATTACACCATTGATGATATAATAAAATTACAAGAAGAGTAACAATCGATACATGATAATATTATAAACTAGATATACAATTACAATACAAAACTGAATTTAATCAATGACCGGTTTTTATCCCATACTAAGATATTTTTTAATGGTTAAACAATTGATATTAATCTCATCAAATCTCATCATTTCTTATCTTATTGTAGGATAATACATGTTTGATATTAGTTCAAAAATATTTATGTTTTACTGAAATAGATGAACTTATTCTGCTTCTGTTACTGTAGCAATATTAACTTTTGATAGTTGAATAATCAGAGTCCATTAGTTATATTTTAGGTCAATGCATGTTTAGATCGAATAATGTTGTAAAAATTCAGCTTGATGGTGTCCTAATAAGAATAATTGATTGATAGAGGAATTATGAGATCTATTTTTTTTTTGTATGTTGTGAATTGATTTATGATATTCACAAAGTCTCAGAAAAATGGCTGATAGAAAACGTTGTATTAGAAGTTTATATATGATACTTTGTTACGTCACTGAAATTTCACAATAAGCAATGAAACTTATGTCAAAAAATAATAATTGCTGCATGTAGTACAACTTAAAAAAAAATTAGATAATGATGGGGATCAAGTTTTCCAACAAAAAATATTCATAAAAAATCTTAAATTCTGACATCGAAGCTATGACATTCCACATAAAAGACATTGTGTATTAGCTACTAGATCAATACTTGGTTTTCCCTACAATACTACTTGATTAAAAACATTTAATAAAAACAAAATAACATTTATCTATGTAAAAAGTAAGTGATTTAATTGGCAACTTCTTAATCACCTCTGCCTCAACTCAAAACTTGCTTCCTGCATACTAGAAGAAATTCTAGGAGAACAATTCCAATTGACAGACTAAACTATTTTGGGAGACTCTTTTTTGTGACTCAACTAATAATTATAGGGTCCTATCATATTAATCTTGTGTGCTTAGTTTTAGAATAAATTTGCATATGCATCTAGCACTATGATACATATTAAAGCAAGGGATTGTATTCTAACAATAATTTGCAGGAACATATTAATTTCAATAAATATTGGAGGAAACTAAAGAATTATTTTAAGATGAAATTCCTGAGATGATATTGTAATCATTATTAATTTAGATTTCTTGATGATGGAAGTATGATTACAGAATTATCCAAGAGACTATCATGTTGCAAATTTCATATCACAATATGATTACAACATTATTTTTTAGTCTTCTTTGCAGGAATAGCTGCAGTGATAGCCTAAAAGAATAATCAATAATGGGTTCTATAAACTTGCTCTATTATAGAGGATGAATGCATGGTATTTTCAATTTTATCAAAAGTTTTTTAAGTTTAATGTAACATGGCAAGGAAAAAAAGTACTCCAGAAAAGTAAAAAATGGATATTTTTGTAATTGAAATGAAAAGAAATTTCAGAATAAATTAGACTATGTATATACATTAATGAGTTGATAATAGATATTGACAGATGCCAGATATATATATATATATATATAAATTTATAAAATATAGGGTTTTATACAATTATATTGGTGTGCTTATTTTTATATAAATTTGTATATATATGCTTCTAGCTCTTTTGATACAATTAAGCTGCAGCACTTGAAAATATAAAATAAGTGTTTTTATCCCTTACAGTGGGCATGAAATCATTTACGAGCTTATAAATTAATTTGATAAATATAATAGCTTTTTTATCTCTTTGATCTCTTTAATAAATATAAAATAAGTGTTTTTAGCTCTGAATACTCATTGATCTCTTTGTTTTTTTTATCTTAAATTTAAATTCTTGTATTACTACTTTACCATAATATATATGTTATAAGTTAGGTGCTTACGTCTATTTTATCTTTTTTTTTAAAAAGAAAAAGAAAATAGGCAACAAGCTTGAATTGATGGAATCCGTCGATAGGAAAAACAAAGAATGTACAGAAAATATGTCCATAGAATCAAGATTCCATATAAAATAATCATCATCAGTAGTGAAATGAAAAGAAGAAAGTATAGTAATTACTTGAGCTTCCTCAGCTCTCAAAACCAAACTAGCCCCTCTAGTTAAAGGTAATTTTATATGAAAATGGATTCAATGTCCATAATTATTGATGTCCATAGTATATATTTTAATATCTATATTTTAACTAATATATATATATATATATATATATATATATATATAAACTGTTATTTTACCCTCATTATAAACATTTGAAACTGTGGGTGTCAAATCATTTTTGGCTTTTGCATATAATGCTGGAAATTGAATAGCTAGGCTACAATTATTTAGCCATATATCATGCCAAAAGAGAGTATTTTTGCCATTCCTTACTACCTTTGTCATACAAAGTCTAAATATTGGTGTTAATTTACAGATGCCAGACCAAAAAGGAGAAAGGGACCCATTTGTTTTTCCTTTGTATTCAATTTGCAATAAAAGCTTCCATCTGATGCCCCTTATAATTAAAATTTCACCATCATTTTGCAAGCAAGAATAAAGCTAACATGCTCTTAGAAACGCCGGATTTTTCAGTGCATTTAACTTAAAATCAATCGAATTGGTTTCAAACAACAAATCTTATAAGAAACCAAAATTTTTATTTTTAGAGTTTTCCAACTATTTTTTTCAGATTTTTGAAAATTGTCTATTCTTATATGCAAAAATTCATTATTTTATTATTATTTTAGAATCATTTTTAAAAATCTGAAAAAAACAGTTAGAAAACTCCAAAAATAGAAAATTTTAATATCCTATAAGATTTTGATATGAAGAATTTATTGAGCAACTTGAATTTATCGTTTAAAACCGATTCGATGGATTTTGAGTTAAGAACATTAAGGAGTCCAGTGCTCTTAGGAGCACGCTTTTACTCTGCAAGCAAGCTATATTCATTTGATCTAAATTTAAAACTTCCTAGATCTCCAATAAACATACTATATAATATTTCTTTACGAGCTCTAATATGATCACATTTATAAGTAAGGATATCTTGTAAAATATGAGCAACACCAAATCCTTCGAGAGCCCAAATTCCTACTTTTTTCTTTTTTTTTTATGGGAATTTCAATTTGAAAAATCAAAATTAAAACTGAATTCAAGGATAAACAAAACAAGATCGACTAAAGTAAAATACTAAAAAAAATTTTTAATCCTAAAAGAATTTTGAATTATTAAATCTTTTTTGGTTTGATAATATTCTTCTAGATATTGATATAATCTTGTAAATTTGAGGGTTACGCTCGTTGCGAGACTGAACACAACACCTCACGACACGAACTGATGACAACCATGCACCTTTCCATACTTTGTATCTGGAGTACTTCACTTAATTTCCTCTGCAGTCTTAGATTTTGGCGGTATTTATCATGTTTTTCTTGGAACTGAAACTCTCATCAAAATAAAAAATCGAATACTACTAAAAAAATTCAAATGATGAAATTAATGAGTTTGTGGCTCTTGAATATTCAACTGAACAAACATAAGGAGAAAGAATCTTATGAAATTTTTTAAAAAGCTAGCCGATAACCCTATGAAAAAGAACTCAAGTTCAAGTAAAGGAGTCCAAATTTTAGCTCAACATATAGGTATTTCTGTTTCCAAAACACGAAGAGTAATTGATCAGATTCGTAGATGTTCTTATGAAGAAACAATTATGATACTAAATTTAATGTCTTATCAAGCATTTTATCCCATTTTCAAAATAATTTATTCTGTAGCAAAAAATGCTAATCATAATATGGGTTTAAACGAACCTGATTTATTCATTAGTAAAGCCGAAGTCAATAGAAGTACTATTAGAAAAAAAAAAGACAAGACTCCGTGCTCAAGGACATAAGTATCCAATAAAAAGAAGCACATGTCTTATAATACGAATTAGCGGTTTTTGATCCCTTTGATCCTGTTCTTGATCCAATGTGGAGACAGGGTATGTTCGTTATACCTTTCATGACTCGTTTAGGAATAACCACTTCAAATTTCTATTTCTCCTGTGTCGAGTACCTAAAAATGTTGGTTGAATACTAGCAAAAACACTTCCATCCAATTTATGGAAATCGTTTGAATTGTTTTAGTAATATTTGATTTTTTATTTTGATGACTAGTCATATTACAGAATATCACAGCACATCACGGAGACTTCATGACAAGTGTGCCTATCACGTGATGTGTCTTTTTTCGACTAAAATTAGCATGTCATGATACGACATGTAACATATCACGTTATGACACGTCATGTGATCAGGTGAAATGATACATTCATTATTTCAAATATTTTTTTAGTATAAATATGAAATATATTTTTTACCATAAAAAAATTTATAATATTTTCCAACACTTTATAATAAATTTTATAATTTTTTCACAAATTTAAATAATTTTTAATTTTTTTAATGAAAAGATAAATTAAAAAAAATGATATGTTATAGGTGTGTTATGTCACGTCACGTATTGATACATCACGGTATAATATAATGTGTTTAAACATGACATGTCTTACGCAGATTGTGCCTAAGACATGACGTGTCTTCATTTCATTGTTTTTGGCACGCTATACTAAAAATATTTTAATCACGTCACGTGACTAAAACACGTCATATTTTTATATGAAACATCATAGCATGTCATAATTTTTATTCACTACCTCCATATTCTCTATGCAAACATATTGCTCCCCATTATATCAAAGAATTTTTTTTCTCTTATAGTAACTTCCATCCCACAAGAATCTTCTTCTAATCAGGTCTAGCTTTTTTAAGACAAGTGGAAATCCGATAAATAGATAAATAATATAAAGGTAAAGTCGAATAAATCAAATAATTTTTTTAAAAGCTAATAAACTATCCATTGCTCCTTAGCCCTTTGAGCCCATTTCAAAGTTTCATTGTGATATAAATCAAAATAATTTTTTTTTAAAAGCTAATAAACCATTCGAATTCGTCAAATTCCTCGAAATCCCTTATATCTTGTATATCCTCTAAATATTTAATAATTACAAAAATAAAAATAAGTAACAATAACAATTATAATAGTTGTTGATGTCTTTAATACTATAATATTGTCACATCACAAAAATTAAATATAAAATTTTTTTTAAAGAGTTGAACATGATGAAGTTAATGTTAATATTTCAATCATAATGTTGGAAAATAAATATAGAAAACTCAAAGTTCTATTATAATAAAATATTTCTTTTGACTAGCCGTTTAATCATTTGACCTTGTTAATTGCTTTGCCGTTTCTCCTTTTTCTCTCTCTTCCATCAGTTTTGATCTTGGCCTTTAATTACAATTATGTTATGAATTTATTTGATCACACTAGCCATTGCTTGCTTCCATCAAAATATAGAACCCAATAGTATAGCACATATATAAGAATTGCATTGAGACCGATGCTAGAAAACTAATGTGCGAAGCAAAGCATATTCATTTCCTTCATTGAGATCAAATATTGTTTCCAATTTTATTTCTCAATTCAATTCCAAATATATTTCAATATATTCTGCTGGATATTATGAAACTATCATGAGTTGCCTCTATTGTCATACCTTAAGAAATGATATTTCTCCGGATTAGCTTGGAGGCGATTTCAATATCTTGCATGTAAAAGATAGAATACGCTTAAGGATAGTAATAATATCATAATCTGTATAATATAATTTTAAATATTTATTTTAATTTATTCTAATTTATTTTATTTTATTTTATAGCTATTCAAATTTACAAGTATTAGTTCCAGCACATAAATATTTGGTTTATTTAACATATTTAGATGTCATTTTTTAAAATATTTAGATTTTAATTGTTAATAACATTAAATATTTCAAAAACTAAAAAATAGAAAAATTATGAAAATTTTCATAAAATAGGAAAAATTTATTCAATAAATTAAAAAAAATAATATCTGAAGAGATTTTTTATATAGTTTTCATTGAAATATTTTGAAAAAAAAAACAAAATAAGCTTAAAGTTGTTTACTTATACTTACACATGTTTGGACATGCTTATACGTATCATGAGTTTGTTAGGAATTTAAACGTGTTATGTCGCACTGTGCTCAATATATTTATCACCTAATATGACCCTTCTAAAAATATGGTACGTGTAAGCACATGTGTTGTGTCTAAGATGTGTTTGAACACATGCAAACTGTGCCGTGTACACATATCACGTGTTTTTATTAATATACTAGATGTATGTCAACTCGAAGTTATCCGCTACATGAAATCTTTGTGGAATTTGACAACAGGATCAAACCATTATGCCATACAGCCATCAGACCTATATATATAGTCATAGAGAATCATGAAAATGAAAAAAATATGTTTTATTTTATTTTATTTGATTGATTGATTGTTTTCAGTTCAGGGGTATACCGCAAGCATATATAGACGGATTTATTAGATACATTGTAAAATTTAAATTTTATCAAGTAATTAGTGAATGGACCAATATTAGATACATTGTACAAATTCAATTGACAGATGATTAGTGAAGCGGATCCATTTCATTGACTGGTCAAGGACCAATTGTTCTCAACACCTAGCTCTGAATTTTTTATTTCTCTTTGAAAATATAATTTTTTTAATGAACTCTTTGAAAATACTTGGAAATAGAAATTAGAATATTAGAAAAACAAGAAATTAATGGCATCAATAACCAATCTAGTTTTACATCTGAATTTTGTTACCAAAAAGTAGATCAGAATTTTACAGAATCTAACAGCATCTAGCAACATTCTACACAATCATGCATAATTCTGGTAACCATTTTCAAAGAATGTGCTGTCGAACTTAAAACTTAGTAATTTTTTAAATTCATTTTTCAATATATTAATTTTGAAAACTAGCTTTAAAAAATGAGAATAAAATGCTGTTGAGGTGAACACAAAATTTTATCTTGTAAATAAAAATATTTTATTTTCAGTGTACAAACATGGAAATTTTTATAATTTTTTGAATAAAAAAAGTTTGTTAAGCACAGCGATTTAACCTTTATCCACACCTCATTTATTTTACGAAACGGGTCATCCCAACCCTTACTCTAACACCCGGCTCATATTTTCTAGTAGAAATACTGTAACAGTGAGAGCCGTTAACTCTGTGACGTCACTTGCCTCTTTTGATGGCGATAACTCCGAGACTGTAGGGGTCTCTATTTAAACGCTCGCCTCTTCCTCTTCACACTCGCCGCTCTTCTCACCTCTCCCCATTGTATCGGAATTAAAGTCCTTTTGCTAGGGTTTTCAGTATTCTCTCCTCCGAATTGAGAGAAATGGCGTCGGCTCCTGTCAGGGCACAACTCAACGACCTCGTGAGCTCCATGTTTGCTATGGTATATCTAAATCTATTCCTCTTTATTGCGTATTGGTTATTATATTTTGTGTGTGTGTGTGAGAGAGAGAGAGAGAGAGAGAGAGAGAGAGAGAGAGAGAGAGAGAGAGAGAGAGTTGATCTCCTGATTTCTTTTAATTTCCAAGCCTGGTAAGGTAACAACAACTATAGAAGGTTTTCTATTTGGGGACAAAAATTTGTAATAGATGGTGTTGAGATGGATATGAATTTATAACCTGATCAAATTTGGATCATGTATCGCATACGTCTGGTAGCACCTAATGGGATCCATCAGGTCAAATTCAGGAGTCTCAATTTATGCAACGTTAGATACTGACTTGCTTTCGTAAAGAAATTTATTATTCTTTTTTTTTCAAATTGGAATTGCTACCATATTAATAAATAAAAAATAAAAAGGAATAATGAAATAATTTTTTTTATTAATAACTTTTTTCTGTTACCCTGATTAGACCTTTTCAATTAGATGTATATATATTAATCAACCAGCATTTTTCCTTACCAGGATATTGAAAAAAGATTGTACATATGTTATGAATAATTATTTTCTTTTTATATTAATCCATATTTCTTTTATCATTAAATTTATTTTCTTAACTGGATTTTGAACTTTAAAAAAAAATTAAAATTGGATATTCTTGGTCACTACTATAAGACCCTCCAGGACTTGGAAGATGGAAGCAGCCCCAGTTTTCTGGCACAGTTCATCCCGCTCTTCAGGAAACAATTCGGGGAACATCTCTTTCAAGTCTCCAAACTGTTGTATGTTGCTAAGTTAATTACCACTTTGGCTGTTTTATCATTTCAGGTTATGTAACATTATGGTGTTACTGTTTAGACTATAGACAGGTGATATGGTCTAGGTTGTTATCAGTCCATTTAGTTAAATCCGCTTAATTTGTTGGCCTCAACAAGGAAATATTAGTCTGCTAATATTGTTGACGGTTCTTTTTTTTTTTTTTTAATTTATGCCGCATACATTGTTTGCGACATTTCTTTCACTTTGGAAACATTTGCAAGTTGATATATATATATCTAATGTTGGAAATTTTAGTGTTTCAATTTCTTAACATTAATTTCTTCTTTTGCATGAGACATATGGAACTGAAACTAACATTGTCTGTAAGAATTACTCTTTTTTAAAATACAATTTAACCTTTAGAAATTATGAATAGAAATTATGGCATATTTACAGGGACAATCCCGTTGTTGATTTCCCCAAGGTTGATGCATATCTACACAAGCTCCTGGAAGACAGCTCTCAGTTAGCATCTTAATTCTCCTATCTTTTATTCATTTTTTTTTTGCTAATACTTGTCTTGACTGTGTGAACTGTAAAGTACATTACAACCAAGATGACAATTTTGATTTTATGATTGGTGTACAAAGTTGACGGAAAATACACAGCATGAATTTGATTAGAGTGTCCTGAATAATTAGGAACCTGCACTTTTTATAAAGTTCTGGTATTGTAATCCATCTGTCCCACTTATTCAGTCTAGTAATTATATTATTTTCTCTGTTAAAAATTTATTTTTATTTAGAAAATATCTTTTGACAATTTACTTAAAAAGTGTAACTTACTAATAATATGGGACCTGCATTTTTCTTAGAATTAATATTGTGCAATTATATTGCTCAAATGAAAGAATTGTCCTTTCCTAATTACTAACTTTCTTTACAGTATGGGTGCTAAAAGGGTTACATTGGCATGCAACAAGTTCTGCACTGTTTGCAAAGAAAATGACAAAAAAGGGTATGGCTCTGTACCTGTTCTTCTATTTTTTTTTCCTCCGTGATTACTACCTCTTTTTTTTTTGTTCAATATTTTCTTAAATGAAGTTTGACATGTCAGATGAATCAGGAGAACAAAAAAATGTGTGACAGAATTTTGTAGCTAGGTACCTTAATTTCATACTGATCAAAATAAATGTTAGATTTCTGAAAGTGCAACTATCATATTAAATCCTGTCATCAAATTACTCTAATACTTTTCGCATAAAAGTATGATAAGTTGATAAAAGCCAGACGATATTTGATCTGAAATTGCGCTTCTCATAATGTGACCAAAGTTAACAAAAATTCAGTAAATTTGGTATGATATCAAGTTTTTGGTGGGTAAGTCGAAGATTTTGGAACTTTAGAATGTCAAATATCATGTATTTTTCGAAGAGAACTTATGAAATTTGGATTGTGCAAGGGTATACATGAAATTATGTTTTTCTCATGTACTTTATTTAGGTTATACCCTTCAACTAAGTATCATATTGTTTTGGTATTCTCTACTTGCACCTTCTTATTTTTGTAAATATCATTGGTTAATAGTAATACATAGTTTTTTTCTATAATCTCTCTGTAATTATTATAATACATTATTGGAAAATACTATTATGATTTGTGGTTTTTTGATGGAGCAGGTGTCTGACAGTAATGCATGAGGTCAGGCGTGAATTTGATGAGCTGTATAAGAAACTTCAGGCTATGCTCGAGGTGAAATACGAAAATTATTTTTCTACTGCAAATGTTCTAATTAGATCTTGACCAGCTTTCTTATTCTTTGCTTGAAAAAATAATTGTTTGAACTTTTAAACGCATAACATTGGAATTCTTTCAGGATTATCTTTTCAATTAGTATAGGTTACACATTTTCTCCGAATGTCATGACTTGAATCTCAGAAACAATTAGATATATTGTTTATTTTTGACATGTTCAATCAATTTTTTGTTATTAAACCGTCCTAATGATTATCAAGAAATTAACAAACAATTTCATTGTATAACTTGAGTGCAGCTGAAGGAGCAAATCCAAGCTCTTGATACCAAGAAGATTATTGGGGTTAGCAAACTTTAGACCTATCTATCTTAAGGAAGTTTGTCTAATAAATGGATGTGGTGGCTAGCTGGAATGATTTCGGAGTTTTAATTTAAGACCTGTTATGGATATTTCATAAATAATTATTAGTATTGTAATGGATGTGTAGTCAGTTGCTGCATGTGAACTGCTATTTTTATCTTTGTCAGATTGTCTTAATATGCTCTTTTGATTGATATTTGCTTATGTGGTGATGCCTAGCAAAATGATATATAGTTTGTTTCATATATTTAGAGATAATTAGTTTGCCTAGCAAAATAGATAGTATAAACCATAAATAGTAATCGTTGCAGTTCATCTGTGTCCTTGTAGCCATCCGTCTGCTTGCGGTGACCGGCTTGTTCCACTGCATCCATTGTCAATCTAGTAATCTGGATTATGTAGGATTTACTTTCCCTATGTCTCACAAAGTGATTGTAACTTGCTGTAATCTGTTTACAATCAAAGAATGAATGAAAGCCTACGGGCATGAATTGGAAAAAAAAAGGAAAAAAAAAGGAAAAAAAAAAATCTAGTTCCATAGACTGCACATTCGGCCTCTGCATGCACACAGTGACCTTGCTTAATAGTTAAGTTGCGACTTATCAGACTATTTTTACATTTTAGAATTTTCTTAAACAAAAATGATTTTTTATGGTTTTACAATACATTTTTCTGATATAGAATATCTATTTGATAAGTTCTGCACTATTGTCTAAGCTAATTAAAAGAATAAAATTCTAGATGCATTTTTGTCATTTAAATGAAATTTTTACTTGGCGATTTTTTTATATATATGACAAGGAAAATTCTTAGTTGGCCCACATTTGGTTGGAGTATTTTCTAATTAGTTTCGATGATATTGCAAATATAAATAAAATATACTATAAAGAAGAATATAGAAAATTGTATTTATATTTTTTCTCAACTTTAACAATTTTTTATTAAAACTCATTTCATAAAACATCATACCCAGATTTTTTTATATCCAACTCTGAAAATTGCAATCACAAAACCAATCACTAATTTTGGCTGAAGTAATGAAAACCCTCAACCCTGGTTAATTTTCCTTGGATGTCAGCTGCCTCAGTTCTTCCGGACAACAATCTTCACAATTATTAAATGTTGTAAAGAGAGAGGGAAAAAAAGAAGAACTTCAATATCGGCAACTATATGGAAGACACATTAATAGAAAGTGATATAGTATCTTTAATAATGTCCCTCCATTTCATCCACTATCACTATGTATGGGTCTAACCTGTTGATATTTTTAGGAGGTCTCATTTATCAATAATAGTTAGAATATAAATGAAGTATTTAGTTGGAGGCAAAGTATATTTTTCCTTCTCAGAAAATATTTTTCTAGATTTCACCAAATAGATATGAATATATATGTGTTTGCCATTAAAAAATTGTCAGAAAATACACACAAATTAAATCATATGAAATTAACAATGTAATTTTATGTGATTGCATGGAATCAAGAAATAATATTTTGGGATAATCATGTCAAAGATTAATTGTATGAGATTAATATGCCTCATCTTGTGCAATTAATGAATTAAGTGAAATTAATATTTAATTTCACACAAAAATATCAAAAATATTACCTGAAAAATAATAGAATTATAGAATACATTTTCTATGATTTTTCAGTGAATTTTCATGAATTTTCATGAATTTTTATATGAAAAATAAAATAAAAAAGTTAAAAAAAATAAAGAAAATACAGTAACACATGTGGTTTGAATAGGTCTAGTGCACATGCATCCAGCCACTGACAATATATTTTGGTGTACAAGAGCCGAGACCACAGCTCAACTCTCAGTTCTTCGTTGAGAGCTGTGTCTCATTAAACCTGACGACTGGGCCCTTTTTGTTTCTCTCTCTGCATGTGGGCCCCAGCGCTCAGGCGCGCTTCGGCCAGCAAACAAAAGAAGAGAGAGAAGGAAGTGGACGCAGCGCAACCCCTCTCTCTCTCTCTGACAAGTTCAAAACCAAAGAACGGTACATGTGAACCGGGCTCAAACAAACAAAATCCCAGCGTTAAACCCCTCTCCCTCTCTCCTTCTCCCCGAGCTTCGAAGCTCGTCCGAGACTTCAAAAATGGAGCTATAGTATACAAGCCGAATTAAACTAAATCATTTTGGACATTTAATCTATACCGTAAGGAGAGTTCAATGTCACAAACAAAAGTGAAAATAGTAAACCAAGTATAGAGAAAATCGAAGGAGAAAATACCTCGGTCTTGAGATGATATGAGTGATTGAGAGCTTGAGAAGCTGAACCAACACTTGGAGAAGCTTCAGGGCACCTCCACGATACTGTTTGAGGTACCAATTCGGTGTGAGAGATGCTCAATTGATGGGTTCGCCACTTGGTGCTCGGGTCTGACTCGAGTGTGGTTAATTGGCACGGTTCAATGCTCAAGTGATCAAAATAATATCTTGAATATGTTTAGTGATATTCTAATAGCATATCAAGCGCCAGCAAGGCAAGAGAATGTTCGAGAAATACCCTCCGAATGGCATGGTGAACTAGCCCCAAGAAGAACATAAATCCAACAATTTTCTTCTCTCTCTCCCAACCTGCGCATAGGGACACGTGTGGACATTCACAAACAAGGCTCTGTAAAATTAGAAAGAAGAGAGCTTCTCTAATTAGGTAAGGCATAGAGGGGTCAAGCCTTGAGTTTGGTTTATTTCCACTTGAGCTGTGATTCTAGTCTCACCTTGATGGGTGGGATGGCTAAAACCTTCGGGTTTGGGAGGTGCACATGTACCTCCTTCCTACAAAGCTCAATTGGTGCCTAAACTGAGTCTCAGGTGCTTAATTATGTATGTTTTCTATGAAATTTGATAAGCACAAATAACCACTTGGCACATGCTGATTTGGTTCAATAGGGATGGACACATGTTCATACCCTCCTCTCAAACCCTGTGCACATGTGCAGTGGTCATACAATAGCTCAAAATAACTTTATATAAGCTGTTCTGCTGTCAAATTTAATAGAAAATTAAAACCCCATGTTTATATAATGATGTACTTTGATTTGTTTTGTTAGATGTAATGTTATATGAAATTTTAATCAAATATGGCTTTGTTTCTCTCATTGATATTTTATTTTGCATTTTTAATATGTTTCGATGCTCAAAAACATATTTGAGTAAAGGAAATATATATAAATAAGCATGTTGGTATGAATCCAGCAAATGCCTCCTTTAGTCCAGTTGAGAGATCAGTCCATAAATCTCAATCTGGTTGTTAACTTTTCATGAAACTTCATAAAAATATAGGTAGGTGTATATGAACTTATAGTCCAGATACTATATTTTTTGAATTTTTTGTGAATTGTTATGAATTTTCAAATCTCATATGTTCAAAAACTAAAAAAAAAGCCAATTTCTGGTCAAATTGAGAATTCCTTTTCTTTTTAGGACACCAAATCTGAAATTTCTTTATTTTCTCACCTTTTTAACACCTCATGTGATGTTTTAAAGGGTTTTGAATAATTAAACCAGGCCTTAACATATAGGTTATACCAAATCTGGTTTTCAGCATTGTTCTGCTGAGGGTATTTCCTTTTAGTTCAATAAAAATTCAAAAAAATGCCTTCTGTTGATCTAATTAATCTGAAATTTCATGGACATTTAGAATGAGTTTTAATGCATCTAATCACAAACTTTCACCATTTTTGGAGTTTTATGTGATTTTATATGAATTTTAGAAATTAGGTCTGTCAAAATCAAAACTAAATCAGCTCTGGTTAATACCAAAAAATTAAAAATGAAATAGAATTGTGTAAAAATGGAAAATGTATGCAAACTTGATATCAAAATATTTCAGAACTTATTATTGATCTCATTGAATATATCTCAATATACAATTGAAGAAAAATGTAATAAAATCAGAAGAAAATCAAATTGAAACCAATGCCCGAAATTGCCCAATGTACATAAAGGAAAATGCACACCCAAACTGATGAAATTGATCACTCATGCTCAGATATACTCAAGGATGTTCCTAAGAGAGTTAATGGAAAACGAATTACAAGAAAAGACATGAAATACCATTCGGTACCGAACTTCTTGAAATTAGCTTGGTACCGAATTGTGAGAGTTGCAAATTTGATGATCTAAACTCAAATTAAACTTCAAAAACTTGTTAAACATATCTAAACAATGCTACATGCCAAAGGAATTGAATTAATTTTCTCACATTCAGCTCAAATTCATCAAAATTACGTCTCAGCTGCCCCTCAGCCAAAACCGAGGTGGCCACCGCCATCCCCGGCGATCTAGGCCGTTGCTGACGACGAGACCATCACCATTGGACCCCATGTGCTCCGACAATGTCAACCATACACTTTGATCGGAGATCTGACGCTGACAAGACCTTGATCAAGGTCGGACAAGATAAGTGTAAATGTTAATGCATTTCAATGTATGAATCTTGATGAAATTCAAATAGCCTATTACATGCCTGGTTCGTGGCTTTGATCCAATTGCCCAGTTCAAAAGCTGCTTTGAAAACCAAACTAAAGTTTAGTTCTTGATACATGGACTCAAATCCAACGGCTCATATTAATCTGTTTGAAAATAAACTTTAAACATTAAATAAAAATGTTTCCTTAAACCCAAAAATCATGAAAAATATATCAAAAATCATGGTTTCATTTAAAGAAAATTTTGAAATAATAAAATGTCAATTTTGATTTTATTTTTATTTTACGAAAAATTCAAAACATATGTCATGCTTATTATGTTGTATAAATAAGTAAAATTGTCACAAGAACAAAATTGTATTTTGTTAATAATATAACTTTCTCAAATAAAAATATTTTTGACATGAAAATATGTCAAAATCTTTGCCCAAACATGTCAAATATGTAAATATACCAAGATCTTTGACCAAGCATGTCAAATATGCAAATATGTCAAAATCTTTGACCAAACATGTCAAATGTGCAAATATGTCCAAATCTTTAGTCAAGTATGTCAAAAATATAAATATGCCCATATTATGATGAAATATGCTAAGTCATGTTATATTTTGATAAAATAAAATAAAACATTCTTTTTATAGTTTGATTAAACAAATTAAAAATGTTCAAAATGATAAAATTATGTTGTATTTTGATAAAACAAATTAAAAATGTTCAAAATAATAAAATCATGTTATATTTTGATAAAGTAAATTAAACATGTCAAAAATATCAAAATGTTCAAATCATACTTAGATGGACTAAATATGTCAAAATCTTGACCAAACATGTCATTATGGGTAAATATGCAAAATCCACTTAAAAATTAACCAAACATGTCATTATATCAAAATGTGCAAAATATAATTAAACATTGACTAAGCATGTCATTATGTCTAAATATGCAAAATATGCTTAAATGTCGATCAAATATGTCATTATGACAAAAATGATCAATATGCCTCTGAATGACACAGGATGGTCAAATGTCAATCAAAATTCCCAGAATGCCCATTGGAAAGTCAAACACTGACCAAAATCATGTCTAAATCGTGATAAACATACCAGCATACCAAACATATCAAATCATGTTTTGAGAATGTTAAATTGGCAGTGTGCTTCAGATTTAACGTTCCTCCTTTTGGAAATCGATAAAGAATTATACGTTTCAGATTCCTCAATTTTCCAGGTTTTGAATTGGTATAGCGCTTCATATTCGGGATTTGAAAGGTCAATAGATTGTTTAGGATAATATGTCCTTGTCTTTAACATGAGCCTCTGTAAATATTAAACATCTCTGGTTCCTTGAGGATCGAGTTGGCAGTGCACTTCATATTCGAACTCTGTGAGATTAATAGGATTATACATCATCGATCTCTGATTAATGAGAGATTATATGTTTATCTGACTTTAGATTATACATCTTTAGTCTAATCATTAAAAATTATACGTTCTAGTCATTTCAATTCTTTGAGGCGTACTATAGCATAAAACAAATAAATAAAAAGGGGAAGGTTGTATAGTCATGCTGATAAATAAACATTTTCTTTTACGCAATTTCATCAAAAATAAAAAAATTTGAAGGGAGAAAACAAAAGCCATTCAACTCATATATTTTGATTATTTTAGTTTATTAATCAGAGGTTCCCGAGACGAGAGTCGGGATAATTAACGATGGGGGCTTGTGGCAGAGAGACCTGCATCCTTGACTTGCATCCTTGACTTGCACCATTGCAAATAGCAGAGCTTGGGCCTCTGCTTGCAGGGGAGTCTGGACAGTACATTGATCTGAACCATATCGCATTAGCTCTTCCCCCGTATGCAAGATAAAACCTTTACCTCCTGCTGCAGGGGCAGAGTAGGACCCATCTAGATAGCATGTATGAGGACAACCATAGCCTTGTTGCTCACTAAGCTGTTCAGGTTGATCCTGTAATGAAGGGGGGGGGGGGGGGGGGGGGTTCACCAGCAGCCCAGAGGTGTAATCATTTTCTTGCAGCTGTAAGGCTTCTTGTACTGCACGAGTAGAGGAAAGCGCCTTTCCCCCATACACCTTAGCGCATCTCCCCTTCCAGACTGTCCACATGATATTTAGGAAAAAGCAGAATTGCTGCTCCTCTAAACTAGTAATCATCTCAGACAGAACATCCCTCAGGCTTCCTGTCAACGCATCAGATCTTAACCCAAGTGGGAATGACAACCATGTGGATCTTGCAAAATCACAATAGAATAGAGCGTGCATGACAGATTCAGATGCAGCCAAACAGAGCTGGCAGAGAGAGCTAGCTGAACTAATCCTTGAACTAATAACCTCTCCCACCGGAATAGCATGAAGGACCGCCATCCGCACGAACATTCTAATGCGAGGGATGACACCTTTAGAGCTCCAAATACGCTTCCAGATTTCCTTATCACTGATGTCATCATGCCCATTTGTAATAACTGTAGGTGATGATGTGAGGAGATAAGACTCACTACTAGAGTTTTCAATATTGACGTAGATATATAATATTAATGATGTGAGTAGTTTAATACGCACGCCAATAACTTTAATTTTGAACTATATTTACGTGCGTATACCAGACAATAACGTGAAAAGTATTTACGTGTGTAATTATGCGCACAAATGCTTTTCACACTAATATCTAGTTATATAGGTATACGCATATAAATATAGTTCAAAATTAAGGTAATTGACGTGCGTATTGAACTACTCACACCATTAATATTACATACTCACGTCAATGTTGAAAATTTTTGTAGTGACTTTTTAAGAGAGGATACCATTTGCAGCAAATGTAAAGAACAGCCTATCCTCCACCTGAGGTAGCAGTTGGTGGGATCTCTAGCATTCAGGGCCTCCAGCTCAAACAAACACGGCCCTCTTTCTTTGTTTACTTATCAATTCATTTGGGCCGTTCGCACCACTTAATTTGGTTGTTCTTTGACTTCTTGTCCTTGGGGCTTTTGCTCCTCTGGCATTGTAAAGAATTAATTGAAGCCGATCAAGTTCGTTAATTTTAGATCGAACGGTTAAGTTTATATCTGACCGAATAATTATTGTTAGGCTTAATTTCTAGTGATATATCCATTAAAACTTTTAAATTATTAACATCCCATCAAAACATCAAAATATCTATATGCTTCCGAAGGTTGGAACTTCCGTTTAAATGATAAAGCTTTCAAATCAACATATTTTGTAATTATTTAATAATTTTTGTTTTCTGCCATATATGGATGATAAAACTCCATGTCTGATATATTGAAAATTTGAAATGTACTCAAGATAAATTTTTACCTTTGACACAATCAACTCATATAATTTTTTTTTTCTGGATTACCGGATAGACCGAATTTGGGAGTAAATGACATCAAAACAAACTTCTTTTAATAGTGCCCATACCAAAAACAGTTGGAGACGATAAATCCCAGCAGGATTGAAATAACAGAAAAACGAACATACCAGAGGTCTAGATTCTTGTTTCCGATGCAACTCAATTTAATGCCCAAAATGGAATGGGAGTGTTTCAACGTCAATTGAATCATATTTTGATTCGATGGGAAAAATCACCGTTAGATCATTAGATCTAATAATCAGCACAATTATTAAAGCGTGGAATAATTTTTGTGCGAATCTTGATACTATCGAACAGTTATTTTATTTATCAAATCAAATTTTGTTTAATGGGCGTTGAAAATCCCCAATTTCCACCCAAAATAAATTAGAAAATTAAAACCCGGTACTCCGCAACAATTGCAAGTTGGTAGTCGGCAGAGAATATTTGGAGCTCTAATGCTTATTGTTGGAGCAAAACATGTACGGTGGCGGTCAACAATCCAACGGCTTGACTCTGGCCTCTAGGCAACCGCCGACTTAAAGATCTTAAGGTCTGATATTTTTTTAGAGGAAAATTACTTTTATTTTTTGAGAGTTGATACATAAATACGATTATTAATACCGTTATTGATATAGAATTTATTATATATATTGAATTAGTTATTATGTATGTTATTAATTTTATTATGCAAATTCATTTTATAGATACGATTATTATGGAATTAAATGAATTATTATGCATATTAGTAATATTTTTGAATAATAAAAATACTATATAAAATAAAATTATTAATATACATAATAACTCATTTTAACGGATATAATAAAATCCGTATCAACGATAATATTAATAATGATATTTACATAACATTATCCTTATTTTTTAAAATTACTTTATCCCATATATAATAACTCAATAGCTACTTGTTGACTTGTAGCTCCACTTATCCACGGTTGAAAAACCTTGTCTATTTACTTGACAACTGCTGTCAAGATTTTCAAAAAATAAAAAAAGGAAAACCTTATCTATTTTCCGCAGAAACACTGGCACGCTGGATTTCTGCTGTTTCTTCTGCATAGCCGTCTCCTCCCTTTTTTCTGGCAATTAATAAAAGACCCCAGGTTTCAGCCTTATCCGCTCACTTTCCAACTATAATATTATGGGAACATTCAAAATTAAATGCTTTGAAGGATAAAGCTACTAGCCTGAATCACCTATCTAATTAAGTGCCCGCAAACTAGCTCGCCTCCATAGCTATATATACAGCTCCCCACACATGTTTCAGGTCAAGTCATCAGTTAAACATAACAAGTGTTCGTTATTCATTCCATTGTTGCATTCTTGATTGAAATATAGTATTAAATATAGATCACAAAGGAAGAGGGATGGAGAAGTTTTTAGTTACACTTTCCCTAGTATTGGTAGGTTTCCTATCAGTAGGTTCCAACTTAGCTCAAACTGATCATCAGATACTTTTCCAGGTAAGTTTAGTACTTGATTATTCGCTGTCAAATTAGCTATAAATTTATTAGTTTCATATGTTTTTCAATAAAATTTTTCTAGGCGTACTAAGAAAACTTGTTAGTGCCCAATACTATAGTGGCATAGCTAACAGTTTAATTTTTTTTTTTCACAGGGTTTTAACTGGGAGTCATGGAGGAAGCAAGGAGGATGGTACAACTTCCTGATGGGCCAAGCTGACGACATAGCAAGCACGGGTGTTACACACGTTTGGCTTCCTCCTCCTTCTCACTCTGTTTCTCCGCAAGGTGAGCTCATAAATGTTAATTACACTATGTATTACTATTAATTAATTAGCAATAAAAGAGAAATTAATATATATGTACATATGGTATGAAGAATTTTTTTTTTTGAGATAAAAATAAGAGTCAAACTATCACACATTAATTGTTCAGAAAGGACTTCCATTTAAATTTTAAATTTATGATCTCTCACACGAAAAATATTGTCTTCATTACTAAATTAAAGACTAGTTCTCATGCCAGGAAGAACATGTAAGATGCAATTTACAATTGATTTTTCATATACAACAATATCGGTTCAAATAAAACATATATTAATTAAGATTGTGAAGAAGTTGAAATGTTGTTGTCATAAACAAGTAACATATTGTTGTTTCCATAGGGCTCATAATTTCATCATTGCCTTGTAGGTTATATGCCAGGAAGGCTATATGACCTAAGCTCCTCAAAATACGGCAACGAAACACAACTAAAGGCACTCATTAGAGCCTTCCATGCAAAGGGCATACAATGTGTTGCCGATATCGTGATCAACCACCGTTGTGCTGACTACAAGGACAATCGAGGTATCTACTGTATTTTTGAGGGTGGGACGTCTGACTCACGACTTGACTGGGGTCCCGATATGATCTGTCGTGGTGACACTCAGTACTCAAATGGTGTCGGTAATCCTGACACTGGAGCAGACTTTGGAGCTGCACCTGATATTGACCATCTCAACTCTCGTGTCCAACGCGAGCTCACAGATTGGTACTTTTAGATATTCATATTTTGTTCTTGTTAGTTCTAAAATTTATGTCAAATCTTCAATTCGGTTGTGTCTGATGCTTTTCTTTAATTATCTAATTATGGGACTCTGATGACGTGTTAGGTTAAACTGGCTCAAAACTGATATTGGCTTTGATGGTTGGCGCCTTGACTTTGCCAAGGGCTACTCTGCAAATATTGCTAAGATTTATGTTGAAAACACTTCTCCGAGCTTTGTGGTTGCAGAAATATGGAGTTCACTTTCATACAACGGCGACGGCAAACCATCACCCAACCAAGACCATGATAGGCAGGAGCTAGTGGACTGGGCTCAGACTGTTGGTGGTCCAGCAACAGCATTTGATTTTACTACGAAGGGTGTGCTCCAGGTGGCCGTGCAAGGAGAGCTGTGGAGGATGCGGGACGGAAATGGGAAGGCACCTGGCATGCTCGGTTGGTGGCCGGAGAGGTCGGTCACGTTTATTGACAACCATGACACTGGATCTACACAGAACTATTGGCCTTTCCCATCGGACAAAGTTATGCAAGGCTATGCTTACATCTTAACTCATCCGGGAGTGCCTTGCATTGTAAGTACTTTCTTAATTGACTTCAATTGTAGCTTACATGTATTTGCTTAAATTAAGATAAATGATTAGCCAACTCATTAATATTATATTTTTCTTTTGGTTTTTTGATGTATAGTTTTATGATCATTTGTTCGATTGGGGATTGAAAGGACCGATATCAGAATTGGCTGCTATCAGATCACGAAATGGCATCCATTCCAGTAGCAAATTACGCATCATGGTTGCTGATGGAGATCTCTACATGGCAATGATTGATGAGAAGGTCATTATAAAGCTTGGACCGAGATCAGATGTCGGCAATCTTATTCCATCGGATTTCCATGCCGCAGCACATGGCGACAATTACTGCATCTGGGAGAAGAGTCACATCTAGTGACATCTCTTCAAAAAATTGGCGATAATATATATGTTTTATTATTGTTTACTTTTGGAACTTATATAAGCAAGCATATTTGATTTGCTTGCAAATGGAACGATTTTTAATTGTTGAGTGTTACATTAATAAGTGGTTTAGGTCTCCCGGTTTAGATGTGAGAGATCGATGTTTAGACCACATTATTGAATTGTACTAGCATATAACCCGTGCAATGCACAGGGTTAATTTATCATAGATCTTCTAAATATATACGTTTTAAAATACATTTTTTAGAGAACTAAATCTATTCATAGATATCTTAATTTTATTGCAGCTCTTTTTTTTCCTTAATAAATAGGGCTAAATAATTCATTTCTCAATTTATGATAAAGTCGACATTTAGACATTGATGTCAACTTTATTTTGATATTTTAAAGATATCAATAAAAGAGTAATAAAAAGAAAAAAAAATTGTGAAAAGTAGAAAAACTTGGGAATCTAGGCATACAAATAATAGCAGATATTTTATTTCAAATACATCACATGAGAATTTCTTACATGAAGAAAAATTCAGCTCGAATATAAAAAATCTCTTCAAATTACAAAAGAAACCTTACTAAGTAAATAAAGTATTCAACATCACATAATTTTCATCACACTAAATTGGAGCAAATGATTAATGACTTTCAAACAAACCAACACACCTTTTTTCCCAATAGTAGATTTGCTCGCTTGACCACTGTTGACAGGCCTTCTATCTGATAATTTAGCAAACATGAGATTTTCTGTGGTTTTCTAAATAAACGTAAATTGACAGATTTCAATGATAGTTAAATCGAATTCAAGTAAAATGATAAAAAAGGACCAATAATAAAAGACTTAGTTCATCTTATACCTCTCATTACAGTAATGCTTCAACAAAAGAACGACAAACCAGACACTTCTCGATTTATATTACTCAAAAGAGACAATAGTCAAGCATAGAGTTTGAGACGAAATTTAAATTATATCTTACTCAGATTAACTAAACAAAAATATATTTATATATGCTCTTAATGTTGAACATAGGCAATTTGAAATTTGGAGAGAATGAGTTAGGAGGGATGTATTTGTAAATTCCCAAGTAATTGTGTTTTAAATTTAAATTATCATATCTGACATAACATTCATTTCACAAAAAGTTCAGGCAAGACATAATAATGGATTTCTATATTTAAGAATTATTTCGAATAACGTGGATCCTGTGATAGGGAGTTAATTTTGTAAACACAATATGGAATGATGAAAAGAAAAACCAGTCCAACTCAATTCAACAATGAATTGACCAACACCGACCACCGTACTGGCATTGCTCCAACCAATAACATTGGATCTCCAAATGTTCACAGCCGACTACCAACTTGCAATTGCTGCGGAGTACCAGGTTTTGATTTCCTTATTTTGTGCGACATTAAATTGAGTCCTCGGCAAAGTAGCCCTTGGCAAAGTCAGGGCGCCAACCATCAAAGCCAATATTAGTCTTGAAGGATAAAGCTACTAGTCTAGAACCACCTATCAGATTGAGCGCCCACAAATTAGCTTGCCTCCATAACTATATATACAGCTCCTCACATGGCATGCTCGGTTGGTGGCCGGAGAGGTCGGTCACGTTTATTGACAACCATGACACTGGATCTACACAAAACTATTGGCCTTTCCCATCGGACAAAGTCATGCAAGGCTATGCTTACATCTTAACTCATCCGGGAGTGCCTTGCATTGTAAGTACTTTCTTAATTAACTTCAATTGTAGCTTACATGTATTCGCTTAAATTAAGATACATGATTAGGCAACTCATTAATATTATATTTTTTTTTTTGGTTTTTTCATGTATAGTTTTATGATCATTTGTTCGATTGGGGATTGAAAGGACCGATATCAGAATTGGCTGCTATCAGATCACGAAATGGCATCCATTCCAGTAGCAAATTACGCATCATGGTTGCTGATGGAGATCTCTACGTGGCAGTGATTGATGAGAAGTTCGTTATAAAGCTGGACCGAGATTATATGTCAGCAATCTTATTCCATCGGATTTCCTTGTTGCAGAACATGGCGACAATTACTGCATCTGGGAGAAGAGTCACATCTAGTGGCACCTCTTCAAAGAATTGGCGATAATATATATTTTTTATTATTGTTTACTTTTGGAACTTATATAAGCAAGCATATTTGATTTGCTTGCAAAATGAACGATTTTTAATTGTTCAATGTTACATTAATAAGTGGTTTTGGTCTCTCGGTTTAGATGTGAGAGATCGACGTTTAGACCACATTATTGAATTGTAGTTTAAGAATTTTGTTTGTCTAGAGTAAAGATTGTACTTGTAACTATTTCAAGAGTTATGAAAATTTTATGAAACTTCTATTTAAAAAATTGTTTATTTGCTATCTAATTTGTGCAAAATTTATGAAACTATGATTGTTTTTCCTGGCAATTAGCATGGTCAGGCCGGGCCAATTAATTGGGAATAGAATTGGTGGGTTTTGACTACGTAAAAGACAGGTAGTTAGTATGGGACAAGAATGGACGGAGATTGCTTGGTAAGCTGGTATATATATATAAAGACGGACAAGGGCTTTGGAGATCAAGATTTTTTTTTCTTTCCAGATGGATGAACTATTGTGCTAGAAGAACTTGGCTAAAGTTAATTGACTTGTCTGATTGTCTGGACAATGGAATACATCCATGGTCGTCATTGTATGTGGACCTTTCAATTCATATCAAATGGTTCAGATGTGTTCCCCTTCTTATTGCTTCAATCGTACCCAAGAGCAGGGCTAGGACTTCCGATAAGGACTTCTTATGATTAAAGAACAAAATTTAGGTGTCTTTTGAAAGATTAATAAAACTCTATGGGTTGATTTCATAGTGTTAGTATAGTGATTTAGAAGTTAAATATATTTGATTAATGTAATCTAAATGATATATATATATATATATATGATATATAATTCATTGTGATCCTTAAATATTTTTTTGTTTATTGATATTTTGAGTTAATGATCCGAAATATGAAACTTAATAATAGAATATAAATATTATTTTAAATAATGTCTCTAACTTTAGCAATTAGAAAGAAATAATAACTGACAAATAAAAGTCAGTGTGTGGATTATTGTGATAGTTATGTTTCGTAAAACATGTGATAAATATTATCAGCTTAATCATATGAATATATGTCGGAGATCATGGCATTGGACATGACTTCAATGTAAAATATCATAATAATTGTGTTAGCGTCATTGATTTTTCATATGTCGTTTAATTCTAAAAATGAGATGGTATATTTTTAATATGAGAAATATATACTTATGTGTATTATCCAATGTTGTTCGTAATTGATAGCCATAGAGATTCTACCTCGATGCGTATCTCTTATGCAGAGGAAATGTATTTATCAAGAATACCGGTGTCTCCCATATAAGTCAGTATATAAATGATCATATCTATTGGTCACTTGATTAAATTATTTAGTAACTGTGCAGATATGATTAAATGTTAATCATTATTATTGGAGTCATTTCGGGAATCAAGAGAAGAATGAACTATAAGGATGACACAAGCTTATATGACAAAAAATTGACACAAGATAAATTTTGCTTGCGGATTGTGTTTTGTATGGAACATATCATCCATATCATCTGGGTAGATGCGATTCACATTGATATAGATCAAGATAATTCCGACTCTATTGCCAAATGATATATCCTATTAGGTTATACCAAATGAAAGTGAGATAGACCGAATATGTGATGCTTGAATAATATCATGAGATGACAAACTTTAACCCGATGTTTATTCCATAAACGTCGATCTCCAAACCGGACTTTAGTCGGAGCTATCGCGGGCCGCAATAAGGGTTGTTGCGAACCGTAACAAAACTGTTATAGGCCGTAACACAGAGTGTTATGGGCCATAACATGGGTGTCAGGGGTCGCAGTAAGAGTTACTGCGGGCCGCAACTTGTGTACATGTCATGGTGTGCAAAAGTTGTGCTGTGGGTTGTAATAGGTGGTCTTACGGACCACAATACCTCAGCTGTTCTAGATACAGTTGGATCAAGTCAACTAACCAATATCAGAGCCGACTTGTGCATGCATGCCTATGTGTTACGAGTTGTGACAAGAGATGTTACAGGCCATGACACACTAGCTAAATTGCATACAGCTCGGCTAAGTCAGCCGATTGACATCGGGGTCGAATTGCAGCGTCACACATGGTGTCACGAGCCGTGACAGGAGATGTCACAAGTCGTGACACACTGGCCAACATGGGTATGACCCATGTCATCCATGCCTATATAAAGTTGTGCATACCCCAGTATTAGGACATTTAATACACGTGGACAGTAATTAGACTTTAGTTGAAAATAGTGAAATGTTATTATTTCACTGTCTAAATGTCAGTTTCTGGAGTTGGGTGTTGTCGATGAGATCTCCACAAGCAAAGAGACAACCAGCGCCTACCAGTTCGGGTCGATACTGATGGAGAGTTTCTACGTTGAAACTTCAAAGATATAATATGCAACCACATTAGTGTTTATCGCTAAAGCTCTAACAAAAAAAAATGTACAAAGTTATTTGTATTTCGTACTTCATTTGATTTTAACTGTACGAGTAGGTCTTTTGGTGTACTAAAAAATTTTGAAATTTCTATTCCGTACTTATACCATAAATCCCGAGTTCTGATAAAACCCAACAATGATATCAGAGCACGGGTTCCACTTGTACAATTAGTTTTGGCTAAATGCTTAGCTAGATTAGTTGATTTTATTTCAAATTTGTGTTTTTTTTATTCTAGATTTTCTTGAAGTTGGTTCATGGCTCGCAACATGGGCATGTTGTGAGCTGTGACAAAAGTTCTCACGGGAAATAACATGATGCTACGGGTAGCAACAAAGATTGTTGCAGCTAGGAAGGGATTGTTGTAGGTCGCAACAAACCTGTATAAAGTGTAATGGCATGCTATAGGTCGCAACATATGATGCAACAGGTTGTGATACTATGTTATCGCCCATGACAAGGTTTGTCACGGACTATGACACTTTGGGATAGGCAGGGAAGGGGTTATGCTTGAACATGAGGTTTTGTGGCAGCAACAGAGGAGCTGCTAGATCTCAGCAAGAGTGTTGTGGGCTGCAGCACCATCCTTTGCAAGCCATGACACATGGATCCAAACCGGGAATTGAACTAAAATCATAAGTTTCGGAAGTGAATTGATCGATCTATTATAATTGTTGTATTATGCTAACTTTATCTTGCACGAGTTGGTTTGTATAGCTATGATCGATGTCTTGTGTATTGTAATAAATGCATGTATTTGATTGTAATTATGGTTTGAGATGCCTCATTATAATTAATTAATTAATTGAGGCAGCCATGTTAAATTGCTTTTGATGTATTCATTTGGGGCTTGCATGCCCAAGATTAAATTCGGGGATGAGATTCTTCAATTGTAATTTTACTTTTCTTTTAGAATAATTCTAAGAAAAATGAGTATGTAGATTATTAGTTTTAAATATGTATCTATGGTGAAAGCAGTGATCGGGAGCTCAAGAGCTATACAAACCTACGTACATGTGTGATTTGTGATGTGGTTATTTATTTATTTTATTCTATGATGAGTCATGGGGTAGGTCTGGGTATATGATACATGACTATTAGATAATAATAATACATGACTAAAATTGATCTCAAAAAATTGAGTTAACCTTCTCTTCCTTCCTTATTCACATCGAACCATTGATCGTTTGTTAGTATTGTACCCATTCAGTGGGCACCGTATTCTATCTTTGAAGGAAATGGGGTATGTTAAACACGCTGAACCAAATAAGGAGAGGTTTCACTCAACAAGAGACCCAAAACAGTTCTGGACCTTGGAGAAGAGTTTTTGTCATATAAGATTTGGCAAAAATCAAGAGTCACATACGATGTGATTAATAAGGAATTGCTTACCCAAAATAACTATACTCAAATTCCATGCCGACGCTGGCTTAATTGGGAAAATATAGGGATCTTGCACCTACTACATCATTAGGATCATGGTTTATAAAATTATAGTAGGAGCTTTATTTTTGAAATAAAACAACAAACATAAACTAAATAATCAAATCTTTCATTTTGTAGAACATGCCAACACAATCTTTTTTATCTTTGCGATATCTTCTCGATAATGAAAAATTTAAGAATGATGGTTTAAATTTTCTTGATTATTATTGCCTCAAAATTATTCTATGACATCAGAAAAGGGAATACATCTTGATTATGCGCCTACCTGATAAACTAGATGATAATGCGGATTAGAAAACCAATGATTGATGAGCTTAATGTCTCATTCCTCTTGGTGGCGACAATGTGTCCCCAATTATAGAAGTAGTTTGAGACCAAGGAGTCATATCATGTAATTGGCCAGCTCAAGAAAATATTTCGAGAACAAGCTGATTTAAAAAGACATCTGATCTTAGACATGAAGAAGGTCATTCCTCATGTTTTGCCAGTTCAAAAGGTGAGGAAGAAGGTTAAAAAAAAAGTGCAAATGTGTTGTAAAGATCAAGGTGGAGACCTTGTGTGCTTTCAAAGCCAAAGTAAAAGTTTTTATTATTGAGATTAACTTAGCTATTTATGTTTCTGATTGGGTATTAGATATCGGATCATGTGTTCATATTTGTGTAAATATGCAGACACTAAAGAATAGAAGGATGCTAAGTAAGGATGAAATAATTCTACAAATTGGGAATATGGCAAGTGTTGCAACCATTTCATAGGATCAATAGAATTAGTTTTATCTAGAGGACTTATTTTATGACTTGATAATTGTCATCATGTGCCTTCCATTTCTAAGAATATCTAATTCGTGTATAGATTCGGTTGGTTTCAATTTTATTATAAATGAACAATGTTATTCCTTTTATAGAGATGGATTATTTTATGGATGTTCTTATATATAGAATGGTTTTTATATACTTGAAATAGAAAAATAAGTCCTTAATATTAATAACAGGAAAAAAAGACTTAAAATTTTTTGAGAAAGTATGACTCAGTTATGATATTGACGCCTAGGTCATACAAATGAGAATTAGATGAAGAAATTACATGTAGTTGGACTTTTTAGTCAATTTGATTTTGAATCAAATAAGATTTTATTTACTTCAAAAAATGACTAAGGCATCTTTTATCAAGAAAGGTGAAAGGGTTAGAAATTTATTAAAACTCATATATAATGATGTGCGCGGACCTTTAAATGCTAGTGCACGAGGTGAGTATCAATACTTCATCACATATACTGATGATCTCAATAGATATAGTTATATCTACTTGATGAAACATAAGTCATAATCTTTTGAAAAGTTCAAAGAATTCAGACATGAGATAGAGAACCAACTTAAGAAAAGAATTAAGGACTTACGAACAGATAGAGGAGGTGAGTACTTAAGCGATGACTTTAGAGCATATGTGAACAAATGTGGAATAGTTTCACAGCTCACACCTCTTGGAACTCCACAGTGGAATGGTGTTTCTGAGAGAAGGAATAAGACTTTGTTAGAATGGTCCATTCCGTGATGAGCATAGCTGAGTTCCCCTTTTTGTTCTGAGATTATACACTTGAGACTGTCACCTTCACAATAAATAGAGTGCCGTCAAAATCTATAAAAAGGACGTCATATGAGATGCAGTATGAAAATATTCCAAATACGTCTTTTTTGAAGATTTACGGATGCAAGGCTTATCTCAAAAGTATAACGTCAGGCAAGCTCGAACTCAAATCGGACATATGTGTGTTTATTGAATATCACAAGAAAACTAAGAGATACTAATTCTACTAGAAATCTGAAAATAAGTACTAATTCTACTAGAAATCTGAAAATAAAATAGTTATTGTTAGACATGCGGTATTCTTGAACAAAGAGTTTCTCACAAGATAATGTAATGGGAGCAGTGTGCATCTTGAAGAGATTCAAGAGCCCGCACATGAAAGTGAAGTTAAGAGTAACCTCACGATCCCTCCAATAGATAATGTGTTCATTGTGAGGAATGAACAACCGATTATGCAAGTCATTGAGGAAGTCCAAGAGGAAGTACTACAAGTCATTAGTGGAAGCTCTTGAGCCACAAGCACCAATCCCACGTAGGTCAAGAAGGATGAGTCAACACCTTGAAAGATGGCTTGTACTCCACAAAATCTTCAATGGACATCGTGTTAGATTTGTGTTTTAAAAGTTATCATTTGTTGATTATCTTTTATATATGTTATATTTATGAATTGAATGTGATTTACATTTTATTCCATGAGTTTTATATTTATATTTAGAACTGTTCAAAAAGATGCACTTGGTCTTTAACTGCAGAACTTTAAGTAAATAAATATACAACACTAAAATGTTCACAAGTCTTGCATATTAGCAGGACACAAATATGACATATAAGATTGTCGTGTTGATTAAAAGTACGTTGTAGTTCTGCAAACGTTGATAAAAGATTATCATTTAATAACACGAATATATGAAATGCTTCATATATTGAACAGACCTAATAGATGAAACATTATATAGATTGTGTTAATGTCATTAATGTTTTCATCGTGTCTCTGATTTCAAGATTGAGACATATATTATTTTCATATGAGGAATGTACAACGTAATTATTATTAAAAGCTATTTGCAAGAAGTGGTGATAAAAATAATAGTTCTTTATATGTAACTTGTGCGGGAAAATGATATATGTCAATAGCATCATTGCCACTCATTAATAATGAGAAATGATATTTTGGGCCCCTTGATAAAGTAGAATTATAAATGGATCCAATATAACTGAAGTGCAGTTATAATTTTATAATTTGCTTAATAGAGATCAAGAAATGATTATAATACAAAGATGACACAGTCCTATTTTATATGTTAATCAGAATATCATAAGGCAAGAAATGGACACAAATAATGACAAATGTTACATTACTGTAAGGATCACGTTTCGTAAAAGGATTACTAAACGTCTATGTTATTTGGGTAGCTGTATTGTATAGCTAGAATACCGCTTACAATTTATGAAATTAAATATTTAATTTCATTGCCAACATAATATAGATCCTCAATATAGGTCACACCAACTGAACGGGAAACAAGAAATAAATACTATGTCACATGATGTGGTTGACTAGTAGAGAAATAAATATATATTGTAATGTGCATATTATGAGAATAATATTCGTTGCATATATCATAATATGTGAATATTATGAAATATAAATTTATTTCAAGCCAAAGCCCAAGCCCAAAACATATTTTAGCAAATTGAGAAGAGAATAAGCCCAAACAAATATTGATTATGAAAATTAAATTCGGATTACAAAATGGACAGATTTTAAGACAACTTTGAATGAGAATTTGAAAGGGCAAACATTAACCAATATGGGCATATGATATATGAATTCTATAGCCCTTCGAATCTAGAATCCAATGGTGAACGTTTCAAGTCGTTTGGAATTCCCTACAGAAAGTTATGATAATTTTAATAATAAAAGGTCAGAAATTGATGTGCTGTTTCGAATTTTGCTCATGTTTCAATACAAATTTAAAGAGTCTATACAAATTTAAAGAGTCTAATTATATTTTTGACTCCGATATATTTTTGTGCGATATGGATAATAAAAGCTTCATGTATGGAATTCAAATGTACTCCGATATATTTTTATATTTTGAGACAATCCACTCATATAAATTTTAATTGGATTACCTGATCGACTATTGAATTTGGGAATAAAGGACAACAAAACAACCTTTTTGATCATAGGTCGCATACAGAAAATAGTTGGAGATGATAAATTCCTGCAGGATTGAAATAACATAAACGAACATACCAGCGGTCCAGATTCTTATTCCCAATGCAAAGTAAATGTAATGCGTGTCCAAATTAATGAAATTAAAACCTGGTACTCCACGAAAATTGCAAATTCGTAGCCGGCAGAGATTATTTGTATCTCGAAGGCTATTGGTTGGAGCAAAACATGTGATCTAATGTAAGACGTGTATATGTTAATGAAGTGCCAGGAAGGGTTATACAACACAGACTAATTAATTAAGAAAAATATTAGTGCAATATATTGATAGTTCACTACTAAAATCTGATATATAAAACGTGGGTATGTAAGAATAAATTCGTGGGTATAAAAGCACCTTTGAAAAAGTTTTTCGGTTCCAACAACGCTAAATAAAAAACGTGGGTATGCCCACGTATTAGTTGATGCACGAAAATAATTGGTGTTTTTTCAATAAAGAGAATAACATTCACTCATGTATGAGAAAAACGTGTCTCATTCCTTAGTGGGCAGGAGAAAAGAAAAAATATATTTTATTTCTCTACATATTAAAAATATGACATGTAATCAGTGAGATTCGAACTTGAGTTTCTGAGAAAATATTAACTTAAACGCATCCTGAAGACCAAATGGGTTAGTGCTTATATATCATAGCTTTGAATATTATTTATACAATCTAATGTGAGTTTCAAGCAAAACATAAGCACTCGGAAAATAAATTCAAATAAAATAGTATAAAATTACAAAAAAATATAAAATTAAATTATTGATAATTTAATATTTATTAGAAATTATTTCTATTAAATAGTAAAAAATGTAAAAAATCTATAAATTTTAATTAAAGATTAATATACGGCTGTCTCTCCTCTTCAGCCAAAACTTAAACAAATACCCCCAAATCTGAAGTTTTCACCCTGAACTTAAAACAAAAATATCTGGCCAGCTGTCTCTCCTCTTCTAACCCTTTCGCTATCTCGTCATCCTCACCCACCCTCCATTGCGAGCGTCGACGAGTTGCGATCTGAGGCAACTTTTGTTCCTGCGCACACGGCGGACCCTCACACCCAAGCCCTTGTCCTCGTTCCTGCTCGCAAGGCAGAGAACTTCACCTCTCTTTTCTCTCACGATTTTCTCTCGTTGCGTGCCAGATCCAACGATCTTGTCACATGGCAGAGGTAAGGAAGCAATGGTCGAGACAATCTCTCCGTTTTCTCGGTGTTGATTGGGTAGGTTTTACTTAAAATTAACCCCTCTTTATTTCTTTTTATGCATGTTATATTAGTAGGACGACAAAATATGGGAAAAATGCTTAATTGTCGCAGTATAATTGTAAAGGAAAATATTGGAATTGTTAGCTCAACTAGGAGTAGTTTTCTCATCCCTAATTGTCACAGTATAATTAAACATTGAAAGCAGAACTATTTTTAAAGGTTTCCCAACTTTCTTTCTTATTCTCATTTTTATTTTTAACTCATTAGATCTCTTACTAGTTAGAAAACGAAAATGCAACTTCAATTTAAATTGATTATTCCTCTTCCTCGGAGATAGTAGTCAAGGACGTTCTGATCTTTAACTGTATCTCTCTTCAAGGTGGATATTTGTATTTTAGAAACTTTCTGGTACCATATCGGAATCTTTCATTATTTTTTTTGGAAATTAATTTATGATTAACTCTATATCATATTCTGACAGAGCTGGTCAGGTCAGTAAATTCCCCATTTATATACAACTAATTCAGTTTTTTATTGAAATTAAATATTTACACTGGTATCTGAAACAAAACAAAAAAGAAAGCATTCAAAGTGTTATGTTTAATGCTTTTAGTGTCGTTGGTCAATTGAAAGCAAATATAGGTCTTGCTTCAGCCTTAGATAATTAATGTTCAATAATCTCATATTTTTGCAGTAATTAATGATATGTTGTGGCATATTAAGTCTATGTTTGATTGTTCTCAAGGTATGCACATCTCTTCATATATACTGCTTTTTCTAAAGTAAAATGTAGTTTTTAGACTTGAATTTTTGTTTCCATTGTGGTAGCTTAAATTTTTGTTGAGTAAAATGTAGTTTTTAGATTTTAACAATCAATTTTGGTCTCACTGGTGCAATATTTTGATGGTTCTAATCTGTTTTGCATTGTTTTAATGTAGCTCCTATTGGGAAGTGTTCTTTGCAATCAAATAGCTTCTAATGGCAGGATACGAAGCGTATCAATAGCATACCTGATGGTATAATGTTATCTTTATTTTTCTTCTTTTATTTTTGTGAAATTATAAAGAAAGTCGTTGCATTAAATTAGCATGTAACTTGTAACATTTGATTTAAGCAAGCTAGAGTACAGTTTGAAATTATTATTTCAAACTTATTCTTTTTGAGTCAGGTCTGCTAAAGACCTGTATTAATTTCTCCTCAAGACATCTCTACCATTCCTTTATTTGTCTCAAGTCATAACCTTAATTACATTCTCTACCTATAATTAGTTGAATTTTATTGTGTACAGTCAATTCATGTGATAATTTTGGTATACTAATGTTATTTTACTTTAATTTTGTAGATTAATGTTATTTTTTTCTATTTGATTTTTAGGTCAAGGCAATTGTGTAATTTAGCAACAAGCCAGCTATAGAATCTGTACCATATTTTGAGCAAGTATGTTTTTATTTTGACCAGGTAGCTTTTATTTAAAGAATAATTTTCACATAATCAAGTTTTCAATTTATTTAATTGTAATATGCTAAATTGTTTTAGTTAGGTCTACTTTGAAAGCACCTCCAGTAAATTCAATGGCTACAAGTGCTTCCAGTATGCAAATGTACTGGTAGACTTACCTCTAATTTTTTAACTATGCCTCAATCTAATATAAGTTTGCCTAAATCATTAATGTAGGTCAGGTTAAGCAAGATAGAGAAGTCACCATTCATTCAGGTATGCATTGGTTGATTTCTCTTTCTTGGAAGGATGTAATCTAATTGAGTTGCAAATAATATCTACTACTTGTATCATACAACAAATCTACATGTTTTGAATCTATTTGTTAGCTATAATTATTTTTCTTGAGGTTATTGTTACTTTTTGAATCTATTTAGTAGCTATAAATATTTTTCTTGTGACTATTGTTACTTGTCAATCCGGATTGCAATATTTCATATGATCTTAAGTTTCTAAGCCATGAGGTATGATTTATATATCAATTGTCTATTATGTTGCTTGATTTTTGGACTTTTAGGACATTCACTGACTCATATGTTAATAGCTAATGTTCTGTTGCAAGTAAAAATTTATGTTTTTCTGAAAAGGTAAATGGGACTTGACCAAAATATGGTAACTCCTTTTTATTTTTTTCCCCCTTTTTATCTTAGTTTGTGTCTTAATAAGTTATTTTCTTGAAATGTTATGAATTTTCTTAATTAGAAGTTCTTTAACATTTGTTGTATTTACAGGAGATACAACTGAATTGATTGCGATATAACAACAAGAATTTTTAAGGTAAGCCCTAGTACCAAGACCGTAAAGAAGAAAGTTGAAACTATAATGAACTAGTTATTACAACGTTTTCCCTTGATGATCCATGAATGTAGTTTTTTTTTCAAGTTTTATCAAACAAATATTGCTCGTATGAATGAAGCCTCATGTCCTCAAGTTCATGGTGCCCCAGCTGCTTAAGGCCATATTTCTCCAAGAGACTGCATCCCAATTTGATGAAGCCTCATGTCCCTAGATATCCTTCTTCAATCTCAATCTAAAATTTGATTGTCATCAGTGGCTAATCTTCAGACATGATGGTTGTTATCATATTTAAGAAATATTGGTTTCTTTTTAATATGTATCGAGTTTCATTTACAAAAAGAAGATATCTTTCCATCTATTATCAGGTGACCTTTTGGTGCAAGCAATTTTATCTTTATGATCCTATTTTTAGATTCCCTTGGAAGTGACATTAGCTTTTAATTTAGAGAGGTTAGGGGGTCTGAAGCTTGGATTACAACCCATCAATGCCAATCTTGCTGTAGCACTTTGTAAATGTTGGCTTGAGAGATTGGGTGTTTATTCCTTGCTTTTAATGTCAATTCAATCTAATCAGATTTAGGGAGTCACTTATTTTATTATTTGCCATATTGGTTACTATTTGCAAATTTTCATAGAGGCTAACTTGTTTTAAGTAATGCAAGTGGATTAATAAGATTTTGTTGTTAGACAATTTGTGGAATTTTTGGAATCCGGTATTAGTTACTACAAATGTAATGCAAGTGGCACAATGCTGAATTTGATATTGAGCATATTTTATTGCTTTGTAAGATTTTATTATTAGATAATTTGTGAAATTGAGTTATTTTGAATATAGGTACATATGAGTATAGTGTTAATAAATGAGTGTTTTAGATGGTGACAAATAAAATAATGAAAAAATTTCACAATAAAATCATTTATAACATTGGTCTACCCATGCATTTGGCCTGTATTTTTCTCAAAAGTATTTACGTGAATATAATTATACGAGGGTAAGCTCACCAAAATATTCCCTCGTTACTCACGAAAAATTGTGGTGGGGAGGACAATAATTATACGTGGGTAAATCCATGAACTTAATATAATATTACGCACGAAATAAACTATATTCGTCGGCCCCACGAATATAAATCGCATTTTCGTGGAGAGCTACTCCGAGGGTGTTGAAGCGTGGGTCAACCCACGATTATAGCTATATACGTCGGCTTAGACGTGTATTTAGACCTTTTAGTACCCTCGAATAAAATTAACTTTCTAGTAGTGGTTGGATGACAATGTACATACTCATTTTACTTATTATAGTAAATTTATAAGGTTGGAGTGTTTGAGCAATTGCTTGTAAACAACGACAACAGAAGTACAACAATCATAGAAATAACATTAATGTACCAATGACCAAATTAGCAACTGCAGCTACCAATACAACAACAATTACAGTCAACTTCCGAAACAATAATAAGTTGAGGACTAACTCTCATCTCTGTCTCAAAAAAAAAAAAAAAAGGTGGAGGCCAACTACAATTATCCATAATTAGTAACTTCTAATAAAGATTTCATCATTTAGAATAGGTCAATTAGTTTAACTAAATATTTTTTTGACCTTACAAATGCTATATCTAACATCTGAAATTGTTTTACTTCCTACAGATAGGGAAACACCTCAGCCATCACTATTATATATATGTCCATACAACAGTTAATTAATCAGTGCAACCATACATCATACAATTACATATTACAACACTAGCTCGAGAAATATGGCTTCCTCCTATTCATTCTTCCTTTTTACTTTTTTTGCATCTCTCTCTTGTCATGCAATAGCATTTGAAGGAAGTCCTCTTCAAGACTTCTGTGTCGCTGACAAAAACTCTCAAGGTATATATCTATATCTATTTCAATTTTTAAACTGTATTTTTTCATGCCAACATAATGAAATTTAGGTAAATAATTGATTAATAATATTTTTAATTAACAAAAACAAAGTTGAAACAATATAACAATAAATTGTTACTTATAATTTCTCTTTGTGAGAATGCAGTGCTTGTGAATGGCTATGTGTGTAAGAATCCAGATGATGTAAATCCAGAAGATTTTCTCTTCTCTGGCCTCGATAAACATGGCTACATTAGTCCAGATCTTGGATCAAACGTGACTCTAGTCGATGTCCATAAGCTTGCCGGTCTCAATACACTTGGCATCTCAGTTGCACGTCTTGACCTAGCACCTAACGGCGGCCTTGTCCCCCCACACATCCACCCTAGAGCCACCGAAGTGCTTACCGTTTTGCAGGGTACCATCTACGTTGGATTTGTGACTTCAGCCCCTAACTTCAAGCTTATCGCTAAGGTGCTGAATAAGGGTGATGTGTTTGTTTTTCCTATAGGCCTCATACACTTCCAATACAATATTGGTCGAGACCCAGCTGTAGCATTTTCGGGGCTGAGCAGCCAAAATCCGGGTGTAATCCCTGTGGCTAAGTCTGTTTTCGGCTCAAACCCCCCTATTTCAGATGACGCTCTGGCCAAGACGTTTAAGATTGTCAAAAATACTGTTGACAGGCTCCAATCTGAATTTTGGACAACGACCAATTAATTTCTTTATTGTGCTATATTAAACATTGCATGGTATTTGATGAACTTTTTGTGGTCACATATGATTAATTGTTGTCAATAAGAATAAATGCCTTTTTTGTATTTTTGGAAGACAAAAAAAAAACAGATTGATTATGTATATGTTTAAGGCTAATTTAACCAAAAGAACTCAAGAACTTGATTGAATTAGTCAAAATATTTGAGTGGATTGATTGAAGTAGACAATAATTCAGGGGCTTAATTGATTGACCCAAATATAATAATCAACTATGAATCTGAACTTTTTCTAAATAATTGGATCAATATGTCCATTAAAACTTCTGCAAAAATTGAAGAAAAGACGACAATGATTTTTACGTCGGCTACTTTTTGGTATTCTTGGATTAGTGCACTCTAGAAATGGGAACTCTCGACTCAATTAGAGATATTTATTATGCAATCCTAATTATGGCTAACAGTGTTTAATATGCAATTCTAATTAAATTAATCTACAATTAGAAATTGTATTAGTTAATAAGTAGGAATTGTTGGATAAGTAATCTCAACTTTCAGTTGTGTTAATTTCTCTCAATCCTAGAGGTTGTTTTGTAACAATCTATACAACTTAGCACTCTTGTTTAAATTAAGAAGCTTGAATAACGAATTAATTGAAACAACAAATACAATACCCCTAATTGAGTTAAGACCAGAATATTCAGATTTTACACCAAGTTCTAAGATAGCTTTTGTTTCTGTTTAGAAAAAAAAGGAGAAACAATCATGAAAAGTTTCACGATATCTCTTAACTTTAAATCCATTTTGTTCATTCATAAATGACAAAAGTTATACGAAGTTGTAGATGACATTAATTAAAACTAGTCATAAATGCTTATTTTCATTGGAAATTTATCCCTCATCAGTTGTCCCGATATGCTTGAATAGAGGTATTACTGTTAGATCGTATGGTCTGATATTTTTTAGCGGGAGTTGATACACATATACGATTATTGACATTATTGTCGATACAGATTTTATTATATATGTTAAATGTATTATTATGCATGTTAATGATTTTTCATACGAGCTCATTTTGTGTAGTACTATTATTATTCAACTCAATAATATTTAAGTTGAATAATATAAGTACTATACAAAATAAATTCATTAACATACATAAAAATAATTCATATAACATATATAATAAAGATTATAACGATCGACGACAGTATATCTCCATAATATTTTCCTTATCTTTTTAAGTTACTTTATCCAATATATAATAACTCAATAGCTACTTGTTGACTTGTAGCTTCCACTTATCCACACTTGAAAAACCTTATCTATTTTCCGCAGAAAAACTGGCACGTTGGATTTCGGCTGTTGCTTCTGCATAGCCATCTCCTCCTTGTTTTTTTTTGCAATTAATAAAAGACCCCAGATTTCAGCCTTATCCGCTCACTTTCCAACTATAACGTTATGGGAACATTCAAAATTAAATGCTTTGAAGGATAAAGCTACTAGTCTAGAACCACCTATCAGATTGAGTGGGCACAAACTAGCTTGCCTCCACAACTGTATGTACAGCTCCTCGCATGTTTCAGGTCAAGTCACCAGTTAAACATAACAAGTATTCAGTATTCGTTCCATTGTTTCATTCTTGATTGAGATATAATATTAATTATAGATCACAAACGGAAGAGAGATGGAGAAGCTTTTAGTTAATTCTTTCCCAAGTATTGTTAGGTTTACTATCAATAGGTTCCAGTTCTGCTCAGACTGATCATTGGATACTTTTCCAGGAAATCTTAGTACTTAATTATAATAGACGTCAGAAATTGAACTATAAAAAAACAGATTGCAAACAAAAGAAAAATTCAGCAGCAAGCTCTTTTTTATTACCTCTTATTAATTCTCTTTCTCTCTATTTTTTAGAATTTTTAATCAACTTTCATGCTATAACTAAATACAATTACAAATGATCATTATATAGCCTCACATATTCAAAACTACCTATCTAAATTTAGAACTTTTGACTCCCTAAATTAACCAGCAGCTCTGCTATTTTTAGGGGTCTGGCTTAGGCGCATGTTAGAAGGGTTAAATTGCAAGCAAAAAGGAGCAACCATAATATTATGCGACAACCAGTCAACAATAGCAATGAGCAAAAATCCAGTATTTTAATAGTCGTACTAAGCATATTGATACAAAACAACACTTCATCCGAGAGTTGGTTGAACAAAAGGAAATCGAATTGCAGTATGTTAATACTAATGAACAAGTTGCAGATATCATGACCAAGTCTCTTGCAAGAGAGAAGTTTATTTGGTGTCGAAGAACGATGAATTTAGATGACTTTGGATTAAGAGGGAGTGTTGAATATAATCCAAATCATAAACCGGGTCAGTAAGGCACATAGGTGCTGCAGTTTTTCAGAAGTTATGGTTTTAGGTATATGTCTATTTTTAGTTAAGAGCTAGGTGTAAACTGTGCTCTATTTTTAGAAATGTAATGGGTAGGTTATAGCTGTAATGGGCTAAATATGGCAGATTTGGTTAGTGGGTGCTAAATTAGAATTATGTTCTGTTTTAAATACTATGTATTTTGTTTCGGTTATTGAACAAGTTGTGTTTCAACAATAGATACTTGTATTATTCACTGTTAAATGAGCTCAATTATTATTTGTTCCATATTTTTAAAATAAATTGTTTAGTTTCAAGGGTATTAAGCAAACTTGTTAATGCGGACATAATACCCCAATAATAGAAGGCATTGACAAAGCAGGAGGTTTTTTATTAGTGACGCCAACTAAATGGACATTTAAAAAAACTCAAAACAAAATGAAAATTAGTTATTTTTTTAGTGATTTTGTGAAAATTCAGTTGGTGAATTGAGTCAGTTGCCTCCACATATAGAGTTTCACTCGCTCCATAAATACTACAGTGATACCTTATATTATTTCTGTGTCAAAAAGATAATCAGAACCTCGGTGCCTGCATCAATTTCCCGGTTTCTGGTAATGGGATATAAGTTTTGTTTTTGTCAATTCTTTTCACAGGGTTTTAACTGGGAGTCATGAAGGAAGCAAGGAGGATGGTACAACTTCCTGATGGGCCAGGTTGATGACAAAGCAATCACGGGTGTTACACACGTGTGGCTTCCTCCTCCTTCCCACTCTAGTTCTCCGCAAGGTGAGCGGATAAATATTGTTAATTACACTATATTGGGCTATTATTTAGTTAGCAATAGCATATATGTTGAGAGATAATATAATAGAGAATTATAAAGAGTTTTTACAAAAGAACTTGTTTGTTTCCTTCATCTCTTCTCTCTACCTCTATATAAATTATATCCACTATTAAATCATACTCAACAAATTGGTATCAGAGCCATGGCCAATAACAATGCAGCCATTGGAGGTCTCGGACATGTATCATGCTTGCGACTTTCTAAGACCAACTACGACAATTGGAGCATACACATGAAGGCGCTACTCGGCTCGCAAGATGCGTGGGAAGTTGTTGAGTTTGACTATACCGAACATGCGACCTTGGAAGGCTTGACGAATAATCAAGTGAAGGAGTTGAAGGAGTCACGCAAGAAAGACAAAACCGCGCTCTACATGATGTATCAAGCGGTTGATGAGTCGGGCTTTGAGAAGATAGCCGGCGCGAAGACTTCAAAAGAAGCATGGGAGACTCTTGAAAAGGCATACAAAGGAGCGGACCGAGTGAAGCAAGTTCGCTTACAAACACTTAGAGGTGAGTTTGAAACTTTAAGAATGAAAGAGTCGGAAGGTGTGTCGGATTATATTACAAGGGTAGAAATGGTGGTAAACCAACTCAAAAGAAATGGTGAAGAGATAAGTGAAAATAGAGTTGTAGAGAAAATATTAAGGTCCTTAACCAATGATTTTGAGAATGTTGTGTGTGCTATAGAAGAATCTAAAAACTTGGCAGAAATGACGGTGGATGAGCTCTCAAGTGCCTTGGAGGCTCATGAACAAAGAAAGAAGAAGAAGAAGCAAGAGGTGTTAGAGGAAGCACTTCAAGCCAAGGCAACACTAAAAGAAGATAAGCCGGGCAACGGCGAAGGTGGTCGTGGAAGAGGCCGTGGTGGTTTTAGAGGCCGAGGTAGAGGTCGCGGCAGAGGCCGTGGTAGAGGACAAGAAGAGAACAAGGAAGAGAAGAACCAACCGAACTCATACGGTGGAGGTCGAGGTCGAGGAAGAGGAAGGTCAAGTAAGTACAATGTTCAATGTTATTCTTGCAAAAAGTATGGTCATTATGCAGCGAAGTGTTATTATAATGAAAAGAAAGATGATAAGAAAAAAGAAGAGAAAGGAGGCGATGGTGTGGTATTACTAGCAAGTGAGGAGGCCGATTCCAACAACGAGTCGGTGTGGTATTTGGACACCGGTGCAAGCAACCATATGTGTGGCTACAAGCACATGTTTACAGAGATAGAGGAGATTGTGGAAGGTCATGTGTCATTTGGAGATGCCTCAAAAGTGAAAGTTAAAGGTCAAGGTAAAATTCTTATTCATTGTAAAGATGGAAATAAGAGGTTTATCTCGAATGTTTATTATGTGTCGGATATGAAGAGTAATATTTTGAGTTTGGGCCAATTGTTAGAACGTGGTTACATGGTTTTTATGAAAGAAAGAACACTTTATTTGAGAGACCAAGATAACCGGTTGCTAGCCCAAGTAGAAATGACCAAAAACCGCATGTTTAAGTTAAATTTGATGAAAGTTCAAGCAAGGTGTTTAAAGGCATGTGTAGATGATATGACTTGGTTGTGGCATTTGCGGTTTGAACATCTTAATTTTGGTGGTTTGAGGCAATTGGCAAATAAAGGAATGGTGAAAGGTATACCACACATAGACCATAGTGATAAATTTTGTGAAGGTTGCGTGTTAGGAAAACACCCAAGAAACTCTTTTCCAAAAGAAGCAAGTTATCGTGCAAAGAAGGTGCTTGAATTGGTTCATACCGATATTTGTGGCCCAATAACCCCTAATTCACTTGGTAAACACCGGTATTTTATTACTTTTATTGATGACTTTTCTCGAAGAACTTGGGTATATTTTTTAAAAGAGAAATCCGAAGCATTTTCTGTTTTTAAGAAGTTTAAGGTGCTTGTTGAAAACTTGAGTGGTGAGCGCATAAAACCTTTGAGGTCCGATAGAGGAGGTGAATTTACATCAAAAGAGTTTGTGAATTTTTGTGAAGAGAAAGGTATTCGAAGGTTCTTAACAATATATATATATATATATGTATGTTAATAACAGTGCTATCTCTAATTAATTAAATTATAACACGGAATGAAGAACAATTGTAACACGTATTTTACTACAGATTTATCTTGGAGTAACATTATTTAAGGTAAACATATATTAATTAAAATTGTAAAGAAACTGAAATGTTGTTGTTACAACTAACATATATACACTGTTGTATCCACAAAACTTATAATTTAATCATTACCTAATAGGTTATATGCCAGGAAGGCTATACGACCAAAGCTCGTCAAAATATGGCAATGAAACTCAACTGAAGGCGCTCATCAGAGCCTTCCATGCAAGGGGCATACAATGTATTGCCGATATCATGATCAACCACCGTTGTGCTGACTACAAGGACAGCTGGGGTATCTACTGTATTTTCGAGGGGGGAACTTCTGACTCCCGCCTTGATTGGGGTCCACATAAGATCTGTCGTGACAACATTCCGAAGTTTTTCTACTTTTCACAATTTTTTTTCCTTTTTAATACTCTTTTATTGATATCTTTAAAATATCAAAATAAAGTTGACATCAATGTCTAAATGTCGACTTTATCATAAATTGAGAAATGAATTATTTAGCCCTATTTTATAACATTAAGATATCTATGCATTGATTTAATTCTCTAAAAAATGTATTTTAAAACGTATATATTTAGAAGATCTATGATAAATTAACCCCTGTGCATTGCACGGGTTATATGCTAGTACAATTCAATGATGTGGTCTAAACATCGATCTCTCACATCTAAACCGGGAGACCTAAACCACTTATTAACGTAACACTCAACAATTAAAAATCGTCCCATTTGCAAGCAAATCAAATATGCTTGCTTATATAAGTTCCAAAAGTAAACAATAATAAAAAATATATATTATCGCCAATTTTTTGAAGAGATGTCACTAGATGTGACTCTTCTCCCAGATGCAGTAATTGTCGCCATGTGCTGCGGCATGGAAATCCGATGGAATAAGATTGCCCACATCTGATCTCGGTCCAAGCTTTATAATGACCTTCTCATCAATCATTGCCATGTAGAGATCTCCATCAGCAACCATGATGCGTAATTTGCTACTGGAATGGATGCCATTTCGTGATCTGATAGCAGCCAATTCTGATATCGGTCCTTTCAATCCCCAATCGAACAAATGATCATAAAACTATACATCAAAAAACCAAAAGAAAAATATAATATTAATGAGTTGGCTAATCATTTATCTTAATTTAAGCAAATACATGTAAGCTACAATTGAAGTCAATTAAGAAAGTACTTACAATGCAAGGCACTCCCGGATGAGTTAAGATGTAAGCATAGCCTTGCATAACTTTGTCCGATGGGAAAGGCCAATAGTTCTGTGTAGATCCAGTGTCATGGTTGTCAATAAACGTGACCGACCTCTCCGGCCACCAACCGAGCATGCCAGGTGCCTTCCCATTTCCGTCCCGCATCCTCCACAGCTCTCCTTGCACGGCCACCTGGAGCACACCCTTCGTAGTAAAATCAAATGCTGTTGCTGGACCACCAACAGTCTGAGCCCAGTCCACTAGCTCCTGCCTATCATGGTCTTGGTTGGGTGATGGTTTGCCGTCGCCGTTGTATGAAAGTGAACTCCATATTTCTGCAACCACAAAGCTCGGAGAAGTGTTTTCAACATAAATCTTAGCAATATTTGCAGAGTAGCCCTTGGCAAAGTCAAGGCGCCAACCATCAAAGCCAATATCAGTTTTGAGCCAGTTTAACCTAACACGTATCAGAGTCACATAATTAGATAATTAAAGAAAAGCATCAGACACAACCGAATTGAAGATTTGACATAAATTTTAGAACTAACAAGAACAAAATATGAATATCTAAAAGTACCAATCTGTGAGCTCGCGTTGGACACGAGAGTTGAGATGGTCCATATCAGGTGCAGCTCCAAAGTCTGCTCCAGTGTCAGGATTACCGACACCATTTGAGTACTGAGTGTCACCACGACAGATCATATCGGGACCCCAGTCAAGTCGTGAGTCAGACGTCCCACCCTCAAAAATACAGTAGATACCTCGATTGTCCTTGTAGTCAGCACAACGGTGGTTGATCACGATATCGGCAACACATTGTATGCCCTTTGCATGGAAGGCTCTAATGAGTGACTTCAGTTGTGTTTCGTTTCCGTATTTTGACGAGCTTAGGTCGTATAGCCTGCCTGGCATATAACCTATAAGGTAATGATTGAATTATGAGTCTTATGGATACAACAGTGTATATATGTTAGTTGTAACAACAATATTTCAGTTTCCTTACAATTTTAATATTTTTTTTTGAAATAATAGTACTGCAAGATAAATCAATTGTAAATTGCGTGTTACAATCGTTTTTCATTCTGTGTAGTGATTTAATTAATTAGAGATGGCACTGTTATTAACATACGGGTATATATGCTATTGCTAACTAAATAATAGCCAAGTATAGTGTAATTAACAATATTTATCCGCTCACCTTGTGGAGAAACAGAGTTGGAAGGAGGAGGAAGCCAAACGTGAGTAACGCCCGTGCTTGCTATGTCGTCAACTTGGCCCATCAGGAAGTTGTACCATCCTCCTTGCTTCCTCCAAGACTCCCAGTTAAAACCCTTTGAAAAAAAATGAAACTGTTAGCTATGCCACTATAGTATTGGAGCACTATATCTGCACTAACAAGTTTTCTTGATACGCATAGAAATAATTTATTGAAAAAATATGAAAGTAATAAATTTATAGTTAAATTAACAGTTAATAATTAAGTGCTAATCTTGCCTGGAAAAGTATCTGATGATCAGTTTGAGCTAAGCTGTAACCTACTGATAGTAAACCTATCAATACTAGGGAAAGAGTAACTAAAAGCTTCTTCATGCCTATTCTTTTATGATCTATAATTAATACTGTATATCTCAATCCAGAATGAAACAACGGAATGAATACTGAACACTTGTTATGTTTAACTGATGACCTGACCTGAAACATGTGTGTGGAGCTGTATATATAGGAATGGAAAGCGAGCTAGTTTGTGGGCATTGAATATGAGAGGTCCTTCTAGACTTGTAGCTTTATCCTTGGAAGCATTTAATTTTGAATGTTCCCATAATATTATAGTTGGAAAGTGAGCGGATAAGGCTGAAATCTGGGGTCTGTTATTAATTTGAAAAAAAAAAGGAGAACGGCTATGTCGAAGAAGCAGCAGATATCCAACGTGCCAGCGTTTCTGCGGAAAATAGACAAGGTTTTTCAAGTACGGATAATGTGCTAGATGTCAACAAGTAGCTAATTTTGATATAATCAACAAGTAGCTATTGAGTTATTATATATTGGATAAAGTAACTTAAAAAAATGAAAGTAATTTTCCTATAAAAAATATCACGCCATACGATCGTTAAGTCGGGGATTGCCCAGAGTCAAGCCGTTGGATGTTGACCACCACCGAGCACCGTACTCGGTGTGCTCCAACCAATAACATTGGATCTCCAAATGTTCCCTGCCTACTACCAACTTGCAATTGCAGCGGAGTACCAGGTTTTGATTTCCTTATTTTGGGCGGCATTAAATTGAGTTGCATTGGAAACAAGAGTCTAGACCGTGGGTATGTTCGTTTCTGTTATTTCAATCCTGCTGGAAATTATCTTCTCCAACTGTTTTCGGTATGGGAATTACAAAAGAAGTTAGTTCTGATCTCCTTTACTACCAAATTCAGTCAAAAGATAAAAACTTATCTTTTGAATTCCAGATATGAGGTTTTTATCATCCATATATATCGCACACAACAAAATTATTAAATAATTATAAAACCTGTTCATGCCTACAAAGACCGTACTACTAATAAGTATCCATCAGTGAGAAAATCACTTTTTTCTCTATTTATAGTCAAATATTTCAACAAGTTTTCATCAATATTTCATCCGATCAATGTTATTGTGAGTTTGCGACTAACATCTCGATAAGAAAGATTTAAATGTCAGAAAATGTCATAAACTTATTTTTTTATGTATATTTAAAAATTTAAGATTTAAATGTCATAATTTTTTCAGTACATTTTATACTATATCAACAAATATATTAATTAAAATAAATGAATTATGTTTAATTAGATTCATTTTTTTTACTAACTCGATCTAGATAAGATAAACAAAAAAAAAATAAAATTTCACAGTAGCTCAACTAGTAGCTCAGGTTCCCTGACTTCTAATATCAGTGACGAAGATGGAATCAATCCATATAGTTTCAGTAATCTTTCAAGACACCTAAATTTAGTTCTTTAATTGTAAGCAGCCCTCCTTATCGGAAGTTCCTAGCCCTGATCTTGGGTACAGTTGAAGCCATAAGAAGAGGTAAAACATCTGAAACATTTGATATGCACCGAAAGATCCAGATATAATGAGGACCACCTGATGTACTCAATTGTCCGTACAATCAGAGTAATCTAACCTTAGATGTTGGCATCTCCTCTATAGAACTGTATCCATTTGGAAAGGATATTTTAATGAGGACCACTTGATGTACTCATTTATCATTTCTCAATTTATGATAAAGTCGACATTTAGACATTGATGTCAACTTTATTTTGATATTTTAAAGATATCAATAAAAGAGTATTAAAAAGGAAAAAAAATTGTGAAAAGTAGAAAAACATAGGAATGTAGTCACGACAGATCTTATGTGGACCCCAATCAAGGCGGGAGTCAGAAGTCCCACCCTCGAAAATACAGTAGATACCCCAGCTGTCCTTGTAGTCAGCACAACGGTGGTTGATCACGATATCGGCAATACATTGTATGCCCCTTGCATGGAAGGCTCTGATGAGCGCCTTCAGTTGAGTTTCGTTGCCATATTTTGACGAGCTTTGGTCGTATAGCCTTCCTGGCATATAACCTATAAGGTAATGATTAAATTATAAGTCTTGTGGATACAACAGTGTATATATGTTAGTTGTAACAACAACATTTCAGTTTCTTTACAATTTTAATTAATATATGTTTACCTTAAATAATGTTACTCCAAGATAAATCTGTAGTAAATTACGTGTTACAATTGTTCTTCATTCCGTGTTATAATTTAATTAATTAGAGATAGCACTGTTATTAACATACATATATATATATATATATGCTATTGCTAATAGATAATAGCCAAATATAGTGTAATTAACAATATTTATCCGCTCACCTTGCGGAGAAACAGAGTGGGAAGGAGGAGGAAGCCAAACATGTGTAACACCCGTGCTTGCTAGGTCGTCAACTTCGCCCGTCAGGAAGTTGTACCATCCTCCTTGCTTCCTCCATGACTCCCAGTTAAAACCCTGTCAAAAAAATGACAAAAACAAAACTTACATCCCATTACCAGAAACTGGGAAATTGATGCAGGCACCGAGCTTGTGATTATCTTTTTGACACAGAGAAATAATATAAGGTATCATTTCAGTATTGAGGGTTTAGGGTTTAGGGAAATAATATAAGGTACCATTACCAGAAACCGGGAAACTGTATATGTGGAGTCAACTGACTCAATTTACCAACTGAATTTTCACAAAATCATTAAAATTAACAAATTTTCATTTTGTTTTGAGTTTTTTTAAATGTCCATTTAGTTGGCATCACTAATAAAAATCTTCCTGCTATGTCACCGCCTTCTATTATTGGGGCATTATATCCGCATTAACAAGTTTGCTTAATACCCTGAAAAGTAAACAATTTATTTAAAAAAAATATGGAACAAATAATAATATAGCTCATTTAACAGTGAATAATATAAGTATCTATTATAATTTAGTACTAAGATTACCTGGAAAAGTATCTGATGATCAGTCTGAGCAATACTAGGGAAAGAATAACTAAAAACTTCTTCATCTCTCTCCCGTTTGTGATCTATAATTAATATTATATCTCAATCAAGAATGAAACAATAGAACGAATACTGAATACTCGTTATGTTTAACTGGTGACTTGACCTGAAACATGTGAGGAGCTAGTTTGTGGGCACTCAATCTGATAGGTGGTTCTAGACTAGTAGCTTTATCCTTCAAGACTAATATTGGCTTTGATGGTTGGGGCCCTGACTTTGCCAAGGGCTACTTTGCCAAGGACTCAATTTAATGCCACACAAAATAAGGAAATCAAAACCTGGTACTCCGCAGCAATTGCAAGTTGGTAGTCGGCTGTGAACATTTGGAGATCCAATGTTATTGGTTGGAGCAATGCGAGTACGATGGTCGGTGTTGAATATAATCCAAATCATAAATCGGGTCAGTAAGGCACATAGGTGCTGCAGTTTTTCAGAAATTACGGTTTTAGGTATAGGTTTATTTTTAGTTAAGAGCTAGGTGTAAACTGTGCTCTGTTTTTAGACATGTAATGGGTAGGTTATAGCTGTCATGGGCTAAATATAGCAGCTTTGGTTAGTGGGTGCTAAATTAGAATTATGTTTTGTGTTAAATACTATGTATTTTGTATCAGTTATTGAATAAGTTGAGTTAGAAAAATCCAGATTCTGTATTTTCTGTTTTTCTATTTCCAAAACTTCCAATAATTTTTGGTATCAGAGCCGAAGGTGAGAGATCAGGGCAGAACCGACTATGGCAGAGAACATGAGCATGTCGAATCCATCGATTCCGCTGTTCAAGGGAGACAACTACGAGTTCTGGAGCATCAAGATACGAACTTTGCTCAAGTCGCAAGGTCTATGGGAATTGGTGGAGAACGGAGCACCGACCACAGATCCCACACCAACAGAAACAACAAAGCGAGATGCGAAGGCGTTGTTCTTAATTCAACAAGTCGTTGTTGACACGGTGTTCACAAAAATTGCAGCAGCGGCATCGGCAAGGGAGGCATGGACAACCCTGAAAACCGCATTCCAGGGAAATTCGAAAGTTCTCGAGATAAGGCTACAAGGCTTGAGAAGAGCTTTTGAGATGTTGAACATGAATCAAGGTTAATCTGTTCAAGCATTTCTCACAAGAGTCACATCCACCGTCAACCAAATCAAGAATTGTTGCGAAGATCTTCCTAATAAGACCGTGGTTATGAAGGTGCTCCGCAACCTTACCTCAAAATTCGACCATGTCGTGGCAGCAATCGAAGAGTCCAAGGACCTGTCCACATACTCTTTCGACGAGTTGATGGGTTCGCTGCAAGTTCATGAAGTACGACTTCTCAGATCTGTAGAGAAGGACGATTCTAAGGGCGAAGCATTTAAGATGTTCAAGAAGTTCAAAGCCATAACGGAAATGCAAACCGGCATGAAACTGAAAGCATTAAGATCAAATCGGGGTGGTGAGTATCAATCAACTGAATTCAAGAAATTTTGTGAACAAGAAGGCATCTTGCAGCAACTAACCACACCCTACACCCTTGAGCAAAACGGTGTAGCCGAGCGAAAGAACCGAACCGTTGTTGAGTTGGCAAAAAGCATGCTGAAATCAAGAGGCATACCGAATTCCTTTTGGGCAGAAGCCGTAGCCACAGCAGTCTACATCCTCAACCTTTCACCGACAAAGGCAGTCATGAACAAAATTCCGTATGAGGCGTGGTTCGGAAGGAAACCAACCGTGAGTCACTTACAAGTCTTTGGATGCGTTGCATACACTCTTATCAACTTGCACAATCGAAAGAAGTTGGATGCCAAATCTGAAAAGTGCATATTCATAGGGTACTGTATTCAATCGAAAGGATATCGACTCTACAACCCTGAAACAAAGAAGACAATTGTCAGCCGCAACGTGATGTTCGACGAGAATACGAGTTGGAAATGGAATTCGGAAGGTGTTGAAGTACCGACTACTTTACAATATGAGGAGGATGAGGACAGCGAGCAGCCTCAATTCGAAACAAACCTAAACGAAGACATACCAACACCAACACGAGTTTATACAAGAAGAAGCAACCTACCGCCACAGCAAAATACCAAAACCTTGCAAGAATTATATGCAACAACACAAGCGCTTTTGGTGGCTGATCCCGAGTGTTTTGAAGAAGCCGTTGGAAAGGAAGAATGGGTTACATCTATGAAAGAAGAAATGCGAGCAATTGAGGAAAATAACACGTGAGATTTAGTAGAACTGCCAAAGGATCACAAGGAAATAGGGGTCAAATGAGTCTACAAGACCAAGCTCGGTCCTGATGGGAAGGTGCTTAAATATAAGGCAAGATTAGTTGTGAAGGGATATGCACAAAGGCAGGGAATTGATTATAATGAGACGTTCTCCCCTGTTGCGAGGTTTGAAACCGTTCGACTCTTGCTAGCACTAGCTGTCCAATTAAAGCAACCGATCTTTCAACTCGATGTTAAGTCTGCCTTCTTGAATGGAGAACTAATGGAAGAGGTGTATGTCGAGCAACCTGAAGGATTCAAAATCGAAGGCAAAGAAAACTGGGTGTATCGGCTCTATAAAGAACTTTATGGCTTGAAACAAGCCCCACGAGCGTGGTATAGCAAGCTAGATGCATGCTTTCAGACCTTGGGGTTCACGAGAAGCAAGAACGAGCCGAATCTCTACATCAAACAGAACATAGGTCTGCTGGTCGTTTGTTTATATGTTGATGATATGATCTACTTCGGTACAGATCAAGGGATGGTTCAAACATTTAAACAACAAATGATGCATATGTTCAAGATGACAGACTTGGGTGAGATGCATTACTTTCTTGGGCTAGAAATTGAGCAAGAAGAAGGTAATATGTTTATTTTTCAGAGGAAGTATGTCAAAGATCTAGTTGAGAAGTTCGGAATGAAAGGATGCAATCTCGTGCAAACACCATCTAATGTCAATGAAAAGCTCACAGTAGAGGATGGCACAGAACATATTGATGCAACACGATTCCGAAGTTTGGTTGGAGGCTTGATGTATTTAACACACACACGGCCCGACATCTCACACTCAGTTGGGGTCATCTCAAGGTTCATGCAAACACTGACCAAACAACACATGGGTGCAGCAAAAAGGATATTAAGGTATGTTGCAGGCACAACGAGTTATGGCCTGTGGTACAAATCTGTGGAGAATCCAAGTTTAATTGGGTATAGTGATAGCGATTGGGTAGGGAGCCTAGATGATAGAAGGAGCACATCCGGGCAAGTGTTCTTCTATGGCGACAATGCAATCTGTTGGAATTCAAAGAAGCAATCAACTGTTGCACTTTCCACAGCTGAAGCGGAGTACAATGCTGTGACTTCAGCTGCACGTCAAGGGATCTGGCTTAGGCGCATGCTAGAAGAGTTAAATTGCAAGCAAAAAGGAGCAACCATAATATTATGCGACAACCAGTCAACGATAGCAATGAGCAAAAATCCAGTATTTCATAGTCGTACTAAGCATATTGATATAAAGCAACACTTCATCCGAGAGTTGGTTGAACAAAAGGAAATCGAATTGCAGTATGTTAATACTAATGAACAAGTTTCAGATATAATCACCAAGTCTCTTGCAAGAGAGAAGTTTATTTGGTGTCGAAGAACGATGAAGGTAGATGACTTTGGATTAAGGGGGAGTGTTGAATATAATCCAAATCATAAACCGGGTCAACAAGGTACATAGGTGCAGCAGTTTTTCAGAAGTTACGGTTTTAAGTATAAGTCTATTTTTAGTTAAGAGCTAGGTGTAAACTGTGCTCTGTTTTTAGACATGTAATGGGTAGATTATAGCTGTTATGGGCTAAATATGGCAGCTTTGGTTAATGGGTGCTAAATTAGAATTATGTTCTGTGTTAAATACTATATATTTTGTATCGGTTATTGAATAAGTTGAGTTAGAAAAATCCAGATTCTGTATTTTCTGTTTTTCTATTTCCAAAACTTCCAACAGTTGATGTTGGTCAATTCATTGTTGAATTGATTTGGACTGGTTTTTCTTTTCATCATTCCATATTGTGTTTACAAAATTAACTCCCTGTCACAGGATCCACGCTATACGAAATAATTCTTAAATATAGAAATCCATTTCAATGTCTTGCCTGAACTTTTTATGAAATGAATGTTATGTCATATATGATAATTTAAATTTAAAACACAATTACTTGGGAATTTACAAATACATCCCTCCTAACTCATTATCTCATTCTCTCCAAATTTCAAATTGCCTATGTTCAACATTAAGAGCATATATAAATATATTTTTGTTTAGTTAATCTCAAACTCTATGCTTGACTATTGCCTCTTTTGAGTAATATAAATCGAGAAGTGTCTGGTTTGTCGTTCTTTTGTTGAAGCATTACTGTAATGAGAGGTATAAGATGAACTAAGTCTTTTATTATTGGTCCTTTTTTATCATTTTACTTGAATTCGATTTAACTATCATTGAAATCTGTCAATTTACGTTTATTTAGAAAACCACAGAAAATCTCATGTTTGCTAAATTATCAGATAGAAGGCCTGTCAACAGTGGTCAAGCGAGCAATTCTACTATTGGGAAAAAAGGTGTGTTGGTTTGTTTGAAAGTCATTAATCATTTGCTCCAATTTAGTGTGATGAAAATTATGTGATGTTGAATACTTTATTTACTTCGTAAGGTTTCTTTTGTAATTTGAAGAGATATTTTATATTCGAGCTGAATTTTTCCTCATGTAAGAAATTCTCATGTGATGTATTTGAAATAAAATATCTGCTATTATTTGTATGGCTAGATTCCTATGTTTTTCTACTTTTCACAATTTTTTTTTTCTTTTTAATACTCTTTTATTGATATCTTTAAAATATCAAAATAAAGTTGACATCAATGTCTAAATGTCGACTTTATCATAAATTGAGAAATGAATTATTTAGCCCTATTTTATAACATTAAGATATCTATGCATTGATTTAATTCTCTAAAAAATGTATTTTAAAACGTATATATTTAGAAGATCTATGATAAATTAACCCTGTGCATTGCACGGGTTATATGCTAGTACAATTCAATGATGTGGTCTAAACATCGATCTCTCACATCTAAACCGGGAGACCTAAACCACTTATTAACGTAACACTCAACAATTAAAAATCGTCCCATTTGCAAGCAAATCAAATATGCTTGCTTATATAAGTTCCAAAAGTAAACAATAATAAAAAATATATATTATCGCCAATTTTTTGAAGAGATGTCACTAGATGTGACTCTTCTCCCAGATGCAGTAATTGTCGCCATGTGCTGCGGCATGGAAATCCGATGGAATAAGATTGCCCACATCTGATCTCGGTCCAAGCTTTATAACGACCTTCTCATCAATCATTGCCATGTAGAGATCTCCATCAGCAACCATGATGCGTAATTTGCTACTGGAATGGATGCCATTTCGTGATCTGATAGCAGCCAATTCTGATATCGGTCCTTTCAATCCCCAATCGAACAAATGATCATAAAACTATACATCAAAAAACCAAAAGAAAAATATAATATTAATGAGTTGCCTAATCATTTCTTTCAATTTAAACAAATACATGCAAATTGCAAGGGAAGTCAATTGAGAATGAACTTACAATGCAAGGTGCTCCAGGATGAGTCAAGATGTAAGCATAGCCTTGCATGACTTTGTCCGATGGGAAAGGCCAATAATTCTGTGTGGATCCGGTGTCATGGTTGTCAATAAACGTGACTGATCTCTCTGGCCACCAGCCGAGCATGCCGGGTGCCTTTCCATTTCCATCGCGCATCCTCCACAGCTCTCCTTGCTCAGCCACTTGGATCACACCCTTTGTAGTAAAATCAAATGCTGTTGCCGAACCACCCACAGTCTGAGCCCAATCCACTAGCTCTTGCCTGTCATGGTCTTGGTTGGGTGATGGTTTGCCGTCGCCATTGTATGAAAGTGAACTCCATATCTCTGCAACCACAAAGCTTGGAGAGGTGTTTTCAACGTAAATCTTAGCAATATTTGCGGAGTAGCCTTTTGCAAAGTCAAGGCGCCAACCATCAAAGCCAATATTGGTCTTGAGCCAGTTTAACCTAACATGTTATGGAAGTTGTATAATTATATAATTAAAGAAGTGCATCAGACAAAAACTAATTAAGTTTTGTCATAAACTTTAGAACTAACAAGAGCAAAATTTAAATTTCGAAAGTACCAATCAGACAGCTCGCGTTGGACACGAGAGTTGAGATGGTCAATATCAGGGGCAGCTCCAAAGTCCGCTCCAGTATCCGAATTACCAACACCATTTGAGTACTGAGTGTCGTCACGACAGATCATATCCGGACCACAATCAAGGCGGGAGTCAGAAGTGCCACCCTCGAAAATACAGTAGATACCCCGGTTGTCCTTGTGGTCAGCACAACGATGGTTGATCACAATATCGGCAATACATTGTATGCCCCTTGCATGGAAGGCTCTGATGAGCACCTTCCGTTGAGTTTCGTTGCCGTATTTTGACGAGCTTAGGTCGTATAGCCTTCCTGGCATATAACCTATAAGGTAATGATTAAATAATAAGTCGTGTGGATACAACAGTGTATATATGTCAGTTGTAACAACAATATTTCAGTTTCTTTACAATTTTAATTAATATATGTTTACTTTAAATAATATTACTCCAACATAAATCAATAGTAAATTACGTGTTACAATTGATCTTCATTCTGTGTAGTGATTTAATTAATTAGCGATAGCACTGTTATTAGCATACATATATATATGCTATTGCTAATAAATAATAGCCAAATATAGTGTAATTAACAATATTTATCGGCTCACCTTGTGGAGAAACAGAGTGGGAAGGAGGAGGAAGCCAAACGTGTGTAACACCCGTGCTTGCTATGTCGTCAACTTGGCCCATCAGGAAGTTGTACCATCCTCCTTGCTTCCTCCATGACTCCCAGTTAAATCCCTGTGAAAAAAATGACAAAAACAAAACTTACATCCCATTACCAGAAACCGGGAAATTGATGCAGGCACCGAGCTTGTGATTATCTTTTTGACACAGAGAAATAATATAAGGTATCATTTCAGTATTGATGGAACGAGTGAAACTGTATATGTGGAGTCAACTGACTCAATTTACCAACTGAATTTTCACAAGATCATTAAAATTAACAAATTTTCATTTTGTTTTGAGTTTTTTTAAATGTCCATTTAGTTGGCATCACTAATAAAAACCTTCCTGCTATGTCACTGCCTTCTATTATTGGGGCATTATATCCGCATTAACAAGTTTGCTTAATAGCCTTAAAACTAAACAATTTATTTAACAAAATATGGAACAAATAATAATATAGCTCATTTAACAGTGAATAATATAAGTATCTATTATAATTTAGTACTAAGATTACCTGGAAAAGTATCTGATGGTCAGTCTGAGCAGAACTGGAACCTATTGATTGTAAACCTAACAATACTACGGAAAGGATAACTAAAAACTTCTTCATCTCTCTTCCGTTTGTGATCTATAATTAATATTATATCTCAATCAAGAATGAAACAATGGAACGAATACTGAATACTTGTTATGTTTAACTGGTGACTTGACCTGAAACATGCGAGGAGCTGTACATACAGTTGTGGAGGCAAGCTAGTTTGTGCCCACTCAATCTGATAGGTGGTTCTAGACTAGTAGCTTTATCCTTCAAAGCATTTAATTTTGAATGTTCCCATAACGTTATAGTTGGAAAGTGAGCGGATAAGGCTGAAATCTGGGGTCTTTTATTAATTGCAAAAAAAAAAAAGGAGGAGACGGCCATGCAGAAGCAACAGCCGAAATCCAACATGCCAGTTTTTCTGCGGAAAATAGATAAGGTTTTTCAAGTGTGGATAAGTGGAGGCTACAAGTCAACAAGTAGCTATTGAGTTATTATATATTGGATAAAGTAACTTAAAAACATAAGGAAAATATTATGTAGATATACTGTCGTCGATCCGTATAGTCTTTATTATATACGTTATATTATTTATTTTTATGTATGTTAATAAATTTATTTTGTATATTATTTATATTATTCAACTTAAATATCATTTATATACATAATAATTTATTTGAGTTGAATAATAACAGTACTACACAAAATGAGCTCATATGAAAAATCATTAACATACATAATAATTAATTTACGTATATAATAAAATATGTATCGACAACAGTGTCAATAATCCTATATGTATATCAACTCTCACTAAAAAATATCAGACCATACGATCTATAAGTCAGCGGTTGTCCAGAGTCAAGCTGTTGGATTGTTGACCACCACGGTACATGTATTGCTCCAACCAATACCTTCGAGATACAAATATTCTCTGCCAGCTAACAATTTGCAATTGCTGCGGAGTACCAAGTTTTAATTTCATTAATTTGGGCATGCATTACATTTACTTTGCATTGGAAACAAGAATCTAGACGCTGGTATGTTCGTTTCTGTTATTTCAATCCTGCTGGAATTTATCTTCTCCAACTATTTTCGGTATGGAACTTATGCATCATACCAACCCATGGAACTAACAGTAATACCTCCATTCAAGCATATCGGGACAACTGATGAGGGATATATTTCCAATGAAAATAAGCATTTATGACTAGTTTTAATTAATGTCATCTACAACTTTGTATAACTTTTGTCATTTATGAAAGAACAAAATGGATTTAAAGTTAAGAGATATTGTGAAATTTTTCATGATTGTTTCTCCTTTTTTTTCTAAACAGAAATAAAAGCTATCTTAGAACTTGGTGTAAAATCTGAATATTCTGGTCTTAACTCAATTAGGGGTATTGTATTTGTTGTTTCAATTAATTCGTTATTCAAGCTTCTTAATTTAAACAAGAGTGCTAAGTGGTATAGATTCTTACAAAGCAACCTCTAGGATTGAGAGAAATTAACACAACTGAAAGTTGAGATTACTTATCCAACAATTCCTACTTATTAACTAATACAATTTCTAATTGTAGATTAATTTAATTAGAATTGCATATTAAACACTGTTAGCCATAATTAGGATTGCATAATAAATATCACTAATTGAGTCAAGAGTTCCAATTTCTAGAGCTATAATCTGAAGAAAATTCAAAAACTACTAAAGTGCACTAATCCAAGAATACCAAAAAGTAGCCCACGTAAAAATCATTGTCGTCTTTTCTTCAATTTTTGCAGATGTTTTAATGGACATATTGATCCAATTATTTAGAAAAAGTTCAGATTAATAGTTGATTATTATATTTGGGTCAATCAATTAAGCCCCTGAATTATTTTCTACTTCAATCAATCCACTCAAATATTTTGACTAATTCAATCAAGTTCTTGAGTTCTTTTGGTTATATTAGCCTTAAACATATACATAATCAATCTGTTTTTTTTTTTGTCTTCCAAAAATACAAAAAGGCATTTATTCTTATTGACAACAATTAATCATATGTGACAACAAAAAGTTCATCAAATAGCATGCAATATTTAATGTAGCAGAATAAAGAAATTAATTGGTCGTTGTCCAAAATTCAGATTGGAGCCTGTCAACAGTATTTTTGACAATCTTAAACGTCTTGGCCAGAGCGTCATCTGAAATAGGGGGGTTTGAGCCGAAAACAGACTTAGCCACAGGGATTACACCCGGATTTTGGCTGCTCAGCCCCGAAAATGCTACAGCTGGGTCTCGACCAATATTGTATTGGAAGTGTATGAGGCCTATAGGAAAAACAAACACATCCCCCTTATTCAGCACCTTAGCGATAAGCTTGAAGTTAGGGGCTGAAGTCACAAATCCAACGTAGATGGTACCCTGCAAAACGGTAAGCACTTCGGTGGCTCTAGGGTGGATGTGTGGGGGGACAAGGCCGCCGTTAGGTGCTAGGTCAAGACGTGCAACTGAGATGCCAAGTGTATTGAGACCGGCAAGCTTATGGACATCGACTAGAGTCACGTTTGATCCAAGATCTGGACTAATGTAGCCATGTTTATCGAGGCCAGAGAAGAGAAAATCTTCTGGATTTACATCATCTGGATTCTTACACACATAGCCATTCACAAGCACTGCATTCTCACAAAGAGAAATTATAAGTAACAATTTATTGTTATATTATTTCAACTTTGTTTTTGTTAATTAAAAATATTATTAATCAATTATTTACCTAAATTTCATTATGTTGGCATGAAAAAATACAGTTTAAAAATTGAAATAGATATAGATATATACCTTGAGAGTTTTTGTCAGCGACACAGAAGTCTTGAAGAGGACTTCCTTCAAATGCTATTGCATGACAAGAGAGAGATGCAAAAAAAGTAAAAAGGAAGAATGAATAGGAGGAAGCCATATTTCTCGAGCTAGTGTTGTAATATGTAATTGTATCATGTATGGTTGCACTGATTAATTAACTGTTGTATGGACATATATATAATAAAAATGGCTGAGATGTTTCCCTATCTGTAGGAAGTAAAAACAATTTCAGGTGTTAGATATAGCATTTGTAAGGTCAAAAAAATATTTAGTTAAACTAATTGACCTATTCTAAATGATGAAATCATTATTCTTTATTAGAAGTTACTAATTATTGATAATCGTAGTTGTCCTCCACCTTTTTTTTTTTTTTTTGAGACAGATGAGAGTTAGTCCTCAACTTATTGTTTCGGAAGTTGACTGTAATTGTTGTTGTATTGGTAGCTGCAGTTGCTAATTTGGTCATTTGTACATTAATGTTATTTCTATTATTGTTGTACCTCTGTTGTCGTTGTTTACAAGCAATTGCTCAAACACTCCAACCTTATAAATTTACTATAATAAGTAAAATGAGTATGTACATTATCATCCAACTATCAATATATGCACTAATATTTTTCTTAATTAATTAGTCTGTGTTGTATAAACCTTCTTGGCACTTCATTAACATATACACATGTCTTGCATAATTTATATACACAATAAGTAATTTTAGTGAACTATTTAATTGTTGGTACTACAATTAATTAATTGTTTTCATTTTCTTCAATGTTAGTGAAGCAAAGTAAATCATGGTTCTGGGTTATGATTTCTTTTACTTTTTATTATTTATTCTTTCGTCTTATTTATTATATTAGTTTGACTTTTTCGTACATTCTTCAATACACTAATCGAGATTTTGACCTCTCTTCTTGAATCAATATGATAAACCAAGTTGTAGGCTAAGAGTGCAAAATTGGCACAAAGGAGATGTAATGCAATTTCGGTGAAGCTGAGGACATCATGCATGATGTAAGATTTTTTTTTTTTATTTCTCTGTCATTGTCTTTTCTTCTGTGGTTTTGACTGATATCATTTATTGGTGGTACAAATTAATCTTTGAATTTGTAAAACTAGTTGTAATTTTGGACTTAAATCATGGGACGAAGATGTCTTAATTACCAGCTAAATCAGATTTAGAGTAGGCAGCTTGCTGCACTTATCTGGTTGAGTGACTTGTACTGGCATGGCACCAGTTCAGCATGTTGCTCAATTTCAGCTGGAAGTCATGTGTAAACTTATTTACTATCTTCAAATCGGCGGCTTTGAAATTCTTCACGAGTTCAGTTCAAGGAAATAACACATAAAATAACGATCACTAGTTACTAGAACATCGCCCCTTTTGCTGAGTTACCTGTGATTTGTTCATTCCTTGTAACTGATAACTTTTGAAATGACCTTTCATCAATGAACTGAGGATTTTCAGACTCACCAGATACTTGAGGGGGGCTGATTCAGTGCTTGAGTAGCTTTGTATGCAACCCATAAGAGACCTTCTGGTTTGGTTCTGAAATTGAGTGATTACATATTTAATTTGATTTCAATTCAATTGATCGATCTAAATCGTATTTGGTTACAGTACAGTATCGGTGCTCCTGAGGATCAAGCCACATTTGAGTCTAATTGGACACATCTTTTATATGGCCAACTGAATTTTGTGCCCAAGCATGTCATTTCATAGTTTTGATCCTACTACAATTTTTAATATTAGCGTGAGTATACAATATTAATGGTGTGGGTAGTTCAATACGCACACCAATAATTTTAATTTTGAACTATATTTACGTGCGTATATCTATATAACCAGACATTAGTGTAAAAAGCATTTGCGTGCATAATTACATACATAAATATTTTTCACGCTATTGTCTAGTATACGTATGTAAATATAGTTTAAATTTAAGGTTATTGGCGTGTGTATTTAACTACCCACACCATTAATATTGTATACTCACGCGAATATTGAAAATTCTAGTAGTGTGAGCTCTTTATCAACACTGTCGGCTACGAGACGAGGTACAAAGCTTTTGATCGGTGTCTGATGCATGGTTTACTATGTCAAATATGCCTTATTTTCTTCTTCTTCTTCTTCCAAAATATGTAACAACAATTAATATGTGCACTGGATAAACAAATATTTTTTATACAAGATTATCGAACAATAACATGACAGACATAATTAAAAAAAGGCTGCTTCCAGTAGTTATCCATTTTTCCATGTTTATGCCCGAGCCAGAAAAAATACAATTGCATAGATTTCTAAACAAAATATGGCAGAGTCAGCAGCGGAATTATATAGAAGCAAACCTAAATTAGTATCTAGACTTATATTTTAAAAATAATTATTAATATAGTAATTTTTTTAGATCGATAAAATTATAATCTTAATTGTTATTGTGTTTGAGCTTAATTGAAAAATTAAACTAACTATATGTTTAATTATGCAATGTGCTCATGCTTGCTCATTAGCATCCTGAATCCACCCTTGGACAAAGTTATCACCATATATGAAACAGAAAGAAAAATGTTTACAAGTTACAACAAATAGATCTAACATAAATTAAAGAAAAGAGGAGAAAAGTATGAAGCAGTAGTTACAAAATTTTAAAAGAAATTATTCTTACATTCATATTTTACATCACTTATCTACATATCAAAAATATTTATATTAAATAAATAATCTATTTTCATTTAAATTTATAAATATTTATAATTAGTATATAAAGTATTTATAATTTTTTTCCTACATGATTATGAAAAATTAAAATTAAAAATTTTATTATACAAATATAAATACAACTAATATAATTTTTAATTCTAATAATATAAAATATAAATATTTTTAATATTAAATATAAATATTTTCTGAAAGAAATATAAATACATCGAGAAAATTAGTGACGTGTTGCTAGACTAAATTATTTATAGATATCATCACATTGAGGCCATGGCCCAAAATAAAAAGAGAATTCCAAGATAAATAATACATAAAAAAAAATGAAGCCCACTGAGCCCAAATTTTCCTGGACCCCACCCTCAATTTCATCTTCTATTTCAGCCTCACATTTTTTTTTTCTAAGAAAAAGGAATAGAAAATTAACAACCACATAGAAAAATACTTATGAAACTTTTAAGGGGTTGCTTCATTCTGTAATTATTAATTCAGATGCTAATTATTACATCATCAATTTAATAATGTAATCTCAGAATATTTTCATTCATACAATTACTAATTTATTAACATAACAAATTTTAAATTATAAAAAAAATTTAAGCAATTTTAAATATGAAGATATTTATAAATAAATTGTAAATGATGATACGGTCTTTTAAAAATAATTTTTAATTTAATAATATTATTAAATTAGTAAGTATTTTAATTACAATCTTAATTATCACATAAATATTAACAAATTTATTTATAAGTGAGAGGAAGACCCTCTAAATTTACAAAATTTTCATTGGCTAACCAATTTAACAACAATAACCGACAATATCCATTGACAATTTTGCCCCTAAATCAAAAAGGCATGGTTTGTCAATAGAAGAGGCATGGGTTTCCAATTCCATTAACAACCTCTTTCATTTCTCTGATTCACAGTCTCTAGCTAATGCATGAGATTGAATCAATCCATCAGTCGATTGGAGATTGATTTGGTAAGGGGGATGGTGGGTCCCAGGAGACCAGTGATAGTGCTCTTCGGTTCCTCCATCGTACAGTACAGCTTCGGCCATGGCGGATGGGGTGCTACACTCGCGGATTTCTATTCTCGCCAGGTCGTCTTCTTCTTCTTCATCTCCTCCTTTTTCTTCCTCATCTCCTCCTTTTTCTTTTCTTTTCTTTAGTTAGGTTCTCTCTTGTCAGATTGTTGCAAGTACTATTCTGACTTGTCAGAGAGAGAGAGATGAATCGATTGAATTGCTTCTCTCTTTGCTCTTTAATTATTAAAGCCAAATTCTTCTTTTGTGGTTTGAAATGAAGGCTGATGTGGTGTTGCGAGGGTATGCGGGATGGAATTCAAGGCAAGCGCTTGAGGTCCTTCCCATTGTCTTTCCAAAGGTAAATACTACTACTTCCAAAATTGATTCCTTTTTGTACTAATTTGCATGTGTTTTTGTTGTGTTTTGATAACTTTTTTCTATTTGGGGAATCACAGATTTAGTTTAGGACAGTGATAATAGATCTCGTCTTTTCATTTCATAGAGAGAGACAGATTCAAATTTAGTAAAAAATATTTAAAAAGAAATATTTGGGAAATTATTTTTCCTTTTATGGAATGGTGGAGGCTACATTTCATTGTTTGAGAAATTTTTATCAAACCAAATGCTGTCAAATAAATGCTCTCCAATTTTCTCTCCAATTCAGCATCTAACAATTCAATTGAACCTCAATCTGAATTGATTAGGGTTGGAATCAATAGGGAGGGAACTGGTACAATCCTCAGTTAACACTTTCATGTAATAACCAATTGGAATATTATTACTTTTTCATTTTTTTCGCAATGCTGACATTAAACTATGTGATTTTTGTGCTTAAAATAGGATGAACTGGTACAACCTTCTCTAGTGATAGTTTACTTCGGTGGGAACGATTCTTGTAAACCTCATCCCTACGGTTTGAGCCCTCATGTGCCTCTGTCAGAGTACAAGGAGAACATGCGACGGATTGGGCTTTATATCAGGGTATTTCGTTAACTGATAATTTTATGTTTTCTTTTGAAGAAACTTTGCTGTTCATGAAATTGGTGTCTGTTACTTGTCCACGACCATGACAATAGAATCTCGGTTACCGTACCATGCTGGTTATTGTTTTAAATTAGGGTTTATGATCCACAGAATTTTAGCTCAAATTGAGTCTTACCCTTCTTTTCCAATTAGCTGTACGCCTTATTTGGATTGGACTAATACAGCAAGTTTTTGTCACATGCAGAGTTTATCAGAAACGACACGTGTAATTTTCCTTAGCTGTCCTCCTGTCAATGAGGAAATGCTTGTCGAATCAACAAGGTAACTGATTGATAAACTAATCTATTGCGCTTTCATCCTCTTAATATATTTCTATCACCGTATGTCCATATGAGCGAAGTTGCTTGATTTGGTTCTTATTTCTAAATTAGGACATACGAAGCATGTCGAGATTACTCCAATGCTTGTATACAGATGTGCAATGAACTGAGCCGTACAGATCCGAGCTTCAAAGTTATCGACTTGTTCAATGCAATTCAAATGCGCCGGGACTGGGCTGACACGTGCTTTACGTAAGTACAAATACATTGGCAATAGCATATAAAAATATTTCTATACTTACAACTTGGCTTGTTCATGTGTTTCTTAAGAAAAAAGTTTTGCAATTAAACTGATGCAGAGATGGTATACACTTCACAGCAGCGGCGAGTCAGATTGTGACGGCAGAGGTATTGAAGGCAATAAGTGAAGCAAAATGGGAACCATCTCTATATTTGTGTGATCTCCCGACCGAGTTTGAATATGTCATGTATCCTATTCAACCCTTCACACAGTAGTCGATATCATCGGTGTTCTGCTTGCATCGACAAGCCCGCCCCCCCCCCCCCCCCCCCCAAAAAAAAAAAGGAAAAATGAGGGAAAAAAAAATAGAAAGAGAATAAGAGAATGAAAACAAGCTAGTACCCATTTTATTGATGTACCAAGGAAGGGGTAAATTCTTATTTGATTGAAGTTTGTGGAGATTAATTGAACTTTGAAATATTGAAATAATAAACCAGGTTTAAGCTTAGTTGTTTCAGCTTTTTTTTTTCCTTTTTTTGTTGTTGTTTGCTATTTACAACAACTTTTTCTATTCAAAAAAGTTCCAAAAAGCTAAATTAAGAGGTTTGCTTATTTAATAAGATATTAGCAAATCAATCAATATCTTGGTTTTACATCTCAGGCATGGAGAGAGATTTTGACACTTGGCATTATTAAATCAAAGGGTAGATGTAGTATAGACATGAAATTTTAAAGATAATCAATCTATAAATTTAGGAATATATTTTCTAAATTTTTTTCTAATCGGAATTATTTGAAGATCTGTTATCAAAATTGTTAAATTAATAATTATTAATGGATCCCGTCCTTAAAAACTTAAAGATAACCTTTGACATATGTCTTCTAGAAGTGTATGAATTTATTTGTGCAAAAATCAAGCAAATTAATATAACATTATGCATAATTTTTTAAAATGTTTTTAAAGTGTTTTATGTGTTTTTTTATGTTTTTAATTAATTTTAGCTACATTTATGATTCTAATATCAGGAAAACTAACGAGAGTTGTTTCTCAGGCTTCATTCCGAGGAAAAAAAAAGTAAATATTGAATAAAGTTAGATACTTGAAATGAGAAAACTTTTTTCCTATGAATTATTCTTGTAAGACGCTTATAATTATAATATTATAATGATAATTGACATGATTATTCGCATAATAATTCATACATAAGAATGTAAAAGATCAAAAATTCAAAATTTGGATATGATACATGTTTGATTGGTGAACAATTTTTTGCTTTATAATGCAAATAATCAAATAACATATCAAAATATTAATATTTTTACAAAATAAATAAAAATCTCATAAATTTTGTGAACGGTATAGAATAAATAATATCATGTTGTTAGTACAATTTGTCAATTTTCGATTTGGAGATGTATCGAAAAAATAATACAAGTATTATTAATTAGAAAATTTTTAACATTATCACAAGAAGAAATATATAATCCTACCTAATTGTCACATTCACACGGTGTGTATCACTTGGTTATATTTTATTTTTTAGTAACATTATTCAAACATAATTTTCTCAGCAGTATAGTATCTGGTTTTGACATATTATAATTATTTATTTGACTTGCTTGATGTTAAAAACCTCAGCTTCGTAATCTAATAAATTATAATAACGACTTGACACTAAAAGACACGTCATACATGATATATGTGTCATGCTTGTAAGAAAATGATATTTGCTGATGCATTATTAAATAATCATAGGAAAAATGATTTTAATTCTTGAATATATGTTCCATTTTAATATGGATACTTCTAGTCTTATGGAGTTATGGTATATATTTTTGATAAATATTGGTCAAATTAAAAAATTAAAATTGTAGAGATGTTTTTAATTATTTAGATAAAATATGTATCAAATTTGGATCAATTTGAAAGAAATTTTGACTTTCATCAAATAATTTTAAATTTTTGATGGTAGAGTTTAATGACTTTGTGATGAATGATCAATCAAATTCAAAATTGATATACGTTTCGCTTAAGTAATTAGAAATATATTTACAATTTAAATTTAAATAATATTTTAGTAATTGCTGATGCATATTAAAAGATACTACATGTACGTGAAATTTAGTAGGTGCCCCCCCCCCCCCCAAATATAATATCGAACAGCACATTTATGACTTTGGAGCACATCTTTTTTTAATTAATTAATTTGAACGATGTTAAAGGTAAGAAAATAAATGGGTAGGGAGCCTAGATGATAGAAGAGCACATCCGGGCAAGTGTTTTTCTATGGCGACAATGCAATTTGTTGGAATTCAAAGAAGCAATCAACTGTTGCACTTTCCACAGCTGAAGCGGAGTACAATGCTGTGACTCCAGCTGCACGTCAAGGGGTCTGGCTTAGGCGCATGTTAGAAGAGTTAAATTGCAAGCAAAAAGGAGCAACCATAATATTATGCGACAACCAGTCAACGATAGCGATGAGGAAAAATTCAGTATTTTAATAGTCGTAGTAAGCATATTGATACAAAGCAACACTTCATCCGAGAGTTGGTTCAACAAAAGGAAATCGAATTACAGTATGTTAATACTAATGAACAAGTTGCAGATATCATGACCAAGTCTCTTGCAAGAGAGAAGTTTATTTGGTGTTGAAGAACGATGAATGTAGATGACTTTGAATTAAGGTGGAGTGTTGAATATAATCCAAATCATAAACCGGGTCAGTAAGGCACATAGGTGCTGCAGTTTTTCAAAAGTTACGGTTTTAGGTATAGGTCTATTTTTAGTTAAAAGCTAGGTGTAAACTGTGCTCTGTTTTTAGACATGTAAGGGGTAGGTTATAGCTGTCATGGGCTAAATATGACACCTTTGGTTAGTGGGTGCTAAATTAGAATTATGTTATGTGTTAAATACTATGTATTTTGTATCGGTTATTAAATAAGTTGAGTTAGAAAAATCCAGATTCTGTATTTTCTGTTTTCCTATTTCCAAAACTTCCAACAATTTTTGGTATTAGAGCCGAAGGTGAGAGATCAGGGCAGATCCGAAGGTGAGAGATCAGGGTAGAACCGACCATGGCAAAGAACATGAGCATGTCGAATCCTTCGATTCCGTTGTTCAAGGGAGACAACTACGAGTTCTGGAGCATCAAGATACGAACTTTGCTCAAGTCGCAAGGTCTATGGGAATTGGTGGAGAACGGAGCACCGACCACAGATCCCACACCAACAGAAACAACAAAGCGAGATGCGAAGGCGTTGTTCTTAATTCAACAAGCCGTTATTGACATAGTGTTCACAAAAATTGCAGCAGCGGCATCGGCAAGGGAGGCATGGACAACCCTGAAAACCGCATTCCGACCTATGTGGCCCATGGAAACGACTTCAATGGGTGGGAGTAAATATTTCATGTTGTTCATTGATGATTTTAGTAGAATGACATGGGTATTCTTCATTACCTATAAGAGCGAAGCATTTAAGATGTTCAAGAAGTTCAAAGCCATGACGGAAATGCAAACCGACATGAAACTGAAAGCATTAAGATCGGATGGGGGTGGTGAGTATCAATCAACTGAATTCAAGAAATTTTGTGAACAAGAAGCATCTTGCAGCGACTAACCACACCCTACACCCCTGAGCAAAACGGTGTAGCCGAGCGAAAAATTAGTCTTTTTTTGGGACATTCTTACCCCCGAAATAGTGTTCCTACTTAGGGCTGCACAAAATGCTCGTAACTCGTGACTTGTTCGGGATCGGCTCGAGATTCAACTTGTCAAAAGCTCGCTCGAAACTAGCTCAAGTTGAAACCAGCTCGGGCTGGCTGGCTCGTTTGGATTACGAGTCGAGTACGAGCTGAGCTGAGCTCGCTCAAAACTAGCTCAAATTGGAACCGGCTCGAGCTAGCTGGCTCGTTTGGCTTATGAGTCGAGTATGAGCTGAGCTTAGCTCGCTCATTAGCAACTCGTGGCTCGTGTATATGTATTATGGGTTATAACTATGTAATATTCCAACCCAACAACCGGCCTACCCAAATCCAATATTAATTAAGGCCTAATCTAATGATCTAGTCTTTACCGCGCTCTCTCTATATCTCTCTCCCCTAAATTCGCTATCTCATATCGAAATTGCGATTCACCCCTCCCCTTTGTGGTTTAGCCCCTCGTGCTCCCCCCCCCCCCCCGGGGCGGTACCCCCAATTATTTCGCACGGCATCGCCGGTGCAACAACATTCTAACAGCCCGCCTCTTCCCAACACGGCGCTGCTGTCCCACCTCTTTGACTCACCAGTCGCGCTCCCCCACTGTCGGCCGACCCAAGGCCTTGATCTCTTACTCTCTTGGCGACGATCCAACTCTAAGAAACCTTGAACATGCCTCGCACTTTGCTGCCATCGTCGACTTCAAGAGACTCTGAGCTATTTGACGAGCAACGAGCAAGCTCGAGCTTTTGACGAGTTGATTACGAGCTAAGCTTTTAGCTCGAAGTTTCTTTGCTATTTCGAGTCAGCTCGGCTTGTTAATTATATGAGCCGAGTTCGAGTTAATCCCAACTCGTTCGAACTCAGCTCATTCGCAGCCTTATTCTTACTTGAGCTTCTTTATTTTTTTTATTATTCTTTGCTGAATCCTTGCACATTACCCTAGACATGGAGAAACACAAGCACTCTTTTTTTTTCTCCTACCTAAATAAATGGGCAATTTAGTCTTTTACATTATTTCTCATACTAAGATATATTTTTAATCCAAAAAGATTCAAAATTCTTAGTCTCACCGTCTTATTGAATACTAGCTCCTTAGTAAAGATTAAATTTGTAATCCTCAATCTCTTAATTTATGCTGTCAAATGAGCTCATAGGGGCGTTCGGCAATACATTGATGATTAACTTTTAATCTGTGCTAAAAAGCTCATGGAATTCGCAAGTGAAAGTTAAGGAGGTTTAATCCAAGGAGGAGGTTCGTTAAAGAGCGGACAGAGGATTAAGATTCAGATAAAAAAAGGCTAAAGGAAGGATTTTTAATCCATATTAAGGAGCATGTGTTTAGAAGGATTAAGCAACTACGGAAATTAAAAGAGGCTTAAGGAGGCTAAAAGAGATTAAAGGAGGGGATTGCTGAACGGCACCATAAGATTTAGTAAGTTATTTGTAAGTGAGATAAGATATGCTCTAATAGGTTTAGTTATATGAAAAAAAATCCAAACTTATTTTCATGGAAAGGGATTAATTAAAGAGGAGGGATCTAATGTCTATAGTTATTGGTACCACATCAATGATCATAAAATTAAATTTCAAATAATTATTTATTAAACTCTTAAATAATAAAACTAATTAATTAGATATTTTGTATATATCATGCTATATAAATGCACAAAAAATTACACAATTTTAACTTTAATTTGATATGCATCAAGCATTAACAAAAATCAATGGACCAAATTTTATGATTTAATTCACTCTCGCAATTATCATCGAAACAAAATTAAAATTTAATATTTTATTATATACATATTATTGACATATATTAAAAAATATAACAATTTATATATATTAATTAAAATATAAATAATAAATAGACACTATAAATATTAATAATCATGAATATTAAACCTCACTTCTTAATTAAATAGAGAATAATAATTGAAACAACTAAAATTTGAAAAAACAGGTCACGTGATATTCCAGTCGTCAGAATCAGATATGAGATCCACATGTGCTAATTTCAATGTCCTCTGTATATAATCAGAAATGGGATCCACATGTGCTATCTTTCAGGCACACCCCATTAATTTAATTTGTTCCGTGTACTCTTTCCCAAAGACATCAAGGAAAATTCTACAAAACAAAAAGCACAAGAAATGTTCATTTATATTATGTACATATATGCACATCCAATTTTCTAAAAAAGAATATCATGTGAAACATTTTTTTTAATTGTTCTTTTCCCACATGCATTGGAGACTTTTCTCTGACTATCTAATTACAATTATCTCTTTCACCATGCTTAATTACAAGAATTAAGGTAGCTGATATATAAATGTCATTGTGAATATCGATTTTATTATTTAGATAAATGAGTTATTATTTATGTTAATGATTTTATTATATAAAATAAATTTTATAATAAAATCGTTAATATAAATAATAATTTAATTTATATAAATAATGAAATTAATATCGATGATGACGATGATATCAAGGATGATATCTTCCAAATATTTTTTTTTTCCCATTAAAACTCAACATCATCTGTCCTCAACCTTTCACCGACAAAGGCAGTCATGAACAAAACTCCGTATGAGACATGGTTCGGAAGGAAACCAACCGTGAGTCACTTACGAATCTTTGGATGTGTTGCATAGACTCTTATCAACACGCACAATCGAAAGAAGTTGGATACCAAATCTGAAAAGTGCATATTCATAGGGTATTGTATTCAATCGAATGGATATCGACTCTACAACCCTGAAACAAAGAATACAATTGTCAGCCGCAACGTGATATTCGACGAGAATACGAGTTGGAGATGGAATTCGGAAAGTGTTGAAGTACCGACTACTTTACAATATGAGGAGGATGAGGACAGTGAGCAGCCTCAATTCGAAACAAACCTAAACGAAGACATACCAACACCAACACGAGTTTATACAAGAAGAAGCAACCTACCGCCACAGCACAAGACCAAAACCTTGCAAAAATTATATGCAACAACACAAGCGCTTTTGGTGGCTGATCCCGAGTGTTTTGAAGAAGCCGCTGGAAAGGAAGAATGGGCAAGAAGAAGGTAATATGTTTATTTCTCAGAGGAAGTATGTCAAAGATCTAGTTGAGAAGTTCGGAATGAAAGGATGCAATCTCGTGCAAACACCATCTCATGTCAATGAAAAGCTCACAGCAGAGGATGGCACAGAACATATTGATGCAACACGATTCCGAAGTTTGGTTGGAGGCTTGATGTATTTAACACACACACGGCCCAACATCTCACACTCAGTTGGGGTCATCTCAAGGTTCATGCAAACACCGACCAAACAACACATGGGTGCAGCAAAAAAGATATTAAGGTATGTTGCAGGCACAACGAGCTATGGCCTGTTGTACAAATATGTGGAGAATCCAAGTTTAATTAGGTATAGTGATAGCGATTGGGTAGGGAGCCTAGATGATAAAAGGAGCACATCCGGGCAAGTGTTCTTCTATGGCGACAATGCAATTTGTTGGAATTCAAAGAAGCAATCAACTGTTGCACTTTCCACAGCTGAAGCGGAGTACAATGCTGTGACTTCAGCTGCACGTCAAGGGGTCTGGCTTAGGCGCATGTTAGAAGGGTTAAATTGCAAGCAAAAAGGAGCAACCATAATATTATGCGACAACCAGTCAACAATAGCAATGAACAAAAATTCAGTATTTTAATAGTCGTACTAAGCATATTGATACAAAGCAACACTTCATCCGAGAGTTGGTTGAACAAAAGGAAATCGAATTGCAGTATGTTAATACTAATGAACAAGTTGCAGATATCATGACCAAGTCTCTTGCAAGAGAGAAGTTTATTTGGTGTTGAAGAACGATGAATGTAGATAACTTTGGATTAAGAGGGAGTGTTGAATATAATCCAAATCATAAATCGGATCAGTAAGGCACATAGGTGCTGCAGTTTTTCAAAAGTTACGGTTTTAGGTATATGTCTATTTTTAGTTAAGATCTAGATGTAAACCGTGCTCTGTTTTTAGAAATGTAATGGGTAGGTTATAGCTGTCATGGGCTAAATATGACACCTTTGGTTAGTGGTTGCTAAATTAAAATTATGTTCTGTGTTAAATACTATGTATTTTGTTTCGGTTATTGAATAAGTTGAGTTAGAAAAATTCAGATTCTGTATTTTCTATTTTTTTATTTCCAAAACTTCCAACAGTTAGTGTTGGTCAATTCATTGTTGAATTGAGTTTGACTGGTTTTTCTTTTCATCATTCCATATTGTGTTTACAAAATTACCTCCCTGTCACAGGATCCACACTATTCGAAATAATTCTTAAATGTAGAAATCCATTTCAATGTCTTGCCTGAACTTTTTATGAAATGAATGTTATGTCATATATGATAATTTAAATTTAAAACACAATTACTTGGGAATTTACAAATACATCCCTCCTAACTCATTATCTCATTCTCTCCAAATTTCAAATTGCCTATGTTCAACATTAAGAGCATATAGAAATATATTTTTGTTTAGTTAATCTGACTAAGATATAATTTAAATTTCGTCTCAAACTCTATGCTTGACTATTGCCTCTTTTGAGTAATATAAATCGAGAAGTGTCTGGTTTGTCGTTCTTTTGTTGAAGCATTACTGTAATGAGAGGTATAAGATTAACTAAGTCTTTTATTATTTGGTCCCTTTTTATCATTTTACTTGAATTCGATTTAACTATCATTGAAATCTGTCAATTTACGTTTATTTAAAAAACCACAGAAAATCTTATGTTTGCTAAATTATCAGATAGAAGGCCTGTCAACAGTGGTCAAGCGAGCAAATCTACTATTGGGAAAAAAGGTGTGTTGGTTTGTTTGAAAGTCATTAATCATTTGCTCCAATTTAGTGTGATGAAAATTATGTGATGTTGAATACTTTATTTACTTAGTAAGGTTTCTTTTGTAATTTGAAGAGATTTTTTGTATTCGAGCTGAATTTTTCCTCATGTAAGAAATTCTCATGTGATGTATTTGAAATAAAATATCTGCTATTATTTGTATGCCTAGATTCCTAAGTTTTTTCTACTTTTCACAATTTTTTTTTGCTTTTTAATACTCTTTTATTGATATCTTTAAAATATCAAAATAAAGTTGACATCAATGTCTAAATGTCGACTTTATCATAAATTGAGAAATGAATTATTTAGCCCTATTTTATAACATTAAGATATCTATGCATGGATTTAATTCTCTAAAAAATGTATTTTAAAACGTATATATTTAGAAGATCTATGATAAATTAACCCTGTGCATTGCACGGGTTATATGCTAGTACAATTCAATGATGTGGTCTAAACATCGATCTCTCACATCTAAACCGGGAGACCTAAACCACTTATTAACGTAACACTCAACAATTAAAAATCGTCCCATTTGCAAGCAAATCAAATATGCTTGCTTATATAAGTTCCAAAAGTAAACAATAATAAAAAATATATATTATCGCCAATTTTTTGAAGAGATGTCACTAGATGTGACTCTTCTCCCAGATGCAGTAATTGTCGCCATGTGCTGCGGCATGGAAATCCGATGGAATAAGATTGCCGACATCTAATCTCGGTCCAAGCTTTATAACGACCTTCTCATCAATCATTGCCATGTAGAGATCTCCATCAGCAACCATGATGCGTAATTTGCTACTGGAATGGATGCCATTTCGTGATCTGATAGCAGCCAATTCTGATATCGGTCCTTTCAATCCCCAATCGAACAAATGATCATAAAACTATACATCAAAAAACCAAAAGAAAAATATAATATTAATGAGTTGGCTAATCATTATTCTTAATTTAAGCAAATACATGTAAGCTACAATTGAAGTCAATTAAGAAAGTACTTACAATGCAAGGCACTCCCGGATGAGTTAAGATGTAAGCATAGCCTTGCATAACTTTGTCCGATGGGAAAGGCCAATAGTTCTGTGTAGATCCAGTGTCATGGTTGTCAATAAACGTGACCGACCTCTCCGGCCACCAACCGAGCATGCCAGGTGCCTTCCCATTTCCGTCCCGCATCCTCCACAGCTCTCCTTGCACGGCCACCTGGAGCACACCCTTCGTAGTAAAATCAAATGCTGTTGCTGGACCACCAACAGTCTGAGCCCAGTCCACTAGCTCCTGCCTATCATGGTCTTGGTTGGGTGATGGTTTGCCGTCGCCGTTGTATGAAAGTGAACTCCATATTTCTGCAACCACAAAGCTCGGAGAAGTGTTTTCAACATAAATCTTAGCAATATTTGCAGAGTAGCCCTTGGCAAAGTCAAGGCGCCAACCATCAAAGCCAATATCAGTTTTGAGCCAGTTTAACCTAACACGTCATCAGAGTCACATAATTAGATAATTAAAGAAAAGCATCAGACACAACCGAATTGAAGATTTGACATAAATTTTAGAACTAACAAGAACAAAATATGAATATCTAAAAGTACCAATCTGTGAGCTCGCGTTGGACACGAGAGTTGAGATGGTCAATATCAGGTGCAGCTCCAAAGTCTGCTCCAGTGTCAGGATTACCGACACCATTTGAGTACTGAGTGTCACCACGACAGATCATATCGGGACCCCAGTCAAGTCGTGAGTCAGACGTCCCACCCTCAAAAATACAGTAGATACCTCGATTGTCCTTGTAGTCAGCACAACGGTGGTTGATCACGATATCGGCAACACATTGTATGCCCTTTGCATGGAAGGCTCTAATGAGTGACTTCAGTTGTGTTTCGTTTCCGTATTTTGACGAGCTTAGGTCGTATAGCCTGCCTGGCATATAACCTATAAGGTAATGATTGAATTATGAGTCTTATGGATACAACAGTGTATATATGTTAGTTGTAACAACAACATTTCAGTTTCCTTACAATTTTAATAATTTTTTTTAAATAATATTACTGCAAGATAAATCAATTGTAAATTGCGTGTTACAATCGTTCTTCATTCTGTGTAGTGATTTAATTAATTAGAGATGGCACTGTTATTAACATACGGGTATATATGCTATTGCTAACTAAATAATAGCCAAATATAGTGTAATTAACAATATTTATCCGCTCACCTTGTGGAGAAACAGAGTTGGAAGGAGGAGGAAGCCAAACGTGAGTAACGCCCGTGCTTGCTATGTCGTCAACTTGGCCCATCAGGAAGTTGTACCATCCTCCTTGCTTCCTCCATGACTCCCAGTTAAAACCCTGTGAAAAAAAATGAAACTGTTAGCTATGCCACTATAGTATTGGAGCACTATATCTGCACTAACAAGTTTTCTTGATATGCGTAGAAACAATTTATTGAAAAATTATGAAAGTAATAAATTATAATTAAAGTAACAGTGAATAATTAAGTGCTAATCTTGCCTGGAAAAGTATCTGATGATCAGTTTGAGCTAAGCTGTAACCTACTGATAGTAAACCTATCAATACTAGGGAAAGAGTAACTAAAAGCTTCTTCATGCCTATTCTTTTATGATCTATAATTAATACTGTATATCTCAATCCAGAATGAAACAACGGAATGAATACTGAACACTTGTTATGTTTAACTGATGACCTGACCTGAAACATGTGTGTGGAGCTGTATATATAGGAATGGAAAGCGAGCTAGTTTGTGGGCATTGAATATGAGAGGTCCTTCTAGACTTGTAGCTTTATCCTTGGAAGCATTTAATTTTGAATGTTCCCATAATATTATAGTTGGAAAGTGAGCGGATAAGGCTGAAATCTGGGGTCTGTTATTAATTTGAAAAAAAAAAGGAGAACGGCTATGTCGAAGAAGCAGCAGATATCCAACGTGCCAGCGTTTCTGCGGAAAATAGACAAGGTTTTTCAAGTACGGATAATGTGCTAGATGTCAACAAGTAGCTAATTTTGATATAATCAACAAGTAGCTATTGAGTTATTATATATTGGATAAAGTAACTTAAAAAAATGAAAGTAATTTTCCTATAAAAAATATCACGCCATACGATCGTTAAGTCGGGGATTGCCCAGAGTCAAGCCGTTGGATGTTGACCACCACCGAGCACCGTACTCGCATTGCTCCAACCAATAACATTGGATCTCCAAATGTTCCCTGCCGACTACCAACTTGCAATTGCAGCGGAGTACCAGGTTTTGATTTCCTTATTTTGCGCGGCATTAAATTGAGTTGCATTGGAAACAAGAGTCTAGACCGTGGGTATGTTCGTTTCTGTTATTTCAATCCTGCTGGAAATTATCTTCTCCAACTGTTTTCGGTATGGGAATTACAAAAGAAGTTAGTTCTGATCTCCTTTACTACCAAATTCAGTCGATCCGATACTCCAGTCAAAAGATAAAAACTTATCTTTTGAATTCCAGACATGAAGTTTTTATCATCCATATATATCGCACACAACAAAAATATTAAATAATTATAAAACCTGTTCATGCCTACAAACACCGTACTACTAATAAGTATCCATCAGTGAGAAAATCACTTTTTTCTCTATTTATAGTCAAATATTTCAACAAGTTTTCATCAATATTTCATCCGAACAATGTTATTGTGAGTTTGCGACTAACATCTCGATAAGAAAGATTTAAATGTCAGAAAATGTCATAAACTTATTTTTTTATGTATATTTAAAAATTTAAGATTTAAATGTCATAATTTTTTCAGTACATTTTATACTATATCAACAAATATATTAATTAAAATAAATGAATTATGTTTAATTAGATTCATTTTTTTTACCAGCTCGATCTAGATAAGATAAACATAAAAAATTATAAAATTTTACACGCATATATCCCTCATGAATATGATTAAGATCAACATTTGGATTTCACTCATTTGGATGTTAGATTTGAAAATATAAATAGAAAAATGAGTTTGTGGCCTATTGTAAAATAAAAATTTTGGGGTATCAGAATCTCCTCTATTTCTCTATACGATCAAGAAAATATTATTTTTCTCACTAGATCAAACGCTAGCTCTGTGTTTAATATGTTATCTTAATTTTATTCAGAACATCGTTTAGAACGTAAGTTAGATTTTCAAAGTGAATTTTTTTGCTTTGACGGTCTATATATAACGTGCTCAACTAGTAGCTCAGGTTCCCTGACTTCTAATATCAGTGACGAAGATGGAATCAACCCATATAGTTTCAGTAATCTTTCAAGACACCTAAATTTAGTTCTTTAATTGTAAGCAGCCCTCCTTATCGGAAGTTCCTAGCCCTGATCTTGGGTTCAGTTGAAGCAATAAGAAGAGGTAAAACATCTGAAACATTTGATATGCACCGAAAGATCCAGATATAATGAGGACCACCTGATGTACTCAATTGTCCGTACAATCAGGAGTAATCTAACCTTAGATGTTGCCATCTCCTCTATAGAACTGTATCCATTTGGAAAGGAGAAAAAAAAACTTTATCAACAAAGCCCTGGTGCATCTTCATATACCAACTTACCAAGCAATCTCGGTCCATAAATCCATGCCCCATACGTACTACCTGTCATTTACATATATAGTCAAAACCAACCAATTCTATTCTCAATTAATTGGGCATGCCTAGGACCTGTTAATTGCCAGGAAAAACAATTAAAGTTACTTAAAATTTGCACAATTCAGATAACAAATAAATAATTATTATTTCGATAGAATACTCATAAAATTTTCATAAATCTTTTGTATATTATATATATATATTGTTACAAGTACAATGTTTACTCTAGACAAACAAAATTCTTAAACAAAAATACAATACAATAATGTGGTTTGAACGTCGATCTCTCACATCTAAACCTGGAGACATAAACCACTTATCAATGAATCACTGAACAATTAAAAACTGTTCAATCTGCAAGCAAAACAAACATGCTTGCTCATATAAATTTTATAAGTAAACAATAGTACATAATATGTGTTATCGCCAATTTTTTGAAGAGATGTCACTAATTGTGACTTTTCTCCCAGATGCAGTAATTGTCGCCATGTGTTGCGACATGGAAATCTGATGGAATAAGATTACCAACGTCTAATCTCGATCCAAGCTTTATAATCACCTTCTCGTCAATCACAGCCACATAGAGATCCCCATCAGCAACCAGGATGCGCAGTTTGCTACTGGAATGGATGCCATTTCGAGATCTGATAGCAGCCAGTGCTGATATCGGTCCTTTCAGTCCCCAATCGAACAAATGATCATAAAACTAAACACGAAGGAACAAAAAAATGGAATATAATATTAATGAGTTGCCTAATCATTTCTTTCAATTTAAACAAATACATGCAAATTGCAAGGGAAGTCAATTGAGAATGAACTTACAATGCAAGGTGCTCCAGGATGAGTCAAGATGTAAGCATAGCCTTGCATGACTTTGTCCGATGGGAAAGGCCAATAATTCTGTGTGGATCCGGTGTCATGGTTGTCAATAAACGTGACTGATCTCTCTGGCCACCAGCCGAGCATGCCGGGTGCCTTTCCATTTCCATCGCGCATCCTCCACAGCTCTCCTTGCTCAGCCACTTGGATCACACCCTTTGTAGTAAAATCAAATGCTGTTGCCGAACCACCCACAGTCTGAGCCCAATCCACTAGCTCTTGCCTGTCATGGTCTTGGTTGGGTGATGGTTTGCCGTCGCCATTGTATGAAAGTGAACTCCATATCTCTGCAACCACAAAGCTTGGAGAGGTGTTTTCAACGTAAATCTTAGCAATATTTGCGGAGTAGCCTTTTGCAAAGTCAAGGCGCCAACCATCAAAGCCAATATTGGTCTTGAGCCAGTTTAACCTAACATGTTATGGAAGTTGTATAATTATATAATTAAAGAAGTGCATCAGACAAAAACTAATTAAGTTTTGTCATAAACTTTAGAACTAACAAGAGCAAAATTTAAATTTCGAAAGTACCAATCAGACAGCTCGCGTTGGACACGAGAGTTGAGATGGTCAATATCAGGGGCAGCTCCAAAGTCCGCTCCAGTATCCGAATTACCAACACCATTTGAGTACTGAGTGTCGTCACGACAGATCATATCCGGACCACAATCAAGGCGGGAGTCAGAAGTGCCACCCTCGAAAATACAGTAGATACCCCGGTTGTCCTTGTGGTCAGCACAACGATGGTTGATCACAATATCGGCAATACATTGTATGCCCCTTGCATGGAAGGCTCTGATGAGCACCTTCCGTTGAGTTTCGTTGCCGTATTTTGACGAGCTTAGGTCGTATAGCCTTCCTGGCATATAACCTATAAGGTAATGATTAAATAATAAGTCGTGTGGATACAACAGTGTATATATGTCAGTTGTAACAACAATATTTCAGTTTCTTTACAATTTTAATTAATATATGTTTACTTTAAATAATATTACTCCAACATAAATCAATAGTAAATTACGTGTTACAATTGATCTTCATTCTGTGTAGTGATTTAATTAATTAGCGATAGCACTGTTATTAGCATACATATATATATGCTATTGCTAATAAATAATAGCCAAATATAGTGTAATTAACAATATTTATCGGCTCACCTTGCGGAGAAACAGAGTGGGAAGGAGGAGGAAGCCAAACGTGTGTAACACCCGTGCTTGCTATGTCGTCAACTTGGCCCATCAGGAAGTTGTACCATCCTCCTTGCTTCCTCCATGACTCCCAGTTAAATCCCTGTGAAAAAAATGACAAAAACAAAACTTACATCCCATTACCAGAAACCGGGAAATTGATGCAGGCACCGAGCTTGTGATTATCTTTTTGACACAGAGAAATAATATAAGGTATCATTTCAGTATTGATGGAACGAGTGAAACTGTATATGTGGAGTCAACTGACTCAATTTACCAACTGAATTTTCACAAGATCATTAAAATTAACAAATTTTCATTTTGTTTTGAGTTTTTTTAAATGTCCATTTAGTTGGCATCACTAATAAAAACCTTCCTGCTATGTCACTGCCTTCTATTATTGGGGCATTATATCCGCATTAACAAGTTTGCTTAATAGCCTTAAAACTAAACAATTTATTTAACAAAATATGGAACAAATAATAATATAGCTCATTTAACAGTGAATAATATAAGTATCTATTATAATTTAGTACTAAGATTACCTGGAAAAGTATCTGATGGTCAGTCTGAGCAGAACTGGAACCTATTGATTGTAAACCTAACAATACTACGGAAAGGATAACTAAAAACTTCTTCATCTCTCTTCCGTTTGTGATCTATAATTAATATTATATCTCAATCAAGAATGAAACAATGGAACGAATACTGAATACTTGTTATGTTTAACTGGTGACTTGACCTGAAACATGCGAGGAGCTGTACATACAGTTGTGGAGGCAAGCTAGTTTGTGCCCACTCAATCTGATAGGTGGTTCTAGACTAGTAGCTTTATCCTTCAAAGCATTTAATTTTGAATGTTCCCATAACGTTATAGTTGGAAAGTGAGCGGATAAGGCTGAAATCTGGGGTCTTTTATTAATTGCAAAAAAAAAAAAGGAGGAGACGGCCATGCAGAAGCAACAGCCGAAATCCAACATGCCAGTTTTTCTGCGGAAAATAGATAAGGTTTTTCAAGTGTGGATAAGTGGAGGCTACAAGTCAACAAGTAGCTATTGAGTTATTATATATTGGATAAAGTAACTTAAAAACATAAGGAAAATATTATGTAGATATACTGTCGTCGATCCGTATAGTCTTTATTATATACGTTATATTATTTATTTTTATGTATGTTAATAAATTTATTTTGTATATTATTTATATTATTCAACTTAAATATCATTTATATACATAATAATTTATTTGAGTTGAATAATAACAGTACTACACAAAATGAGCTCATATGAAAAATCATTAACATACATAATAATTAATTTACGTATATAATAAAATATGTATCGACAACAGTGTCAATAATCGTATATGTATATCAACTCTCACTAAAAAATATCAGACCATACGATCTATAAGTCAGCGGTTGTCCAGAGTCAAGCTGTTGGATTGTTGACCACCACGGTACATGTATTGCTCCAACCAATACCTTCGAGATACAAATATTCTCTGCCAGCTAACAATTTGCAATTGCTGCGGAGTACCAAGTTTTAATTTCATTAATTTGGGCATGCATTACATTTACTTTGCATTGGAAACAAGAATCTAGACGCTGGTATGTTCGTTTCTGTTATTTCAATCCTGCTGGAATTTATCTTCTCCAACTATTTTCGGTATGGAACTTATGCATCATACCAACCCATGGAACTAACAGTAATACCTCCATTCAAGCATATCGGGACAACTGATGAGGGATATATTTCCAATGAAAATAAGCATTTATGACTAGTTTTAATTAATGTCATCTACAACTTTGTATAACTTTTGTCATTTATGAAAGAACAAAATGGATTTAAAGTTAAGAGATATTGTGAAATTTTTCATGATTGTTTCTCCTTTTTTTTCTAAACAGAAATAAAAGCTATCTTAGAACTTGGTGTAAAATCTGAATATTCTGGTCTTAACTCAATTAGGGGTATTGTATTTGTTGTTTCAATTAATTCGTTATTCAAGCTTCTTAATTTAAACAAGAGTGCTAAGTGGTATAGATTCTTACAAAGCAACCTCTAGGATTGAGAGAAATTAACACAACTGAAAGTTGAGATTACTTATCCAACAATTCCTACTTATTAACTAATACAATTTCTAATTGTAGATTAATTTAATTAGAATTGCATATTAAACACTGTTAGCCATAATTAGGATTGCATAATAAATATCTCTAATTGAGTCCAGAGTTCCAATTTCTAGAGCTATAATCTGAAGAAAATTCAAAAACTACTAAAGTGCACTAATCCAAGAATACCAAAAAGTAGCCCACGTAAAAATCATTGTCGTCTTTTCTTCAATTTTTGCAGATGTTTTAATGGACATATTGATCCAATTATTTAGAAAAAGTTCAGATTAATAGTTGATTATTATATTTGGGTCAATCAATTAAGCCCCTGAATTATTTTCTACTTCAATCAATCCACTCAAATATTTTGACTAATTCAATCAAGTTCTTGAGTTCTTTTGGTTATATTAGCCTTAAACATATACATAATCAATCTGTTTTTTTTTTGTCTTCCAAAAATACAAAAAAGGCATTTATTCTTATTGACAACAATTAATCATATGTGACAACAAAAAGTTCATCAAATAGCATGCAATATTTAATATAGCAGAATAAAGAAATTAATTGGTCGTTGTCCAAAATTCAGATTGGAGCCTGTCAACAGTATTTTTGACAATCTTAAACGTCTTGGCCAGAGCGTCATCTGAAATAGGGGGGTTTGAGCCGAAAACAGACTTAGCCACAGGGATTACACCCGGATTTTGGCTGCTCAGCCCCGAAAATGCTACAGCTGGGTCTCGACCAATATTGTATTGGAAGTGTATGAGGCCTATAGGAAAAACAAACACATCCCCCTTATTCAGCACCTTAGCGATAAGCTTGAAGTTAGGGGCTGAAGTCACAAATCCAACGTAGATGGTACCCTGCAAAACGGTAAGCACTTCGGTGGCTCTAGGGTGGATGTGTGGGGGGACAAGGCCGCCGTTAGGTGCTAGGTCAAGACGTGCAACTGAGATGCCAAGTGTATTGAGACCGGCAAGCTTATGGACATCGACTAGAGTCACGTTTGATCCAAGATCTGGACTAATGTAGCCATGTTTATCGAGGCCAGAGAAGAGAAAATCTTCTGGATTTACATCATCTGGATTCTTACACACATAGCCATTCACAAGCACTGCATTCTCACAAAGAGAAATTATAAGTAACAATTTATTGTTATATTATTTCAACTTTGTTTTTGTTAATTAAAAATATTATTAATCAATTATTTACCTAAATTTCATTATGTTGGCATGAAAAAATACAGTTTAAAAATTGAAATAGATATAGATATATACCTTGAGAGTTTTTGTCAGCGACACAGAAGTCTTGAAGAGGACTTCCTTCAAATGCTATTGCATGACAAGAGAGAGATGCAAAAAAAGTAAAAAGGAAGAATGAATAGGAGGAAGCCATATTTCTCGAGCTAGTGTTGTAATATGTAATTGTATCATGTATGGTTGCACTGATTAATTAACTGTTGTATGGACATATATATAATAAAAATGGCTGAGATGTTTCCCTATCTGTAGGAAGTAAAAACAATTTCAGGTGTTAGATATAGCATTTGTAAGGTCAAAAAAATATTTAGTTAAACTAATTGACCTATTCTAAATGATGAAATCATTATTCTTTATTAGAAGTTACTAATTATTGATAATCGTAGTTGTCCTCCACCTTTTTTTTTTTTTTTGAGACAGATGAGAGTTAGTCCTCAACTTATTGTTTCGGAAGTTGACTGTAATTGTTGTTGTATTGGTAGCTGCAGTTGCTAATTTGGTCATTTGTACATTAATGTTATTTCTATTATTGTTGTACCTCTGTTGTCGTTGTTTACAAGCAATTGCTCAAACACTCCAACCTTATAAATTTACTATAATAAGTAAAATGAGTATGTACATTATCATCCAACTATCAATATATGCACTAATATTTTTCTTAATTAATTAGTCTGTGTTGTATAAACCTTCTTGGCACTTCATTAACATATACACATGTCTTACATAATTTATATACACAATAAGTAATTTTAGTGAACTATTTAATTGTTGGTACTACAATTAATTAATTGTTTTCATTTTCTTCAATGTTAGTGAAGCAAAGTAAATCATGGTTCTGGGTTATGATTTCTTTTACTTTTTATTATTTATTCTTTCGTCTTATTTATTATATTAGTTTGACTTTTTCGTACATTCTTCAATACACTAATCGAGATTTTGACCTCTCTTCTTGAATCAATATGATAAACCAAGTTGTAGGCTAAGAGTGCAAAATTGGCACAAAGGAGATGTAATGCAATTTCGGTGAAGCTGAGGACATCATGCATGATGTAAGATTTTTTTTTTTTATTTCTCTGTCATTGTCTTTTCTTCTGTGGTTTTGACTGATATCATTTATTGGTGGTACAAATTAATCTTTGAATTTGTAAAACTAGTTGTAATTTTGGACTTAAATCATGGGACGAAGATGTCTTAATTACCAGCTAAATCAGATTTAGAGTAGGCAGCTTGCTGCACTTATCTGGTTGAGTGACTTGTACTGGCATGGCACCAGTTCAGCATGTTGCTCAATTTCAGCTGGAAGTCATGTGTAATCTTATTTACTATCTTCAAATCGGCGGCTTTGAAATTCTTCACGAGTTCAGTTCAAGGAAATAACACATAAAATAACGATCACTAGTTACTAGAACATCGCCCCTTTTGCTGAGTTACCTGTGATTTGTTCATTCCTTGTAACTGATAACTTTTGAAATGACCTTTCATCAATGAACTGAGGATTTTCAGACTCACCAGATACTTGAGGGGGGCTGATTCAGTGCTTGAGTAGCTTTGTATGCAACCCATAAGAGACCTTCTGGTTTGGTTCTGAAATTGAGTGATTACATATTTAATTTGATTTCAATTCAATTGATCGATCTAAATCGTATTTGGTTACAGTACAGTATCGGTGCTCCTGAGGATCAAGCCACATTTGAGTCTAATTGGACACATCTTTTATATGGCCAACTGAATTTTGTGCCCAAGCATGTCATTTCATAGTTTTGATCCTACTAGAATTTTTAATATTAGCGTGAGTATACAATATTAATGGTGTGGGTAGTTCAATACGCACACCAATAATTTTAATTTTGAACTATATTTACGTACGTATATCTATATAATCAGACATTAGTGTGACAAGCATTTGTGTGCATAATTACATACATAAATATTTTTCACATTATTATCTCGTATACGTATATAAATATAGTTTAAAATTAAGGTTATTGGCGTGTGTATTTAACTACCCACACCATTAATATTGTATACTCACGCGAATATTGAAAATTCTAGTAGTGTGAGCTCTTTATCAACACTGTCGGCTACGAGACGAGGTACAAAGCTTTTCATCGGTGTCTGATGCATGGTTTACTATGTCAAATATGCCTTATTTTCTTCTTCTTCTTCTTCCAAAATATGTAACAACAATTAATATGTGCACTGGATAACCAAATATTTTTTATACAAGATTATCGAACAATAACATGACAGACATAATTAAAAAAAGGCTGCTTCCAGTAGTTATCCATTTTTCCATGTTTATGCCCGAGCCAGAAAAAATACAATTGCATAGATTTCTAAACAAAATATGGCAGAGTCAGCAGCGGAATTATATAGAAGCAAACCTAAATTAGTATCTAGACTTATATTTTAAAAATAATTATTAATATAGTAATTTTTTTAGATCGATAAAATTATAATCTTAATTGTTATTGTGTTTGAGCTTAATTGAAAAATTAAACTAACTATATGTTTAATTATGCAATGTGCTCATGCTTGCTCATTAGCATCCTGAATCACCCCTTGGACAAAGTTATCACCATATATGAAACAGAAAGAAAAATGTTTACAAGTTACAACAAATAGATCTAACATAAATTAAAGAAAAGAGGAGAAAAGTATGAAGCAGTAGTTACAAAATTTTAAGAGAAATTATTCTTACATTCATATTTTAAATCACTTATCTACATATCAAAAATATTTATATTAAATAAATAATTTATTTTCATTTAAATTTATAAATATTTATAATTAGTATATAAAGTATTTATAATTTTTTTCCTACATGATTATAAAAAATTAAAATTAAAAATTTTATTATACAAATATAAATACAACTAGTATAATTTTTAATTCTAATAATATAAAATATAAATATTTTTAATATTAAATATAAATATTTTTTTAAAAAGAAATATAAATACATCGAGAAAATTAGAGACGTGTTGCTATACTAAATTATTTATAGATATCATCACATTGAGGCCATGACCCAAAATAAAAAGAGAATTCCAAGATAAATAATACATAAAAAAAATGAAGCCCACTGAGCCGAAATTTTTCTGGACCCCACCCTCAATTTCATCTTCTATTTCAGCCTCACATTTTTTTTTCTAAGAAAAAGGAATAGAAAATTAACAACCACATAGAAAAATACTTATGAAACATTTAAGGGGTTGCTTCATTCTGTAATTATTAATTCAGATGCTAATTATTATATCATCAATTTAATAATGTAATCTCAGAATATTTTCATTCATACAATTACTAATTTATTAACATAACAAATTTTAAATTATAAAAAAAATTTAAGCAATTTTAAATATGAAGATATTGATAAATAAATTGTAAATGATGATACGGTCTTTTAAAAATAATTTTTAATTTAATAATATTATTAAATTAGTAAGTATTTTAATTACAATCTTAATTATCACATAAATATTAACAAATTTATTTATAAGTGAGAGGAAGACCCTCTAAATTTACAAAATTTTCATTGGCTAACCAATTTAACAACAATAACCGACAATATCCATTGACAATTTTGCCCCTAAATCAAAAAGGCATGGTTTGTAAATAGAAGAGGCATGGGTTTCCAATTCCATTAACAACCTCTTTCATTTCTCTGATTCACAGTCTCTAGCTAATGCATGAGATTGAATCAATCCATCAGTCGATTGGAGATTGATTTGGTAAGGGGGATGGTGGGTCCCAGGAGACCAGTGATAGTGCTCTTCGGTTCCTCCATCGTACAGTACAGCTTCGGCCATGGCGGATGGGGTGCTACACTCGCGGATTTCTATTCTCGCCAGGTCGTCTTCTTCTTCTTCATCTCCTCCTTTTTCTTCCTCATCTCCTCCTTTTTCTTTTCTTTTCTTTAGTTAGGTTCTCTCTTGTCAGATTGTTGCAAGTACTATTCTGACTTGTCAGAGAGAGAGAGATGAATCGATTGAATTGCTTCTCTCTTTGCTCTTTAATTATTAAAGCCAAATTCTTCTTTTGTGGTTTGAAATGAAGGCTGATGTGGTGTTGCGAGGGTATGCGGGATGGAATTCAAGGCAAGCGCTTGAGGTCCTTCCCATTGTCTTTCCAAAGGTAAATACTACTACTTCCAAAATTGATTCCTTTTTGTACTAATTTGCATGTGTTTTTGTTGTGTTTTGATAACTTTTTTCTATTTGGGGAATCACAGATTTAGTTTAGGACAGTGATAATAGATCTCGTCTTTTCATTTCATAGAGAGAGACAGATTCAAATTTAGTAAAAAATATTTAAAAAGAAATATTTGGGAAATTATTTTTCCTTTTATGGAATGGTGGAGGCTACATTTCATTGTTTGAGAAATTTTTATCAAACCAAATGCTGTCAAATAAATGCTCTCCAATTTTCTCTCCAATTCAGCATCTAACAATTCAATTGAACCTCAATCTGAATTGATTAGGGTTGGAATCAATAGGGAGGGAACTGGTACAATCCTCAGTTAACACTTTCATGTAATAACCAATTGGAATATTATTACTTTTTCATTTTTTTCGCAATGCTGACATTAAACTATGTGATTTTTGTGCTTAAAATAGGATGAACTGGTACAACCTTCTCTAGTGATAGTTTACTTCGGTGGGAACGATTCCTGTAAACCTCATCCCTACGGTTTGAGCCCTCATGTGCCTCTGTCAGAGTACAAGGAGAACATGCGACGGATTGGGCTTTATATCAGGGTATTTCGTTAACTGATAATTTTATGTTTTCTTTTGAAGAAACTTTGCTGTTCATGAAATTGGTGTCTGTTACTTGTCCATGACCATGACAATAGAATCTCGGTTACCGTACCATGCTGGTTATTGTTTTAAATTAGGGTTTATGATCCACAGAATTTTAGCTCAAATTGAGTCTTACCCTTCTTTTCCAATTAGCTGTACGCCTTATTTGGATTGGACTAATACAGCAAGTTTTTGTCACATGCAGAGTTTATCAGAAACGACACGTGTAATTTTCCTTAGCTGTCCTCCTGTCAATGAGGAAATGCTTGTCGAATCAACAAGGTAACTGATTGATAAACTAATCTATTGCGCTTTCATCCTCTTAATATATTTCTATCACCGTATGTCCATATGAGCGAAGTTGCTTGATTTGGTTCTTATTTCTAAATTAGGACATACGAAGCATGTCGAGATTACTCCAATGCTTGTATACAGATGTGCAATGAACTGAGCCGTACAGATCCGAGCTTCAAAGTTATCGACTTGTTCAATGCAATTCAAATGCGCCGGGACTGGGCTGACACGTGCTTTACGTAAGTACAAATACATTGGCAATAGCATATAAAAATATTTCTATACTTACAACCTGGCTTGTTCATGTGTTTCTTAAGAAAAAAGTTTTGCAATTAAACTGATGCAGAGATGGTATACACTTCACAGCAGCAGCGAGTCAGATTGTGACGGCAGAGGTACTGAAGGCAATAATTGAAGCAAAATGGGAACCATCTCTATATTTGTGTGATCTCCCGACCGAGTTTGAAGATGTCATGTATCCCATTCAACCCTTCACACAGTAAAACTTTTTCCCAAAATTTCTCCAAAAGTTCGGGCCATCGGTGTTCTGCTTGCGTCAACAACCCCACCCCCAACCCAAAAAAAAAAGGAGGAAAAATGAGGGAAAAAATTAGAAAGAGAATAAGAGAATGAAAACAAGCTAGTACCATTTTATTGATGTACCAAGGAAGGGGTAAATTCTTATTTGATTGAAATTTGTGGAGATTAATAAATCAGGTTTAAGCTTAGTTATTTCAGCTTTTTTTTTTCTTTTTTTGTTGTTGTTTGCTATTTACAACAACTTTTTCCATTCAAAAAAGTTCCAAAAAGCTAAATTAAGAGGTTTGCTTATTTAATAAGATATTAGCAAATCAATCAATATCTTGGTTTTACATCTCAGGCATGGAGAGAGATTTTGACACTTGGCATTATTAAATCAAAGGGTAGATGTAGTATAGACATGAAATTTTAAAGATAATCAATCTATAAATTTAGGAATATATTTTCTAAATTTTTTTATAATCAGAATTATTTGAAGATCTGTTATCAAGATTGTTAAGTTAATAATTATTAATGGATCCCGTCCTTAAAAACTTAAAGATAACCTTTGACATATGTCTTCTAGAAGTGTATGAATTTATTTGTGCAAAAATCAAGCAAATTAATATAACATTATGCATAATTTTTTAAAATGTTTTTAAAGTGTTTTATGTGTTTTTTTATGTTTTTAATTAATTTTAGCTACATTTATGATTCTAATATCAGGAAAACTAACGAGAGTTGTTTCTCAGGCTTCATTCCGAGGAAAAAAAAAGTAAATATTGAATAAAGTTAGATACTTGAAATGAGAAAACTTTTTTCCTATGAATTATTCTTGTATGACGCTTATAATTATAATATTATAATGATAATTGACATGATTATTCGCATAATAATTCATACATAAGAATGTAAAAGATCAAAAATTCAAAATTTGGATATGATACATGTTTGATTGGTGAACAATTTTTTGCTTTATAATGCAAATAATCAAATAACATATCAAAATATTAATATTTTTACAAAATAAATAAAAATCTCATAAATTTTGTGAACGGTATAGAATAAATAATATCATGTTGTTAGTACAATTTGTCAATTTTCGATTTGGAGATGTATCGAAAAAATAATTCAAAAATAATACAAGTATTATTAATTAGAAAATTTTTAACATTATCACAAGAAGAAATATATAATCCTACCTAATTGTCACATTCACACGGTGTGTATCACTTGGTTATATTTTATTTTTTAGTAACATTATTCAAACATAATTTTCTCAGCAGTATAGTATCTGGTTTTGACATATTATAATTATTTATTTGACTTGCTTGATGTTAAAAACCTCAGCTTCGTAATCTAATAAATTATAATAACGACTTGACACTAAAAGACACGTCATACATGATATATGTGTCATGCTTGTAAGAAAATGATATTTGCTGATGCATTATTAAATAATCGTAGGAAAAATGATATTAATTCTTGAATATATGTTCCATTTTAATATGGATACTTCTAGTCTTATGGAGTTATGGTATTTATTTTTGATAAATATTGGTCAAATTAAAAAATTAAAATTGTAGAGATGTTTCTAATTATTTAGTTAAAATATGTATCAAATTTGGATTAATCTGAAAGAAATTTTGTCTTTCATCAAATAATTTTAAAATTTTGATGGTAGAGTTTAATGACTTTATGATGAATGATCAATCAAATTCAAAATTGATACACGTGTCGCTTAAATAATTAGAAATATATTTACAATTTAAATTTAAATAATATTTTAGTAATTGCTGATGCATATTAAAAGATACTACATGTACGTGAAATTTAGTAGGTGCCCCCCCCCCCCCCCCCCCCCCCCCCCAAATATAATATCGAACAGCACATTTATGACTTTGGAGCATATCTTTTTTAATTAATTAATTTGAACGATGTTAAAGGTAAGAAAATAATATCCCTATTAATACTAAAACACAGAATTCCTTGAACCTATATAATAATGGGCCCAACCTAACCAAATCAAACAAGTAAATTAGATAAGATTGCTAAAAAGAAAATAATTTTATGTAATTTAGAGATAAAAATATTATATAGATTATAAATTTAATATGATATTTTTTAATAAAATTATCTAATTTAACAATCTTAACAATCTTGTTAAAACAATTTTATTAAATTAATAAGTATTTTTTTATCTTTAAAATTATAATTATAATTATCATATAAAATTTAACAAGTTATTTGCAATTATAATTATCACATAGTACTTGTTCGCAGCATGAGATTAAGGTTCCTCAAAGCTCCTTAACACTTTAATCCATGTAAATCTCAACGAACAAGTCTTTCTTTAGCTGAATTAAAGTCCCTCCTTAGAATCAAATTTTAATTTTTAATCCTCCAAACCAACCCCCCCCCCCCCCCCCCCACCCCACCCCACAAAGTAAGTGGCTCCCTAAGACCTTCTTTAAAGCTGTGTTTCTGAGTTGGAGGAGGAAGGGAAAGGAAGAGAAGAAAATGAAAAGAGATTAATTTTTTACACTTTAAATCGGGGAGAATAATTAAAAAAAAATGAATAGAGAAATTCTTTTTATTTCTCTTCGTTCACCTCCTTTAACTTTTTAAAATCAGATTCACGAGCAAGGAAGAAACATATCCCCCCTCCCATTAACCTCCTTTAAAGCACATCATAAGAGAAAAATTAGTCTTTTTTTGGGACATTCTTACCCCGAAACAGTGTTCCTATTTAGGGCTGCACAAAATGCTCGTAGCTCATGACTCGTTTGGGATCGGCTCGAGATTCAACTCGTAAAAAGTTCGCTCGAAACTAACTCGAGTTGGAACCGACTCGAGCTGGCTGGCTCGTTTGGCTTACGAGTCGAGTACAAGCTGTGCTGAACTCGCTCGTTATCAGCTCATAGCTCGTGTACTCGTGTATATGTATTATGTACTATAACTATGTAATATTCCAACTCAACAACCGGCCTATCCAAACCCAACATTAATTAAGGCCTAACCTAACTTTTTAGTCTCTACTGCACTCTCTCTCAATCTCTCTCCCCAAATTCCCTATCTCAGATCGCAATTGCGATTCACCCCTCCCCTTTGTGGTTCAGCCTCTCGTGCTCCCCCCCCCCCAGGGCAATACCCCCAATCGCCGGCGCAACAGCATTCTAACGGCCCGCCTCTTCCCAACGCGGCGCTGCTGTCCCACCTCTTTGACTCACCAGTCGCGCTCCCCCGTCATCGGTCGACCTAAGGCCTTCTTCTCTTACTCTCTCGGCGACGATCCGACTCCAAGAAACCCTGAACCTGCCTCGCACTTTGCTGCCATCGCCGACTTCGAGAGACTCCGAGCTATTTGACAAGCAATGAGCTGGCTCAAGCTTTTGACGAGCTGATTACGAGCTAGGCTTTTAGCTCGAAATTTCTTTACTATTTCGAGTCAGCTCGACTCATTAATTATATGAGCCGAGTTCGAGTTCATCCCAACTCGCTTGAACTCAGCTCGTTTGCAGCCTTATTCCTACTTGAGCTTCTTTATTTTTTTATTATTCTTCGCTGAATCCTTGCACGTTACCCTAGACATGGAGAAACACAAGCTCTCCTTTTTTCTCCTGCCTAAATAAATGGGCAATTTAGTCTTTTACATTATTTCTCATACTAAAATATATTTTTAATCCAAAAAGATTCAAAATTCTTAGTCTCACCGTCTTATTGAATACTAGCTCCTTAGTAAAGATTAAATTTTTAATCCTCAATCTCTTAATTTATGTTGCCAAATGAGCTTATAGGGCCGTTCGGCAACACATTAAGGATTAACTTTTAATCTGAGCTAAGGAGCTCATGTTCGGAAGCCTTAATCGCGAGTGAAAGTTAAGGAGGCTTAATCCAAGGAGGAGATTCGTTAAATAGCGGGCAGAGGATTAAGATCTGGACAAAAAGAGACTAAAGGAGGGATTTTTAATCCGCGTTAAGGAGCATGTATTTGGAAGAATTAAGCAACTAAAGAAACTAAAAGAGACTTAAGAAGGTTAGAAGAGACTAAAGGAGGGAGTTGCCGAACGGTACCATAAGATTTAGTAAGTTATTTATAAGTGAGATAAGAGATGCTCTAATAGGTTTAGTTATGTGAAAAAAAATCCAAACTTATTTTCATGGAAAGGGATTAATTAAAGATGAGGGATCTAATTTCTATAGTTATTGGTGCCACATCAATGATCATAAAATTAAATTTCAAATAACTATTTATTAAATTTTTAAATAACAAAACTAATTAATTAGATATTTTGTATATATCATGCTATATAGATGCACAAAAAATTACACAATTTTAACTTTAATTTGATATGCATTAAGCATTAACAAAAATCAACGAACCAAATTTTGTGATTTAATTCACTCTCTCGATGACTATCGAAACAAAATTAAAATTTAATATTTTTTTAAATGCATAATATTAACATGTATTAGAATATATATAACAATTTATATATATTAATTAAAATATAAATAATAAATAGATACTATAAATATTAATAATCATGAATATTAAACCTCACTTCTTAATTAAATAGAGAATAATAATTGAAACAACTAAAATTTGAAAAAGCAGGTCACGTGATATTCCAGTCGTCAGAATCAGATATGAGATCCACATGTGCTAATTTCAATGTCCTCTGTATATAATCAGAAATGGGATCCACATGTGCTATCTTTCAGGTACACCCCATTAATTTAATTTGTTCCGTGTACTCTTTCCCAAAGACATCAAGGAAAATTCTACAAAACAAAAAGCACAAGAAATGTTCATTTATATTATGTACATATATGCACATCCAATTTTCTAAAAAAGAATATCATGTGTAACATTTTTTTTAATTGTTCTTTTCCCACATGCATTGGAGACTTTTCTCTGTGTTTCCCCCCACAAAAGAAAAGGAAACAAGGAACCTTCAACTGTTGACAAGATTTTATTGACTATCTAATTACAATTATCTCTTTCACCATGCTTAATTACAAGAATTAAGGGAGCTGATATATGGATGCCGTAGTCAATATCGATTTTATTATTTAGATAAATGAGTTATTAGTTATGTTAATAATTTTATTGTATAATTTATTTGTACATTATTTTTATTATTTAATATAAATGAGTTATTATTTAAATTAGTTGTATTTGAGTTAAATAATTAAAATATTATATAAAATAAATTGTATAATAAAATCGTTAATATAAATAATAATTTAATTTATATAAATAATAAAATTAATATCAATGATGATGATAATAATAACGACAATATCATATTTTCCTTTTCTCCATTAAAACTCAACATCATTTGTCCCATCTCTTTTTCATCATTTGATCTATTATTAAAATAAATAAATAAATTGACCATTCAAACCTCCTATTATCTTGCACCATCATAAACATAAATCAAGTTCAGAGACGCTATTAGTATTCCCTGTAAACGTCATGACTCATGATTTTGAAGGCCAAAAGGTAATTACGTCTCTAAACATAAGAGAAGGAATCTCATGATTTTATATATTGAATCGATATTAATGAAATTAAAATTTGAATAATTTTTTTAAATTTTTTTAAAAAGTAAAAATAATTGATAAGATATATTATATATTTTATATTTTTTATATGTACAAAATTTTATACTAGTTTAATTTTATTTAAGTATGTATCGAAAGTTACTAAAATTAACAGTTTAAATTTTGATAATTCAACCTCATTTTTTATAACTATCGAAATGAAGTTAAAAATCTTTTGATTTTGTATATATATATATATATATATTATTGAGATGATATATAATACATTTAACGGTTTAAATTTAATAACTTTTGTTAAATAATGTGGCCTCTTGTAAAGAAGTATATACTATGTAGACAACTAATTTCCCATATTCAGAGGGGCCATTTCGTAAACCTTCCCCAAATCCCCCTCCGATTTAATACCATTGACAGAGTCGCTGTGCTGTTTTGCCCTTCTTTGCGCGGAGCAGAGAACCAAACCAAAATATTATTCTCATTCTTTCTCGGAGAGAGAGGGGGGGAGAGAGAGAGAGAGAGAGCCGTTGGAGATTTGGGGCTGAGAAGAAGGCGTATCACATGGGAGCTGAGGAGAGGAACTGGGATCCAGTCTCCGCCATGGAAGATCCGACAGCAGCAGAGGGGGCGTTGTCCAATGGGAAGGCGCCAGGTGTCCCCGCCGTCGTTTCGTCTCCTCTCTCGATCGATATCTCCGTGCCTCTACCTGAGATGAAACCTCACATCATGTTAGTTTCCTCATCTCATCTTCTCCGGTTTATGTTTGAAGAATCGTGTCCTGTGCTCGTCATGAGGCGCCGCGATCCACTCGCGGCGACCTGAAATGTGGAATGATCTTGTTCCTTTTTCTCTGTTTGTATGGGAAGGTTTCAATAGATGCTGGTTTTGTTACGATTTAGATTCGTTAAATTGTTGTGATGAATTCGTCAGTTCAGTCTCCCCTTTAACATGATATTATGAGTAAAATACTAAAATTGATTGATTAGTAGATGTATTGATATTGAATTATGATGGCATCAAGAGTTGAAATTCTAAGCTGGAATGGGGGTAAAGAAGAGACATTTAGGCAAATTCTTGGAATAAATGAACAAATTTTGGAATAAGTACCGGAAATTCAGTCTAAAGACCAGACAGTATTATTTGTTTGGCTTTCAATTTGCTTCTTGTTGTTATCTCAAATCTGCCTTACTCATCCTTTGTTACAGCCATTTGTTGAAGACTTTGTTTCAAAAGTGGTCGTCGCTTGACAGCTCGTGTTTCACCATTGAGACCGTTTCTGGTGGCATTACAAATCTATGTAAGATTTTTTTCTAAAATATATGAACTTATTTAATCTTGCTGTACAATATCATTGTTATGCTGCACCAATTGCCCTCCTCCTTATATTCATGAATTATGTCTGTTCTGTATGAGAAGGGTGGTTCCAATTAAGTTTATGTTATATTATATATATTTTTTTTTGTTATTTGTGTTGAAACTTTGTTTCTGATAAGTTTGTTTAGGCAAGAGCTCAGGTGGATGCTCATAAATTATAAATAACAACTAATCTGGTCTTATCTGTGAGAAAACATCAAAATTTTGTTGTTTCTTATCAATGTAGAAGGATACACTTTTGGACATAAAATTCTTGCCTTTTCATTCAGTGTTGAAGGTTTGTGTGCAAGAAGACACTTTGAATGAATCGATGCTCACTGTTCGGTTGTATGGCCCCAACACCGATTTAGTAATTGATCGCAAAAGAGAGTTACAGGTGAGTTTTCCTTTTTTTTTTTATTGAAAGATGCTTATAGCCATAATTGTCTTTGACTGTATGATAATAAAAAAAAATTCGATCAAGCTTGTTTGACATCTCATTTTAAGTTATTTACTTTTACCAATTGCTGGCAAAATTTCTATACTTGCAGCAAAATGATTTTTGTAAATATGTTGTATCTTCTTCAATTACAGTAAGATCCTTTTTATAGCTGCCATACTTTGGTATTATTCAAATCAACAAAATCCTGCGAGTAGTCTATATACACATGAAGCTTGCTAGGAACCCAGTGACATGACCTTTTTGTTCAACTTGACTTGCATAAATAAAGTTACTGGAGGGACAAATTTATCATTTAATGGGATGCAGCTTTACCATTGCTCTTTTTGAAATATCAGTTTATAGGGAATATCACATACTTCTTTCAGGTAGTTGTTGGTAATGTGAGATTGGTATAAATGTCAGAGGGCGTCATGAAAATTCCCCCACTACTATGCTCGACTTGAGCCATGAGACTAGGCTAACTAAAATGTGGTCCATTCTTCTTTTTTATTTTTGAGTGATGTTGAATTGTACTGGTATTTTAGCTGTCTGGCATAAGAAACTTTATACCATTGTTATGTAGTCACTACATTGTTCCTTGCTAAAATTGTATTACGGTAGGAAAGATATTTTGTTCTGATACAATGATTTGTTTCATTTTTCAGGCTCTGCCTTATATATCAGCAGCCGGGTTTGGTGCTGAATTACTCGGTGTATTTTCAAATGGAATGGTGCAGTCCTTTATTGATGCTAGAACGCTTGAACCTTCAGGTGATGTTCTTTTTCTTTCATGCAAACTTAAATCCAAATTTTTTGTACATTTGCAGTTAACATTGGACATTCTCATGCTTTCTACTGGTGCAATAGTTATTTTTGTACACGCAAATAACATTCAGCTATTAGAACTGGAAGCAACTGAATTAAGACAAGCATAATGTGACTGAATTGACCCTTTGTTTTTCATATTGTACATACAAATAGGTTCATGAATGAGTTCATATTAATGTGAAAACATAACTTTTCTTCACTTAATTTACTAAAATTGTGTCTTAGATCTAAAGTTTTAAGTGATGTTCCCATTTAAACGGATTCTCCATTATATTAGCCTTGTGTTAGATGCAAATGCAAATCTAGTTTCATAGCTATACCCAACAATGATCAAAATGTTCTTCAATGCAAAATCTCATGAACTGTGATTCTTCTTTTTCCTTTTATAAAGGTTATACATCATACCTAATTAATGCTCATTTGATTGTTCAGACATGAGGGACCCTAAAATAGCCACTGAAATTGCGAAGGAGCTTAGAAGGTTCCATCAGCTCGACATACCCACTGTCAAGGAGCCCCAGTTATGGAATGATATCTTCAGGTTTCTTAAAAAATGTAAGAATTGAATTATAGTCATGGTTAAAGACACAAAGTTTTACTATGGCCTTTGGGGGCTTATTTTTGTACTATCGGAATTTGTTTTAACTAATGTCGAATTGAAACTAAACTAATATTTTGGTTTTAGCCGAAAAGCTCGAGTTTGATGATGATGAAAAGCAGTCCAAATATGAAGAAATATCTTTTACTGAGATTCTCAAGCATGTTTACGAACTCAAGGTACTACTTATATATATACTTGTAATTATTCATTCTTTACTTTCTGTGCTGGTTATATTTGTTTGTTAATTTTTTTTCATTTTGATTGGTTGGCAGGATCTTACTGACTTGTTAAATTCTCCGATGGTTTTTTCACACAATGACTTGCTTTCTGGAAATATTATGCTGAATGAATCACAAGGTATCTTCCCCTCTCTTAAAACACATGACAATTTTGAGCAGTTAAAGCCTCAGCAATGCTTCAAATGTGCAATTAGGCCTCAATTAAGCTTTCTTGTGAGGCTCAATTAATCATCAAGACTGCTGTGCAATCGAGCTTCACTTGTGCTATTAACTCTTAATTTTAAAATGCAGGTTTGCCTCCTTAAAACCCACAATTATATTTTTAACTTGTCAATTATAATTGACTTTGCTTTTTCATAACCATTATTTTGTTAGGTAAACTTTACTTCATAGACTTCGAGTATGGCTCATACAGTTACAGAGGATATGATATTGCGAACCATTTCAATGAATATGCTGGGTTTGATTGCGACTATGACCAGTAAGTTCAACAAGCATGTATTAGTTCTGAAGTGTATAGCCCAACATTTGAGAGGCTTTATTTTATAATTAATAAAAATTTCTGAACTCTGTTTCAGATATCCAAATAAGGAGGAACAGTACCATTTCTTCAGGAGTTACTTGAATCCTGCTAACCCACAAGTGGTACATGAATTTCTTTGTCTTTTCTCTTATTTTGTGTTTTATTACGGGGAAGGGCATGTGGGTTGGCATGTTAAGTTGATGGATTGTCTTTTGTCATTTTCAAAGAAGGAAAAACAAATTATGACAGCCCTTCATTGATTATTAAGTTCTGTCTATAAAGAATTACGAGGAACATTACAGAACAGAAAGATGTCCTAGAATTCTATTAATTAGTACATAAATCCAAGTTTAGCCAAGTGCTAATTTACCCTGAGTTTTACGACCACGCCCCAAAATAGTGATCCAAATAGAAATTAAATAAGATGCAGTAACTGGGTATAGTTGGTGGAAAGTAATGGAACTGCTAATATTAACTAAAGTATATTCTGTATATATATTCTCATTTCTCTTAGTTGTGCCATTTCCCTTAAATCTGTTGCACTTCTTCTTTGGTTATGTTTTACTCCAAATTTTGTATAGACCTTAGCACGATGACACGGTTCTTTCACCAGGAATTGTTTTAGTGAAATATTTAATTTGACATTAGTATTGTCGTTTTCTTAAATATTACTTCAAATTTCTTCCGTATGAGCTCTTATCAGTCAAAATTTGGACATTCTGGGAGTTAAGCAAAGGTCTTCTTTTTGCGAGCACCATGAAAGACAGTTATTTTCTGCAAATATTAGCACTTGATGGGTTTTAAGGGCTTGAACATTTGAATATCACCATTTCTGAGATGTTATTATTTATTATTAGCATTACTATCCTATCGTAATAGGTGTCGGAGAGAGAACTTGAGGCGCTTTATGTTGAAACAAATACCTTTCGGTTGGCATCACACATGTATTGGGCTCTCTGGGCTCTTATCCAGGTACTTATTTTCATGACTCACTGTTGTTCTTTAACTTTTGTGATTTTTGAGTCCAAAAGGATTAAGCCTAGTTGAACTATGATCTGGTTATTAGAGGATCTCTAAACATGACTTTAGTTTCTGGCGGTGCAACTTTCCTACTGTAAAGATGTATTCGGCCAATTTAGCTTCTTCTCATTGTCTCAGTGGCAATGAGATAGTGCAAAGAAAATAAAGAATGTGGCACCAGCATGAAATTTCAAGCCACACTATTACACTTTTACATGCTTTGAATCGATTATCATGATTAATATGGAATAAGGTTCATGTGCATCACAATTGTGTCTAACTGGTATAATAATCTATCCAAAGACAGTAAAGGCTAGCTAAGATTTTGAGCGAACATAATATCCTAGCTAATAGTTGATGTCAATTTGAATAAAAAAAATGCAGGCAAAAGTGTCCCCAATTGATTTTGACTATTTAGGATATTTCTTCTTGCGCTACAATGAATACAAAAAACAAAAGGAATCCTGCTTCTCCTTGGCAAAATCTTTTTGGGGTGTATCAGACTCTGCTTAGACCATTACTAGTACTCTGTTTTTTTGTTTCCCTATTTGTTTCTTTTTCTTGTAGCTATTTGCTGTATTAGCTAAAACATTTTTTTATGAATAAACATTAGTTGTATATCCAACAATTATTATTATTGTGTTTGAAAAATTAATGAAAGAAATTTTTCATGGGGAAGCTTTTGCTTTTTTACACTTTCAGAGATAGGATGCCATTTGTAATATTTTTCTCTTTGGGTGAGGCAATGGACAGAGTATTAGTTGTAATTAATTGCTTAATTAATTATTCAATCAGCATTACTTGTAATTATCACATTTTTTGGCTAAATTACTTCAGTGGAGACCCACCGCTTTGTCTCAAGTCAACACAAATATACAACCAACTATTTTGTATGAATCATCAATTAAAGATAAAAATGATATTGAAAAAAGTCCGCAGATTATATCACTAAAAAAAAAAATCGGGTAAATAAAATCACAAATTTTTGTATTTCATTCAATAGTAGAAGAACAATTTTTTCAACAATGTTACAATATTTTTATTCCCCTTGGTTTCAGATATCATTATAAATAGCTAAAAGTTAAGGATTTGTGTAGAGAAATTATCTAGTTAGACCTTCAAAGGAAAAAAAAGTGGAATTACAATTTCAATAACAAAAGATAAGTTCTTTGTGTGGAAGATATAAAATTAAAACTGACTAAATAATTTTAGGAATATTGAAAAGTAAATGTGAATATATATATATATATATTAAGACTTGTTCCCCTTGTATGTTGCAATGTATGTATGTAACAAATCATGATATATAAAATGTGAATATCTATATTATATTTGATTTGGATCATGGACTGTGTAGTCTGTTTGTATAAAAGTTGTTCATGTCAAACATTTTCAGTCTACGTACAAAACTGTTTTAGATGATCTATTTGTATTACAAGTGCATCCAATTGACACGAACTCCTATGTTTTTATAAAACATAAGTGAATAACGGGTGAGCAATTTATTACTAAGATATAATAATCGTCATGGCGTGTGTTTATAATAAATTAATAATGCAATTTTTGCTCTCAATTTTGAATGTTTTTGTCACCTTTTGTTTTTTTTTTTAATAGAGTAATCTAATATCTGTTAAATTTTTCCGTGGAATATTATGTTGTCATTAGTTCTTAAACAATGATTGAATTTTGTGCCATATTATCATGGCACAGGTTTTTGTTTTTCAATGCACCACGACAAATATTGTAAAGGTGAGGGATCAATGGGATTTCAAATAAATTTAAAAAAAAATCTTAAAAGTAAAGAAAAGCCTTATAAATATATTGTTGAACTCATAGATTGATTCTGTTTCAAAGTTCATGCAATTTAAAATTTATTTAGTAGCTCATCAAAGGCCACTAAAATTTATACAATTTACAACCATTCATATTCAGTGGTCTTTGATAGACTGCCAAATTAAATTCAAATTGTATGAATTTCGAAATACAATCAATCTATAAATTTAAAAATATGTCTATAAAATTTTCTCTATTTTTAAAATTTCTTAAATTTATTTGAAATATCATTATTAAAATTGTCAAAATAATCATTGTCAAGTTATCCCTCCCCACAAAAATGTGCTCTTAGAATGGAGAGGTATGATGGAGAGATCTTCAATTACTATAGCAAGCAGTCAATAAGTATTGAGTCTATCTTTTTTTTTTTTGATAAAAGTATCAAAAGATATTAGTCTTCATTTATTTTCAAAAGCAAAAAACACAAGATAGAGGAGAGGTATAGAAGAACTATACCTCAACCAAGAAATAGCAAAAGAAAAGAAAATACAAACCAAAATTTTAAAGTTCAATCAATACTAAATAAATCAAATAACAATCCTTAGAACATAAGATCACAAACATATAACAAAACAATCAGAATTAATCCTTATCTAACAAATTATTGTCTTCACTCCCATCTTGATGCACTACAGCCTCCTGAGAAGATGACTCATCAAAATTATCTTCATCACTTTTAATATTAATGATATCAGATCTAAAAAGATGTTTCAAGTGTACTAGATACATGTTCAGAATTGAAAAAAACTAAAAATTGAAATATGTAAAGAATGAGCTGAAAAGTAATCTACCCTTTGAAAAATTCTTTTATTTCTTTCAATCCACACAACTCAAATGACAGCGGCCAACAAAGCTCACCAGAATTTCATATCCAAAATATTAAATGAAATACAAACTTGCCAATATTAAATGACCCAACACAATTTTATCCCAAAATTCCTTAATAATATCACACTGAAAAAAATAAAGTATTGAGTCTACCTATTGTTGAAAACCGTGACAGATAGGAGGATTGAAATATCTTTTTTTATTTTGATCACCACCGTCTGATTCAAATTGTGGCAGCTGTAACAATCTCATAGTCCTATGCATAATTTTTTCAGTATTTCTTTTCTAGACTGTACTGCTCATGTAAATATTGGAATTCCGTTGTAATAATTTTTTTAATTATTGTATAATAAGAACTCAGGTCTCTTGGTTTGGTTTTCAACTGTTGATGTTGCATGCAACATGCAGATGAGATTTTAAAAGCGACATCCGAGCTGTCTTATATATAGTTGCTTCACTTTTTAATTTGTCTCCAGCTTTTCCAAATTCAATATCCTTGCTAACTATACACAACACATGAAAATCCAATTAGAAGTTTTTATCCCCACAGATACTGGTTGCTAGAAATAACAGTAATAATTTGCAAATAGAAATTAGCAACCTTTCCTTGCTTTTATATAAAAAAAAAAAGGTGATAATTTGCCGCCTGCACAACTGCATATGCAAACTTAAAAGTAGAAATTAGGCCTCAGGACAAACCTGTAAAATTTTACACACAAAGGGATCAACCAAAGACACTTTCAAAGATAAAAAGCCGCAATAATAGAACCAGAATTCTCCTTAAGAGATCAAATCCAGTACAATTCAGTTTCAACAATAAACAAAACATAACAACCAGATCACTCAAAACGAATACTAGAAAATACCAATACACAACTCTACTATAACTCAAAAGTGAACGCCACTATAAATAAATGGCATAAGGTAAACAAAAAGAGAGAGAGAAAGCAATTGGTAATGCCAATTAATTTTCTTCCTCAAAGTCAGCATCACCCATGCCGGTGTCTTCCTCCTCGCTGTCCTCATCACCATCAACCTCCTCGTTTTGGAGCCGCATCTTCTCCATCTGTTCTGCCAATAGTTTGTCTTCCCGTTCACTCACCTAAAGCATCAGAAACCAAAAACATAAATAAGGGCTGGTATTTAAATAGCAAGATCCAACCGACCCTAGAAAACCTAAACACTGCCCCAGCCAGATAATAAGACAAGAGTTGACCTAAAACCTGAATACCCATTAAATCAGGTGTGTATGTAACAAAGCAGAGCAACCCACACCCCTTGAGCCTGAAACCTGGCCTTAAACATCCAGTGTAACCATAACATGATGAATCAAAACATTTATAATTCTCAGAATTTATAACATGCTACCAATCCTGATACACATGAAACTCGAGCCTGAACCAACTGTAACCAAACATAAGCTTGTACCCAACAAGACTGACCAGCACACTTGCCACCTCTATGGGCATGAGGTTCTGATGTCTTTTAATTAAATCACAATTAGTTTTGAAATCAAGTCCTTAGTTATTTGGGCTAAAGCACCCCTCCCAGATCTGAGCCCCCATGAGAACACATATATTAATGGGAATGCGAAATTGGTTTTCATCCTACATGTATTGGGTAGAGATGCTTGTGTTCCTATTTATCAAAATTTGTCTCATGAATTCTGAAAAAATTAACTTTGAAATTAATTATGATTATTTTCAAAAATTTTGGCATGAGGCCCCTATGATTTCTAAAGTAACACTAGCCAGAACTATAGAACGTGAACTTACAGCTCTAGCTGACTCCTTAATTACGAGCTTTCCCTTGTATTTCTCTATTTCTTCTGAGCAAGCCTTGATTGCATTTGTCAGAACAGAGATCCCTTGGTTCTGGGCAGTTAGAAATAAAACCATCAACAGAAGAAAACACAACAAACATCAGGAAAAAAAATACAATAACAAAGCTAAGATTGAAGACATCAAAGCATATAGAAATTCAATCTTGCATTTTGGCACCATTTTGTAAAAGCCAAATTTAATCTATTATTGTTTCATTGTGCTCACTTCATCTTAAATTTCATAATAAATGAGAGCACAAATCAGTGCTCAGTAGAATGCAGCTTCCCATATAACTATAAAGCTACCTAGGCAACAGCATACTGCTACAGTTGTAAGGTCTATAAAATTCAGTATTGCATTTCCACACCATCTGAAGGACCAAAATTAATGTACTACTGTTAATTGCAGTTCGTTGAGCTTACATAATTGACTTAAAATTTATAACCGACCTTGAGACTCAGTCAAATTGTCCCTACATATCCCGCAAAAAGAAATGATTAAAGAACTCCCATATGTTTATGGTAAGGTCTAATTCCAAATATACACCAGCTGAATTGAGCTTATCAAGTGCAGCCGCTACATTTTATAAAGTATAGATTAACTCGCACTCCTTATTCTTTAAGTTCGTTTGTAATTATGCTGAAAACACAATTAATTACCAGCTAATTGATGAGATAAATAAATTACTCTATTAAAAAAGACAATTGAGATCAAGGTTTTCCTGCAACATAAGCTCATGTAATAAATGCCTAAAGAAGAGAAGAGATAATTAGAAACCTTGTCAAGCGTCTGAGTGGTTAAAACATAGAGGGGAGCTGCCACTAGCTTTATCTTCACTGGACACTCATCATTTCCCACTGATTCTGCTTTCCTCATTGCTTTCTGAAGACAAAAAAGAAGCATTAGTAAATTAAAAATAGATTTAAAGATAAATCTAACTTTGGTGCAGTTGTACTTTGGTTAAATCAAATTTTATTTTAAAGCATCATTCTAAAGTCTGCAAAGTATGTCCAATCCAAAAAAAAATGCTATTTAACTGACTCGTGATTATGTTTGCCACAAATTATTCCAGTCACAAAATCAATGATTTATATATTAGCCCTACTTGGGTTTTCTACATAGAAACTTTGTTGGACAAAAACCAAACCAAAACAAATGCTGAAGAAAGTTGAGTCAGCAAAGTTACAAAGACGTCAAAATAAAAATGAGGCAAAGAACAATTATAGGAGATAGATACCTGTATGTGGAGCACACCATCAAACTGGTAGCATCTGATCTCGACATCAGCACGGATCTTGACTGGCTGGGGTGTCATTCTGCGCCTTATGTTCTTCACCAGTGTATCCTTTACCTCCTCTGTAACTGCTGGCACCACCTTTGTCACCTGAAAAAGAGAAAAAAAAGAAGAAAGCTCTTTTAAGTGCCTGCTTTTTCATCCACTACAACAATATTTTAATAGATGCAGTACTGATTCTTTACCTCTTCACCATCAGGACCAGATTCCTTTATTTCCTTTGTAAGCAAATCAAGGATAGAGTCGGGGTCGGTAACTATCAACTTAAAGGCCTATGAAAACAGAGAGAGAAGCTTAGTAAAATGGCCACAGCTTGTAGGCAAAAGATTTGTTGATCAACTCAAGTACCTCATAGGCATGACCGTACTTGCGATATAGAGGCCAGCCAATTGTGGTGTAGAGCTCCTCTAGGTCGATAGAGAGGGTCTCGGCCACATGGCGCATGATGGAGTGTACCAGCTTTGACTTGTTGTATCGCTCCTCACATGCCTGTACATCCTCCTCTGACACCCTCCTCTTTGACAGGTCAATGTATCCCTTCTCCCTGTTCCATATTTGATTTCCAACATTAATTGAGGTCATTACACAAGCACCTCCCGATTATCTACTATAGCCTAATAAACCTTGATTGACCTCTAAAATGTGTAATTATGCCACAATTGAGCATCACCGTAACCCGAGTATGCCCTATTTGCCTCTAAAATAGGTACAACGTACATCAATTACGAATCAATTTCCTATCAACTAAAAACCAAATTCAACCACAACACAACCCTCATTGAACCCAATTCAATCCGATTTTATCTTATATCATCTAAAAGCCTTGAAACCCCATAACATGCTCAACTTAGCTCAAGTTAAACTCAATTAAGCCCAACTTCACTTCACAAATTCAAGTCTCAATCTAGAAATTCCCCTAATTGATATGATTGACAAGCAAAAGTTTTCTTCATCAGCAAAGAGAACATCAACCTATCCTCAAACATTCAAATTGCCAACCGTACAACAGATTCGAACCAGAAAGGAGCGAAAAAGGGAAACAAAGAGAGAGGGAGAGAGAGAGGAGGAGGCGAACTTATCGACACGGAGGACGATGGCGGGCTCCTGGCGTCCGACCTTAATGAGGGAGGAAACGGAGCGGATACGGCGGCGAGACAACTCGGAGAAGAGAATCATCCCTTCGATGTTGTTGTACTCTAAGAGAGACACGTAAGCGCCCATCTCGGCGATGTGCTTGACCTGGATCATCACCGCCATGTCCACCTCAGGATACCTCGTCTCGTACATCCTACACTCTAGATTCGGACTCGCCATGGCTCTTTGCTCGAGCTTTCTCTCGCCTTTGGTTGGGTTTAGGGTTAGGGTTAGGGTTTAGAGCGCGAGGTATGGAACGAGAGAATAGAGGAGAGAAGGGGATCCAGCGATGAGCTCTATTTCTTTTTGGATGATGCAATTTTGATTTTTTGAGAGCCTATTTGTACAATTTTCACCACTGAGACAGACTTTTTTTTATTTCTTTTTGTTTTTATTCATACATTTCTGCTCCTATTTAATTTCACTCTTTTGTATACTGAAATAAACTCAAGGAAATAATTTAAGGAAAATATTATGGAGATATCATTGATATCGTCGTCGATACGGGCTTTTATTATATACGTTAAATGCGTTATTTTGTATAATATTTATATCATTCAACTTAAATACTGCTAAACATAATAAGTTAATAACTCATTTAAGTTAAAAGTTAAATAATGACGATATTATACAAAATAAGTTTACATAATAAAATCATTAATATGCATAATAACTCATTTAACGTATATAATAAAATTCTTATTGATAACAGTATTACTGTAAATTAGCCTCTCCTTTATAATTAATTATAATTCTAATCTTATTTTTGAAATTGAAATTTTTGAACTTTACAAATACATTCAAAATGAAGATATCAGAGGAGTGAAGATGTAACAACCCACAAAAACTAAAGCAACAATAATACTCAATTTTGTTAATAACAATAATATATTTATTATGACTGATGGGAAATATTAGAAGGAAAGCAAAATTTAATTGGTAAATAATAAATTTTAAATTTTTGATGGGTAAATATCTAATAAGTTTTAAACTATTTTTTCTACATTTTTTGAAAATGGTTTATTTTTATATACAAACATTCTTTATTTTATTATGATTTTTAGAGTCATCTTAGAAAATCTAAAAAAAAATAGTTAGAAAACCCTAAAAATAGAAAAATTCGGTATCCTATGAGATTTTGATATAAAGAATTTATTAAGCAATTTAAATTTGAAAATTTAAACTAATTCGATAGATTTTTGAGTTAAACTCACCAATAGCCTTGGTGAGCTTAAGCTCATATATATATGTATATATATATAATTTTCTCTTTTTTATAATGAACTCAAATGTTATAATCTTGTCAAATATGATCTTTTTTTATGTAATATTGTCACATCATCATAGGACCATCTTTTAAATAAAAAAAAATCATCAGGCAACAGATAAATACCAAAAATAAGTAAACGCTATTATAAAAAAATTTGTATGAAATTGAATGCAATTTTTTTTAATTATCATTAATCTCTATGAATGTGCACAAAAACAATGAAAATATATTAAAAACATCAATAAATGAAAATCGCATATATATCGTTGTAAATACAAGGATTGTTGAATTAGCTTCATCATCAAAACTAGCTATAAATTTAAACCGTTAGATGAATTATAAAAAATATAAATATCAAACAAATTAGCTTGATGACAAATCGATAATTTTGCAAACATTTTTGCAAACTCAACTTTTTCCCCGGATTTCATGCGTTCAATTTTTTTTTACTTTCATGATCTGAACAACTTATGATTTAAAACATATTAATCAGAATAAATATTCCATATTGACATAACTTCTCTTACACAAATGCAACTAATATTTTTGTAGTATTTCGTTTTTGCAAAGATATATAAGGACTCACAAAGGAAGAAGGTATCTCATTTAATAGAAAAAAAATATATTAGGATCCTAAATTTTTAATTTGCAATGCATTAATTATCACTGATCTTTAGCATATATGCAAAGAGTATTGATTAAGGGCAAGAATGGTGCAAAGAAAGAAATTTTTTGAGCACTTAATATTGTAAATTGAGTTCTAAAAATAGCATCTCCCTATCTTTTTTTATTTTTGTTATGTTTTGAGTTCGTCGGCTTCATTTTGTATTATCTTTTTTTTGAAATAAAGGCTCTCGTTAATCTCTACATTTATTTTTTTTAAATACTTTTTACGGGACTTAAATCTGCATCTTTCCGTAGAGAAATAAGACCTATCACCACTGCACTAAGCCTGCGGTACTAAAGTGTATAAACACAACAGATCGATATTATCCGATTCATACTCGATCTGTATTCATAAAGTTAGATACGAATATTCGATATATGAATATCCGTGCAAGTACGAACTACGAACGTAGATATGATTTTGAATTTAAATTATCCATATCCCTATATATAACAAGATATGTTTTTCATAATTCAATATTTATTAATGAAAAACCTTAAGCTTCTTCAAAAACTACTTGAATACAAATTCTACATAAGCTCTCTATTATATTATACAATTTTTTTTCTTATTATAGTAACATTTCCTTCAAATCAAAATTTATCTTCAAGTTTTCTAAAATGAAAATTTAGGCAGATTTAAGCAAATAAAAGTCCTAAATAAATTCCAAATTCTTTAACAAATGAAGGCAAGTGGAATTTATAAATGTAGGGGTGAAGAATTTACAGTCAGTTGCAAAAAGGGATTTGCTGACTAAATACAAAATGTTAAAGGCAATTTAAACATTTCATGAAATGTTGATTGTTTGATTAAATCTTGGGTTTAACTGCTAGGTGAAATTGCAAACATTATTAAATGATGTTTCAAGGTGAGGTAAAAAAGATGAGTTTCATTTGCAAAAAGGCCCTTAACTTTTCATCAATTTAGTTTGCAATTACTAACATATTTTTGAGATAAAATGGGTTCAAGTCTCTTAATTTTAACTATCTATAAAAGAATCCTCCAATTTGATATCAAACTTATAATCTACTATATAGAGAATATTATTTTTATTACTATATCAAATGTTAGTTCTGCCATTACTGATATATTTGAAAGGAAAAAAAATTCAATGTGTGTGTATATATTTAAGAACATTGCTTTAACTATATTTAAGATTATATGGCTAACTAAATTTGAGAGAGAAAATTACTGAATTAGGATACAAAAGATAAGCAATAAACACCAAGTATGGATTGTACTTGTCCAATTTGAAAGTTATGAGAAAAAAAAAGAAAAAGATAAACTAATTAAGTTTGGATAAAGCAAAAGCATAAGATCAGAGGATTTATAAAAAGATGCTCCTCACTTACCTCCTCTGCTTTGATTCCATCTCAAAAGATTTTGAAAAGAAAAAAAGAAAACTAAGTATTGATGAAGCATAAGATAAGAAGTTTTCCGGCGACATCACGAAGAAATTAAGCCGGTATCCATCTAATCGAGATCTTCAAAAGAAAATGCCTTTGGATCTAAAGGTGAAAGCACACGAAAGGCGCGAATAATTTCGATGAAATTTCTAATGCTCTTCACCAGTGCATTCTTCACCTCCTCTGTCACTGCTGGTTCCACAATTGTAACCTGAAAAAACAAAACAAATTGATGCACTTCCATGTAAGTGTAATTTCCTAATACACCGATTGAATTACATGAAAACATGATATGCATCGCCGCCATCTTACCTCTTTGCCGTCAATGCCGACCTCCTTTGTTTCCTTTGTAAGCGAATTGAGGATGGAATCAGGGCAGTGCGCTATCAGCTTAAATGCCTGTCAAGAAGTAAAAAAGAACAGAGAAACAAGGTGAGACAAAATTTGCAATAAATTTAGCGAACCGGTATGAGGTACTTAATTTTGTCAGTTCAGTGTAGTACATTGAACGCGTGGCCGTACTTCCGGTAGAGAGGCCATCCGACTGTGATGTAGAGATCCTCCAAGTCCATTGAGAGGTTCTCTGCCACTTGACGCATGATGAAGTGTACTAGTGTCGACTTGTAATACCGCTTCTTGCATGTTTTCGCATCCTCCTCCGACACCACCTTTTTCGACAGGTAAATGCATCCCTTCTCCCTATTTCACAATTGAAATTTCAAAATTTCTAGTTGAATTTGAGGTCTGCTAAGTATGTACAATTTCTATTTTTAATTAATACAAATAATCTAAATTGACCCTATCAAATGTGCAAATGTGCCTCATTTATGCATTCAATTAAGTTGAAATTTCCCTTGATTAGTTGATTAATTTGCCTTATTGACTCTTAATTAAAAATTCAATTTGGCACAACTGCATCCGCAAAAACTATTTCCGACATATTATAGTTCTTTTTTTTATTGAAAAGATGAGGATCAAGTACTCAAATTTTGTTATTTCAGACATAATTTTGATCCAATAGAGTATAACTTATTGGTTTAATTGCTCTAAAATCATTTAATCCTATATCATACTAGACATTTCATTAAAAAGATTTCCTTCATCAATCTTTACTATGAAAAACATTTCTTTTCTTAATCATACAATGTCTCAATGCTCATGATAACACAAACAACTTACTATATCAAATGATTTCATCTTCTTTTTTTTTTTTTTTGGTTGAACATGCAAGTGATATCAGCCTTCTAAAAGTTTCACATTTTCAATATCTCATGAACATGAAAGTATAAATATAAGACTTCTTCATATATTCAAAAAAGAAAAAAAATAATAGAAAATTGTTCTAAAAAAATATATTGGACGTAGAAATTGCTACAATTTTGAATATTCTCATCCTTAGCTTTTGATAATTCTCTACAAAATATGCTGCAAGCAACTGTTTGGTCATCTAAGCAAAATATAGTTTTTTTTTTAGAAAAATAAACATAAAGACATAAAGTTAAAACGCGCAAACCCGTGGACACGAAGGACATAGGCAGGCTCCACCGGTTCGGCCTTGAAAGCAGGTATAGACTGGCATTTGAAGAGGGAGGCAACGGAGCGGCGGCGGCGAGGGCGGGGACGAGGATAGCTACTGGTGGGATCAGTAAAAAAAATCAACCCTTCAACGTTGTTGTACTCTAACAGCGTCACGGACGTGCCAATCTCGGAAACGCCGCTTGTCTGCACCATGACTACTGAGTTTTTCTCCGGGTATCTCGCCTCGTACATCCTGCACTCTAGGTTCGGGCTCTCCATGTTTCCTTGGTTTAGGTTGGATTTTGAGTTAAGAGAAAAAAGAGAATTAAAATTATTAAATTGGCTCTAAATTTTTTTTGCTTGTACCTTTGTATTAGGGAATGTTGAGAGGTGAGGTTATTAAAATTTAGATTGGATTTAGATTGGGTTTTGCAATTTTAGTTTACTTTCACCTTTTTAATTTAGAAATATCCTGAGATAAGCAAAAAAAATTAAAAAGAAATGTATTTTTACTATTCTTAGACAGTTGAAAGATCAATATACACTTACAATAGGATAGTATATATTCATGTTCTCTTTTCTAGGAAAATAGGATAATATTCATGTTATAATCTAAGTTTGCTTTTGGATATGGTTTGATAAAAAAAATTTAATCACTTGATACTAAAATTTGATTGAAAAAAAAATGCAAAGAAGTAATTTTTTAATCTGAAAATTTAGTTGTCCCATGGTTATTTTAGCTATCATATATTATGACTTAAATCAGCAGAAAATAAATGGGGCAGGAAGGCAGGATGAACTAATTCATGGTTTAATTTAATTTTAAAATTGTATCATAGCAGGATTAATTCCCTATTTTCTTTTTTAATTCCACATAAAGGGGCAAAATTTGTATATTTTTCTATATGCTCTCCTATACTTTGAATATCTTGCTATATTTAATTAATAGAGAAGAGGGACGTCATTAGTTGTAAAATAAATAAAAATAAATCTGAGTTTGGATAACATTTTATATAGAGCTTATTTTAGTGGTGCAAAATAGCAAAGGTTTTGGAGTTTCTTTGAGATAACTTTTTTTTTTAGAAAAAAAGAAAATAGAAAACTTGAGGGGTTTAATGTCTAGATTCTAATTATTAGCAAAAAAATGGAAGAGTAAGATATTGATTTAAGAGGGGCTTCCAATCAAAATCCTTTATTTTTTTAACAATTTAAAAATGGATATTTGTAGCATACATCTAACTCTTATAATATATATTTTTGAAAAATATCATTCAAATTAAAAAAATTAAATTTTAGATGTGTTCAATTATTTAAATACGGCGTGTATCAAGAGTCAATTTAGAATTTGATTAGTCATTCATCATAAATTTATTAAAACTCCACCATTAAAAATTTAAAATAATTTGTTGGAAACTAAATATTTTTCAAATGAATCCAAATTTGATACATGCCCTATATAAATAAGTAAAAACACATCTATAATTTAATTTTTCAATTTGAGTGATTTTTTTCAAAAATATGTACCATAAAAATTGAATGTACACTATAATTATCCTTAAAAAAAAGAAGAAGTTCTGAACATTCTAGGAGTTGTTTACATGTGTGTTTTTTTTCATTTTCTAATAAAAATTATATTGAAAGAAACATGCACATAACCAAAATTAGCTCATAAAAATTTGCCTTTTTTAATTTCTGATACCCACCATATTTTCACTTTGAGATTCCATTTACCTTCTCTAAATACCACCATGCTAACCCTAGTTTATTACATACTACTTTTTGTTACTATTAAAAGAACAAAAACAGGACATGAAGAAATTAATACAAATACAATAACACTTCATTAATAGGTCCTAACAATGCTCAGTTCCTCAGATTCTGTCAGGCATTTCGTCGAACAGGTGGTGTGCATGGTGCGGAATTAAGTCTTGGACTGAGAGAAATGAGAGTAAATAACCACAATTCTCAGTGCTCAAAACATTAATTTGTATGCAAATCGTATGAAACACACACACACACACACACACACACACACAAAATGCAAAACCAATGGAAACCCTTCTCGATCTCTTCAAGCATAGAATTTATATCTCTTGGATTTTCCATTAATAAGGCGCTTCATTCCATCAAGATGTAGTGATGCTTATACTCCTTTCTTCTATGATCTTGATCGCTTCGATTGATTTATATATTTGATATATATGAATTATTTCTCTACAGAGAGAGTATTTTGTTTTGTTTGAGTAGAGTGGAAAGAAATTGCTATTTTTTTTTGTTTATTTATTGTAATAGAGGCAGATCTAAGATCATAAATAAATTTAAATATATAGATAGATATATTTTTTTTCAGTTCAAAATTTCAATTAAGTTCGGACATAATAAAAATTCAGATTATTTTTTTATAGGTTTTGAAAAAAAAATTGTTATATTAATAACTATTTTTGAAATATAAATTTAGACACTGGTCTGAACTTGTCTATACATAGATCTGTCATATATTGTACCTACATATAAATATATAAATGATTTTTTGACTTAAGATATGATCAAATCATTTAATTTCATATTCAACGCATATGAAATTTTAGGGTTCAACATATATATGAAAGTTTTCTTTATGTGAGAAATCTTAATTATTTTTAAAATTAAAGAAATGATGCTCAAACTAAAACATTAAGGAAATTAAAAGGCATGTTGGTTTTGGGCTCTGAGCAGTTTCTGCCTCAAAATTCAGCAAAAAAAAAAGTATATTATCTTTACATTTATTTTGATTTCTTTATTTATTTTTTGTATATTTGGAGATTGCATGGTCTATTTATAAATTGCTGTCATCTAATTAAACCAATCCATGCATAGGGAAAAAAATATTATATAAATGCAAGAGAAAAAAAAACAAGACCACCAAAATAAAATGTTACATAAATATTTTGCATACACTTTTCACTGAGATAATTAATTTTATTTCTATTAAATATTCTAGTTTCATCTAATTACATAGCTTAATTTCTTTTCTTATATAAATAAATATATATATTTTTATCCATCATTATTTCTTTTCCAAGGCAAAGCCTCAAAACATGGCTCTAGTAATTATATAAAATTTATTAAGAATTTTCATTTCTATAATTATAAAAAATAATTCTTATACTATTTTGAAAATTAATTCATTTTATTACGTCATTACAATTGAAATTACAAGAATAAAAATTTTCTAAAATTAATGTGAAGAAAAAAAAATACTAAATCTCTTATGTAAAAAATAAACTCAATTTTACAATTACAAGAATGAAAATATTCTAATAAATAAGTAATTTAATTCTCACCTCGCCTATCACTTGTGATGTCTCATCAATTTTTTGTATATTCTATCATTAATGGATAATTATATATTTTTGAGGATAACCTCATAGGAATAATCTAAGTAACAAGTTATTTTGTGACGATAATATTTTAAGAAAATAAAGTAATAAACAGTGGCATTAATTTTTTTTTTTATTTTCAGCAAACTAAATAAATAAACAATTGGTAGCCTAATAAAAGGCCAAAAAAATGACTAATCTGAAACTTCTCATATTCTACTTTAATTCAATAAAATTTCCCTAATTTTGACAACTAAAGACTTAATTTTCCACTAATTTCAAATACTTCCACAACAAATAGAACTACATAAAATTTCTTACATTAAAAAAAATTGACAAATAATTTTCTATAAACATTTAAAAAATTAGATAAATTAAATTATCATCTTCTCAAAATAAAAAATAAAAAAAGACATGATGCATGCCCATACATAACCCAACCTGACATGTCAACACATTTCATAGCTGTATCTAGGGATGTATCAAATTATCAATCAACACAAATAATTTTTATTCTGACACATACCCCCATACCCCCCCCCCCCCCCCCCAAAAAACAAACCACCAATGTCTAGTCTTTTCAAAATTTCTTCTGGTAAGTGCTGGAAATTTGCATACATAATAGTATCCGTATGAAAAAGGCTGATGAAAGCACCAAATAGGGGATGAATTTAATTACTCAGGGGACACAAAACATCATGCCTCAGCAATGCATTTTTTTTTGTTGTTTGTTTGTGTCCCCAGTTGCAAAAGTCATATATGGCAACAATTTGCCAAGTTGTGTGGAAACTGCTACACCACCACAAATCTAACATAAATGTGTTCAATGTAACAAACATATATATATATATATAGTCTTTCTAAGAATGAATGTATGAATTAATGAATGATAGATTGTGACAGTTGTAAGTCCCTTTTGTGTATCTAATAGTATAAGGATGGGGTTTTTTTTTTGATAATTTTGATAATGAACTTTTAAATAATTTATATGAATTGATTGTGTTTCAAATTTCATATAATTTAAATATTATTTGATGCTTTGTCAAATACGATCAAAATTATTTAAAAATTGATTGGCAGAGTTATTAAGATGATAGTTATTAATTCTTGCCACAGAGGATCCAAACAAGAAGAAGTACCTTTCTCTTTTCTCAAACAGATCCATAGACTGTAATGTTTGACACCAAAACCCAGCAAACAGAAATTGATTTGTTTGGTTGGTACACTGTATGTACCTGAATTCCCTGATTGATCCCAGTGCACTGGACCGAGTCCTATGTACCTCCATCTCATCTTCAATTTTCTTCATGAGGTAATAAGACAAAACAATTCTTTATTGTTTAAATTGGGAATTTTGCATCCAGGTACATTATTTCTTTTTTCATTTTTGAAGGAAACCAGGGGTCAAGTCAAGCTCCTCATTAGTGAACTATAAAAATATCGTGTCGTGCTGTATTTTTTTTATAATAATGTTGAAAGTGATATTTCTAACGGCATAATACGTCTTGACATACCGTATCTATATATATTTGGACGTGTTTTAATCTTTTTAATTGTTAAAAAACATTTAAAAGTTTGGAAAAAAATAAGAAAAAATAGGAAAAATTTCATAGAATGGAGGAAATTTTTTATAATAATATATTTTTTTAAAATGTGCTTGTAACAGCTATTAAAAAATATATTATAACAATTATTTTTTAAAATTTTATAGACGTGCCATGTATCAGCTAGACACTTGAATGTGTCATGCCGTGTTCAGTACGCTTATCGCCTAACACGGCACTTATAAAGGTACGGCATGTGGCACGTCAAACGCAGCATGTCTAAACACTCGTGTTATGTTTTGACTGTATCCGGACACATATCATCCGTGCCATGCTCACGTGTCATGTGTTTTTGTTAATACAATACCCCTCATATATCTTTTCTTGAAAAATATTTGGAAGATAAACCATCATTAATACCGTCATCGATACCGATTTTATTATTCATGTAAAATGAATTATTATTTGTTAACGAATTTATTATCTAATTTATTTTGTACAATATTTTATTATTTTATTTGAATATCACTAATCTGAATACTAACTTACTTAAATTGAATAATAAAAATACTGTATAAATAAATTACATTATAAATCGTTAACATAAATAATAACTCATTTAATCTGAATAATAAGATCGGTATTAACGACGATATCAATAACGATACATGTATATAAGCTCCCTATTTTCTTTACGTAGTGTGGTTTAAAAAGCATTATTTGTGTTGATATTTTCTTTTTGAAGGACTAAAATGAACTACCCTCTTTTAACATCTATATAACCAAAAAGAGAGACCTCCTTCTGGAGCCTTCCTAGGAAGTGTTCACCTCTCTTTTTTATTCTCTCTCTCTCTATATTTCTCAAACAAAAAGAAGAAGAAATAATTAACAATGGCAGGAGAAGAGAGGAGAAGCAATTTATACAACATTTTGGGTGTCAGTAAAGACTGCTCCAGTGAAGAACTGAGATTAGCCTATAAGAAACTCGCCATGGTATACATATAAATTATCAATTTTGTTGCTTCTTTTGGTTGAATATAGAGATTAAATTATATCTTAATTATACTTGGTTTCTTTCTTTTTTTTAACCTTTTGTTGGTAATTGATGAAGAGATGGCATCCAGATAAGTGCTCCAGTTCCAGCTCCATTTGCATGGAACAATCAAAACAAAAGTTCCAGAAGATTCAAGGAGCTTACTCAGGTTAATTTCTTTTCTTTCTTTTTTCTTTTTTTATACACAGTTTAATTTGATTTGTTTTACCATTTCTAGCCTCTATTTATGTTGTCTCCATGTTGGGCATTTTGGGTTTTTCCTCCTCTCTGCCTTTGTACCAATGATGGAGAGAGAGGTCCATGGTACCATGTGGGTAATGGATGCCTCCAGTCTTGTCTTAAATGGAGAGGAAATGGACAGAACATGAAATGTATTTTTGTAGTATAAATTTGCTGGTAGGAATAACACAGAAATTTTGTTTTTTTTTTTGTTTTTTTTTGAAAGGAACAGAAAATGTTTCAATTGACAGGGATAATTATCAACATTGTCATGGATTGTGTTTTTACAACATAACCCTGAAACCTCTTTAATTGCAAAATGATATAAATTAAATGCTTCATTATTTCTATTTTCTCACCACATTAACTTAGCAATTTGGCTTACTAATTTTCAGCAAATAATTAACCTGACATATGTGGAAAGGATTGTTAATATAATTATATCTGGGTTTAATTTGCAAAAGGATCAATGAAAACCTTAAAAAAAATTAAAAATAATCCTTTACACTAATCTTTTCAATAATGGCAAGTTCATAAAGTCAATTTATGAAGTCATATTATTTCCCTTTTTTCCATTTTTTGGTGAGCAGTGCTATCAGACTCCAACAAGAGATTCTTGTACGATGTTGGTGCTTATGACAGTGATGATGAAGACAACAACACTGTTGAGTTTCTTATTTAATTTACAATTTCTTTTTCATAAAAAAAAACGAGTATTTTTTAAGTAATTTTGCACAATTTATTTTTTTTCTTTTTTGAGGTCCACTGTATCTATCATCTTTTTTTTTTTTCTTTCTGTTTCTACAGTTCTCTACAGCTTGCTTTCCATTTATTTATTATTTTTAATTAGGACTGTTTTTCGGACTTTCCGAAAAATATTTATTAAAAAAATATTTAAAGAATATAATTATAAATTATAAATTTATATGTAATAAATTAAAAAATAATTTGTATGATCAATAATAATATAAATAGTTACATATATAGGAATGCATGAAGAGAGAAAATTAAATTTATGTGCCTAAAATGAGTTATACATAAACAATTTATTTTTTCTTTTGAGGTCCATTGTTTCTATTATTATCTAAAAATTATCTAATATTTTAGGTATAACGAATACTCTTTTAAAGAAGAGAGAGAAAATAATAATGTGACATGACTAAAAAGTCTTAAAACTCAACAACGTTTATGAAATATAGATAGATTTAAACAAGAAAAATAGATTTTATATTTTTTTTTGTTTTTTCTCTTGTCTAATTTCTTTTTTCTATTCTTGTACTTGTGCTATCTTTTGTCCCTCGCTAATTTGAACTCATTTTTTCTTTAATAAATTTTATTGCAACAAGTTCTTAATGCTCTTTCCTTTATTTATTTTATTTTTCAGGGACTGAGTGAAATCCTTGATGAGGTGGTTGAGATGATGAATCAGACCAAACCTAATGTAAGCAAATAACTCAAAATAAAATATCCAACTATTTTTTTTTCTTGATTGTAAAAAAAAATGAGAACAAAAAATACATGATTAATTCAAGATGAAAGCTATTATCAAATAATAAATAATGTTGACCTTACTAAAAAGAATTCAGTTACAAATATATTAAAAATCCAATTTACAACTACTATCTAATACTGACAACCATATCGCATTTGTTAATGTTGCCTTCTTTTATTAAAAAAATTGATTTTATTGTATTTTTTATAAAAAAAATCTGGATCATTGGATCATAATAGGAAACCAATCAGGAGAGCATGGAAGAGTTGCAAAGATTATTTGAAGAAATTTTCTTTTCTGATGGAAATGTTGGATCAGGAGTGTCCGAAGACGAAAAGAGATTCAACGGACGGGATGACTCCACGTCATCCGATTCCTTTGTCTCAATGAGTGATCCTGGTTCGACAAAGCCTGACAGGTCGAGCCCCGGCCCCGACCCCGGCCCTGGGCAGTTTTTCTCTGGAGTGAGTTATTTCTCTTTTGATATTTTTCTTATAAATGGAAAGACAAGTTGCATCTATCGTCAGCTCTATCCATTACTTTTATGAAATGCACAACTTGAATATATCTTTGTACATGACATCTCTAGGTTGGGGTTCATAACTTTACTAGCAAGCATTCACGCCCCGCTACGATGTGTTTGTGTATATTTTTATTTATATAAATATTTTTAGCGTACATTTAAATTTCATAATATTTAATATTTATAACACATATACTCGGAAAATATTATTCAAATTAAAAGTTAAAGATTATAGATATGTTCTTAATTATTTGGATAGTGATATATCATATTTAAATTAATTTGAAAAATTTCTAGCATTTCATCAAACAATATAAAATTTTTAATTATAGAGTTTTAAGGGTTTTAATAATGAATGACCAATCAAATTTTAAATCGACTCAAATTTGATATATAGGTTAACTAAATAATTACGTACGCATCTACAAATATTTTTTTAACGTGAATAATATTTCTCAAATATATATACTATAAAATGGATATATCATCAAAATTAAATGTACGTAAGAATTATTTATTTTATATATACATGAAAACCATTAAGAGCAAAATAATAGATAAAGCGAAAATAATAAAAAATTGAGAAAAATATTTTAAATCTAATAGGCGGATAAAAAAAATGTTAATTTCTTAGAGTAAAAACTAAAAACATAATAATAAAAGTAAAAAGAAAGATAAAAAAGAATGTATAATTTTTAATTTTCAAAGAGCATTCTAATCAATCAGGAAAATTAAGTAGATGTTCGAAAGAGAAGAATATAATGCTTTTATATTGATGTATTGAAAGAACAAAGAAAAAAAATTTCTAATAAGACATAACAATAACTCAATTTAAAATAAATGAGATGGTACAGAGGTTCTAATAAAAAAAATAATAATGACAATATATTAGTGAACACACATTAGAAATATATATATATGAAATAAAAAAATAATATAGAAAACTTAATAAATAAGCGTTCCATTGAGAAAAGTTCAAAAAAACTATTCAAACAACTAAACTATAAGTTTAATACAGTGGTAATATGTCTCACATTTTTATGAAGAAACATAGGTACTAAGTCTCGCAAAAAGTATTTAAAAAGGAATAAATATCGGGATCAACGATAGTTCTTATATAAAAAAAATGTTCAAACAATCATAAAAAAAAAGATTTTGTTCGAACAACTATAAAAACCACAATATACAAACATGTCACCCAATACTTATATTTGAAGAACTATAAAAAAAATGTTCAAATAACTGCAGAAATTACAATGCCCAATTTGAACAATTGAAAATAAAAAAGTCCAAACAACCGTAAGAAAAAAGTTCAAACAACTGTAGAAATTATATTGTTCAAACCATTTCCCAATATTTATATTATTGTATTACAAATAATTATAAAAAAAACATTGTTTAAATAATTGTAGATATTATAGTATCTGAACTATCTCCCAACATTTATACAAACAAACAACTACAAAAAAGCAAAAAAAATTGTATTGTTCATTCAACTATAGAAATTACAGTGTTTTTAGAATTTCCCAGCATTTATACAACAAACAACTGTAAAAAAAAATTTACCGTTCATACAAATGTAGAAATTAGTGTTTTCAGAATTTCCCCAGCATTTATATTATTATAGATATGCATGTGTATATCCCATCAAAAATCGAACAAATTATATCATTTCGTTAAGATAAATTATTCTTACACTTTATGTTTTGCACCCCCGTATCTACACACTATAAGTATTTATACTAAATAAATAAGTAATTTGTATTTGTATTTGTAAGTGTTTATAATTAGTATAAAAAATATTTATCACTTTTTCATTCCTCAATAATATGAAAAATTTTAAGTTATAAAATTTTGTTGCACAAATAAAAATAAAAATTGTAAAATTTATAATTCTAATAATATAATAAAATATAAATATTTTTATCATTAAATATAAATATTTTATAAAATAAATAAATATATCTAGGTGCTGATAAGAAATATGATTAAGGATATAATTATCGCTCATTAAATTTCTAAAATATATATTCAGTCACTTTCTATGTAACAAAAAAAAAAATAAAAGAAAGCTATGGATTTTATTCACTTTAGAGGCAGGAAAGTACAATAAATAGCATGGCTTTAGAATTAGAGGCAAATTGCCCAAGTATTAAAAAAGCATGATTTTCTTGTTTGTTGAGGGGTCCCATCAGTCCCCTCTTGATATTTTATTATTTAATTTTGCAACGGATAAGAACAGCTTTTTTGTTTGTGAAAGATGGGTAACCAGTGATTAATCATTTTCTAATATATTTATATATATAAACAAAAAAATTGGAGCATGATTAATTAATGGCAATGTCACCTAGAAGAGTACCAAATAAACAAGTCACACATCAAATATAGTTTTATTTATTTTATTTACAATTTCTATTCCTTCATTTCTCTATTTTTCATTTTTCATTTAATTCATTCCTTAATTATAAAAATTAAATATTTGTAAAAAAAAATAAATGCTAATGCCAATTTAATTAACTCTTTCTTTTTGCAGTCTGAAGAATCAAGACATAAATACACATAAGAGAGATAAAATAAGATAATTGTGCATGCATGGTAGTGTGAGAAAATATATTAATATTCATTATCTTCTAGATTAATTAACCTCTTGAGAGCTTAGAGGTAAAATTTAATGCCTAATTTTATTATTGTTTTCTTTTACCATTGCTAATCTATCTGGACAGTAAAATAAAACATAATGTGGTTTCTGGAAGGATGTAGTGTGTTAGTTTGGTATTGGATTGGAACCAAAGTGTGCTCACTATCATGTACCATTTATGTTGATTGGTCAGACCAAAAAATTTGTCTCATGCTGACATATCATGTCTTGAAATGGAAAAAAGGAAAAAAATACATTTGTCTCTTTAACATGGTTAATTAATTCATATATTTATTTCGTTAGATGTGCTTCACAAAATCACTATAGAAAATGAGATGTTAAAAACGAGTTTATTTTTTTTTACATTCTAAGTTGGAGGAAATAAAATTAATTGATATAAGATATAGAGGAGGCAAAAATGTTCTCTTTTCCTCCTCTTTATAAAATTGTGGAACAAGTAATAAATTAAATTTCTTTCGTAAAAGAAGAAAAATTGGTGCTCTATTGTGGGATACTTTTATAAAAAAAAAAGAACAAATTAAATTTTCCCTTCTTTTCATCTCCTGTAGAGCATGTTCTTAGTGTGGATGCATAACTTTCTATCAGTAATTTTTTGCATCCCGGAAATACAAATAAAATGGTGGGATTAATTGAAAATAATATATCTTCCTGATAACTATATCTTTCAAATTACTTCAAATAAGATTGAAAAAAAAAACAAATTTATAGTTATAATTCTGGAAATATAGGTAGCTCAAAAAAATTTAATGAAATTTTAATGTTGTTATGTGATGTATATATGATGAATAGTTAGTTCTTGCATGTTGAGAGTTTAATAAAAAAAAAACTTGTTGTTGAACAATTAAAACATCATAATCTCAATCATGTTTTCCAGATATGGTGTATCTAGTATACGGAAATATTAGAAGTTAGTACGTAAAATAAATTTGATAGATACTATATACATATATAATACATGGTTATCTGAATATCGGTCGAAATTACATATGATTTCAATTAGGAAGCATGTCTTTTAAGACTATCCTATTCTCATCCTCTTCTCTTCTCCCTCTCTCTCTCTCTCTCTCTCTCTCTCTCTCTCTCTCTCTCTCTCTCTCTCGTACTGAGTGCTGATTCTCTCTCTCTCTCTCTCTCTCCCCTTTCGACTATCTCTATCTCTCTACCCCATTGTGTCGTCCCCCATGTATCACGCAAGTCGCCTCGCTCTAAGCTCTCTCTCACATTCCCTTGCTCGTGCTCGCATCACAGAGGTATATACTATATAGTCCTCTCTGAATCATCTCTTGCAGTCTATTCTTTCTGGTATGTGTTTTGTGTTATGATCTGTTTATTACTAGTTTCGATTTGTTTTCTTGCAAATCGATCAACTGCACAGTTAATTATACTTATTTTCATTGATTTTCAGATGGAAGGATAAAGGAGATAGGGGTTGAAATCATGGCATCAACCCTGCTTTCGTCAGATTGCTCCAAGTCAGCCACCACGGCGCGCCACCTCATCCCCTCGAAGCACAAGCTACTATCTGTGGCGATCTGGTTCGTCAGCATTGAGCGATCGTTGTCTTCCCCTTGGATCCCTTCTCTATGTCTATCGCCCTCTGTCTCAATATATCGGATTGCAGTCTCAGCTGCTGCTGATGCTGGTATAATTTGTTTCAGATCAAATCACATCCTTTGTCAATTCTGTAGGTGTTCTTTTTTTGTGTCCTGTTATCAGTGGTGGATTCAGAGAGCCAACAAACTTAAGCGCAAATTTAATAATGAGGAATTTTTTTATAGTGTTAGCTATTTAAACCTAGACACGTATAACATTTTGTACTTAATTTATCAAATTCTAAAGGAAAAAATATATAATTATTGTTGATTTTGAAAATTAAGTGTGGGCACTGGCCTGTGTTTGCCCATATATGGGTCCGCTCCTGCCTGTTATGTAATTTCTAGGCAGATTGGTATTGTGATTAACTAAATTTTCTTCTTTAAAACTCACAAGATGCAAAGGTGATTAGAGAGGTATAGCATTATCAATTTCTTTCTTTTTTGTTTTTAAGCTGACAACTGAAATGCATAAGCTCATTCTATTTTGATCAGCCAACTTCTCATTCAGGGTCGATGACAATCACGGATACATATGGAAAAATAATTGATGGAAAATTAATCTCTAAACAAATAAAGGATGAGGTTTCAGCAGAGGTCACACGTTTAAGAGAGGCGACAGGTGTGGTACCGGGCTTGGCAGTGATCCTGGTGAGGTCCAGGAAGGACTCTCAGATGTACGTCAGAAATAAGAAGAAGGCATGCGAGGAGGTCGGCATTAAGTCATATGAGGCTAATTTGCCAGAGGATTGCACGGAATCTGTCATGAGAGGCGGTCGGCATTAAGTCATATGAGTTCAATAAAGACCCCTCAGTTCATGGGATTTTGGTGCAATTGCCTCTCCCTCGTGTAAGTTATTGTATTAATTCGTTATTATTATTACTATTACTATTACTATTGTTATTAATGTTTTTTTTTGTTTTATTACTATTACTAGTACTATTACAACATTTCATACAATGCATGGTCTTGATGCTCTATCTATTTGGAAAATTAGCAAAGTAAACTCAAAAAATGGAAAATATTTGAAATGTGTCAATGCAATAGTTCTTGCCTTTTCTATTTAAGATACAAGTAACTGGAACTTCTTTTTTTTTCGTTCACTTCCGTAAAATGGCTTTTATATGGGGAAAATACTTGCCATCTTGTTGTATAGTTTAGTAATTCATTGATTATAATCATGACAACAGATAGAACTCCAGGGACCATGAGCATACTTCTTAATCGTAAAGCTTCAGAACCACAATGTGACATTTCAATCTTTTAGGGATGAAGACGGGAAAAATCAATCCTTTGTTAAATTTTGTTTTGCGGCATATGAATGAGGAGAAGATCCTTACTGGGGTTAGCATAGAGAAGAATGTAGATGGGTTTCACCCATTAAATATTGGCCGTCTCGTGATGTAGGGACGAGATCTGCTTTTTGTCCCGTGCACACCCAAAGGATGTATCGAGTTATTGCACAGATATAACATCAACATTAAGGGGAAAAGAGCTGTTGTGATTGGTCGAAGCAACATTGTCGTGATGCGTGGCTGCTTTATTACTGCAGGTATTGTTATTGATGTACGATGTTTTTGGTGCTGGTGTATATAGATTTGTGTAAGATGATAGTTTTGTTTGATGCTTTGATTATTCTTTTATTAATTTTATTATTGGATTGTTTCTTTGTGGTTACTTTGTTAACAATAGATGTCTTATGTAGATGTTTTTCTGTGCACCAACTTGAGCCTTTTCTCCACCTTTTATACTAGGTGTTCTATTAAGGGCTCAGGTCTTAGTTGAGGTTCAAAATTGAAAAATGAAAACGAAAGATTCCTGGAAATACGTACTTTTCAGAGCGGTACCAGTGTGTATGTGCGATGAATCAACTTGCACGTTAAATTGAAGTATTGGTCTGATTGAAAGAAAATATGTACGAGTTTAAACTTGTATCACAAATTAATCGTTGTCTTTTTATTTTTGAGGTTATATCACAGATTAATTTTTAACCTTGGTTATTGAATCATTGTAGTATGTGCAAAATGCAGAAAGCAAATGTGACCGTGTGTATGGTCCATTCATACACAAAGTTTCCGGAGGAGATAACATGGCAGGGTGATATTGTAATTTCCGTGGCTGGCGTGGCTAACTTGGTTGGAGGTAGTTGGTTGAAGCTGGGAGCCGTTGTTAGTGATGTCGGCATCAATCCTGTTGATGTAAGCATGACTCGAACCCTTGCATTGTCCGAATCGTTGTACTTTTCTAAAAGAGAAAAAAAAAATGTTGTAGTCATCTATGTTATTTTTTTTATGCTGTTTCAACGAAACAGGTGGATTTATCCACTTTTATCAAAAAAAAAATCTGTATTATTCTTTTGTATTACTTTTGGTGCAATCATACTTTGCTGAAAGTTCAGTTGGTACTGGTTAATCCTAATTTAAGTATGTAAATATATAAACATGCATGTAAAATGGAAATGAATAAATGGACATACTTTCTTAGTGTTTATTTACCGTCTGTTTCTAACTTCTTTTTTCTGTGTTTTACTGTTCGTTAGGATGCCAACAACCCGAGAGGTTATAGGGTGGTCGGAGATGTGTATTATGAAGAGGCATCGAAGGTGGCGTCATATATCACTCCGATCCCAGGCGGAGTGGGGCCCCATGACCATTGCCATGCTATTATCTAACACCCTTATCTCTGCCAAACGCATCCATAATTTCAAGAAAACCTGTCTGATGATGTTTGGTGGTATAATTTTGGTGTTGGTGATTGTAATTGATATTTTATGTGCTTGGATTTTCCAACTTCTCCAAGAACGCATTGTTTATTCTCCTCAGCAATATGTAGAATCTTGTAATGTTAGAAAGGATAGAACAATTGATCTCTTTTTGGACTTGATATTGTAAAACGAGAAACTTGAAGTTCATTTTCTCTTTGATCAACGGTAGTTTTCAAAATTTGAAGTATTTTCATTTTAAAACCTTCAGTATGAAAGATTTCATTTGAAATATTTAATGAAGTATACATTTTTCTATTTGGTGACAATGATTAATGAATGTATATTGTTTTCTAAAATTAAGAATAAAATAAACTACTGGCAGCTTTGGAATCATGATTTTCAGAGGCTTCCAGTTGTGATTGTACACTTTGTACCAGCTGTGCTTTTATATTGCCAGTATATCTCTAAGTTTAGTGCAAACGAAGTTTATAAAAAAAAAATTTAATATGAAGTAAATAATAAGTTTTTAATCAAAATTTCGGCATTCATAAAAATTGTTACCATCATAACCCTGCACTATTATAAAAAAAAATTAATTATCAGTAGAAAAAAATGATGCCAAAAGATTGCGCATAAAACTTGTTAAAACTAGATGAAGTAAGAAGTTAAATAAGCAAGTTTAACAAGCATAGAAGTTATTTTTGCATTAAGTTTAATATAAATTTTATTGTCAAGCAGATGAAAATGTAGTAATTAACAATCAAAATTGTATTAAATTTGCAACGGTTTCAAATTTAATAGTCTTTGATCAAATATCAATTGATACTTAAATTGCATGAAATTTGAATCAATATATAAATTCATAAATATGTCTATAAATTTTTTTCTATTTCTAAGAAGTTTTATTTTTTTAATTTATTTAAAAAGTTATTGTCAAGTTAACCATTAACAATTATGAATGGATTCCCACCTTTTTTCTTTTCTAAAAAAATACTACAAATTAACCGAAGTTTTTGGGCAATAAATTTTGAAATTTTTTTTTGAAATAAAAAATGAGGGTCAAAGTAATTCAATGTTAAATATCTATAAAAGACTTCCCATCCAGATTTCAAATATGCGATCTCTTATACGAAGAGTATTGTCTTTTCCACTAAACTAAAGACTGGATCTCAATAAATTTTGAAATTAATGTACTGATGAATCCAATCGATAAAATATACAGTACGGTTCTGTTGTAATTATAGAGGATCTAATTTTAACTAGTTTAAATCCAAATTGAATTCATAACTAAAGTGCAAATATTATTAAAACAATTCAAAATCACTTCTTAGCTACTCACAAAAAATATATTGGTTTCTTGTAGATGCTCAAAAAATGATAGTAAAAAATACATAAGTTGGTGAAATATCTTACTAAAAATTTCCTTAAACTACCCACAAAAACTGTTTTGGTTTTTTGTTTGCTGCTATCAGAAAACAAAAAAAAAAAAAGCCAAAACCAGAGAAAGCCCACAGAATAATTCCACCTTTTCTTTCACATTATACACACAATAATAGAAAAAATAGGTTACAAAACCGTGCCTGTAAATTTTATTTTAAAAAAAATCACTGCTACAAGTTTTCAGAGAATACTATAAATTAATTAATTAATTAATGTCAGTGAATCACTTTAAGATTTATTGTAAAAAAATGTATCACTTGTAGGTTCTGTGTACAATGTGGGTATCAATAACCATATTCTAATTTTGGCGACAAGAGAGATGCCTACCTTTTGGAGGCATGAATCAATGCTCGTGGCGAAAGTTTTAGTTTTCCATTTCTACCCTCCAACTGAACATGAAATTACACCTGAGATCTCGAATGTATGAACCGAAACCAGGGGTACTTTCGTCTTATCAAGAAATAACGGTTAGTTATATATCGGAGTTGCTTTATTAGGCGCTCTCTCTCTCTCTCGATCTCTCGATCATCACCTTCTCTCTCTCTCTCGCTCTCTCGCTCTATCAATTATTCAAGGTATGAGAAATTCTATACATTTCGATTGAACTTCTTGCGTAGTATATCTTTTCAGCTGTCGATTTGAGTTGCTGTTATGTAATTGGTATCTGATCTATCGTCGAATTTCTTGGAAAATCGGAATTCTAAATGACTGAATCTTATCAAGAAATCTTCTTGGGAAAATTTGTGTTTCATTCAGTGAACTTTGGGGTAAATTTGTTAGTTTGTAGAGATCTTTAAGCATCCACTGTTCTCTTTTCTTTTCATTTTAGGGATATCATACTTATAAAAGCTTCAAAGATTGAATCTTGATTGAAGATTAATATGTGCATGTGATTGATTGATCAAGCATTTATATTTTCTTGCAAGAAAATTCAAAAATTTGGTACCAGAATCCTGTCCTGGACTTGTTCCAAGAAAACAATTCATCTTATATTTTTGTCGTTGTTCCGCAATGTTTCTTTAATTTCTTCATTACTTTGTAAGTATAAATATAATATCTTTTGATTTTTGTGAGGAATTTTCCTTTTTAGGGTGTACAAAATAACCAAGAGCAATAGCTGATATTATCAGTCAAAATTGATTCTTGGTTGTGCATCTGTGATTTTAATTGTAATTATTAACACTATTCTCTTACATTTTGAATTAATTTTTACTTCGGAAAGTATTTTATTTCTTTCATTATGTTAGTAGAAATCAGGCCTCTTCTTTCTCAAATGTTTTCCTAAACTTTAAATTTTAACCCTTTTTATAAAAAAAAAATTGCACAGACAACAATTACATGCTCAATCAACCTGACAATTTCTTTTTGTTTTTTTTTGTTTTTTTTTAACAAAGACCTAGCTACAAGTTGAACAATGAGAAACCAAGAGGAAGTTAGGAAGCCCACCAAAAATGGCAAGAGATCACCGGGCGTACCGGTGAAGCCGAGCACCATCTCCAAGATCCGCGATTTCTTTCGCAAGTGGAAGGACTCGCCTCTCAAGGATAGGCCATCCATGATCCGTTCCATCTCTGAGACCGCTATCCCATATGTGAGGAACGTCTATTATGACGATGACGACGATGACTTCTCCTCGAGCGATGATGAGGACGGGGCCGACAGCCCATTCATCTACCCTGACATACCACCCGGCCACTTCGGTGTTTTAGTGGGCATCACTGATCAGGTATAATAAGCTAATTATTTATTTCTCTAAGAACTTGAATCAACTCTTAAGGCAGATTTTTTGTACAACCGCAAAATCTGAATTTTCTTGGGTATTTACGTAAAAATTTCTGGACACAGTATTTCTCTGATTGAATGGATATATAAATGTGATATATGAGGTTTCCCCGAGTACACATGTATATCAATTGCACAGGGTATTTCTCATATTTTATTGATTGTTGTCATTGTTTTAATATGAACAGGAGGTGACGAGGTTCGTGATGCCGATCAAGTTCCTGAGGTTGCCACCATTCCAGGTGATGCTGAGGAAGTCTGACGAGGCGTATGGGTTCATAAGAGATGGGCCGCTTCGGCTACCCGTTGAACCTAACACGTTTAGGTACATCCTTCAGTGCTCTCTTGCACAGTACAAGGATGTTCCGTTGCCATACTGTGACTATGACACCTATTCTGACGGTATGTTTTCCCTTCTTCATTTTTGAATGAACTTGTGTCAAGTTCCGGATTTTTTTTTTTTTTGGGGGGGGGGTGCTATTTTAGCCTGATTTTGCTTATTTTGGTAATGTTTGGATATATAGGTTTGTTAACTTTTAGCATTTTTATGTGTGGTGTTATGGTTAGAACATGGTAGAGATTAACTGGTACCAGATTTGTTAACTTTTATAAAAGCTTGCATGCTCTAACAGAATATCATAATGCGGCCAATAGGGGTATGTATCAGAAGTGTGAACAACTAAATCAATTGGGTCTATTTTGGTACCAGTTATATGGTATATGAAGTGTGAACTACTAAATATTTGGGTCTATTCAGGTACCAGTAATGCGGTATATGAATTGTTAAATCAATTGTGTCTATTATTATGCATCAGTAATATCAGTATACCATACCTCAGTGCAAAGTGTAAACTTTACTGATTTACAATCAAATGAGAAGTATACCATCATATGTTATATGTCTTCCCCTAAATTGTTATTGATGAATCTATCTCGTCTTTTTGTAATTGTAGATGAGAGCTCTCTAGGGTTAGGAGATGACAATGATGCCAAGAAATCCAGACAGTGACGACGACAACAACTCTGCCTCAGATGATCCTAACTAGTGCACCTATCATATTGTTTAGTGCTTAATTCTCTTTGAACTTTTCTTTTACATTTTCTTTTCTGAGAACCCTGCAATATTGCAATGGGTTGTAGTGATCTTGCGAGTTTCAGGTTTGTGTAATTGTGTTTGTCTTCTAGGAGCAGCTGTGTTCTTCCTCAAGTAAGAACAGGAGCAGTGTTTTCAATGCTCATGTTGTGTGTGAGGAGAAATTGTAACTAAGCTTCCATGACTATAACAACAGATTTTCTTGGTTATGATACTAATTGTACATTAAAAGCAAAATTGGTACTTAAAAAGAAAGCTTTATGGTTAAAATTGAGTGCTCTATTTTATCTTTTTGCAATACTTATGTGCTGCATGATAACATCTAATTTATTTGTGAGATGAAATTTTTTTCTTTTTTCTTTCTACTTGTTCAATCCTTTTATGTCATCCGATGTCTTATTGGTTAACATGATCTTTATTTTTTTTTAAGAGAAAAAAATTAAAGAAACTTCAAGAAAAGTTATGATTATGTAGAAAGAGACCTGGGACAAGCGGTTTCAGGTGTTGTGTTAGACAGTTGCTCAAGTCTAGAAATCTTATCCATTGATCATATTATACAATTAATATTCCCTCTATTGATAATTGATGCTCCTCACCAGCTGAAGGAACTAAAAATCGATCACTGTAGAACCGACGGAATTAAACTGCATTCATGCTCCAAAACTTGAGAAACTGGAATGCTTCATTAAATGTCCATACTTCACATCCGAACGGTGAAAATTGTCGGTGTCAACAGTTCCATGTTTGAAGCACTTTCAGCTGGGATTTCAATCCATAGTGCATTGAAATCTGAAGATCAATTTTATATTCTGTTTGTAATTGTGTGAACTAAATTGGAAAAACATGGCAATTTCTGATCAGCTGAGTTAAGTGTAGATAGGTTAATTAGGTTGAGCACAATTTTGTTAATTACTCTCGTTGCACTGATGTGGGGGGTTGATAGAATTTAAGATTAAATATTAAACTATCCTTAAAGAGACCTTCCGGTAACTATATACAGTTTGACATAGAATAAAGCTTCTCGGTGCTCGTTACTGATCCAAGTTAAATCAGTCATTTATGAAATTGAGATAACCGGACCAATTGCGCAACACCTATGAACTGGTACGAATTGGTACAAATCATTATCCTTAGGTGGTCTGTTGAGTTGAATTCTGCATGGATGAAAATTGGGTAATTAATTACTTTGCCAAATTCCATGTTCCAACATTAATTAAGTACTTACAACTATACTCGGATTAACAATAGTAACTATTTTTAAATAATCATAATTTTTTTAAAGGGTTTGGATCGATCTAAGATGTTGTAATATGTCGTTCCTTAACCTACGGCATTTAGTACTAGCGGAAACTCAAAACTCATGAGAAATATGTGCACACCTTTCCGGATTCGTGCGCTTCTTGAGTCTGCACTGCTCCTTGAGAGTTTAGAGACTGATGTTTTTTTTTTTGAAAAATCATGATGTGAAGTGTTTTCGATTCAGCACAATTAATGTTTAAGATAATTATAAAGTTGTAACTGGTATAATGTTGTGTGTGACCAGCATAATATATGAAAGGTTCTTGGTATGTGCTCGAACAGACGAAAGTTACCCTCAAATTTATTTGATTCAAACATTCTCAAATTTGTCAGCTATGAAGCCTAATTTGCTTTCCAACATGTATAAACCAATAAACAGGTTTGTACCAATAAATATCAACAATTGTATTCCCTGAAGTATAAATTTTAAACCAGACTGGTACCAAAACAGCAGTATGACTTTGAGTGAAGGTTTTTATGATTGTTCTATTTTATTAATTTAGTGTAAATTACACGGATTGTCCTCATCATTTTATCATTTTGATATTTGAAGTATCAAAATTTTGAATTTGTTCTCAAATTTCAAAAACTATCGAACTCTGGGCCTCAATATATTAATGTTTTTCTCTCATTTATTTTCATATTGGCCTGGGGCCATTTTTTTTTCTTGTAGTGTTTTATTTCAAATTATTATTGCAACAAAGGTTCTTTGATTAAAATTTTTGCGCTTGAGAAATATTTTTGAGAAAATTTATTGTGCTCGATTAAAATTTATGAAAATTCTATAAAATAATTTAGGGTGTTTGGAATATTTTTAAGAGATGTTAATTCTAGTTTCAATTAATTTAAGAGTTATTATTTTTAGCACCAATGGTTCAAGGTTAATCTAATTATTTGTTAATGTGTTTACAAAATGTGGTAATTGCATTTTTAAGGGCATTCCATCTCATTTCAGCATTTTTTTTGACATCAAATTCATATTTTTTTAGTAATTTTATACTGAGGTTCGTATTATTGACTATTCAAATTATGCGAAATTTAACATATATTCTTATTTTCGAATATTCATATTCAAATGCAATGAAGTAGGGGCAAAATTATTCAAAATTGCAAGCGGGCAAAACGAGTCTTTATTTATAAACCCGACCTACCCGACTCATTACCATCCATAAAACCACAACCATTATACATTGATTCATTGACACATCCGTTATTATTGAATTTAAACAGCTCAATTTGATTTAAACGGTTCAAATTTAATAATAAAAAATATTTTTTATTTATATTTTATTAAACCTCAAATATCATAAACATAAAAAACTATAACATAAATATATCATAAATAAAATATAGAAACGGATGTAAATCCCTCAAACCCTCTTCTCCTGTCACTATACAAACAAATTGCAAAAAAAAAGAAAAACTCACAATACAAACAGAATAAACAAAACAAAATTAAAAAAAAATAAAGGAGAAAAAGGTAACATCTCCGTACCAGAAGTAATGGACTGAATGTACCAATGCACCTGTTTAAACATAGTATTTAAGATACGAGTATCTTTTGTGGGGTTGTGAGAGTACATATAAAAAAGGGAAGTGGTACCTAGCTAGCTAATAATTCCTAAAATAGTAATAAAGTTGTTTAATATCAAATTACATGGTCCCTCTATCTTTAACTCTAGTGAACTATGAAAATAATATATCATATAAATGCGTGTAAAAATTAATATATATAAAAATTAATACGGGTTATATTGTATCGTATTTTTTTTTTATAATAATATTAAAAATAATATTTTTAGCAATATGACATATCTTGATATGTAGTATTTATACGTATTTATGCGTGTTTAGATGTATTTTAAATTTTTTTAATTAAATTTCTATTTTCAATTATTAAAAAATTAAAAAAATTCGGAATAAAATTAAAAAATCAGAAAAAATAGGAAAATTTCATAAAATGGAGGAAATTTTTTATAGAAATATATTTTTTAAAATGTGTTTTATAACATCTATTAAAATACTTTATAATAATTATTTTTTAAAATTTTATAAACATGTCTAGACCTGCCACGTGCCGACTAGATATTTAAATATGCCGTGTCTAGTATGCTTATCGCCTAACACGGTATTTGTAAGACACGACATGTAGCACGTCAAACATGACACGTCTAAACACACGTGTCATATTTTGACTATATCCGAATACATGTCATCCGTATAATAATTACATACCACATATTTTTGTTAATACACTGCTCTCCGCACACTCAGCTATGCTAACTGTTCATAGATGCCACAGAGAATTAATTGGTGTTGGTATCCTAGTAGAGAGATGTAATTTAATTTTTCTAAGAAGACTGGAATTTAATTTCTCTTTAACCAATTGTTGTCAGCCTGTCGACAGCTATTAATTTTGACAATAAATTTTAAAATAATTAAAAATAAATTAAAAATAAAAAAATTATAGGAATATTTTTGAAATTAGTTATAAATTGATTGCATTTCAAGTTTTATATAATTTAAGTGTCAATTGATATTCCATTGAAAACTATTAAGTATGTACAATTATAAATATCATATAATTTTGATAGTTTTTGATGGAATATCAAATGGCATTTAAATTACATGAAATTTAAAACACAATCAATCCATAATTCAATAATATGTTTATAAATTTCTTTCTATTTTTAATTTTTTTTTAAATTATTTAAAAATCGGTTGTCAAGGGATATATACCCTTTTTGTAATACTAATGCAGTACTACTCTTATTCAATATGCTCTAGTTTGGGATTGGGATAAATGAGAGATAAAATTATCACCTCATCTCATCCGAAGATAATTTTATTCCCGAATTATCTTTAATTTATCTCGCTCTCAAACGAAACCTGTTGTTAGTTTGATTAGGCATGATGGATTTCACCTGCACTCAAATTGGGCTCTTTAAAAATTTAAGGCCTGTGGGAGACTCAAATTGGGCTTTATTAATTAAATATGTGATGGTGATTAATATATATATGATGTTAGGAAATTAATGGGGAACAAGAGATGGATTTTTGAGGAAATTCATATGTAGAATACTATGCATATGAATTTATCATTATTGTGTTATGGCATGCATACTGTTATTAGGAGACAACAATTTACCCATTGTTAGCTTTACCCATGCTAAGTTAGTTTTATGTGGCAAAAGTATTTAATAATAATAATAATAATAATAATAATAATAATAATAACAATAACAATAATAATAGTAATAGTAGTAGTAATAATAATAATAATAATAATAATAATAATCATAATAATAATAATAACAAAAGGCAATCTGTAGCAAAATATTGCATCGAGTACGGACAGTTATATGATTGACCTTGATTTGAATAAAACCACCAATCAACCCAAAAATACTTTACCTAAAATAGAAATCATCAATTTTCTAATATTTTAATTAATTTTGTTGACCTCTCCTCCTCCAACAATCATTTTGTCTTTTACATTTTTTTTTTACATGTTGGAGCATGAATATGCTCAATTGACAAGAGACTAAACAACTAAATTCCCATTCTGTTGTGTACATTTATTCATATAATATAAATTATGATTCAATCATAATAATTTTATCAAATTTTATGTTTCTATTCTCCTTTCTGTTGAGCCATCAAAATCTCTCCAATTTTGATGCCACCATGTGCAAAATTAGCGGATAACACGCCGAATTAAAATAAAATTCCCTTTCTGTTGTCTTTCTCCAACTCAAATTAGCAATTGCCTCCTTAAAATATATAAATGTTTTAATTTTGTTCATCTCTTGTACTTATATAAGATATTAATTTTTCAAATTAATTTCATTGAACCAAAGTTGTACTTAATTTTTTTTAAGAAATATAATTCAAAACAATTAAGTTTTTAGGGAATGTTTGAGGCAATAAATTTGAGGAAAATTGTTGTATGTTTACTAATGCAACAAAAGAAATTTGTGTATGAGAAGGATATAATGTCAATGATCATAAATGTCAAATAGTATTAGTGAAATTAAATCTTAAGTAACTATTAAATATCAAAACTAGTTGGTTGAATGTCATACACAAAAAAAAATAATAATAATAACAAATTGAATAGATATATAGTGTGTATTTAGCATGTAAAGTAATAGTGACTATATATTATTTTAAGGTATTTTAATATATCAAACAGAAATATTTGAAGGTGAAATAAAGTTAAAACATCTTTAAAATGTGGAATAAAGTTAAATATCAAAATTATAAAATTTAACATTCTTACATTTACTGTTTCACTTGCTATAGTGGTACACCGTACATAAGAATAATTTAGTCTTTAATTTTTTTTATTAATTTATCAACTAATTTCATTAATATCAAATATCAATACTTTCAAATAATTTAATATTTATTTCGTTTAAATTTTACTTCACTTTTCAAACACAAAAAAATACTCCTAATTCAATATATAAAACAATATGCTGAATAGAGATCTCTTTAGGTTATAATTTGTGAAAAAACATACATAAATCTCTAAACACTTGAAAAATTAATGGTGCAAATTCAAGATCAAATCCAATATGTGTTGCATATCTTTTCTTTTTGGTAGATTAAATAAGAGAGATAGTAGTGATGAGGATCATCTTTAATTCATTGCCTAAAACATTGTTTTTTGAATTTTAAGTAAAAAAATCATAGATTTAATTAGTGTTCATACTAGAGATGAGTTAGAAGAATTTTTGCTCTCTAATTAATCATGGTAAAAATATAAGAGTAAATTAAGATGGAGACCATTTTTTTTCTTTTTTTATGTATTTATCAATCAATTATTAATATTGTTTTGGGTGTTGGAGATAACATATATGCTTTCATTTTTTTATACTTTATTTTTATTTAAAAAAAACTTCATCAAATTATGTTTAGTTTTAACTAAACTTCTTAAAATTTTACTATAATAATTATAATTGTTATTATTATAATTATTATTGTTGTTGTTGTTGTTATATCTCCATAACTATTTTCTAGAACGACGATTTTTATCAGTGTATGAAAATTGTAATGGTTAAATTTTATAATATAGCCTGAAAATTGAAATGGGAGAGTTATAAATTATATCTTGTATTTTTTAAATCTTAATAAAATATAAAAATAATTCAATTGAGATTAAAGTATTTACGGATAGACGCAAAAGACATTTCAATTTCGATGAAAAAAATATTAAAAATTTGAGCTTCGGATCGCAAAATATTTAAATAATAAAATTTCAATGGACATACATCAAATTTTATCCTTAAAATTTTTTTTATTCCTTAAATTTCAAATTAAGAAAAAAAACTTTTATAAATTCAAAAAAAGCTAGCTCCTACATAAACATGAATGTCGCCTTCAAAAAGTTGTAAACACGTCAAATTTGTCCCATATATCATATATATATATATATATATATATATATATATATATGATATATCCTCACCCGATTTCTCAATTAGATGATTAATTATCAGCTCAACTAATGAGTGTCGTGGGCCCCACTGGCCACTTTTAGGTAAATTCGGACCATTTGTTGTCATATCAAAATTGTCCAATTGAGTTTTACATTTTTAATATATACTAAAATAGGAGATTATGTATAAAGAAAAATGTTGGGAGATATCAAATTTGATATCCATTTTATTATTTATATTAATTATTTTATTATGTAATTTTTTTTACTGTATTTTTATTATTCAACTCAAATATCATTAATATGAATAATAACTCATTTAAGTTGAATAACAAAAGTATTATATAAATAAGTTGTATAGTAAAGTCGTTAATATGAATCACAACTCATTTAATCTGAATAACAAAGTTGGTATCAATTTTGATGTTTGTATATCAGCTCCCATGTATATATATATATAACTGAATAGTTATTATGGCATATCTGATAATCCAAACAAGACAAAAATTAAATAAATTAATAAAAGTTAACTCCGGAAAGTATGAGACCAGACAGCAAATTTAATTTAATTAGTTGATTAACTTTTGAATAATACTAATTGCATTAATCTATTGTAGATTATGATATATAATCACCCCCTAAATAATTTTGTACATAATTAACCAACCAGATGGAATATTGAATTTTTTCCGGTGAGATATGTACACGTTAAAGGTACATATATTTTTGTCTTCAGCTGCATAAAATATACTATGATAATAATTGATTAATGTGTACCATCTTTTTGCAAAATAATAATAATAATAATAATAATGATATCGTTTGGCAACTATTTCTTTAAGTTTGTTTTAGTTTCTTTAGCCGCTTAATCCTTCGAACACATGATCCTTAGCGCGGATTAAGAATATCTCATTTAGTCTCTTTTTATTCGAAATATTAATCTGTGCCCATGTCTTAAGACACCTCTCTCTCTAGATTAAACCCTCTTAGCTTTCACTTATGAATTGAGATAACTAAATATAAATTTTTTAGCGCAAATTAAAATTTAATCCTAACCGAACATACTTGATAGTAATAATAATAGGGAGCTGATACATAGATACAGTTATTGATACCGTCGTCGATATAGACTTAATTATACACATTAAATGAATTACTATACATATTAATGATTTTATTATGCAACTCATTTTATATAGTATTGTCATTATGCAACTTAAATGAGTTATTATGCATATTGATGATATTTTAAGTTGAAAAATAAAAATATTATACATAAAAAAACTATTAACATGGATAATAACTCATGTAATGTATATAATAAAACCCGTATTGACGACGGTATCGATAATGGTATCTCCATAACATTTTCCATAATAATAAATCACCGCCAGATAGTAGATTAAGTAATTAATTAGTAGTTACCCAACTTGATATATATTTTGTACAAAAGGTACAACTGGGTCCCCTAACTATCTGTTCATCTCCTTCTTGAAAGAGATTGTTTTAGAATTTAGAGCAATATCATTTAAAACCAGATTTAACTAACCAACAATTCATAATATCTTCTCATCATTACCAAAAAAATTAAAGAAATTTAACATGAAGACATTGGATTTTTTTTAAAAGAACATTAATATATATATATATATATTATATATATAGCTATGAGCTTTTAGGTAAGTAGATAGTATATATTACCATGACATACAAACATGAGTATAAGGACCACATAAAATCTGACCATGACATGTTGGGGTCCTTAAATTTGCAACTTGTGGGAGGAAAAAAGAGGCACTTTAATTGTCCCCTCAGAGACAACTACGCAATGGACCAACTATGTACATATTGCATGCTCAATGTTAATCTGCTCATTGCATTCCTTTGTATATATGTAGATAGAATATCTATTTTGTGGGCACTTTCTGCATATGTACCCTCCAACCAAACATCCAACTTGCATATATATATATATATATATATATTATATGTGTAGGTGTGTATGTTAGTAGTATGTACACTAGCTGGTCTGGTCAACCTCTCAACATCAATCTATCTTTTTTTTTTTTTGGTTTGGAGTCTTTGGATTAGCTAAACAGTAATTCATATTGCTGGCTTATGTTATGTTAGAAATTATTATGTATTGGCACGTTATAGGAAACACAGAATAAGAATCAATATTTAGTTTAATGGTAAAAATAATATTTTTTGGTATAAGAGGTCGTAAGATTGAAACTTAAATGAATGTTTTTTATGAATGTTTAAATTTGAATAACTTGATCATTATCTTTATCTTAAAAAAAAAAAAGAAATGTAAAACAATCATATGATCTCACAAGTTAGAGATCCATGTACTACATACATTATATATATAGAGAGAAAGTAAAGTTAGCGTGAGCTTAACTAAAAAAACTATCAAAATGACTTCAAATAACCAAATTACAAATCCGAGTTGCTCAATAAATTCTTCATATCAAAATATTATAGGATACTAAAATTTTTTATTTTTAGAGTTTTCTAACTATTTTTTTCGGATGCATTTCTTTTGACAAATGAAAAAAAAAAGTTCAGATGCAAATGAAAAATAATAAAAAGTACAACACCAAATAAGAATGATCTCTTAGTAAACATTATTTTATTTTTAAATAATGTAAAGATTCCCAATTAATAGAATATGCCATCCTCTCATTTTTGCAGAGGAATGAACAGGATGCTTTTGATTTTGTCATATTTCTATTCCTATTCCTTCTCATAGAATTTTAGATCCATACATTATTTGTATGTATATCCGCAAGATATTTGATGTCATATCTAATGTTATCCATTGTTACCTTTTAATTATTTAATCTAGAAGGTCATTTTTATTTATGATTTTATTCTCATAGAGGAAAAAAAAAACACTTTTGTCTACTTGTTTCTCTTTTGTTCCTTTTAGAAGAGTAAAAAAAGTGAGTCTAATACAATCATGATAAATTTAATTTATTTATAAAAAGACATAGATTTAAATATCTCAAAAAATATTTTAAAAAATAAATGTTAGAACTAAGAAAACTCTTATTTAAAAAAATAAACAGCGAAAATCTTGAGTGTTAGATCTTTTGAGATGCAAATCATATGAAATTGATTCTAAAAATCAATTTCTATGTATGATGTTTCAAGGTGACATTGTGTTAGACTTTAAGGAATATCAAACATCGAAATTTTTTTTTTTAAGACCCCAAATAGATTCCTTCATATTTTTCAACATAAAATTAGAATTTATATACTTTTATTTCACTCAAATGAATGTACTATAAAACATAAAATTAGTTACCACATCTTACTTCAATGTACTATTAAAAAACTAAAGTACATTGAACTTTGCTTTTAATTTATTTCACTCAAATGATTGATTGGAACTCAAAATTATGTTGAAGCATTTCATATCTTATTTAAAGTGGGGTAATATATATAGAGGTGGAGGATCAAACTAAAGCCTACCAATTTTTTATTCTAACAACCATCCTTTGGACTATGAAAATAATGATAATTATCCCCTAATAATTAATTTACCATATACTTCTATAGTTTTAGGTAAAAAAAATTATAAAAATACTCTTGGTGGTGTACAATATTGTATTTAAAATATTTATGATTTATGACATTTTTAATTTATAAAAAGTCAGTAGATATTCTTCTAAGAAAATGATGGCACTTGATTAAATATTCATAATACTTACATGTTTGCTATTTAATTTTTATTTTTGACTTTGTATGCTTTGTTTTATTTTTTTTGAAAAAAATGTAGTTTCATCAACAATAAAAAAGTAATAGAACTATTTTTATTTATATAGGAAAAATAGCAAGTATTGCAAAAGTTAGAAATTCATTTTAATTTAGAATATATTAAAATTTACAAAGTATTATAATTCATAAAAATATTTAAATAAACGTAATTTTATTCAGGTTGCACTGATTATTTTGCACTGAAAATTGAAATTATATAGTAAATGCTGTTGGAATACAATTATCATTTATTACATATTGATTGTCAAAATTCAAAACTAAAAATTCAAATATCAAATAAAATTTGAAGACCTACCACACCATTATTCCTATTTAAATGAAAATTTTGAATTCTCAATTATATCACAAAATGAAAATTTGAAGACCTACCACAACATCATTCCTATTTAAATCTCTGCATCTCTTCCACCCAAATTTGACACAATCCAATTTAATGAAATATTTCTTTTCTTTTTATACTGTTTATGTGAAAATACCAAGTCATACCACACAAAGCATTCCACAGACAAGAATAGACGTCGACTTGTCAATTGTCGTGCAATCAGTGGGGCCCACATATTGGTCCTCTCAAGTTTTTTTTGTACTGGAGAGGAAGTGAATAAATTATTTACTCAGGATTTTTTTTTTTAGTAAAAATAAAGGTCAAGCTCCATTTTTACTTCTTAATAAGTTTAGTTATTAAAAAAAAAAAATTAGTCATAGGGTTGATATATTAAATAGCTACTTTGGAATCATGTACTTAGGATTATTCTTAAATCGAAATAAATGAGAATTTAAATATATCGAACTAAAATGAGTGTGGAAATATGTATGAAATGTAAATACCATTAGGAAGCTGAGTGCATCATAGGGTTGCATTCAAATTTATTTATGGTGATATTTTTATAAACGTGATCTTAACATTTTTATGATACATTTGCTATGTTTGCACCTTATAAACTTCGATAACAGAAATACGTTTTAGTAATCTTAATAATTAAATACTAGAACTTTGTATTTCTTTTATTTGAAAAGATTAGTTGTGTGAGCTCACCAACAATTTTATATCATGTATTTTGTTAAAGAGAATAAATTTTAATATCTTGCATTGAACTTGTATAATAATCTGTTAGCTAATTTTAACCCAATCATTATAATATACATTGCAGAAAAAATATTCTTACACTCCTTATCTACATCGATCTAATATAAAATATAAATACTTTTCGAAAATATATATTACAAAATTTAAGTTAGTACTTATATTAAATAACTTAAAATACATGTTAAATTTTTCTAATACTAATAACGTAAGATATAAATATTTTTTTTTGAAAAAAAAATATAAACACACCTGAAAAAATATAGATAAAAAGTACATACAAAGAATGCAATTATCACTCCTCTATAAACATAAATAGAAAGAATAGCTTTAGATCAGATCTCCAGTTGAGAATAAAATGGAGAGGTGAAGCATGTACATGGATGTAGTACTGTACGGCACTAGAAGAGGAGAGTGTGAGCTGGTTTGAGAAAGATATAAATTACAAGAGTGGGCTTATCTAAAGAAACACAACCACTGCTCTGTCACAATCCTCCAGATATGCATGCAAAATTCAATGTATGTATGTATGTATGTATGTATGTATGTATGTATGTATGTATGTATGCATGTATGTATGTATGCATGTATGTATGCATGCATGTATGTATGTATGTATGTATGCATGCATGTATGCATGTATGCATGTATGTATGTATGTATGCATGTATGTATGCATGTATGTATGTATGCATGTATGTATGTATGCATGTATGTATGCATGTATGTATGTATGTATGTATGTATGTGTATGATAAATGATTATAGTATGTATATATTGTATGTATGAACTTCAACCCCCCAGAAAAGGTCAAAGCAAAAAATTATTCATGAAAAATATGTAGTAAATGTCCGAACTATTTATTAATGATTCAGAGGTGCTAACAAATATAGTAATATACCAAGCAAAATATTCAATTTTTCCCTTCAATTGTTTTATTATTATAGCAACAAAAGTGGGGCCCACCTCCAAAAATTGGAAATTTACAATGCGAACCCTTGATCATGCGCAATTCACATTTGGGTACTTGCATTTAAATCTAATATCATATGCAAACACTTACATTACAAAGTTAAAAACTGACTATTATACATCATGACACCAACCATACAAAATCATGACTTTAGAAGCTTTAGCATATATGTATGATATTAAATTGAGATGTTACGACACTAATTTTAAGTACTTGATCGTGCGAATATTGAATTCTTCTACTATAAAAAATTAAGTCGAGATGTGTTGGATACTCAATCTTGCACGTAGACGTCATATAAACATAACTGTTCTTTTGTTCCTTTTTCCAAAATTGATGTTTTTTTTGGGGGGGGGGGGGGGGGGGGGGGGGGGGGGGCAAATTACAATAGAGGTAAATATTGTGCGTTTACAATTATTGATGTATACACTATGATTAATACTTCAATTCATTACTTTCAGAAGAATTAAGTAATTTGTATGATATACTTGAGGTTCTAAATAATAATCAAGTAATTTGTATGATATACTTGAATAAAGAATTAAAGATACTCATTTTAAATACATCTTATTATAGTTAAACCTATAATATCCTTTTACTGATTGTTGAATTTTCTTTTGCCCTTTTTAGAGTTATAAAAATTATACACCGTCGCTATATATGTCATGAAATGACATAACATATTGTTGGTATATCAAGATATGTGTGTCTATCACGTGATTTATTCCTTTTGGCTAAAATTTATATGTCACACAAAATGATCTAGATATGTAATGGCATATCATGGAACATTACATAGTTATATATAGACATACAATAACTTCACGGCATATCAAGAAAAACTCAAAATAAATTTATTTATAAAATCTGCTCATAAATTTGAAATATTTATATTTTTTAATTTCCTAAATTCATTAATTTAAAATCTAAACATAATTCTGAAATTTTCCAATATTTTCTTCATGTTACAATAAATTTTACAATTTTTTCACCATTTTAAACATCATGTCATTTTTTCTTCAATGAACAAGTTAAAATTAGAGAAAACTATGACAAACGTGACCAAATGTGACTAAATAAAACGTGTTATAGGTGTGCCCTCGTTACATCATCATGAACATACATGACATTATGACATAGTACGATATATCTAAACGTAACATATAATAAGCATGTAATGTTATATATGTGACAAATTTATTTTATATCATTTTTTATACGTCACGTTATATGTTTTTAAAAAGAAAATATTTGAGTCATGTCATGTGACCAGAACATTATTTTTTTTCATAACAAGTCATGTTGTTAGAACACTAGTTTCTTTGATATATTTAATTTTTCCCCTCTATTTATAAAAGATCCTTATTTAAATTACTCGCTTCCAAATTAGATTAGCAAGGTAGTTGAGCAGCTTAAAAAAAAATGGTAGTTACGGTGCTTTTGATAAACTTTGAAAAAGAGACTTGTTCTCCTGTGCAATTTAAAATATCAATATATACATCATAACACTATATGCTTTTGGAACATACATGCTGGATCCAAATATTATGCTTTAATGTAGCTAATTATGCTTGTTTGGACAATCAATCAAAAAATTTCAAAATTGGAATTATGTATAAATTAATTGTTAAAGTGGATACATGATTGACAAGGTGAAATCAATCATCTAATTAAGTTATATGATGCAAAACTGTTAATAACCTCTTTCATTAAAAAAAAAAACTGTTGATAACCTATTTAGAGATATGAACTGGAAGTGCATATGAAGCTACTAATGATTATAAAATTGAAGCAAATTTATCAAATGGAAAGGAAAAAAAAATGAAGGGGCCTTCAGCCTTCTCTCCAATCATGTAGATTGTACAGATCATGAACAGAATAAAGTAACCATTTTTATACACCAAATGTACCAATATGGGTCCATATTATTAATTATTTCAAAAGTAATAAAATAAAAAGGCAAATTAAACATTACAAAGAAAGAATTAAGAAAAATATTTTCCACCATCAAAACCCATAATTGGGAGGCATAAAAGTGCTCAATTAATTCATCATTTTTTTTCTTCACTGCAGCTTCCTTAAAATTTTCTTATTTAGCACCTACCCCACACTTAACTACCTCAACTTTTGTGATTTTTTAAAGTTATGAACTTTATCATGATGGTGCCTTTCTAATTAAGAATTCTGAAAACAACATTTTCTAGCTTCTTTTTACATTTTACATCTGCAAACAAATTAGAGTTCATTGAGATAATAATAATAATAATAATAGATTTCGTCTTTTTAAAAAAAAATGCAGGTTTAAGTTTTATAAAGATATTTGAAAAAAAAAAATTTTAAGTTAACGAGAACTCTTATTTAAAAAAAAAAAAGTGTGCTAAGATGCATGCATGATAGAGTAAGAGAGCATGAGAATGATTTCATGCATGCATACTAAAATTTAGCTATTGACAGGACCCAAATGCAAATAGTAGGAAAAAAAACACACAGACACAATATTTAATTAGCAACACCAACATTATTTCCACCATTTAATTTGTACAACTCTCCTGGAGTTTGGTAAATAGCTAACAACAAGATCTTGATTCAAGTGCGACGCACAAATTAATTCAGAAAACTTTTGTACAACAATGAATTTTAGTGACTCGTCATACATCAGCTACAGTCTCTGTGCCACATAGAACCCAGTGTCAAGTGGCAAACCTTATTCTAGTGCCCTAATTCACAAATCCAAAAGAAAAAAAATAATATCCTCTGTAATTAATCCCTTTTCAAAGAAAGGAGAAAATAATACAGAGGATTAGAGAATAAAAATGCCACTAAAATTAAAAAAAAAAAGTTTGAAATTTAACAATTTTTTTTTATCTTGGAAATTAATTAGCAGGCGTAGAACTCCACCAACTCATCAAGAGATTCGGGTTGCGGATCGGCATTCTCCAGCATCCACAACAGGTGTTCGAAAAGCACGACCTCGCACCCGACAACAACCGTGCCATCGGTGCCGGTACCGGTGCGTTCGACGAGTGTCTGAAAGAGGGGGTGGCAGAGCACCTGAGTGGTGACAAGGTACCGGCGCCGTGTCTGGCCCACGTAAACCGGGTGTAGGCCTACGGGGACCTCGTCGGCGCCTTGCAAAGAGGAGGAGGAGGTGGTGCGCCAGTTGGAATGCCACGCGTCGTCGTTTGATTGGCTCGAGCGAGTGGAACTGCGAGAACTGGTACGGTGGATGGTGTGGTGAGTCTTGGATGAGTGCCAGCGCTTGATCATGCACTTGAGCTTGCCTAGTTTGCCCATGGTGGATGGATGGATGGATGGATTGTTTCTTTTGTGTGGTCTCACGTGTGAGTGTGGGTTTGTGTTTGTTTGTTTGATTGAGAGAAAGAGAATGAGAGAGAGAGAGAGAGAGAGAGAGAGAGAGAGGAGATGGGAAGGAAGGAGAAGGGAGGTGGAAGTATATAAAGGGGGATGGAAAGAGAGAGAGAGAGAGAGAGAGAAATGGTTGGATGCAGCGCTTGTAGAAATTAAATTTAAATTACAAAACAGAAACAGTTTTTTTTTTTTTTTTACTGTTCTTTAGTTTTTATTTTATTTTATTTTATTTTTGGAAGCTCATATATAGATACTGTCATTGATATTATTATTGATACCGACTTTATTATTCAAATTAAATGAATTATTATTTATATTAATAATTCTATTATGCAACTTGTTTGTACAATATTTTTATTATTTAACTTAAATGAATTATTATTTATATTACTGATATTTGAGTAAAATTACAAAAATGTTGTGAAAAATAAATTACATAATAAAATTATTAATATAAATAATAATTTATTTTATATAAATAATAAAATCGTATCAAGATAATACCTCCCAAATATTTTCCTTTATTTTTTGTCATCACCAGTGTGCGTATATGCTGATCTGCTATGCTGTTAATGTTATTTCATTCTTTTATTTTTATTTTTATTTTATTTTATTTTGGTTACATGTTACCTATAGGCGTAGTTGATATCTCATTTTTTTTCTCTCAAAAAAAAAAAGATATCACATTTTTTATTAGGTACCCAATTTCCAAAGTTCTGAAAATGGAGCACTTAAATGCTAAAATTAATTTTTTTTAACCAGACTATTTTTGTGATGTTACAATTTTTAGAATTTTTTTTCCATTTTGGTTTTTTACATTATTATTAGAAAAATATGATAGTCTATATATATTACCTTAGAAGAGACTCTGTTACAGTATTTTGAAAAATCAAATGTATTTAATCCTACTCTATATCCATATTATCTATTGCTAAATCCAAAAAAAATGTGAAATGAAAAGATGGTTAAATCTAGTCAATTTAAAGTGGTCCAAATTTAATGTAATTAATTTGAGTCTGAGACAACAAGAATCCAAATTAGTCTGTACAAGTTGAACTTAGAAAAGATTTTAATAGAACTATTTCTAATAAAGTGATTGAGCATTGTTAATTTTTCATGAAAAAAATACATGTTATTAGAGTAAAGGGAGACTTAAATAAAATGTCTAACAATATAGAATTAAGAATGGAGCAAGATCATTTCACAATATTTATTTTGACAATTTTTACAATCATAAAAAAGTGAAGTTTATATTTGAAATTCAACATTACAAACATAAATTTGTAAGGATAAAATTTTTTTTTATTTCAAACAAAGAAAACATTACATATTGCATCCATATTATATTGAGTATATTGAGTTTTGCGTAAATTATTAAGTACAATAATTATAAAATTTAGATCATTGAAAATTATTGTCATTAAATTTAGAAAATTGGAGAAACTTGCATATTGCAAATAAACTAAATATTGAATGAGAATTATTTTCATAAAAAGAAATGATTTCATGGTGGAATATTGTAGCAGTAATATATGGTCCATTAGTCCATATATATATATTTATGACTTATTATGATTTCCCCATCACTGAATATTATTATGGTCTTTATAGAAGAAAGAAAAATGTCTACTTTGATGAATGATATTTTCTATTACTTCTATATTTTTACATATTATGGAAATAGTTAGGTGTTCATTATAAGTAATTGTATGATTATATTGTGGTAAGAAATGGTATATCAATAACATTTTTATAACAGACTAATTAAATGGAGAGAAGAATGAGTTTTTATTTTTTATTTTTTTTGAGATAATGAGGGTCAAATCACTCAAATTTAAATATTTATAATTAACAGATCTCTCATCCGGATTTCAAACCTACGACCTTTCACATGAAAAAATATTATTTTTATCATTAAAACAAAGATTGGTTCTGGAAAAATGAGTATTTTTAATTGATGTTGAAGGGATTAATTAATTGAGTACACTTTGATAGCTCAAAATAAATAAGTGAAAGGTGCACATAATTTCCGATCTGTTACTCAAAGAAATGCTTATCCAATATTTAATTTTAAGATTTTTAAGACATAAAAGTTAATACAAATTGTATTTAATTTTAATTGTACCATTTGTTAAGTACCACATGTTCCGTAAAAAGCAATATCAAAGAGAAAAACTGGCTAAATTTAGGAAAATATTTGAGAGATATCATCATTGATACCATCATCGATACCGATTTTATTATTCATATTAATGATTTTATTATTCAACTCAAATAACCACTAATCTGACTAAAGCTCACTCAATTTGAATAATTAAAATATTGTACAAATAAGTCACAATAAAATTTCCAATATGAATTAATAATAACTCATTTAATCAAACTTACAAAGCCAATATCGATGATGGTATCAATGACGGTATTTATATATCAGCTCCGATCCCTTAATTTTAGTTGTTAGAAGCAAATATATACTAATAGTGTTAAGTACACTAATAAGTTGATACATGATATCATATTATTGCTAAATTAAGAATGTTGAGGTTGACATGCATTAAGTTTAATTTGCAACGAATCAAGAATGTTAAAGAAGTAAATCATAAATAGAATCAAAAATTTTCTTACTAAACTCTAAAGTCATAACAATTGATACATAATATGAACTTAAAATGTACAATGTATTTTATTATTTAGTTATGAGTGTTAAAATGTTCACAACCATTATCACTTGACTAATTCGTATTAAAAAAGGGTAAATTAACAATAACTTTTTTCAACAATCATAATGATGATTAAATTATTATTAAAATTGAAAAAAATAAAATTATCGATACAAGATTCTTCTTATATTTTAGATAATTTATGTAATTTAAAAAATCTATTATTTAATTTGGTAATTAGCAGCTTGATCTTGTCAGTACTTGATTAATCACACAGCAATTTTTAAATTACACTAAATTTAATGCATAACCTAATAAGACTATAAAAAACTTATAATTTTATCATTAAATCACAATAATCATATTAACAGTTACCACAATTAAAAATATATACATATATAAGTTGGTACATAATTATTAAATCTCTCTCTTCTCATCTCAAAATTTTAAGACCGAGGAGTGCGCTAGTGTAACCATAACGCACAAAACCTGTGCACCAGGTCCAGGCAAAAGAGAGCGCACCAGCTCATCTCCAAGCGGGTCCCACACGGAGTCAACGGCGTCCTCGTGGACCTGATCGATAACTAACTCCCCATAACTTTTAACAAAATTACAGCGATGCCATTACAACACAAAATAACAGCGTTGGTGTTTTTCTTCTTCTTCTCCTTCTTCTCCTCCTCCTCCTCCTCCTCCACAGCTGCCATTTTTAATTGTTTTTGAGACTTAATTTCCAGTGGGCTGTGATGTTGGCGTTGGTGTTGCTATCTGAGGATACAGCCTGTGTATGAATGTCAGTTACCATGTCCGTATTATTAATATTATATTATCATCATCTGTTGTGTGTGTGTGTGTGTGTGTGTTTGTATACACACACACACACACACAAGGATAAACACACACAGCTACAGCTGCCGCATTTAAGAATTTCTTCTTTGCTTCTTCTCTTTTATAAAAGAATATTATTAATAGGAGGTTTTTTTATAAAATTGGACAGTATTATATCTATTTTTGAGGCATGCATGTGTTAATCAGCAATGTTAATTGAGGGTTGTAAAAAATATTTTACAAGCATGAGATGGAAAAACAACATGAATTTTGAATTGATCCCTTATATACATATTGTGTTTTGTTACAATTATAATGTTGTCAAATTTCTAAAATCCAACATGTTAATGATAGTTTTCAAAAAATATGGATAAACAAATAAAAAGTATCACATAAAATAGAATGTTATACTATTTTGGATGGGGATTCATTGAGAACGAATTAGTCTGACAATTATTGTGACCGTCAAAAATAATTGATACCTTTTGTATTTTTGAAATTGAACAAATAAATTTTAATTTATACATATATCATTTATATAAAATATGATAAAATTTTATGTAAAATTTATCGTTCATTAAATGATATAAATATTTACAACAATCTATATTGAATGATATTTGAATAATATCAAATGATACTTATTAATTGTTTTAGAATTGATATACAACTAATTTGTAAGCAAAATAATTATTTTATTTTTAAAAATTTATTTGACATGATTTCCGGGTTGCCACATAAATCAAGATAAGCAATTATAAAGAAATCTCCACCCAATTAATTTACAAAAAAAAATTATATATTTTTAACACTATTTCAAAAATATTTTTATAATTCTATTTTTGTAGAAAAAATAAATAAATCAAAGCAGCATATGCAGAACAATAAAAAAAAAATTCTGTCTTCATTTATTTATAATATACATATGTTGGTTCTTAAATAAAAAATTTAAATAATAGTATCCCCCAAAGTTTTGCATTGACATTGCCATCACACCACCTCCATCTTAGATAGTGGCTTTCTTGTAATATTCATACAATTACATGGTTCTTAATTAATACCTTATTTACACAAAGCATCATTCATTCACCAACCATTGGTGATTTATAAAAAAAATAAATAAAAAATAAATAAAAAATAAAAAAATTAACGGTGCAAATTTTTTATGTAAGCAAAGACAAGATAATAAAAAAAAATATATAAAAATTTACCTATCTAATATACCCCATGAAACAATTTTGGGAATAGGGTTTTAAAGAAAGCTTATTGAAAGCGATAGACATGTGCATGGAAGATTGGAAGTTGAGAAAGACCATTCAAGCTCTCTCTCTCTAAAAAAAAAATATATATATATATAGTATTTTAGATGAAATTTGTTATCTTTTTTATTTGTACATAGGATGACCATATACTTCTCTCTCAAATTAGTTAGTGGTGGATTCCATGAATTGAACATAGAAATTTGGTAGTTGGGAAAAATTAATTAATTCATGCAGAAAAAAATATTCCACCATTTATTGAAAAACAGTTTCTTTATCTCACTAGAATACATCAGAAGAATTAGTGGAAACACCAATAATAAATTATTCTTTAATTTCTGTTGTTAAATATTCCACCATTTATTGTCCATATTTATGGTTGGAAATTTCTTTTGTTTATATAAGTTTTTTCATCTTTTGGTGATTGTAATTAATGCACATCTTTGTTCAAAGGTACATTCAATGATTAAATTTCAAAATTGGGTGATATCATATTTTTTTTCTAACTTAAAGAGCATTTTTCACAATTTATTTATTTATTTTAGATAAAAATAGGAATCTAAACTATTTAAATTTAAATATTCATAAATGAGCCCCAATCTGAATTTCGAACCTATAACTTTTTCACACAAAGAACATTATATTTACTACTAGATAAAAACTAGTTCTCTTCCTAGTTTATCTTTTGGAAGATTACCAAAATATATTTTACATTAAATGCAAGATGTTGAGATCCTGAGAAAGAAATTTTATCATAAAAGATATATTCAGTAATGCCAGTAAGTGTTGATATCATAGAAGTAATTGGTGAGTTTAACTTCGAAAAATTTTGAATTTGCTTTAAACCATGAATTTAAATCATTGAAATTGATGTACTTTTATGAGTGATGCGTTTACACGCTAAACTTATAAATTTTCAATTTCATTTAGACTATATTCAACTGGTTGAAAATTTCTAAAAGATTGAATGCATTAAATTTTTTTTAAAGATTTCTTTCTTTTACTGTTGACTTTAAACTAAATTAATTCTAAAATTTATTAATTTTGCATGCAAATAACATCGCTCATGAGATAACTTGACTTCAATTATTTTAATTTATCATTTAAAGACGATTCAAATTCAAAAGATTTTGAATTTAAATTCACCGACCATTTTTAGTAACTTAAATATATACTAGATTCACTTAAAAGATATTATAATTTTTTCTATATTTTAAATTAACTACTTTTATTCAGAATATACTCAACGTAAGATGTATTTTAAAATTTTGATGTAACTAGAATTATTTTTTAATTATTATATTAATGATGCGACATCTTAGTAATAATACTTTCAGAATCAAATCAAATCAAATTCTTACATTTTTTAATATACCATTTACAAATATGGGATCAATTGACCCCACCAGACTTGCCAAAAGTCTGTTGTATTTATTTATATAAATTAAAAAAAAAAGTTCATTGCAAAATAAATAAAATACTGTCAACCACCTAATTAGCGAAATTAAATTAATACATGTTCTTCATTCAACTAAACTAGATAAATCAATTATATATGTGATTGGCGGAGAGATTGTCTCATGCTAATTCTGATTATGTGCCAAGTGTAAGATAATTAGAGAGAGAAACAATCTCTTGGAAAAAATAATTAATAGAAATAGAGTGGGTGAATGAAGCTAAACACATCATTAATTAATGGGAGCTAATATACAGATACCGTTGTCGATATTGACTTTGTTATTCAGATTAAATGAGTTATTATTCATGTTAACGTTTTTATTATACAAATTATTTGTACGGTATTTTTATTATTCAATTCAAGTGAGTTATTATTTAGTTAGTGGTATTTGAGTTAGATAATAAAAACACTGTACAAAATAAGTTGCATAATAAAATCATTAACATAAATATTATAACTCATTTTACATGAATAATAAAATCGGTATCGATGACGGTACCAACGATGGTATCTCTCAAACATTTTCCTTAATTAATTACAAAATTTTGAGGTTTCTCCAATTAATTAACTATTTAATGACTTGACAAACAGCACCAAGCATCTCTATCCATTAATTACTTAATTAATCCGGATGCTACTCAACCTATTAAAAAGAGCAATTATATTAATCACCTCTTTGTTGGTACTAAGATTTTGTGTGGCAGTAATTTGTACAGTAAATTTATGTGAGATTGCACTTAAATTGTTTGTGATTGAACAATTTATTGTTTCCATCCAAACCTGTCTGGTCTGACAATCACATTGTCTGACCCATGATAATCAATGAGTCGGGTCGGGTCGGGTTTCATTTGGACCGAGCCATGCAGAGATGGACGATATATTATTTAGAGCTATTTTTTATATTTTTTTTGTGAGAGAAAGATGATGATCAAAACTATTTAATTTTAAATATCCGTAAAATATCTTCAATTCGAATTTTGAACTTACGATCTCCCACACGAAAAACATTGTCTTTGTCACTGGACCAAAAACTAGTTGTCTATTTTATATATTTTTAATTTAGTATTAAACATAAACAAAAATTAACATAGTATATAGTATTTTTTCCCCATAAAAATACCAATGAAAAAGTTATAACATTTGCAATGTTGGTATTTATGCAAGCTCCAACAAAAATCTTGCCACAGAAATACCAAATCAATAATTTGTTTCTTTTTCTTTTTAAAAAAAGGTTGTTGCAGCTGAGTTAATTTATAAAAGGAACAATAAGCACAGGTCTTTGTCATGTAGTTAGATTTGATTCTTTAAGAGACATTGATAAATGCAATCATATGAGACTAACAAAAATCTCTAAATAAAATTGGAATAAAATTGGAATATCCGACAATTTAATTATTTTATAATTTTTTCAAGGAGAAAATGTTAAAAAGGTGTGTGTATATATTTTGGTAATACAAAGACATATAATGGCATCACATGATGCACTGGCTTAATTTGGATTATTTGTGGCCTATCAAACATTTCCAAAATTAAAGATTGGGGATTTGGTAAAGAACTAATTAAAGACAGGATCTGGTTTAGGTACTAACTAATTAAGAGCTTTAATTAGCTTGGAAAAAATGTCTAATTATTTATTAATTTGGTGTGAACTGAGAATTAAGCTGAGTTTATGTTATTATTCGGTATGTTATTAATTTAATTCAAATTGATGATTATTTTGGAATTTGAACCAACCATAGATTGAATTCTGTACCTAATTTGGTTCTCATATTTTATTTTGCATTGGAATTTAATTAATTTAATTTGGTTTACTATTCGGCAGTTTGGGACTCTTAATTAGGTTTCTGTTTGGAAGTATCAGATATCAGTGGTCTAAATAATTAAAATATATGGATTTGTCAGAACATCTAGAGCTATCAACCTTTTTTAAAAAGAAATATTTTAAAGCTATCAACTTTCTTTTTCAGGTCATTTATTTTACTGTTTTTGTTTCTGTTGAGAAAGGCATGGCTTGATTCACAAGCGAAAAGAGAAGGTGAGAATTAATAATTTAATTGTTCCATTTGGCTAAAGATGATTTAATTGTTTTAAATTGTTTTAAATTATTTTAATGTATTAAACAGAAGTTATTTTCGGATAGAATAAATTAAAATATTTATAAAAATGGAGTAAATTTAAATCATTATTTTTTTTAATTTTTAATATTTTTTAATTTCGTTATTTTATCTATTTATTTTGTTATTATTAAATATCAGTGTTTTAAAACGATTTAATGTTTATTTTGGTTTAATTTTACTTCACTTTTTAAACGGAAAAAGAGAGATAAGGATGCGAATGATATGTGGGGGTATTTTAGTATCTATATTCATATCCTTTTTAACATTAATGTTATCTATATTCAATTTTTATCCGTTAAATTTCATCTCATTTATATATTTTATATTTATTCGTTAAAATTAATGGGTCATGAACAAATAATTGATAATTACTAAATAAATTGATAACTTGTATAATTTAATTTAAAAAATAGCAAATAAAAAGATATTTTACTTGAAACACATTATGTACATAATATAATAAAATATAAAAAATAATTATTGATCCTATGAACTATAAAAAATATAAATTAAATTGTTCAAATCAATCTCGTCATAATAATAATAAAATAAAAAATAACAATAATATAGTTAAATATATAATTAAAAATTGTTATATCATTACCCTTTATGCTAAGGGGATACCGAATAATCTTTATCCATACCTATGTATATCTCTAATAAATTAAGGAAAATTTTTTGTTGTCCCTAAATTAACGAAATAAATCATCCAATAAGCTAATGAGAAAAGTTCTTATTCATACACCTCTTATCAACAAATATGATATGAATAATATAAATTGATAAAAAATTTCATTAACACTCCTAGGATAACCGAGTCCACCTAATATTTACACATCATTTGCACACCCATAATCCAACACAAATAACAAAAATTATAAACTATAATAATATAATTTGATATATGTCACGGCTCATAACACTACGATCTGTTATCCTATAATACATTTAAATTTTAGTATAAACACATTTGAATAGTAGTACAAGTATATTATAGTGTTAATATAAATAAATATGAATGTTGGTATAAATATTTTTGTCTTATATATATATATATATATATGAAATGAGGAGTGTAGATCTTGAAAAATTTTGAACATTTTTCTCTGATCTACAAAATATGTGCTAAGAATTTTGAGAATCTGTATCTAGAATCTCGTGGGGTGTAAGATTGGAGTACAAAATTGATATGTAATTATCACACCTCTTCTTCTCTTATTTCTAAGGGTGAGATCCTTTGACAATTATTATTTTGGCAACATTGATAACAAATTTTTAAATAATTTCAAAAAAATTTAAAAATAGAAAAAAATTTATAAACATATTTTTGAACTTATAGATCGATATTAATTCGAATTTCATATAATTTAAGTATTATTTGATACTCCATCAAATATCGTCAAAATTATATGACATTTATAACAGTTCATATTTAACGTTCTTTGATGGAATACCAAATGATTTTTAAATTATATGAAATTTGAAACACAATCAATCTATAAGTTGAAAAATATGTTTATCAATTTTTTTTTCTATTTTTTGAGAATTTTTAAAAATTATTTAAAAATTATTTAAAAATTAATTGTCAAGATTATCAAAATAATAATTATCAAATAATTCCCTCTCTATTTCTAATTCTCTATCCTTTGATTCCCCTTGTCTCTCTGTTTCCTTCCCATTCTCTAATTTTGATAATTAGTGAAGCATATCTTAATTAGGACTCATTCATGATTGTCTCACTGAGTTCCTTCTAATTAATCCAATTGCATTAACACTGTTAATGATGTCAAAATCATATACATTCATATCTATAATAAAATTATTTTAATGTTACATGTTGTAGTTTGTTTTCCTTCCAACTAAAAGAATCATTTTTATTCTGAGTTGTTTATGCAGCAGTATTAATCTAATTATTATTATGAATTGCACTTTTTATTGTAATACATGTGGGTCACATACTAGTACAATAACTCCATATAACATTATTGACTTTGAACTTGCTTTGTAACATATATAGGAGGGAGTTGACCGATTTTGACTTCGACTTAATTTAAATTTTAGTTGGAGAAATTATTTCTGTATCCTTATTTTTATCTGGATATAAAAAATATTTATATTTAATTAATAATTTATTTATATTTATAAATATTTATATATAGTATAAAAAGTATTTTTCACTTTTTATTCATGATTGATATAAAAAAATTAAATTAAAAAAATTGTTACATAAATAATAATACAATTTGTAAAATATTTAATTCTAAGATATAAACATTGTTATCACTTAATATAAATATTTTTAAAAAATATATAAATATATCCGGAATGTAAATAAAAAATATTTAACTCATATATTCTATAACGAACTCGATCAATTAATTTACTAATATATATATATATATACCTCCAAATCTCATAAATGATCTTTAATTATACATACTTAATTAGCTCAACAAGTGATGCATAACGGACCAAAATAATTTACATAATGAAGTGAGAGATATGAGTAAAGCTAGCGTGAGCTTAAGCTTATTAAGATCATTGATGAGCTTAACTAAAAAAAAATAAACAAAACTTCAAACAATAAATTCAAGTGACTAAATAAATTTTTCATATCAAAACCTTGTAGAATACCAAAATTTTTTATTTTTAGAATTTTCTAACTATTTTTTTTAAATTTTCTAATATGACTCTAAAAATAATAATAAAATAAAAAATATTTGTATATAAGAAAATAAGTTATTTTCAAAAATATGAAATAAATAGTTAAAAAATTCTAAAAATAGAAACTTTCAGTATCCTAATAGATTTTAACATAAAAAAATTATTGAGCTAATTTGAATTTGAAAATTTAAACCGATTCGATAAATTTTGAATTAAATTCACTGATTTTTTTAATAAATTTAAACTCGTACTAACTTTACTCGAGAGATATATCTGCCATAACTAAGTGCATTTGCTTTGAGTGTTTTTTTATGCAAATTTAAAACGGTACACACAAATTATAAACCGCCATGAGAGTTGCTTGGTTTGGTCCGTTGGTATTTTGACAAGAAAAAAAAAACAGTGGGCCTATAAAAACAACATTTATATGAGTAGCATCATGCTATCCTATCTTAGCCAATCTATCTAACTATATATGCGTATTTATCTGAAAATGTGGCTACTTATTGCTGACGTACCAATAAGAAGAAGAGTCTCAGTTTATCACAATTGTGGCTCAGCTGTTCCCCAAATGTGTTTTTTATTTTATTTTATGGTTTTGTGTGTTGGGTATTTTTTTTTACTTAATAGAAATATCTAAGTATTTAAACATGAGAAATTATCTGCATTTTTTTTATCAGAATTTTAATGTTATATATATATATATTTTAAGAAGAGGAGAGATCTAATGATTAATAATCATGATCATCGATGTTTATAATATATATTTTATTATTTATGTATTAATTAATATATGTAAATCGTTAGATATATTTTAATATATTTTAATTATATGCATATAAAAAATTATTGAATTTGAATTTTATTTTGATAGTCATCAAAAGAGTGAATTAAATCATAAAATTTGGTCCATTGATTTTTGTTAGTGCTTGATGTATATCAAAATAAAGTTGAAATGGTGTAAAATTTGTGTATCTATGTAGCATGATATATATATAAGATATCTAATTAATTAGTTTTATTATTTAAGAGTTTAATAAATAATTATTTGAAATTTAATTTTATAGTCATTGATGTGGCATTAATGATTATGAGAGTTGGATCCTTCCTCTTTTAAAAATACATATTTCAAAATTTAAATTAGAAAATATACTGAATAATTAAAAATATCTGAAATGTAAATAAAAAATAAGAATAAGTAGTGCAGTTATCACTTTCGTTTCATTTAATGTGAACATTTATGTAAATAATTTTCTTATATATATATGTCTCTGGAAATTAGTTCTTTGATTCTCTCTATATCATGCACAATATATATTATATAGATATACAAGATGCAAAAAAGAACCTTGGTCTGAGGGAAGGATATTAAAATATAATCAGGATATTATTTGGTGTCTGAGCTAATAGATATTTTAGTAACATGAAATGACAGCTATAATAAAAACATTGTAGGCCGCTATTTTTATTTGAATGGCTTTAAATTCTGAACCGTTAAAATTTGAAAGGTTTATCATGAATTAAAATTATTATATTTAAATAAACCATATTTATTAATTTCAATTTAATATTTATTTATTGGAGAATTAGTCATTAATTTTTTATTTGGAAAGCGTTTTTGTTGCCACCATGGCGTTTCTTGAATCCATCGAAATATCCAATGCCTATAGATGTAATTAATTTGTTATTTTTCTTCTTCCTTTAATGGACATAACACCTGTTATCATAGTGTATTTTACTATTTTTATCATCGTATTCATTAAATTAGTTATGTTTATATTTTATACTTATTTGGGCTTGTTCATATTTTATTCTTATTTGTCAAGATTAATGAAAAATTGTAAATTATTATAAAAAGAATTGATAATCTATATCATATTATGAAAAATATAGAAAACAAATAAATATTGATTTAAAAACATAATACGAATAATATCATAAAATGCATTATATTGAAATTATTTGTCATATTATTTATAATTTCTTCATTAATTACTAATTTAGAAAAGATAAATTATTGTATAAATAATTTTCATTATAATAAATATAATGTAGTTATATTGACAAATAAAAAATTATCATATATTTTTTTATATTTAGCAATTATTCTACAAAGTATTATGTTTTATCAACGTACATCTTAACCCGACTAACAATTTTTTTTATATCCGTATCTGATAATTTAATGGAAAAAATATGTTTATTCATATCAATTTTACAAAGAATATAACATGGATAAGGTAAATGTGTCTCATCGCCCATTTTCTAATTTTTTTGGTCATGTGTGAACAAAACAAGAAGAAACACATGAAGTATATATCTCTTATATAGATTATAGATTAAAGTTAGTGTGCTCTTAGGAGCATTGAGTTCGTCAGAGTTCTTAACTTAAAATCTATAAAATCGACTTTAAATGAAAATTTTAAGTTGTTCAAAATTTTTCATATTAAAATCTTATAGGATATCGAAATTTTCTATTTTTAGGGTTTTCAAACTATTTTTTTCGGATTTTTAAGTGACTCTAATAATAACAATAAAATAATGAAATTTTATATATAAAAATAGGTCATTTTCAGAAATATAAAATAAATAGTTACAAAACTCTAAAAATAGAACATTTTAGTATCGTATAAGATTTTAATATAAATAATTTATTAAGCAACTTAAATTTGTCATTTGAAGTTGAATCGATGGATTTTGAGTTGGGAGCACCGAGATGTTTGATGCTCCTAAGATCGCATTGGACTTTACTCCTATATATATATTTTTTTTCTCTTTAAATAGAGCATTAATTACCTCGAACTACTTTTTTTTTTTTACCGAATGAAGCACACGAATTTGACACAAATCTTTTGTCTTAAATATATATAGAACATGAGGAAGGTTAAAATATCTCTACTTTTGATGCCTCCATCATACCTCTACATACTCTTTTTATGTACATTTAAAAAATTATGAAATTTCAACAACATTTTATTTGGCATCAAGAGCTTGTAAAAAAATATACTAATGTGAATTATTTTTTGACTTGATTTTTTAATTTATTGATTCATATAAAATGAATGTCAAATTGTCAATAATTTTTTATGTGCATGAAGATAATATAACATAGATCACATCTAACAGTTTTATTTGACATTTTAATTTCAAAATTTTTATTATTAATAAATTAAAATGTGAAGACGTAACGAAGGTACAAAAAATAACGGCATTTAAACCTTCTTCATAAAAAATATATATAACGCTAATTTCTTTCTTCCAGTAGTAGAACCACTATATTTCTCTCACAGGAACATGATGTTACTTCATGCATGCATTAACATAAGTACATAACAGTTGTATTTTTTTATGAAACAAACTCACACAAAATATAGATTATAAGTGTGTGCTCTCTTGGACCCGTTACTGGCATCAACTGGTACGGAGTTGTAATTAAAAGTACCTATACCAGTAGGTCTAGTACCGTCATATATGGCTGTGAAATTTGCTCAACAAAACCTCCATTTACTGTTGCATGATCACTCTCTTAAGAATTTGGTAATAAAGAGTAGTTCTCACACGTTTTGAATCAATCCACTCTTATCTATTAATTCCAAGCGTATACTCTCTTTAATTATGTGTTACTATGGAAAGATTCTGTTGTCGTTAGTCAAGGCTCACAATCATTTCTCTCATTTAAATATGCAAGAACGAGGGAAATGGAGTAGGTGAAAATAGCATGCAGAGTTTCCCCTTAATCCATGTTTATGTTTGGTGGTGTAAAAAGATGAAATGGACATCTCCATTTTGAGGAAAGGATAAAAATCTAAATTCGACATTTTGTAACAAATCAATTATGAGTTGAATGGAAAAAAGAGAATAGAAAAAAGAATGCAAATTTTTTATGAGGGTATAAAATGTTATGATATTTTGACGGAGATATTAAATATTTAAAAGTCTTGATAGATATTGAAAAATTAACTCTATTAAAATACTTGGAAGGTGAATATAGTATGAAATGCATTTTGTTGGACATGGCATTGGCATGATTTGAATGTTTGCATGTGTCATGCCGATTGTTTCACGTGCCATATTTTTACATGTTGTGTAAGAAAACTGATCAACTAAGTATATATAGCACGACACAATACATATCCATGCCAAACACGGCACGAACACATAAAATGCGAAGTGGCACGAGGTGACAAGTTCATAAAGTGACAAACATTATTGATAGACAATGGTGACATGGGGTCACAAACATTGGACGACAAGGAAATGATCATGTGTCATCATGTCTAGCTATATATGTGCATGTGTAGATACATTATGCTAATACGTTCCGTAATGAGCATCATGTTCAATTTCATATTTTTTGACACAATATGACATGACACTTGCAATCAAGTAGTAGCGCATACTTAAACAGTATGATAGACATCGGGATTATCGACGTGCAAATCACAACACGAGATGTATATATGACACTAATTATTATTAGTGTCGAAATTTTGAAAGAAAATCTATAATTTTTTAATACTTCGGTGACAGTTTATTATCATAAAAATTATTATTTCCAAATCAAATGATTACCCAAGAAATAGGCCAGGGGACCAAATTAAAACAGTGGAAATTTATAAGTGATGGGAAAATTAAATGTAGATGCATGGATCAAGCTAGGAGGGGTACAATGAGAACAAATGCCAAGTTCGTTGTGCAAATAATTTCGGACACATGCCTTGAATACTAACTGGAATTCCAGGTGGCATTTAGGTCACAATTGTTATTTTATGTGAACATTTAAATTAAATATTTTCCATAGGAAACAGAATATACTTCGAATATGCTATTTTCTACACAAAAGTTTAACTTAGACAATTATTGTGTTCTCATATCTCAATTATTTAATAGAAACTGATATGTAGATATTGTCATTGATATTATTATAGATATCGATTTTGTTCTTCATATCAAAATGAGTTATTATTTAACTTATTTTATACAGTATTTTTTATTCAACTTAATTAAATGAATAATTATTCAGATTAGTGATATTTCAATTGACTAATAAAAATATTGTATAAAATAAATTATATAATAAAATCATTAACATCAATAATAATAATAATAATAATAATAATAATAATAATAATAATAATAATAATAATAATAATAATAATAATAATAATAATGACATGATATCAATAGCATCTGTCAAATATTTTTCTTATTTAATATCACATAGCTGAACAGCTCTCCTACGATCTAACTAAGCCTTGAGGACATCACTTTTAAAATTCTTACTTGGATTTATTGCATTCTCAGATCTCAATTATTTAATATCAGATAGCTCTATATATGCTCTCCTACAATCTATGCCTTGACGACATGATCACTCTAAACATCATTACATGGAATGCCATTATATTTGTTGGTAATCGGATTATATGTATTGTTCTTTGATCAAAATCAATCCTAGCTTCTTGTCTAAAAAGTAAGGACCATGCATATACATATGCAATGAGCAACCTAGCTTGGATTTGGAAGGAATAATAATCGAATCAATGCACTACACTATTTCTAGGCAGTACACATTGCACGTGTCACACACAGTGCATATGATGCATGCATGTATCTTATGATACCATAGTATATATCCGCCGATCTACAGTACATACTTTATATATTTTCTATATTTCATTTAATATGTGGCCAGGGGCCGGTTTAATTAATTAATTAATTAATTAATTAATTAATTATATATGGTCCCTTCTTCCGTCTTTTATGCTGCCAAAAAAACCCAGAAAGTAATAGTAAAGAAGATAGAAAGGAAACAAAATAACCAATAGGGACATCATTTGAGTTTTGAACATGGGTTTTGAGATTATAATATATAAATGAAATAACTGAAAGTGACATAAGCCATATGTAGCCTATATATAGCTAGGCGGCAGATTCTAAGATGATTAATTTGAATAATATAATCTCATATTGGCAAATGGAAAATGTGATGACAGTGATATCGATATCAATTTTATTTTTTATATAAAATAAATTATTATTTATATTAACATTTTTATTATATAATTTATTTTGTACAATATTTTTTATTATTTAACTAAAATATTACTAATTAAATAATAACACATTAAGTTGAATAACAAAATAAATGTACAAATAATTAAATTACATAATAAAATCATCAACATAAATAATAACTCATTTAATTTGAATAATAAATTTGATATCAACACGGTATAAAAAATAATATTTATATATCAGCTTCTTTGGCAAATAGGCACTATACCATGTATTTATTTATTTTTTTAACTTATAACATGGGGATGGCATGGCCGGATGGGGAAGGAGAAGAAACAGACATTTGTCAAAATTTTGGTGCATCCAATTTGGGACAAAAAAAAAAAATGTCATGGCTTAGATGGCTGCCATTTATGCAGGGCTGGGGCTCACTAATTCAGTGGTCTCCAAATTATTTTGACACTATATATATCATCTACTCATTCTAGCTTTACCAAGGCCTGTTCAAGCATATTCACAATTCATATGTACTTATTACTATTTAATATTAGCTAGCTAGTCTTGGGTTGAAAATTATAATTGAAGAATGTTGTTGTCATTTGTAAAATTATTTTAGGATATAGATACATGTATAAGAGATTTGATAGATAGATATATAATGTTATGCATGGTGTGAGAGTGTGAGAGGTAAACCATTTGATTAATTGTTATACAAACAAACAAGAAGCAAATATATATTTGGGAGAATATTTGTACACAAAGTACCAGTCTCGTACTTTAAAATTGTAACTATATATATAATAGGTAGATGCAACTAATATATGATCGATATGATGAATAAATTAAAAAATAAATACGGTCCAAGGTATCATGACAAGTCCTACTGCATTAACCAAATTTTGTTTTATATATGTAATTAGTACTAAATTCGTCCCATTTCTTTTATTTTAGTTTAATATATACTAGTTGCTTTTCAGAAAAATGATTAGCAGATCATCATGAGCACAATTATTTATTAATTATATCAATAGAAGCTTAGAAAGTTTCCTTACTACAAGTATCTATATATGAAAAGAGGTTTTGGTCCAACTACAAGTATCTATATATGATTATATATATGCCAAGTTGCTTTAACAACGAAAAGGTTGGTGCAATCAAATGCTAAGTAGCTAGTTAGCACAGCTTGCATTCCTATATTTGATTTCAATTAAAGAAGCTTCAGTACAAAATAATGATCAGCTTCAATTATTTGTTTATAGAGTTCAAGTTGATGTACGAACAAACAAACTAGCTAGGAAAAAAACTATTTCTCATAGTACCAAATTGTCTCAAGCACCTTTTAAGTTGATGTGCCAACATAATTAACACAATATATATTCAAAGAAATTATTCTTATACCCCAAATTTTGCACCATTTATCTATACTCAATGTTAAGTATGAATATTTTTCAAAATTATATATTTCAAAATTTCAATTCTAAATCTCAAGTTTTGTACCCCTTAGTTTCAAATACTTGAGGTTTAAATAAGGAGTGCGGATAATTAGTGCAATTATCACTTCTCATATACTAATATGCAATGAAGAGGCAGAAGATATTCATAGGAGAGGTCAAATTTATTTAAGTTAATGATATTTATTAAATAATTAAATTTGATTGTAGTAAAATCTAAAAAGGATACGTAATATGTACCTGTCTCTTGATTTTTAGTTTTTATAAACAAAATGATTAAAATAAAATATTTTTCTCTGTACAAAATACTTTATTATGATAAAACTTTGTAATTTAATTTTTGGTTATCATATCAAAATTTTCTTTTCTATTTGTATTGTATTTTTATTTGTATTCTTTTATTATTATTTGAGAACTGCTACAAAATATATATGTGATTTTTTTCAAAGAACGCTATAAGAAAAAAAGAAAAAAAATATTAGTATGAGAGTTCGTATAGCGTGGAGGACATAATTTGACACTATTTTATATCTCAATATCCATGATCCACTTTGCTTATTTAGAATATTTATAATTGTAATATTTTACTCAATAATTATTAAAAGTAAATTGATACCAGTTTGGAGGGGCAAAAACAATAATTCATGTACTTTATCACAAATCATGGCCCCCCCAAAACCCTACCTGGCTTCGTCTCTGCTAATATGGTTTGCCTTTATTGAGATCGAGATTAATTCAATCGATCCGGGTTATTTTAGTGATTTTAGAATTAAGAAAAGCATTTAATTTCCCTTTATGTAAGTACAAGATAATAGACCAACAGAAGTTTTGCTTTTATGTTCCATGCATATATCTTGTAGTGTACCTTAGACATGAACTAAAACTATATTCCAATGATATATATTGAGTTTGTAGAAGCTTCTCAACTTACATCAATAGAAATCCTGGGTTTTTTTTCCTCTTAATAGTCAGTTTGAAAACAAAAGATGTAATTAAGGCAAAAGGATTCTCTGTCTCCAGTACTCATCTCCATATATTTTTAATCTGGCAATTCATAGTCTTTGTAAGATTCTTGATAAAGGGAGACTTGCTTATAAACTTACTGGTTTGAGAAGTAAATTAGAGGATGATTTAGGCTTTTGTCAATTGACATTATGCAGATGACATTATTTTTTTAAGAAGTGGATTTTTTGGTAATGTCCAAGCAGTTTGTGGGTTCTCTTGGCTTTAAGGCCTTATCAGGCATCAAGTCACTTTTCAAAAAACCAATTGTTAATAAGAGTAATAACTACACCCCTTATCTTTATACTTCTTATTTATATTATAAGTATTTTTTAATTATTCAATGTAATTTCTAATTTAAATTTTGAAACAGATATTTTTGAAAAAATATTTATACTTAATATTGAATGATAGATAAGGAGTGCAGAACTCAGAGTGCAAAAATAATTTCTCATCTTTAATTTAAATATTAATGATTTAGAAGGAAGTTGGCTTGCAAGTTTTGGGGGGTTCTTTTTAGTGATACAAAATTTTTTTTTTTTGCCAGAGTGGGGCAAAGAATGTAAAAAAGAATTACAAGATTGAATTGAACTTTTGCTTTCTATATATAGGAAAGAAAGCATGAGAGTATGGAGGTTCTAGATTTAAACATGACGAGGATTCCATCTCTTATATATTCACACTGTTACCTGAATGTATATATCATTGATAAAATCCAAAATGGGTGTGAGCAGTGAGCTGGAATCTTAACACTTCCTTGTTTGGTTGTCTTGGTACCAGTCTTGTGCTAGTACATGCATATTAATTTTTATGATACAGTAGGACAGATTGTTTAGTTAGGAATGTTTTTGTGTTGAAGTTGAGATTACATATCAGAAATTTTTTGGGTATTTTTTTGGGATAATTTTTAGTTTACTTTGTATATAGAATCTGTTTATTTAATTAATTCTGAATCCAAGGGATAGTAAACTTTTTATCTACTTTTTTCTTTTACTTTTTTCTAAAAGAAAAAAAGTTGACTTTTGACTTGAGACTAGACAAAAAAGTAAAACTTTTCATCTTATCTCAGATGAAAAGTTTGTGTTTGTACATATGACATAATAATTACAATCTACACAAACAAGCATGGAGGCTTCTTCTTGTCACTTGTGTAGGTCTAATTATGAGATCACATGCCTACATCCATTCATTTTGTTGAAATTAACCATGTGTCAGTGTCATAATATCATTGATATTATGTGGCAGGGGACCATTGACTGAGCAAAAGATTTGTGATTCAAGAAACAAAGATTTTTGGTTGTCTTTTATTGACTTGCCATCTTTTGTCCAAGTCTCTCACAAGTGTATTTGAATTTGCTCAGAAAGGCAAGATTTTTCAACTAAATCAGAGATTGCATGCATGCATGTCAATTAAAATTTATCCCTGATCTAAATCTATTAAAGCATTGTGGTATGGGCTTGCAATGTGCAATGTTTCATATGCCAAATGTGTGTTAATTAAATCTTTTTCTGAGATAAATTTTTTGTGTTAAATCTTGGCTAAAATTAGGTACCAGTATTGTTTTGGTCAGATTTATGATAATTAAAACAAAGTTGCAAACATATCAAAAAGAAAAAGAGAAGAATATTGGTAAATTTTAATTTCCTTCAAAAAAATAAAGGTCATGAACCCTTTCTTTGTTGATATAATTATATTGTTAGGGGCCAATGGCAAAATTTATGATTGACATTGACCACTCTTTTTCCCTAACGTTTCATTGCGTTACCTTTAATAAATGGAAAAGGGATGACAATGATAAAGATGTTTGTCATTAATATAGAGATAAACATCATTCATGATTTATTGTCAAATTTTTTTATTTGGTCTTTTTTTAAGATAAAGATAAAGATTAAAATCACTTTAAATATTCATAAAAAATTTCCATCTGAATCTCAAACATGTCGACTTCTCACATAAAAAAATATTATTTTTATTACTAAATTAAATACTAATTATCTCTTCTTATTTGGTTTTGATCCACATATAAACCTAAATTAGGAGAAGAGGTGGCACATGTGTTGTACTTTGTACTGATTCTCTGCATATAGCAAAAGAACTTACATTGCTACAAGTGTAATAAATACATACTAGACACATAATGGTGTGGAGAAAATAGTGTGCCATGTTTAGCTGCTGAGACAGAACAGAGATCAAATTAAATTCTCTCTTGGAAGTATATGCATATAATTATAATGCATGTTAGTAACCCTGATCAAATCATAGCATTTGTACATGCCTCCTTTTCCAGAAATTATTGGTTGATCCTATTACTTCATGTTCTTGGTTTTTTTTTTTATATATCAAGTAAATTTTTTTTGGGTTTTTTAAATTAATATTTCCAGAATAACTAGAGGCTCATATGCCTTTTGGGACCATCGGAATTAATTGTGGTAATAGAAACATAATTTGGACACTGCACCTACATGCCTACATATTACATATACACCCCTAGATTGAAATCACAGATCATATATTGTCGTAATTAGAACATGCCAATTTTGTACCTTTTTTGGTGCAACATAATATTTATTTTCCAATTAATTATGGGGTTTCTGTACAAAATATATTGCCTTGCACATAGTAAAATATGTATTTTTTTTTACAAATCATTCCTGTATGAATGAAGAAAATATGTACTTAAGTACTTGGTAAATTTTCTCGTAATAAATTATAAATCTTCCTTTTTTTTTTGCTTGACTTTGTACTAAAAAAGTAGATCAATCTCATGGTTTGGAAGATCATTAGAAGACAATCCACTAAATTTTGAAATTAAACTTATCAACCACCTTAGAGTAAAAAAAAAAACTATAAAATTATCAAGACCACAAAAAGGATACTTAAAATGAACATTTTTTTTTTGTATTTTAGTCAAGTGATATGATTAAGTTCAACAAATTTTTGTTAATAAACCAGTTTGGTTTTATGTACTTTTCAGATTGATTATGTTCAGACCCAATTGGTTTCAAACTGTTCTGTTCAATTTTTTGGATCCAAGTCAAATTAAATTGGTCGTCTTTAATTTATTTCATGCAACGATTTCACTGTGTTTTAGCATCAAAGCCAATAATTATTTGAACCTAAAACTAAATATAATATATATATGAGGCAGTTCAAATGTCAAAAATCGTACGAAAAGTTTTGGTGCGTGCGATTGTCTGATGGAGAAAATTCCATAAATCATTGCCAACATTTGCATGTTACTGACAATTGGACCGAAAATCGGTGCAAACAACAGCAAAAAAAAATGAAATAAAAAATTTGGGTTTAGGCCGGTTTTTTATTTAAGTAGTATACTCTAGATTTCTCTTATGATAATAATTTTATAGCGTGAGCTGATATATATATATATATATATATTATTGATATATATTATCACTGATATTAATTTTATCATTTAGATTAAACAAAATATCATTTACGTTAACGATTTTATTATATAAGTTATTTATATAATATTTTTATTATTCAACTGAGTGAGATACTATTCAGATTAGTGATATTTGAATTGAATAATAAAAATATTATATAAACAAATCTGTATAATAAAATTGTTAATATCAACAATAACTCATTTTCTATGAATAATAAAATCGATATCAATTACGATATCTTCTGGACATTTTTCATTTCATAATTGATACAAAATGTGTGCCTTATTAGATTTAGGCATCCTTTAATTGAAGATGCATGTAGGGGTGAAATTTCTTTTATGATCAGAATGGGCCATGATCTCTTCTTTAAAATCTAAAGATATATATTGAATTATTTATTGTGTGAACCAATTCTTATTTGGGCCATAAAAATAACTCCCTCTTTTTCAAATTTGACTCCCTCTCAATTTTACGTCAAACTCTGCTATTAGTAAATGTATGGTTAAAAAATTGTGCCTCAAACAAACGAAAATTGAGTGCACACTAATGAGATTATTTAGTGTGTAGGTGTTTTGGATATTAGACTTTGGATGAAGAGAGGAACATGCAAGTTTTCTCAAATAAAAGAGGAAGCATGCATGTTTTCATCATTTTCTGAGTCGAATATAAAAATTTAAGAAGTTGTTAGCTTGTTGTTGATTAGTAGGGAATGATCATGCAAATTTTCATCATGTTTAACTTGTGTTTTTTTTTTGTAATTTATTATAAAATTTTAATTTTATTTAATGAAATTAGTGGTCGATGATATCGTCAAATGACTATAAAAGGAAATTTCTATGCTAATATCTGTGTAGATTTACTGTATGAAAATTTGAGAACGTGTTTCCAAAAAAGTTCTTTTTAATTTTGTTTTGTTTTTGCAACAACTCCTTGTTCTAAATTTTTAAAGACTCGTTGTATTCTCTAGATTATGAACTTCTTTTGTCTAAACAGGGGCGGAATCAGAAAACTGTATAAGATGAAATAAAATTTCAAGGTGAGATGTATTTTTATAATTATTTTGAATTATAAATGTATTTTTATAGTTTTTTTAAAAAAAAAACATAGCTAAGCTTATGATTTTTTCAAGGATTGCATGCTTACAAATTAACTTATTTAAAGAGCATGGATAGGAACTTACTGGTACCAAACATGTATTGAATCATAAAAAAGATACAAGCAGCATATCACAATAACAATGTGTCTAGTATAGGTATATACTACAGTTAATGAACAGAGGAATCTGAAACCAATTTCACTGAGAAAATTGCTTCCAAATTTCCTACACTTTTCTAGCTAAATTAATTAATTGGACCTAAGTTTTTGTTTGTATAGCGAACAATTCAAAATATCTACCTAAAATTCCTTTCTTTATTCATGTTCCCCTTGGCTTGGACTTGGTTAAAAACATATATACCTCCATACAGTGGCGGAGTTTTGTTCTGATCAAAGTAGGCTACGGTTCTTTTTTTTCATTCAAAATTTTATACATAAATATTATATTTGTTGGGTTATTTACTATTTGGACCACAAAATTGCCTCTCCCCCCTTTAATCAGTTTTATTTTATGATTTTTCTTTCTTAGTTGAGTTGATTCTCTTTTATTTTGAGCTCAAACTCCGCTACTATTTTCATACTTAAAAACTTGAAATGGCTAAAATTATATTATTTCATGCACTTTCCTTTAACAGTCAAAAGTGATAATAATTATAGTAATATAGTAGTACTATCATCATCATCATCATCATCATCATCAATGATTTGTTAGCACTTATTTTGGACCTATATAATATAGAGTGCTATATATATGTCTCCCATCGTTTCTAATCAGCAATACAATTCAAACAATTAGTAGTCAATTAAAGGCAATGAACAATTGACATCACACCATGATTTTGGGAAGTTAATTAACACCAACAAATCCAATCATCTTGAACAGATAATTAATTAATCTGATCCAAAACATGAAAGAAAAAAAAATGGAGGAATTAATCATATGCACTCGTGATCCCAATCAAGCATGTGCATGCACGCATGATGGAACGCATGCCTGTATGCCCTATCCATATATCAATCATGAAATTAGTATTTAATACTCATTAATTTCATAGGTGCATGTTACCCTTTTTTTTTATTTAATGATATATCAATGTTTTTTTTTCTTATTTTTCTTGTAGTTTCGGCCTGATCAAAGACCAAGGATTGGGCCTGGTTATCCCTAAAATAGGCCACATACTTTGGATATTTAACCAGCCTATTTTCACCTTCATATTTTCTTAATTTATTTATGATTTGTTTAAGATCTATTTTCCTCAGATTGCTTGTTTCTACAACTTAAAGGAACTTTGAAGTAGTATTTGCTAGCTAAAAAAAGGAAGCTAATTACATTCACTGAAATGATAAGGTGAAAGATAGTTAAAATTTAAAGTTGGAACCCAATTTTGGTTACTTCATAATTGTTAATGAATGAGATATTAACAAAACAAAGAAAACATCTTACAGTGTAAAGTTACTTACATCAGAAATTCAAAATTTTCTATTCCCATATAGAATGTTATCCTGCAATGTTAGGCAAAAGTGATGAAATATGGTAAAAGAATTATAACAAATTACATAATATTTTTAATCAATAATATTTTTTTGATAAAAGTTTCTAATCAATAAGTAATCTTATATACACAACTACGTAGTTCCAAGCAAAATTACTAAAATAATCTCAACTACGTAGTTCCAAAAAAAGCTACAGCATCTGGCTATTCGCAACTTGGTAAAAAAAAAATTTGTATTACACTATCAACTACTATTTGCAGTTTCTTTCTTTCGGGACATGTACAAATATTATCAGAACTATGAATCAGGAATCTATGTCAAGTGACTTGAACCAATCAGTGATAGTTCTAGAGAGAACCCTTGTCTCGTTAAGAGAGATTGATTTTAAACTCTGAGCAAGAGCATCTGCTGGCGTGTAAAGTGGGCCCACTGGCCATTTCAGATCCTGGAAGAACAATATAAGTACTAGGTAAATATTTTGCATATGTTGATGCTACAGTAATGGTGACTTTAATTGCTAAAGAATAGCTATATTCAGCCAAATATGACAATTTTTCCGAATGGTCCAGCAAGGTTCTCTCCAAGATCAAATCAAACCAAATCATGTGAATTTTAGAGTTCAGTGTGAAATTATGAGAACTATCTTATGGCCAGAAGCAATTTCATTTGTTTTACATTGCTTGACCTTAGTTTTGACCATTAAGTCTCGTCCGGAAATGACCCAAAACATGAATGCACGGTGTCAAGTGATTTTCATTTGGAAAATCACTTGGCATTTGCAGATACAACAAGTATAGATGCCATTTGGAACTGCAGTATCGGATATGATTATGAAAACAAAAGCAAAAACAGATGCATACCTGAATGCACGGTGTCAAGTGATTTCCTGATAAGGTGACTTTTTCTACCTTGCCACCAAATGACTCAACCCTTGGTCTCAGTACCTCCTCTATAGTATCTGTTTCATCTATTGCATCCGTGCTGAACTTGACCTAAATCAATGATTCAGGCAAAATTAAAGACACATTGAGGCATCATTGAAAATTAAGTTAGAAACAAATTGCATTGAACCTAAGGTTAATGCAGAAATTGAATGTTGATTCAAGTCTGTCTGGGGAATGACAGTGATTTAAAAAAAGTATGGGTATTTTGGTAATAACTGAAACAAGATAGAATAGCAATAGTAACTTAAGAAATATTAACTTAGTAACTTGAGAAATATTAACTATGGAATGAATATTAACTTTGGAATTCATAGTCCAAAGTTGACATATGCCATCAGCAGCACAAACATAATCAAACCTCAATTTTGTAATAACTTAAAAAAAAATGAAAGAAGGTTTACTCAACATAGCAGTTACCAGCAAAGTGCGGGGCACACAATAGGCGTTCTTAAATAATTCACGATTTTCAGGAGGTGTTGGCTTAAACTCTGATGTGCCTTCTCTAACCTAGTATTGGAAAAAACAAATTGCATACATGAGAATTATTCCCAAAGGAAGCAGAATACTGTTGACCCAAAATAACCAACAGTATAACTTATCTAATTGTGTTTTATTTTAAAATTTCATCTTTAGACATTCCCATTTTCATCTATAACAGTTATGTATTACATTGTAATTAGGATTTTCATTATTATAATTTACAAAGATGGTAAAACTTGAAGTATTGTTGTGGAGTTGATAGTTTCAGGTGGAAAGCCAGGGTCAAGTTAAGTTGTTGCAACAAAATTTAGAATAATTTGACATTAGGCAGGTACATTTAAAAGAGATTTATAGTAAAATTGCGAACACAGATATTAGAGCAAGTTTGGTGAAAAGCAACCTGATTAAAGACGGATGGCAATTGGTCGACAAACGTAGTGAGAGATAAATAAGCTTCCTTATCAAATTCCTGTATTACTGACCCAGCAGTATCCATCAATCCCTTCAACGTACTCTCTGGAAAGTCATATCCATTAACAAATGGTTGATAAAAAGTTCAAAACATATACTTATAGCCTTTTAATTATGGGTTCAATAATAATTACAACCGGCATTGAGATAAATTTATGATTAAATTGAGTGACATCTGAGATCTGTTCGATTATGCAGGGAGCGAGAAAGATTGAGATTCAATGGAGGTTCAAGGCAATTAAGCCTCAGTTCCACACATAAGAGTTGTGGATAACATGGGACCAGTGGGACCTACTTGCCCAACCAGGCAGGTTTAGTACCAGAATGGTACATTTGCGTACCAGAAGCACTTGTAGCCAATGAATAGACCGGAGATGCTTCCACAATAGGCAGTACTTGGCTCATAAACGGGCCTAACTGAAACAATTCAGTTCATACCATGAGTTAAAAAAAAATTGACAACTTGAATCCTGGAACTAATTTTTTAATAAATGAAAGTTGTCCAGTCAAATTAAAAACAGACCTGCTGAAAATACGGTACAGCTTCTGTAGCTGGCCGATTGTTGAATGAAACAATTGCATTAGCCTACATAACAGAAATAATAATAATAATATATTGTCTATAAGATGCCAGAGGACTTTATTTGCACAATAAAGGGGTTAAAGAATGATTATATATTTGACTATAAATGGTAAGCAACTTGACTATAGGCTTACTATGCGCAAGAAGTTATCTGACAATGTAATATGTGTTAAAACTTTAAAGCACAGAGAAATTGTATATTACTGAAAATTGTATATCGCAGACCGAAAGGTTAGACCATAGGTCTATTTTTATATAACGAAATAAGACCAACCTGAGGTAATTTCTCATCGAAGTAACTCCCCACAAGCAATTGAAGTAGAGCCCCATTGCTATACCAAAAGAACCACATTTCGGTTTACGCAATTCACTTGTTTATAGGATGAAATTGAACTAAAATTTTAAGTTAGAGAAAATAATTGAGGAGAGGAGGACCTATGGCCGACAGAGTAGAGAGGAAGATCGGAGATGTCCAACGGAGAAATACTGGCCTCGGGCAAACCCGATTCCAATAGCCCATCATAGCAAGCATGGAACCTCTCGTACACCTGCCGTGCTGCCATTTCATGATTGAAGGTCACATTGTACGGTACGGACACGACGAGATAACCCTCCTTAGCTAGCAGCTCCATCAAGTGGCTGATCCCATGCACCCGAGATAAAACCATTAGTAAGAAGTACAATATCAGAAATGAAACATTACTGTACTATCTTCTTGTCGAAATGGTATCGGTACAGTACTGTACTGATTGTTGTAAATCTGTAATTCTTATTTGAAATAATAAGGAAATGATCATTGATTCATTCAGATAGCCTCAACTAACCAATATAAAATGATTGATTACCTCACCAGTTTACGGTACTTGAACCCTGGTACAAAGAGGTACCGATCATCAAGATAACCTACTTCTAATCATGAAATGAATCAAACGAAATGATCAAGCAACACACCTATACGTGACCTCAGGTACCGCTCCCACAAAGGCGCCACCTAAGAACTTGACCACGGCCAGAGGCTTCCTCCCTCGCGGCGGTGGCACGACCAGACACGTGTCTCTCCTGATGTACGGCCTTGGCGACGGCGAAGGTCTGAGATTAGAGCCGATGAAGCCATCGGAGAGCACGGGAAGAGACGGGACTACCCTTGGTACGTGAATCGGAAGGCGATGAGATGCTGCTCGGACGGAGGTTGAGCGGGAAATGGGGAAGGGGGAGAGGGAGAGGAAGGGAGGAGAGGGATAGAGTGAGAGAGAGGAGAGCGCCATTGTATTGGTATTGGTTTTGGAATTGAGAGCTTGTGTGAGATAAAAAAATGTACCATGTGTCAATTTTTGGTTTGTTGGGAAGAGAATGAAGTGGAAAGTTGGCGGTGATTAAGTGTGCCACGTGTACTTCAAAAAAAAAAAGTATCTACATTAGCGGGGTTCTTGTCCAAGTAAAGGCGGATTAGTTAGACGGTATTGTGAGATCTGCACCGTCCATAAGGATCTGACGGTCCAGATCACATGCAACGATTGATTTATACTATACAAAAGTAGTACTTGGTTCAGATCATGTAAGGAGCATTCAGACGGACTGATTTTTGATCCTTTCTCAAAAGAGAAAAATCATATACATGTTCTTTTTCTTTTTTTTTAAAAAAGAGAACATAAAAGGTGTATTGGTGGAAAATCAAAGAGTAAATTATAATTGAATAATTAATTGTCAGATCTCAAAAGGCAAGATATAGGCGTACAAAAATGCATCAAAAAATTTTCTTATTTGGAGATCATAAAATTAATTGTTTTTATTATGCCTATGAACCTGCAATTTATTACATTAATTTTCATGATAGATGGATGTATGCATGTAAAATTTTATGATTTTTATAGTCTATTTTATATCAGATCAAATAGTTATAAAATGAATGAATCTAGTTAACTATGATTGATTAATTTTAATACAGTCATTTTGTGATTATTTGATATAATATAAAATAAATTCTTAAAATTATGAAATTTTACGTGCATACATCTTTCATAAAAATTAACAAGATCAACGGTTTAGATTCAAAATTTGAGTGTCAAATTTTGAAATATAAATAAAAAAGTAAGTTTGTGATATCTTGTGACACTAAAAACTTATGGCATTGAAACATTTTTCATATTACATACGGTTCTTTTTGTTACATCGAAAAAAAGTTTCGTTCTTTCCGTTTATTTACAAAAGTTTTATTCGTTTTCTAAATATAAAAAAATCACGGAGAACAAAGGTGTGTTCTTCTGTGTAAAAGGTTCCAGACATGTGGGGCCCACATATCAGGATCTGATTTCTAGTTTAGAGAGTACAGAAATTTCTTTTCGTAACTTTTTTTTTATTTGGATGCATGGATGGATTACCGAGATTAGTAAGTAATTATAATTATTTAAGATAGTAGTTGATTTAATTTTTTATTAAAATAATAAAATAATAAAATTAATTCACTATTTCAATGATTCGAAATAACTATTTATTTATTTAAACATGTGTTAATCCGAATTAGCACCATTTTTATGACATCTCAACTCCATCTATTAAAAAAAACTTGCGAATTATGCTTTAAATCGAGTACGAAATAACCAGAAAATTTTTGAAGTTGGGATAAATTCTGCATACTTCTTATTTCGGGATTACCATAAGAAATAAAAAAATTATATATTAGAGAATGAATTGAATTTTAAATTAACATAAATACTATTAAATACTACTGCAATATAAAAGGATATATAAAAAATCTGAAAATTTTAATACATGATCACATAATAAAATAATTAAGTTTAATACATGATCACATGAATACGTGTCTGTATACTTCAGAATTCATATTCTTTTGAGTAAGAAAAAAAAAATGACCCTTTAGAAAAATAGTGTTACTTTGAAAAAATGATTTCATGTATTATTTTAAATAAAAATTATCCAAAAAAAGTGACCAAAAATTGTGTTATCTGGGAATAATATAACTCTTAATTTCTAAGAGATAAATTAGTATGAAAAGACTGTCCAAACTCCAAAATCTAGATTCCTATACAATTCATGAGGGCAAACATACTATTAAATTTTTAAACTTTTAAAAGGCATGTGACAAAATATAATAAATGCCCTTCTCATTAGAAATGCATGATTTATATAAATCTTGGTAATGAAGCAGCCTCCAATTAGAAGTCATGCAAGAATGATTCTGAGCCAAAAATAACTACTTTTGAAGAAAGGAATAAAGGCTTACCAGTACTTGCACACAACTCCTAATGCCTACTTCAACCATAGTAGAAACTAAACACACATTCAGATCTCGCACCGTCTCCAATCTCGACTAATCCGAATGCAACGTTGCGGAAAACATAGCGAAGGATGGAACGAAATGGACGAACTCAAGAAGAAAAAATGGTTCCTTCTCATGCAAAGTGTTTTTGCTACCTCACGATGCTGTTATTGACGGTATCTGTACTGATTGTTTCGACGATTCTAGTTCTGAAGTTCGTCGTAAGATTTCGAAAACCCGTGTTTCATCTCCGATCAGTTCAGCTTGATCCAGATTTCAGATTGGACTACAATTCTACAATTGAAGGCAACCATACTTGCTCAGTTGCATCCTTGGTTTTTTCCACTCAGAACCCTAATAAGTTTGGAATTAGGTATAGCTCCTCCTTTCTTAAGGTTTTGTATGCAAACAACTCGATTGGCATGATCAAGGTTCCTAGCTTCTACCAGCCACCGAAGACTCGGAATGTGACGGTGTTCATGCATCTTTTGTTCAAGCAACTGAATCTGAGCCAAGCGGTTAATGAAGAAATGATGGCTATTCCTGGCAAACAAAATAGTCGCCTCGAAATTCAGATCAATGGTGCCATAAGAGCACAAACTCATGTGCTTAATTTTCCATTGCCGAGAATTCATGTATGTTTAATTATCCCTACTGTTTTCTGATCATTAATATGCGGCGAATTAAACAATATCTAATTCATTCTAAACTTAGGAGAAAATATATATGAACGGTCGGTACCATGCTGGTACCAAATCTGTGCTATCTTAAATATGCATGACACTAGCATCACTTAATTTCGCCGCATATATATATACGTGATAACAATTACATAATAGTATCATCCTTAATTATTTGTTGTTACTGTAGGTCTCCCTTGATTGTACAATAAGCACAAACTACAGCGATATCGTGGCCGGCAAAGGAGTGCGCTACATCCAGAAAACTAAGGTATTTCATAATGCATTTGAAAAATTTACTTTTCAAATAATTAAATGTTTTAAGTTTCTTATCTCAGGCCTTCCAAATTGTCAAAATTTTCAGGCTCTTTCCCTCTCAGGCTTTCCACATATTTCACAAAGGTGTTCTATGGCAATGCATATAAAACCCAAGACTGTAAATAGTGCAGCCCTGTTAACTCAACATAGTTGCTTCTGATTACACATATAGACATTTTTAGAATTTAGGAGACCCATTTTTTTTTTCTTTTTCTGTAATTAAGATACATTTATTTATTTATTCCTTGTCTAAATGTACATAATTTTTTTTTTCTGAATTTCTGTGTAATTTGCCAATTCATAGGTGATTCATAGTTAGTTATTTTATTATGTTGTTTGATTGTAAATTGTAAATATAACAGCATTTGAAGTTGAATTGGATATATTTGCTTTGTTGAACAGCATAATGAAGTTACACTCTGCTCTTGCGCTTGTTTCACTTACATTTGAGGTTTGAATCGTTTGAAAAATTAAAATGGTAGCAGATATATGTTTTGCAATTTATACTTGATACAATATAAGAGAGAAAAAAAACATGCATTCTTGAAAAATTAAAATGGGTATGAAAACATGTCTAGGATTGGGATAGTACTTTTTTTTTTGGCACTTAATTTATCCATGTTATGTAGCAATCCTATCTTTGCAATTAATGTTTTCCATTGCCTTTTGAATTAGAATTTATTTATATCATTAGGTTTAAAAATTCTGATAAATATTGGGATCCCTTGACAAATAACCAACTTGTCTGATAATCTCAACTACCTTCATAGATAAATAAAGTTTAATTCAAAATCCATCCTCTTAGTCATGGTCTATAGAGAGTACGTGTTGTGTGTGTAAATTGATATATGGGCTTTCATATATATATTTTGTCATTTAATCAAACGGCTGGAATTTTTCCAACACTTTGAACTTAAAATCATGGATGAAATTAATTTCATGTGTATGTATATTATTATAGATGATCAACTCTCGGCACTTGCACCTAATTTAGATTTCTTTTCCAATAGAGTGCCTATGGTAACATCGTTAAAAGAATTCTCTAAGCTTTGTTTCCTAAAAGGAATTTTGTTGCTCAAAGAATTAAAGCCCATGAGGTTTAATTCCGGCCCGGAAGACACACGGCCCGTTTGGTAATGGAGTTCATATTCTCTGCTACGCTGTACCGTTCAGTGTAACATATTATCCGTCCGATCACATCAAGATTTGTGTAAAGAAAATCTAAAAAAAATCCTCCTATAATCTATCTATTCATACGTCGTGTAATGCAGTGTTGCACGGCATAGGAACAACACTTTTGGTAATGTGATTTGGAGCAAGCAAAATTTGTGGTTTATTAGGTTTGCATGATTTGTCATCTCAAGCTTGCATGAACTGTACCAAACACAAAAAGGCAGGTATTGTTTTTGATGGAAACCAGTTTACATTTTAAGGGGATGAGAAGCAGTATTGTAACAACTGCTGCAATATTACTTGTGCTCCTATCTAATAAATAAATTTTATTAATTTCAAATTGTAGTGAAACTAAAGTATTTCAATACTTGTAAACTGGTGGTATCTTTGTACCACATTTGTTCAAAAGAAAAAAAAAGTTACAATGAGACAGTGGAATTAAGATATTGAGGAAAACTTTTAAAATATTCTTATTTTAAAATATTCTTATTTTAAAATATTTAATAACAATATGTCTATTATTTGGAGGCATTAATTTATATGTCATTATGAACTCATGTGTCCGGACAACAAACTAAAAATAATGAAAATGTTTCTCAAGTATTGAAATAGTTTACTGAACACATGCATTTTGAATTATGAGATTCAACATGAAAACATGCGTCTCATGTCCGCATTCAAGTTTTTTTGATACTTGAAAACTTATTTTCAAGTTTTTTAATTATCAATATATGCATTCAAAAACTAGATATAATTTTGTTAAATATTTCACAACTAGAATATTATTGTCAAATGTTTTAAAAATCAAGATAGATAAAAGAAAAAAATTCTAATTACTTTCTTACGGAAATAATTAAGCTCAGCACATGAATGTTTCTTTTGGATGAACATATTTTCTATTACAAAGTTTAGATTGAGGTAGTTCAATATTAAATATGTTTTTAGGCCTTGATGATGAGTTCATGTTGTTATTTTCTCATATGGACTCGGAATATTAAAAATTCTTACTTCTTTATAATAATAAAAAAAGATTATACTTCTTTATTTGGACTCAGAATATTAAAAACTATATATTGCATGTACTATCATACTGATCATATGACTTAAAACAATTAATGAAGTATATGTCCTTTCTTGCAATTATAGCAATTATACAACTCTAGTGTATTATACCAAATTATCCTAACTTCTGTAAACAAATTATTATTTTATTTTTCTTACTTTGATTTAGCTTATTATTATTCAAGATTATCACGATTACTATTTATACAAATAACAAAATACAGAGGTTATTTCTACTATTCTGGTAGAAACAATAGGACAATTATATTACAAGTTTTTAAAACTTTTTATGATATATTTCACTCATATATTGTAATCTGTCAAATTTTTAAAACTCATCACGCATGACGTGGACCGTCCGATTCAGATTTAACAGTCGAGAGATACACGGAATAATTAACGGGTCCAAAGCGGCTGGAGCGGGTTGAAGTGTATCCAAATCTGAGAATTTGTTATTTTATATTATAGATGAAAAGATTAGACTGAAATTAATGGTCGTTAAAAATTTTAATCAGTAGCAGAATTGCTCATATATTAATATAGATCCTGGCCTTCCCTCATTTTCATGCTCTAATAATTTTTTCCAAGTTTATTTTTAGTTTGTTGTTCTATTTTCTGACTTGTGTACGTAATAGAGAATTTTTAGACAGTTCATGGACCCATTTTTTTGAAGAACAAAATTTCATTTTTGGTTTCGTCCCTTTAAATTAATAAAATTATTAACCCTTTTTCTAAGCGTTCCTCTTTATATTCATCTATATTTTTCCTTATTGCCAAATCTAGCCTCAGTTTATTTGCAGTTGCACCCTTTTAATTCATTTATTTTTGCAATGAGCCTCAAGATGTTCTGTTTATAGTTCCATGAACACATCTTATAAAGAAAGGAGAGAGAGCAAGCTGAGGGAAATCAGATTTATTTTCACCATCAGGTTGAGAAACCTTGGGAGACTAGAGATGGCAACACTCGTGATTGGTTCGAAAAACGGCATCTTTCGTCTTAAGAAAACCACTTGGTACACCTCCAACACCCCCCCCCCCCCCCCCCTTTTATTTTCTTTCTGTCAATTTAGACATGCTTCTTCGATCAGCTTCAAACTTTAATTTGAAGTTTTGTTTTGTATTTTTGGTGAAAAATGGCAGGCAATGCATGACGGAGCTCGAGAGCGATGTGTTGATAGAGGTGGACGATTTCTCGTTTCTTCTACATAAGGTAATCTGCATTACTAATTTTATTTTTAATTACAAGAATAGCTCATTTATCTTATGATTTTGTCCCCTTAAAACTGGTTGATTTATTTCTTTTGTTTCACAAAAAAAAATATTTTTTTTACAATTCTGCACAATTATTCACATGTGAATCTTAGGGGTAGTAATATCAATATATATTGGGGTAGTATACTCTCATCAACAACATAATCTAGTCTAATTATACCTAACAGATTAACATTTTTTTTTAGGTTTCTCCTTTCATGTTCTTCTTTTCATTTTTTTATGTTTACACCTTGTATTTAATTAATGTTTGATTTCAAGTTGTAACTTAATAATCACAATAGGATTATTAACTTGCATATGAAATAATTAAGTATTTGTTCTAGTCTTACTCTGACATTGCTACCCTTTTTGCTTTCTCCTCAGTTTTATTTTTTATCTATTTTTTGGTTTGATTAATGGCCAGTTGAGAAATATGTACCGATCCATACTCACCCTCCAGTGATCATGTCAGATCAACCCATAGTTTGGAAATAAAAAAAAAATCACCTAATTTCACTGATTTGGTTCGATAATTTGATATTACTCTTTAAGTACTTTTCTATGTTTCAAACAAGTACTGTTGTAGTTCAATTTCTCGCTTGTTTCACATATCGGACTCAATCAGGCATATATGACTGATTTTGTGAGCAAATCTAAGCTGACATGAACTACAAGCAATTAGTCATCATATCCTGACAGAGACCTAACCTCATGCATTTATAAATCAGGTCTTTCTTAGACCGTTTTGCGGTATGTTAGTGGTCTTGAGTAACCTTTTCTGCAACTAACAAAAATAGTACCCATTTTTTTTTCTGAGAAAAATCCCTTGGGAATAATCTCATTTGAAGCTGAATTTCACTGGAAAAAAATAAGACCCATTTTTTTTTATATTGCAGTTTCCTCTGATAAACGCAAGTTCTGTCTTGGCAAAAATAATCAGCAAATTTTCCATCGACGAAGATAGGGATTGCGCCTTTGCTCTCGATGAGATTCCGGGTGGGGCCCACTCCTTTGAACTGATTGCCAAATTCTGCTATGGTGAGAAAATTGAGCTCACATCATCAAATGCGGTCCCACTTCTTTGTGCTGCCTATAATTTAGATATGAATGAGAATTATCTGAAAGGAAATTTAATTTCGCAAACTGAAGCTTTCCTTTCTAATGAAATCCTCTCAAACTGGAAAGAATCAATTGTGGCTCTGATTTCTTGTGAGCCTGTTTTGCGCTTCGCTGAGGAGCTTGACATTGTCTCTAGGTGCCTTGACTCACTTGCTTGCAAGGTGACATACGGAAAGTCGAGTTACCCACAACACGAGATTTCTTGGAACGGAATTGTCTGCACGAAAGATACTAAAAAATTGTCTGGTTCAGGTTTGGAATGGTGGCATGAGGATATTTGCTCTCTGAGTCTCTTCCTCTTCAAGAAATTCATGAAGGTCTTGAATACAAAAGGGCATGACCCAGTCGACGTTTCAAATGCAGTAATTTATTACGCAAGTAATCACCATTTCAGGGTTGACCCAAATTCAACTGGTGATTGGTCGGTAGATGAGAGAATTTTGCTCGAAGAAATAGTAGATCTATTGCCGAAGCAAAAAGGAGCCGCATCAACTAAAGTTCTTTTTAGCATGCTCAGTGCCAGTATCATGCTTGATGCAAATGAGACATGCATTCAAACTTTGGAGAAAAGAGTCAGTGCACAGCTAGATGAAGCTACTGTTGAGGATTTGTTGGTGTTGAATTTGGGCGGTGGAGATAAGGCGGTGCGTAATGTGGATTGCATTAAGAGATTAATTAAGCAATTCATAGAAGAGAACTCCCATGAAAATGAGATCACACTCAATTCGACAAATGATGAATGTTTGATGGAGGCTTACATGCTGCAATGTGGTAAAATTGGAACCGTCGCAAAGTTGGTTGATGAGTATTTAGCAAAAATTGCAGAAGATGCAAATTTGAAGTTGCAGCAGTTTCTGTCTCTTGCAAGTGCAATTCCGAGGAGTGCGAGGCCTTCTGGCGATGACCTTTACCATGCAATTAGTGCTTACCTTGAGGTAAATAATTGATATTAATTATATGTAAAAACAACAAAACATCTGTCAGAAAGTTTTATTGGTACTTAAAAAAAAAATCTATAGAAACATAAGAAAAAATGTCTTATTTATTTTCAAGATATGCCCAAAATATCCCAATTTCTTGTCTGATTGCATACTACTTGAGAAAGAAACAAATAAATATTTAGTTATCCTTTGGAGCAATTAGGATAAATGAAAAATGGCATAAGCCTGATTTATTTTTTTATCATTTTGCAGAAACACTCATAATAACTTTGCTATTTTTCGTAGGTTTTTCCCTTTTTGATAACTTATTAGTTAATTAAACGAGTTTTATAATACATCAACTAATTTATAGCGTGCATGTCCGTCATTTAAACATTTGCTAACCATGTTTGTACATGTGTATATGCAGTACCATCCACGACTCTCAGATGCACAAAAGGAGCAAATCTGCCAGTTGATCGATGTACAAAATTTGTCTCGTGATTTGTGCAGAGATGTGGCACAAAATGAGAACCTTCCAATCAGAGTCATTGTGAAGGCTCTCTTTTGTGAAATGCTCGATCTCAAGAGGTCCCTTGCTGATTACGGAGACGGAAACAATACCAGAACAGAAGTCGGAAATACAACAGAAGATGATATCGATTCTGCTGAAGAGAAGGAATTAACCAAATTGAAAGGAGTCTTCAGCCGGATATGGTACCGGGAGAGAAGATGGTACCGATTGCGTAGCTCGGAGCGTGAAAGTCCAAAGGAGAAGGCTCAAGGTGAAAAAGTAATGTGCCATTTTCTGATGAATAAGAATATCTGGTCGGTTCGAAGGGTCAAAGCTCTACTGGCACCAACAAAGCAGTAAAACTGATCTTTAGGTCCAATTTTGCTACTATTTATTCTTGTAAAACTGTGTCTATTATGTAATGTAACTCAGTTTGTTGTGGAGTTTCTGGTTTGGTTGTCTGCATTTTTTGCAACCAGTTTCATGTTAGAGATCTGGTAATTGAGAAATTTCCTCTTTTATAAATCAATTTCTGATTTTGAATTTGAGGTCTTTGAAGTCAATTGTGAAAACTTGGTCCAAACATGGACTTATAATTAGTTTTTTGTTTGATTAGCTATGAGAAAAAAGACACCTGGCTAGATCAGATCTTATTTATTTTATTTATTGGGCGAAGTCAAAATTTGAATCCTCAGGCCTTAATTGTCTGTGTCTAACACCTGCTTCTCAAGTTTTCTATGAGCTATGGTGAGGCCTCATCTTTACATCTAATAAAAAGATGCTCAGTCTGTGGGAAATGTGTTTTGAAAGCATTCATATTTATTTTGAAAAAAAAAGGTATCTACATTTATGAAAGTTGAAAGGAACAGATATGCTTAGGCCTTTTCTTTTCCTTTTTCTTTTGAGGAAAGTAGCATAAACATAGAACCAATTAGTTGTTGGTACATTAAACAAAAAGCTTCTTTTCAATCTAATGTCCAATGTAAGGAGGGAGGAAAAAAAAAATGAGAAGGAAAAACAGGGATTGTTTGGTTCAAATAATGTGATGCTGAGATGAAGCACTTATTTTTCTCAAAAAAAAGTAATAATAATGTGATGCTGAGAATAAACAACTGATGGACTTTGCATATATGTAAAAGAGATGTGATAATTACACATCAATTTTGCATTCTAATTTTACACCCCATATGATTATGGGCACGGACTTTGTAGATCGGATACGGAATGTTCAAATTTTTCTAATACTTCAAACTCCCCATTCTATACATATACACAAGATAAAAATATTTATATTAATATTTAAATATATTTATACTAGCATTCAAACATATATATAATAATACTCTAATGTGTTTATACTATTATTCAAATATATTTATATTAACATTCAAATATATTTATACGTGAGATAAAAAAATATTTATACTAATATTTAAATGTGTTTATATACGAAATAAGCATACCAGACCACAGTGTTATGACTTGTAACAGTTTGTTACGGGCTGCTACTTATCATAATACATATTAGACCATATTGCTATAGACCACAACACCACTCATTATTAACGACTGAATTATGAAAAATCAGAAGGTGAAGTATAATAATAATTTCTTTATGTAAAAACAATTGAAACCCTTTTAAAATACATTGCTTTCTTGAACAACAAATTAATAGTTGCTGACTATGATTTCTCAGATCATATATGGGCCGGTCCATATGGGACACCCAAAAAGCAGAATTTGGTCATTTATGCATTCTAACATGACACTTGATCATCATATAATGGATTCCTCGAGATAGAAATTTTGTACCAGTACCTAATTATTACCTCATATGCATGCATGACCCAACTTCTTGCATGATCATCACAAAATAGGAAAAAAAGTATAGAGCAATTCAGCATTAGAAAATTGTGTTTGATGCACTAATTATCACCTCATATGTATGACACACCAAATTTTGCATGATCCCATTTGTAACTATATTACATGATCTTTTGCTATTTATTATGAGAAACAAATTAGTTATTCCTCCAAATGTGTCTTTCATTTAAAAGTTCATAGTTTTGTCATATCCAATATTAGCATTAAAATAAATTGCAACAATATATTGAGATATTAGATGAAACATGAATCACTCTTCATTCGGAAGCAATCCTAAAATCAATTTTTGATTTTTCAAACATGCATTTGTCTGTTCTTTGTTTTCTGAGTTATAGATGTTTTATTTAGAGTACAGAAGCTAAGGCAATAATACAAATTAAAGTTTCAAGACTTTAATTCTCACAACAATAGTAACAAGTGCCTTATATTGAGTGTTTTTTTTTTCTATTAAAGCTCGTAATACCTATATATTATTAGTATTTCATTAACATTTAAGGATGTAAATATAAGATTCATCATATATAGATAAATTTGAGAGAAGTAATTATATACAGATTAGCATATTATAACATAAAGTTTGTTAGTTCCTCCTTTACTGTGTGCTTCTTGAAAAAAAATTAATAATAAAGTTTGTCTACTGATGAAACAAAACTAACGTTGTATATTAATTATAATTGGTATGTGTGTTTCCTACCATCAATTGATCAACTTAATATAATTAATAACAAAGATAATTTTGCCCTATCTAAGAAAAATAATTATAAGTATATAGAATTATCTGAATATAGAAGTGTATATTTAAAAGAGCCCCAACAATTAATACCATTTTGGTACTTGCTCATTCCGTTTTGTCAATTGAACAAGGAATGAGACTATTATAACATGTTCTTAAGAGTAGCATTATCACAAGATTGTATTATATAATCAAGAAAGATCATCATGCACTAAATTGCATCATATTGTCCAAATGGGATGTCAAGGTACTTCACATTATTCATCCAACAAAAGTTAAAAAAAAAAAGAGGGACAGAGAAAGCAATTTTAACAAAATAATGCATAAAACATAAATGATGACTAAATTGAACAAAGTAGCCTTTCTGGAAATATCTTTTGACACTATTATGCTTTAAAATTTGTACAAGGGTATTTTCCAAATGTATAAATCTCATTTTTTTTCCAGACAAAAAAATAATGAATCTTATATAAAAAAAATATTTATGATTTTCTGCATATGATCGAAATTATTATCCAATATAAATTAGCTTCATTATTTCCATCATTTTTTCTATATAATTTTTTGTATTTTTTAATTTATTGGTGTCATTATTTGAATATTATCCAACAATGCAAAACCATGCTTTGCCTTGTGAGAGAGCAACTGTGCAAAGCTCTTGGTTGGCTCATTTGCTCCATATCCCCTCTGAAATCTGAATATTACAATTCTAGTCTTTATCTCCTGAAAAATTTGCTTCACCATTTGTCTATTATTTTGGCATATCCTAATTTTCTCACAGTTTTCTTATTGTAATAAAGAAAAGAGAAATTACCTTTGTACCCCACATTTTGTATCTCTTATTTGCATATAAAAAATATTTGTACTAGATTGATAATTTATTTATATCTGAATTTATAAATATTTATAGTTAATATAGAAAGTATTTATCGTTTTTTTCCCTAGATGGTTATAGAAAAACTGAAGTTAAAAATTTTATTGTACAAGTATAACTATAACTTGCAAAAATTTTAAACCTAATAATGCAAGGTATAAATGCATTTATCATTAGATATAAATATTTTCTGAAAAATATACAAATACATCTGGGATGTAAATAGGGGTGCAGTTAAATGATGCAATTATCACTCCTCTAAATAAAATAAGATGACAAATATAACATTCATGTGAACTATATATCACAACTCCTGATTAAAAAAAAATAATTACACCCAAAGAATGAAATGAAAAATGCAAAATAAAATATAAATAATGTGTTTATCATTTTCTGACATAACATCCTAGACATTAAATTAGTGAAAGCATAGTATGGACACACGTGAATAATACCCAAAAATGGAAATTTAAATAATATTTATTTGTTGTTTTCTTACTTAAAAAATCCTACATATGCTAAATTGGTGGATTTGTTGATATCTATATTGTATTGTATTGTATGTGATTACTTTATTGGAAACTGATGTACAAATACTGTATTAATACCGTCATCGATATCAATTTTGTTATTTATATTAAATAAGTTATTATTCATGTTAGCAACTTATTTATGCAGTATTTTTATTATTCAACTTAAGTTAGTTATTATTCAGATTAGTGGTATTTGAGTTAAATAACAAAGTATTGTACAAAATAAGTTACACAATAAAATCGTTAGCATGAATAATATCTCATTTTATATGAATAAAAAAATTCGATATCGATGACGGTATTAACAATGATATCACCTAAAATGTGTGACCCCACTTCTTCAATGATTGAAATAGAATTAGTATTGTAGTACTGTTACAGAAAGTGTGTTATACCAATCACTAATTATCACCTCACAAGTATGACATTAATTCTTGCATGATCAGATTTGTATATTTATGGCAAGTTGGTAATACATTAAAATCATAAATTTATGGTTTAATAACAGTCACAGAGCTCAATAAGGTCGAAAAGTACCACCATACTAAATAATTGAATGAGATTATTTTTTTTTAGTACATTGTGATATTAGATGAAACTGAAAACATTATACATTGAGATATTGCTCTTCTATGATTTGTAAAGATTTCCGGATATTTGCGGTGTTTAGAGTAAATGACATTGATGGTCTTATAAACTTGGAGAAGTTTGTTCACTCTTTAATCTGTTATTAAATTAGAGGATATTACGTGAAAACAAAATTAGCGATGCATCTTTTATTTTTATTTAATGTGGGTTTATATATATAAATTAAAAAAGAAAGGAATTGGTGCTTTATAAAGTACGAAATCAAATAATGTATATCTATATATGTATTCAGTATACATTCATATAAAAAAGAGGTGCTGCATTTGAAGTGTCTAAATATTTTTTTAACAAAATATATTGTCGAGAGCAAAAAAAAAATATATTAATAGAATTAATATAATTTTTCTTTGTACGCATCAATTCCTAAATAATTTTTTTATTTTGATTTTTCATTAATGCAACTGTGGAGAAGTACGTAAAAAATATTTCCAAATAATCACAAAATTCCCCACTCTCCACTAAATTGTATATTCGCTCAGAAAAAAAAATAGCCATGTGTCATTGTTTCTTTCAAAATGACCTTGTGCAAAAACAATCAAAAATTTCAAATTCACTATCCAATTCAGGAGTAATTGTTACCTCGAATCACAGACTATAGACTACAGCTCAAATAAATATTTCTTACCTCAAAATGTAAATCAATCTTAATTTATCTTTGCATTATTAGCGCTTCAAAATGCATGATGACAATAGAATTAGTATTGTAGTTCAGTTACACAAAGTATGGTGTTGTTCACTAATTAATTTTATCTCCAAAAAATAATTATCATCTCACAGGTATGGCATCAATTCTAATTGCGTGATCAGATCATCAGATTTGCATATATATTTATGGCAATTCTTGGTAATTAAATTCATCACAATCATAAATCTGAGGCTAATAAAAATTAATTATCAGAGTTTCAGGTTGGGAAGTATTATGATACCAAATAATTAAGTGAAGTAATTTACTTTAATACATTTGAGGTATTAGATGAAAACTCAAGACATTATCCATTCAGATACAATGCAAGATCAGAAGGTTAAATTATAAGATTGTCTTTTCTTTTGATTTGGAAACTAAAGAGAGTTATCAATATGAATTTGTGTGTTAATCTTGTTATTTGGCTTGTCCATTTGTGTTTTTTTACAATTTGCTAAATGACCATGTAAAATGAAAAAAAAAATTAGCATCACACAATTGTTTCATGCTGGAAAATTTGAAAGGAAAAAGATGATGGATCATTTTTATATAGTACCTTAATGTCATTAATTTTGTGATGGATAAAATATTTTACATACATGATGCGCTGTTATGGATAATTTTGTGGTGAATCAAGTTGTGGTGTTTTGTATTAGATATATGAGTAATTACATGACACAAATTGTTTGTGTATTATTATTACTTCATATTGTTCATAATTAGTCCAATCTTTGAAAAATGGAGACATGATGTTATTACTTCATACTGCATTTTGTAACAACAAAAGAACAAATAAATGGAGACATGATGTTGTTGAACATATATATATGATTTCATCGCAAATGAATACCTGCTGGAGGAAACCGGAGGCCTTGTCTTTGCCATGCCCGGTCGACTCGGATGCTTCATGGCACAGTGACTGCACAGAGCTCTTAGTCGACTGCATTGTATCATGGGTCAAATCCCTTATTTGCTCTCCTCTCTGAAAAATGCAATGATACTGGTAGATACGGCGCCGACTAGCATGACATTCGTTTGGAGTATATTAGAGCTATTGACTGACAAAAGGAGGTTAGTTGGAATATATTCATATAAATGGCCAACTTTATGAAACCTGCTGAGCGGTTTCTGTTCTACGTGATGCCGCTTCCGAGGCACGGTCCGTTAACTGATCCGTCTTATCCTGCACAGAGAAAAAGCATTTAACATGTAGATGGAAAGTATAGTGATTGTTACTGTATTTCTATATCTCACTGAGTAGAGGGACCCACCTCTGTCTTGCCCATGGCCTTGCTGGGCCTGTAGAGCTGCTCGCTCGACATGATTTCCGGTAAGTTGAAAACAAAAAAATTGAAATAAATCAAGACGATTTTTGGTTTACTTTCTAATCTCTATTGATTTGAAAGGTGTGCCTATATGTATATAGATTTTTGGGTTTACAGAAGGCTATATATAGTAGAGGCAGTGATGAATCAGAATGGATACTGATCAGCTAGTGACAGTATTATATATGAAGTAATTCAACCTTTTTTTTTCCAAATATGACTCAGTTACTAACACAACTACTAATTAATATGTTTGGATAATAAAAAAAATTTGGATAATAATCAGTAGATAATTGATGTAATATGAGCATGTGCATCATCATCAAATTAATAAAAATGTTTCGGAAATAAGCGTAAACTAACAAAAATGAATTAAACAACAACCAAATCGGATTATAAATGATAAAGGCAAAAAAAACAATTTGAGCTAATGGACCTAAATACTATGCAGTACTTCAAGAAACAATCCAAACAAAATTGGTGTGGCATAATTAATTAATGTCTAGTTGCCCCAGTTAATATATGGTCACATGAATAATATTTGGTTTCTTAATACAAAATTGAATTAGTCAGCCCAAATGTTTTCACCCCTAAAACAGGCTACACATAGATAGGGTCTTTTGTAGTATTGCAATCTTCTTCAATTTAGGCAATCAACACAATTTTTTAATACTATTTTTCACATTTTTTTTCATGAAACTTTGCTCATGCTTTTGTTAATTAACCCATTCCGTTTGATAGGTAAAGTAAAATTAAAGTGAAGTAAGTGTTAAATCACTCTAAAATATTAATGTTTGATAGTACTAAAGTAAGTAGATGAAGTGATGAAATTAAAAAAATGTTAAAAATTATGAAATTTGATGATTTAATTTTACTCCACCTACATAAATGCTTTAACTTTTTCTCACCTTAAATCACCTCTATTTAGTGCATTAAAGCACTTAAATCACTTTTATTCCATTTAACAAATGGGGGGTAATTTTGTAAAAAAAAAATCTTTTTTGATATTTAAAAGAAATGATTAGTATGTAGTTTTTTTTCGAAGTAAAGGGAGCTCAGACTCTCCTTTTTTTTGTGCCCATAGGGATTTGAAATCATAACCTCTTTAAAGTCATCTTATTCATCTACCACTTGAGCTATTAGGTTATTTGCAAAAGAAAACAAACAGTTAAATTTCCTTTTGATGCATTAAGATATGTACAACAAAAATGCATCAATATCTATACTTTATTTTTGTTATATATTTAATTGACTTCATCCATGCATTTTTTTTAACCATCTTTGCCAGTTAGTTAAATGGTGACATTAAATTCCAAAACCTATGAAATATTTGCCAAGCCATTAGTACATGCTGGTAAATTTGATATATGTATCTAATCATATAATTTATAAAAGTTGCCTAAAAGTTGGGTACTTCAAAAAGGAAACCTTACTCCAAAAGTTAGGCCTGATATGGCTCATGGTCAATACAAAATTTAACCAAAAAAAAAAGAACATTTCAAGTTATATAAGCAATGAATATTATCATAATTACTTAAATTCATTAAGAATATATAACTAATATCAATTCATATATATATATAATAAGCCGGCTCCATAATTTCAAGTCAAGGCTTAATTACAAAATACTTCATCAAAACTAAATCAGGGAACTGTAATCAACAACAGAACCCAACAAAAAACAAAGGGACCAAATTCCAAAACAAAGATGCAGAAAAAAAAACAGAAGCAGAAACACAAAGCAACAACAGCCTTGGCTCAGGCCCTTAGACAGTAGCTATTAATTAATTTCCTTATTCAGCGCTTGGAGCTGTCGTCAGACATGCCGAGGGTACTCTTCACAGTGCCAACGGCACCAGCAGTGGTGTTCTTCACGGCATTCACTGCACCAGTGGTTGTGCTCTTCACAGCATCAACAGCGCCGGATGCTGCATTCATGACGCTTTCTCCTGTCTATAATGCAGGGAAATTACTTACTAATAAAATAAAAATCTTTGTCCAAGAAAAAAAAAGGTGAAATAATGAATAGACAAGGATCCTTGGATATTTAGTTGTAAAGTGTAATTTCTTTTTCTTGGTTTAATAAAAGATTAAAATAGGCATCGTCTGATTTACTTCAAACAAAGAAAATGAATAGACCAGCATCTCGTTAAATGGAATATTTGATTTGAAATAAAAACCTGCTGGAGAAAGCCAGAGGCCTCATCCTTGCGCTGGTTGGCCGATTCGGATGCACTGTCAGTCGCCGACTGGGCTGAGCTCTTGGCCGACTGCATTGCATCCTGAGTCGAACCCTTCAGGTGCTCTCCCCTCTGAAAATTTTGGTACATTTATTTCTAGTTAAAATATGATAGAATATCTATTTTTAAAAAAATAATTTTGATCTATCACTCTCATTTCAACCTACTAATGTGTTACATTATCATAAATAATGTGACTAAAGAGTACATGTTCCTCATATGTTCTTTCGTGCTGACATCAAAATAATGGCATCAATACCCGTAATTTTGTAACAAAAAGATATTATCAGTATTTTATTGAACCTGCTTTGCGTCATCTGCGGCATGGGATGCTGCCGACGAAGCCTTATCCATAAGGTGATCAGCCTTCTCCTGCAAGAAATTGAAAGAATAAGAGAAAAAAAGAAGAAGAATCAATAGTTGGATCTTATGTTAACAGAAGGGTATAAATGTATGTATTCGTCACGTTAAACAGAGGGATGCACCTCGGTCTTGCCCAAGGCCTTGCCGGACTTGTACATCTGCTCATTCGACATGGTGAATTGAAGTTTGAAATTTGAATAGAAGCAAACAAGTGTTTAATGTCTGTGTGTTGGTTGAATAATGGGGTTGTGATGCCCTGTATATATAGTGCTTTGAAGAAGACTATATTTAGTTGAAGAACTAAATATAGAGTTTTTGCATACTCTAGCATTGATTAATTATATGATGTTGGAAGGATAATCCAACAAAGTTTGCAAACTGAGAGAGGACATAAATAGCAAAAGAGATTACGACCAGTAACACATCTCTGCTGCATGTAACACATGAAAAAAAAACAATTACTTTCATAGAGAATATGAGATTTTTAATGATACAAAACATGTTATGATCCTACCACTAGACTAAATTTCATCAGTTGTCAGGAGGAAAACTTACTAGTCAAACCAATCATGTGTGGATTAAACTGAAGTTGAAAGGGATTTATATTCTCTCTTGCACTGCGCTATGCAGCGCAGCGTGTTGTCCATCTATTTTTGTTAAGATTTGTATAAAATAAATCTAAAAAAAAAATCTCCCTATAATTTATTTGTTCGTATGCTGTGCAGCACAGCAGAAGCCAGTTGAAACATAAAAGGCCCAAAAAAGCTGCTTGCAAATTGATCAAGAAAAATGGTATTATGGTAATTCCAAACCAAAACAATGATAAATCACAAGAGGGACAACCCAACAAAATAATAAATTAGAAGGCCACTTCTTTAGAAAGAAAGATTTCGGATTAGGTTTAATCAGATTTTTCATGGCACTCGATCAGTATTTCATTGCTTAAATACCTTGATTTATCTACTTTTTAAAATGCATGACATCTTTCTCACATCAAACCTCAACTGTAATTATATTTTTCTCCTAAATTTGGAAGGCTTGAAATGCAAAAGCTTTGACTTGGTCTGATTTCTTTTGATGCAAAAGGAGGTACATTATTTTTACGGATGGGAGATTTTTTCAGAATTGAGACGTTCAGAAGCTTGAATTAATCTCATATTTGTTGGAATGATACATGTACCTTATAATTATTTAATTTCCTTTTTTTTTTTTACCTCTTCTTTGTAACTGCTTAATGTAGTATAACCTTGTTTGGAAAACCCTGCGAGTATTTTTGTTACAGGTACGCAGTTATTTCATTGTTTAATAAATGTGCATCGTAATATTCGTTTTGTTTTGTTCACACTTTTTTCGTCAAATGTACTGAAAATGTTGAATACAATTCATTTCTTTATTTCCACAGGATAAATCTGTTTAAACGGATATAACCCTCATTTTTCAGAGGGGTTTATAGAATGTATTAATATGGACAGTTTCAAGAATTATAAAAATCTTATGCTACTTGCTTTATGCTATATAAATTCTAATATAGCCTGAGTTAACCATCACACAACAACACTTAACAGAGATTACTACAATATAGAAAACTGAAACGACAGCATCAGTGAGATTTTCTCACATCTCAAAATTTACTATCTAGGTGCTAAGCTATTATTGAATTGCAATCTAAAAGACTGAAACTATATGTAGGTGAGATAAGACAATACAACAACAAAAGAACACAACTGAAAGAATTTTTTTTTTTCACATCCCGAGTTGAGAGAGCAGCTTGCGCCACCTTGGAGTCTCTTCATCAAAGATGTAGGTGATCTTAGACACCAAGACTCCGCTGCCACCAATCTACAATCGCCATAATATTACCCAGTGAGTAAATTACACAATTTAGCAAATGTTTAGCATTTTCTGACGATAAGTACATGTTTAGCTTGAAATCAGTTACTTATTCTGAAATTAGTAGGGCAAATCCGTAGGTCACACAATATACTTGCCGCTTCAGTTGTGTTCAAAACTAGCATGTGCTAGTTGTCTCAGTACTAGTCAGTTCAATTACCAGATTTTTCACACTTTTTACTGCAACATTTAAGCAAATTTCTGCAGTTGAGGATGAATCAAGGAATGGGTATTGGTTGATGAAAGGTGTTGCTCGAGTCATATGAAGATTGGTACAACCAAATAACAAAATAAAAATGAATTGGTGGCCCCACACGCCATATGAAGCTGCTCCAGCCTTTTCAGGCATCTTTTAGTTCTTCTCCTCTAAAAAGGGGTCCGGTCAATCAACTAAACATAACCAGTTTTGTCTTCATTTTTTTCTTTCTTTCTGTCTTTTATTTTATTTTTAGTACTTTTGTTTGATTTGCCTTTTATTTCTTTTGTACATTATAAGGATTACCATTGGTGATCCTGTTCTAATATAAAATTTGAGGGCTTGACCCTCATCTTTTTCTCAAAAAAAAAAAAAAAAACTAAACATGACCAGTTTTGTAACTTAATCTAGCCTTTAAATTGGACTCCAAACTTTGGATAGATGGGGGAAACTTTATATATAGAGTTCGATATACTTACAGATCGAAGTTGCTGGATTGACTTATAAAGTGACTTCTGAGGCACCACAATGTTGATTGCATAGTAGTCGACTTTTACCTTGCCGTCACAAAGGCAATAAACTGGACTGATGGTAGGCCCCTGTTGACATTGCCACAACATGCCATATTAACTAATGGAATTCAATTTTAGCGGCAGATACTGTTTCTGGAACTTCTCATATAGAACAGGGAATTTAGTCTCAGAGTCTGGTACCATTTGAATCTGTTAAATACCAAAAGAGCTCACACTGTTTAATCTTGGCATGCAGCTATTCAATGTGACACACTACTTTTTGTTGAAATTTTTCTTCTATACTTGTTTTATTCAGGCTTAAACATTAAATTTAAAAGACAGAAATTATGTACCTCACCATACCTACAATATCGACCAAACCAGTGTAGTACTCTATCCTGGGAATAATTGCTGTTTGCCTATTTGGGAAAATCATACCTGTAAGCCAGACAAGGATGTTTGACTAAGAACTCTGTGTGCCACTTCTTCCGCAGTATTACCCCTCATGTTTGCTGTCACCTATACAAAGTAAGAGATCCAATTAAGAATCAAAAGCAAGGATTATCAAGAAATACTTTGTTGTGATCATGTCAAGGTAAAATGGCAAGTATAATATTTCATATGTCTTTTATTAGATATTTCCCATCCAAATTTCAAAACTAGATATTCATCATTCATTCATCAAAACATCAACTGTATTGATAACTACAGATCAACTGTTTTCAATCCTTTCGGTATTTCAAAACTAGATATCATCATTCTACCCTTAATCTTAATATCAGTAAAAGACACATCTTTAGATTTCACTGATTTCCTCTCTCCACACAACAAAAGTTTGAGGGGGGAGCAGTTCTGTTGGTCAAAGAAGTTGCAGTGTAGTTAAAATCTTGAAGATACAAGAGAAAAAGTCTCTTAATAGTTGTGTGTTTGTTAACACCAATACCAAGGTAAGGATAAATTTGTCATTTTGATCCAAAGAGTAATCATGTGTTTCATAATTTGACTCCTGTTCTGGGAAAATATCAAAGGGCACAAAACTTTGATGGGAAAATAGCTAATTTGGAAAATTTGATGGGACAATATACAAAGTAAATATAATGATGGGTTTACATCCAAATTCAGTTTATAATACAAAGAGGACAATAAATTATTCATCAACCAACCATAATCTCTCCAGTGGCTCTAAGGTGGGCCTCCAGTCTCTCAAGCATCTCATGTGTAATCCCTAAAACACCCTCACGGCTTCTTAGTGACCTCTTGCTAGCTACCAGCACTGCCTACAAGTTTTTTTTTATGTCAATATCTAAGTACACATATTTGTCTGATCACAAAATTACTTTTATTTTTTATTCTTCTCATTTTAGCTTTTATGTTATTATAATTGTTATTCTTCAAGAAAATATTAGCCCTAAACATCAACAGCATAATGATGAAATAACATGTTAATTGGATGCTAAATATTATCATAAACAGAATACTTGAAAATGTTAAACTTACTTGGCTTTGTAAAACAGTTCCGCCTTCAACTTCTTTCAAATTATTCTCACGCAAGGTTGTACCACTACTGACAAGATCTACAATAACATCAGCTGTGCCCATCTGAAGCATCAGAAAGCACAAAAAGTAAAAAATTGGTTATGGATACATCTCAGTAGCACATTCTCTACATAATCCAGACAGAAAAAAGATACAAAATTAAACAGTGTGACTGCACATACTGACAAACTTGTATCAAATATTTGTCTTGAAGATGCCCAACTATGCTTTTTACAACAAACATGTAACTAAAAAGTATTTGGTTTGAGTAATATAGAAAAAAATCTTTAATCTATCAATCATATGAAAGAACTCACAGCAGGACAAGACTCCAATGCTCCATCAGCAGTGGTGACAGTCACATGCTTCAGACCCTTCTCTTCCAAAAATTTTGGGCCCAACTATTATAAAAAAATGAGGATACTAATCAAAATTATAATAATGAAAACAAGGAAGGAATAATAACATCAAAACATAATAGACAATCAAGCATACATATGTAAACCCAGTGACGACCCGCAGTGGTCTCTCTGCCGTCCATTGAGTCATCCTTGATAATTCGTCAATGGAATTTATATTTTCAAAAATGCCCTCCTTCGGGATCTGGTGAAATTAAAACATTTATTATAGTACTGAGCTTTGTACAAAAGAAAAGGTAAATATTGTAAAATATTGCAAATTTAGGAGTTCATGTACCGCAAGAGCTAAGCGACAAGCTCCATAGTCAAGCGCATCATGAACAATAACTAAATCCTCATTCCCCTGATAAATGAAAATAAGAACAATTTATTATCTTAACATATTAAATAAGCAGTTAAGAGGTCTCAAAAATTCCTTTATTACATGGTTGGATAACACGAATGTAATAAATAATAACTATGCCTAAAGATAACTACCTCATTCGGATTTGGTACAGCATGTACAGTAGGTAACAGCATGAAACCAACCATGAAATTAAGCCTGGATACTGAAGCGGTTCTAAATTAAGCAAATCTGCAATTGGGCCTGACCTCTTAATATCTAATTAAACACAATGAAAAAAAAAAACACAGTAATACTGAAAGTATACTGGATGATACAAACTGGTTATAGTAGTATGGTACTTGATTGTACGGTAAATTGCAACATTTGTAGCTTTTGGGGTCTACCTGTCCATACTCGCTGACTGTATCATAGCCTACAATACCAAGATCTAGATCACCTAACTGCAACTTGCGGACAATGTCCTTCGGTCTTTGAAACCAAACTTCTAGGTTAGGAACCTGCATAATAGCAAATGGAATTTAGAAATTGAAGCACAAGCGATGGTTCATGCTATCGTCCAAAGTAAACACCATCCAATTTCAGTACTGAAACAAAATGAATTGAGCAGATTGACTAAATCTGAATGCTAGGTAGGTTCATAGATGTTCCCTTTTTTTACTCCAATTATTATTGATGTAGAAAAAAATTGTCAGATCTATCAGATAACCAATTGCTATGCAAAATTTAAAGTTACCTCCCTAAAGTTATTATAAAAAAATTAAATCAGGCAGTAGGAGAAGAGATTTTACGACAATAACCGGAATAGTTTAAGGGTGGGGATCCATTGACAACTATTATCTTAACAACCTTGACAACAAATTTTTAAATAATTTCAAAACAAAATCTTCAAAATAGAAAGAAGTTTATAAACAAATTCTTTATCTTATAAATCGATTATCTTTCAAATTTCATATAATTTAAGTATTATTTGATACTCTATCAAAGTCCATCAAAATGACATGATATCTACAACAATCCATATTTAACAATCTTTGATGGAATACCTGGAATACCACATGACCCTTAAACTACATGAAATTTGAAACACAATCAACGGAATTTTAAAAATTATTTCAAAATTATTTCAAAATTAATTATCAAGGTTGTCAAGATGGCAGTTGTCACGGATCCCCTCCCATAATTTAAAAAGAAAAGAATGAACATAAATATTACCAGTGGAATGTCAGCTGTATACTGTCTCGGATTCGGCTTTCTGACAGTAAGTTGACAACTCTGAAACCAACAAAAATTAGTGAGAAAAGCAACAACACGATCACAAATACAAGCGAAAATGGCACAAAATCGAGATCATCAAACATACTTTTAACAGATTTAGGGTTTGCTCCGACATACGGCCCTTGCTCGGAAGCCCGATGCGGACGACACTGCGTTCTACCTCCGCCTCCGCCGCCTTCGGAGCCACATCTCCGGCGATGAGAGTGGCGGCGCAGCAGCGCGCCATTTCATACTTACTTGAAAACCTCTTGATTTTACTCCGGACAGTAAAAAATGGAGAAGAAGTGGATGTGTGAATTATCCCTGTCAGATCGATTGAAGCAGCCATATTTACTTGAAAGTGTAAAATTTACGAGCAGATTGGAATGTAAAAAAAAAGGAGGGGGGGGGGGGATTCGACCGAGCCGTGGTGTATGGTACAAGCGATGCGGCTTTTGTGAACTATGATGATTTAGGTTTGGGATGAAGTCTTCTGGCCCACTGGTCATTGAGTAGTTATGGGTCGACGGTCTTTAAACCAAGTTCATATGGTTTTATGCAGGACAATCCGATGGTTATTCATTCTGCAATCTATAATCTGCAATCTGCATCACGTGCCTAGCACGAGAGTTCTTTTTTTTATTTTTTATTTTTTATTTTTTCTGCAGGCGCGGAGCTCAAATTTGGAATTTTTTTTGTCTATCCTTGTAAATGAATAACAATCATATTATTATTGTTGATTTTAAATATTTAATAATTTTATATCTATTATTTAAACACATGAGTTCACAACTATATCTAAATACATGTATTTATAGTTTTAAATTCATTAGTTTATTTTTACTTAAATTTGAAACTGAAAGTTTCTAAACACACTCATTCATAGAAAACGTGTGAACATAAAAATTTTTGTATTTTTTACATCTAAACTCTGCATTCAGACTCACAGAAACAAAATTTTTATATATACATGTTTATATAAATGTTTATGTTCAGAATTTTTTAGTTTCAAAGTTAATAATATTTGATGTACATTGTGAATGCTTGCGTTTAGAAAATAGATATAAATCTGTCAAATATTTGATATTAAGAATATTATTATTATTCATTTATAAAACAATGATAGACAAAAAAAATATCAAATTTGACCATGACTCGCTTTGATTTGGGTTATATGTTAATTCAATCTAAAATAGTTCATTCTAAAAATGTACGATGTCAACTACTTTAAAATAAAAATGAAAAATTTAAGTTATTTAATTTTTAAATATTCATAAAAAAAATTTATTTGAATTTCAAATCTAAACCCTAAATACTAAATTTTATCCAAAAATGTTCAACACGGCGTGATGCTAATTTCTGAGTCATATGTAGATAAGAGTTTGTTCCACAGTGTACCACATCATATACCTGCCAATTTATTACTTCTTATTTTTTAAAAAATACATCAAATATTATTCAACAGATTCTTGAGTGAAATCAATTAAGCTATTTGATGAAAAGCAATTGTTGTTCTCTTATACCTAACCAAACATCAAGACTACAAATCATTCTTTTTTTTTTTATGCACGTTACTAATAATTTTATATAGCTAGAATTCCATGGACAAATAAAAAAATAGCACATATCTTATCAAACTAATCTACAAATTGTTCCGAAATTAATCCTAGCACGCATCCAGAAACGAGCTCTTCTCAATTTAAAAAAAAATAAAGGAAAAAAAAATTCAATTACATTGAATATAACAAGATTTACCTTTTTGATGGTTAAATATTTCCTTTTTTGTGAGTAATTACATCTTCAGAACTTACAAAATAACACGACCATATATATATATATAAATGAAACAAAATCAAATTAACATATACATAATTTACCCAACTGAGACCACTATAGGGCTTTGAACAAAATGTACCTTATCAGTCCATGTATACAACCCGGCAACATACGTTCGTTCTGTTACCTCACACGACACTTCTTGTATCTTTCAGAACAATCTCGAAGCTCTTCTTTTCTCCGACACACTTAAATTTCAAAACTCCCGGCTGAATTGCAACTGAAACTTCATCAGGATCAACTATCGACACCCGATACCGGGCCTTTCCTCGCGCCACATGGGTCACTGTTCTCATAAGAGACACCGTACCGTTGAGTCTGGCAATGGCAATAGAAGGGCAGTTCAATGCATATGCCGGTAATGGATTCTTAGGAGAAGTAAGATTTGAATCCATTTGTACACCGGCACTTGCGCACATGTAGAGAAGGTAGTCTTGGTAGGAGGTTTCATAAACTAGACCCGGATTGGTGGCATATATGGGGCCTTGCATGGCCCGATCGTTAATCAAATTGGCCCCCGATCGTTCCGTTGTCGTTCATCAGGGAACCTCCTCGAGCATTGTTTATACTAGCTGCAGTTGAAATATATTTTGTCTAGTGTCAATTTGGTAGAAGATGAAATGAAATATCACATTACAAAAAAGAACGGACGTACCAGTTGTCATCATCGCGGATCTAATTGCAGACGAGCTCCGGTGAGGGTATATTGATCTCAGGAGCATAGCTGTTTGCTGCCACGTGGTGACACAACTTCGAAGTTCCGGAGTTGATGTTGTATTTCACTCTTCTATTGTCGATGTCGAGTTTTGTAGGCGATGATGATTCACTCCAAGCAGCAAGAGTGTTTAAGCCAGGTGCTGTTAGCTCTGGCTACAAGTAATATCATTTTTATGAACAAGTTCTAAAATATATGAAAGTTTTAAAATAGAATATATTGCACTTTAGTAATACTTGTTTCGATAATTTGACAAAAGAACTTTTCATTTCTGTCCACTTTCTCCTTTGTTACATTCACCTTGATAAAAAAAACCTTTTCAGATGGTTGATGTCTCTGTCAAATTTAATTATTTTTAAGGGTAAATAAGCAAATTATAAAGACATGATTTTTAAAAAAGCACACAAAATAATAACCTTCAGAATATTACGCTCAAGAATATTGGGCCCTCGAGACGAAAATTGTGTCATAGAAGGTGATTGCTTCACATTGATCACGGTTTTTGCTCGTCCGAGACTTGCCGTCGGATTGTGACCCGAGTTGATATAATTCAGGATCTTAGTGGCATCACTTGCTGATACACTGGCTTCAGGTAGTAGATTTGGTTCGACAGGTACCTCATTCGCATAGGCTGCGGTATTTGCCACAATTATGGCAACCCCACCGGCTCTTTTTACCCCGTCCTTTGGCTGCTCGAAAGCCGACACCTCAAAAGCATACTACTATCTTGCCCTTCACCTTCTCAGGAGATAAAGAATTCGGTAGGCATTGTCTGCAACAAGATTTGAACAATTTATTCTAGATCTAAGTTTCTGTTTAAGCTTCTATACTTTCATATTGATTTTCATTATAGGCACTTTCTATTAATCATTTTTTAATAAAGTAGAATTGTTCAGGATTTGAACTTACCAATACCAGCATATGAAAATTCACAAAAAAAAATAATTGAATTTTAGAGCCATTCACTTCCCTTTAAGTTGCCTTTTCCTTGAACACTAGCAATTTTTCTTTAAAATAAAAAAAAGGAAGCATGAAAAACACATGAGAATTTTAATATTTATTTGGGTATTATAAATTTCAATGTTACCCTGTAAGATTAGATGGTGTTTCTGCAATAGCAGCTTCTCCAGCATAAATAAGAGAACAGTCTTTTTCTTCCAGCTGGTAGGGTGTTACAGTTTGATCCTAAAAATTCAAGTAAAATTACAAGTAAACATAAAGTGATTTTTATACTTGATCTTTGAAACAAGAAAACTATTTAGCATGCTAATTGTCATGACTTTTCTAAATTAACGTAATTTTCATGCCGTTACCGAGCCTAATCTCTATGGGAAACATGCGATCAATGCTACTTGCTCCAACTGTAATCATCCATGGTGCGAGGTTCGTTACAGTAGCAGGATTAGGACCGTCGTTACCAGCACCGCACACCACAACAATCTCCTTTTTTGCCGCATGCAATGCACCGACAGCGATTCCATCTTTCGAAAACGGCAATGGTCCTGTTCCAATTGAAATGTTCAACACATTGACCCCGTCACGAATAGCATCATCGATTGCACGAGTTTTCAGCGTTTGGTTTCGGACCAGGGGTTGGCCAACATACTTTATACACTGCCAATCTAGCAAGAGGTGCACCCCTGAAACCGTGCCGGATGCAAAGCCACCCAAGGCAGACGCATCGGAGACTGAGCGGCCGGCAACAATCAAAGATGTGTGGGTCCCATGACCGTCGTGGTCCCGTGGTGATCGGTATGCATAGGACGTGTTGCGGGATCCATAGAAGGCCTCATATGACTTCGAGGTAGTACCTAGCTCCAATGATCTTCCTACAATTAATGGTCCAAGAACATAAAGAATAATGGCACAATGCATGCTAAGCTACCATTAAAATTAGCAGTCATTATTGAATATGTTAATCGAGTAATATAATTTAGACACTAATGAACAAATAGATGATCTAATTGGTGGTGTTGTCCAACATTGCCAAAACAAATGACACGTGTATATATGTTCTTTTTTTGGGCTTAGTCCAGATGTAAGTCTATTTAATTGGGCCAAAACATTAATACTGTTGTCGTGTTGTCGATACGAGCTTTATTATATATATTAAATGAGTTATTATGTATGTTAATGATTTTATTATATAAACTTATTTTATACAGTATTATCATTATTCAACTTAAATGAATTATTATGCATATTAGTAGTATTTAAGTTGAATAATAGAAGTATCGTATATAGTAAAATCGTTAATATGCATACTATCTCATTTAACGTATATAATAAAGTCTGTATCGACGATGATATCAATAGTAATATCTCCGTAATATTTTCCTAATATTTTTTTTATATGGATTGAATTGATGAAAAAACATCTCAATTCGCTGCATAAGGCCCACAATATTACAATTGATGGGGTTGGACATACAATTGATTTCAGCGTAAAATAATGTCTGTTAGTAAAGCAAAACTCAAAACTTAAATAAAATGGATTTAAGTTTGGATAATAAAATCATATTAATAAAATATATATATACATATATATATATATATATATATATATATATAATAAACATCAGCTCCCGTGCAAATAATAAACTTTTTCTGGAAATTATATGAAAGTACTCGTATGTACTAGAATCTTCATTCCCGCGAGTCGGCGTGTCCCGCCTTCTCTGCCACTCCTCTCTCTTTCCTTCTCTTTCTTTCTTTTCTTTTCTTTTCTTTCTCCGCTTACCACTCTCTCGGTCTCTCCATGCTCCTCCGACCAATTCCCCTTTCCTCTCCTACTCCCTTCCTCCCTCCATCCCGTCGAAACCCTTCCCTCCTCCTCCTCCGCGCCACCTCCAAGCGTCGCCGCCGACGAAAACCGCCCCGTTCCTTCCTTATCCACTCCTCTCTCGACGATCTCATCAGCCGTCCTTCTTCCCTCTACCTCCTCGCCCCCGCTATCGGATTCATCTCCGGTGCCGCTCTCTTTCTCTCCTCCTACAACCCTGGCGCGAATCGCAAAGCAGAATCCGTTACTATCCCTGCCCCCGTCGGTGACTGGGTGCTCTTCACCAGTCCCACCCCTTTCAATCGTAGTGTGCTCCTGCGCTGCCCCTCCATCTCGTTTGAAGATGGCGGCGAGCTCTTGGACGGTGTCAATGACCGGCTGGTGACTGAGAATCGACACTATGTTAATTTCACAAGCGGTGAGATACCGGATTGGGCGGAGGAGGATGCGGAGGAGGAGCTGTTGTATCAGAGGATTTGTGTACGGACTAAGGACGGCGGAGTGCTGAGTGTGGATTGGCCTGAGAACTTGGATTTGAGAAAGGAGCATGGATTGGATACGACAGTGGTGGTTGTGCCAGGGACAACACAAGGTAGCATGGAGAGGAAAGTGAAGTTGTTCGTCTTGGATGCGTTGCGACATGGGTATTTTCCTGTGGTTATGAATCCTAGAGGCTGTGGTGGATCGCCAGTGACTACTCCTAGGTAGCTTCAGTTGCTCAATTTGAGTAATAATTTGCATCAATGTCACAATTAGGTTACTTATTTAAAAATTGAACACTATACCTTACTGGTACAACAGAACACTGACCAACTTGTTACCCAGATACAAATTGCGTTAAGTCTATATGAATCATTATTCTTATGGAAGACTTATTTATGACATGACCGAAATGCAATGAATATAATGGAGAGATATATTAAAAAAATAACAAAAAGAAAAGAAAATTATGTTGAGACACATTGCTCATGTAGGTTATTTACAGCAGCTGACAGTGATGATATCTCCACAGTAATACGGTTCCTGAACACCATGCGGCCATGGACTACACTTGTGGGAGTAAGTTGGGGGTACGGATCAAACATGCTGACAAGATATCTGGCTGAAGTTGGGGATTCTACGCCTCTCACGGCTGCTGTGTGTATTGACAACCCGTTTGACCTGAATGAAGCTACCCGGTCTATCCCTCATAGCCTTTACTTGGATCAGGAGCTTCTGAGCGGGCTTATAGATATCATACGGACTAATAAGGTGTGTTAAACTTACCTATTTGGTGTTTTATTGCACAGTTTGATGATAAAATAGGCTTGAGTTGGATTCAATTGAGGGACTTTATTTCAAAGGCTTCAGTCATTTTACTTGTCTTCAGTTGGCTTTTTGGAGAGATATTTTTTACAACTTCTCAAAATGTTTGAGTTTTTTTGAAATAGCTCAAAATGTTAGATTAAACCCCAATTTAGACAAACTTTGTATTTTTGGTAACACATGCTAATTTTAAATACTTAGCAACTGAAAGTTTGGTGAGATATTGAAATTTAAACATTCTTCAGGAGCTGTTCCTAGGGAAAGGCAAAGGTTTCGATGTTCAAAGGGCTTTGTCAGCTGTGACTCTGCGAGATTTTGATGAAGCTATATCTATGGTCTCTCATGGTTGTGATTCCATTGAAGAATTCTATGCTAAGATTAGCACAAGCCAGTCCATTCACAATGTCAAAACTCCAGTCCTTTTTATCGAGGTACTTCTCAATTTTTGTTGTGTCTGCTTTCTTGCTTGTTTTATGTGTGTGTGTCACTGCAATAATGCTTGAGATCTCCTTTGGTAAGCAGAGGATCTAATTAATGCTATCTTGAAAAGAGAAAAAAAAATGAAAGCTGGTCACGACACTGAATTTTTAATTTTGAGTAGAATTGGCTTAGTATTATAGGATAATTGTATCAGATACTGCTCTTATTGGAACTAACCAACAGGGAAGAAATATTTACGGTTCATTTCTGCATTTGCTGACTTTTCAGTCCAATGTATGGATCTGCATGTTATTGACTGGTTTCTTATGAGAGTATTGATTTAATTGCAGAGTGACAATGGGACTGTACCACTATTCTCCGTACCACGTGCTGAGATTTCAGAAAATCCTTTTACTAGCCTCCTCCTCTGTTCTTATTTGTCTTCTGGCACAATTAGAAGCGAGGAATCAGCTCTTACGTGGTGCCAACAACTTGCCATAGAGGTACCAGCAATGCACACAGAGTATAGAAAATTGTTTATTTATATTGTTAGTACTGACACTTCATTTATAATATTTGAGCTTGGACATGCTCAAATACTTCTGTTCTTTCTGGTATTTGTTTGGTACACTTATTAGTTGAACTTGCTTCAGTTTTAATAAAAATTTAGCCTTTTCTCTGAGTGTTGCTAAAATACCTTGATTTCTGTACCAGCCATGACTTGTTTGCTGGTTCAAAAGGTTATAAACTTTATTCAAAGTAGCTTTATATTGTAGATTGTGAAATCCCTCTTCTTCTCCCTTGTCATACAGTGGCTATCAGCAGTTGAGCTTGCACTTTTGAAAGGCCGCCACCCGCTCTTAGAAGACATTGACATCTCTATCAACCCATCAAAAGACTTCTCATTTATTAATGGCAGAGGTGCCAAGAACAAACCAGGTAGGAGGTATAGAGAATCCTCTTCTTTGCCTTTAGACAAGGCCCCTCTAAATGGATATCTCATCGGCCCCCCAGTTGAGGTGGATTCAACAGATGGGAAGGTAGGGAAGAGTACAGAGAAAGAGGCTGAGGATTCAATGGATGTCAAAGAGGAAGAGCTAGAAGCAGGGGATGAGAGCCAGGTTTTACAAACGGCAATTGTTGTCATGAACATGCTGGATGTTTCTATTCCGGGTACTTTGAATGATGAACAGAAAAAGAAGGTACAGCTTATTTTTGATGGTTTCAACTTATTGCCCTGCATAGTATAAAAATAATTTGTCCCCCCTGCAAAGCAAGAAAAAAAAAGACTCCAGTAAATATCATGTCTACCTTGAGGTGTCTTCTTTAGTTTTTTCACAAACCATACCCTCCTTTTTCACTGTTTATCTCTGCATGATTGATGAAGAAAAAGGGTGGTTTTGCTATTGTTGAAGTAGTTAACAGGTGCAAGCCTATGTGAATTTTTTTCCATGTTTTGCGGAGGGCCTATTAGTATTTCTCATTATATAGCAGTATACATGTGATTAATTTTGTTTTGTTGATAACATTTAGATATTTTAGACTTTAGCACCTATATTACCCATGTCTGGAGGTAAGACCAAACAGTTCTTCATTCCAAGCTAGAACTACCACCAAGGTTCCGCTTTTTTTTTTTCTTTCCTCTTTTGCATGCTACACCAGTTGAGTATCAACCCCATGGAAACAATGTGGTACTTCTCAGAATATTTTCTCTTTCGTACTGCCTATTCTTTGCTTACTAACCGATAGGATGACTGAACAAGGTCTTGACTGCAATGGAGAGAGGAGAAACTCTAATGAAAGCTCTACAAGAAGCTGTGCCAGATGATGTGCGTGGAAAGCTCACCACAGTGGCCACTGAGATAATACAGGCTCAGAAATCAAATCTAAGCCTCAATGTTTTAAAACGGGTCGGTTGGACCAAGCCCCCTCTTGATCCGAAACCAAAAACGCAGGATAATAATACTGTAAAAGACTCTTTGACCCGTGATGGTGAAGTCAAGGACGCCAATTCCCCGTCTGCACAGAGTGCACCCCCTCCTGAAAATTCCAGCTCAACTGAAATGGCAACTCAAGAAAAGGGTTTGCAAAATCCGGGAGATGGTGAAACTGCAACAACTGTACCAAGAGCACAAGAACAACAAGAGAATACCCATTCACAAATTTCAAATCTGGATCATGAAGGTGGTCAGAGGAACACATCAGATGAACTACTAGTGTCACATGATGCAGATATCCCCAAGGATGAAGTCAAAAGAGTGGATGCCCCTACAGTAGAACAGAGCACACCTTCAGAGTCCCACAACCCCAATTCTCATGAAACAGCTTTACCTCAGCATGAAGGAACTGAGAGGCAGGTGAATGAAACAAGCAAGAGCAGGGATGCTGCTACTACACCAAGCAATGCTGTTGTGGAGCCTAATTTACAAACTAGCCCCACAAAAATTGAGGAACCACCACGGGCAGCTTCACAGCCACCTTCTATCAATGTGAGTCAGGCCTTGGATGCCTTAACGGGATTCGATGACTCAACTCAAATAGCAGTTAACAGTGTTTTCGGTGTGATTGAAAACATGATTGAGCAACTAGAGAAAAAACTAGAAAATGATGAGAGTGCGACTGATGCTGAGGCAAGTAAAGATGCCAAAGGTCAGAATACAGAAGTCAGAGAGGAGAAACCCAGAAACAAGGTGAAAGTGGGCCAAGATGAAATCAACCATTCCTTTTCTTCCAATGAGATTGAAGACGACTCACAAAAGGAGATGAGCAATCAAAGCATTATCTCATCACTGAAAAGCAGGAGTACTCAGCAAAACGAGAGAGATCTCAGTCATGACAATCTCAAACGGGATTTTCTTAAGAGATTAAGCAATGCACAAAACCTATATTGGAGCAGGCAATACACACAATATTTCCCCCGGTATGTTCAGAAGCAGTTAGAAGCCGAGGAATCGGATTCGGATACAGCAACTGACCTGATCCTTGACCCGCAAGAGGGAACATGGAAAATGGTCAATCAAGCCCAAAGTTCGGACATTGATTCAGAGACCTCCCCCCAACTCGATAATGTAATTGAGCCATCCTATGTTATTTTGGAGACTAGCACCAACGAAACCTCAAGTGAAGAAGAAGATAACAAATTTACTGCTACGAGAGAACAAGTAGCACTGTTTATCAGAGAAGAGTTGTTGGGTGCACTGGAAACCGAGGTACGACGAAAATTGGGCGTACTACACCTTGATTTTGAAGAAATTGATATAACCCTAGTTTATGATATAGAAGAGCTTGCCACATCAGTGTCAGAGAAAGCGGTTCTGGACAGTGAGTTGAACTTGGAATTATTCTCCCGACATGATATCCCAAAGGGAAAGATTGGCAGGATTCAGGGTGAGTACCTGATTAAGACGGTGTCCTGTGCGGTTCATGAGGCAAACCATTTAAGGAATCTTCTTCCAATGGGTTTGATTGTTGGTTCTATGTTGGCATGCTTGAGAAAATATTTTGAGCTCAGCGAGTCACATGGTGATGAAGAAATCAAAATAAAAGAGGGATATGTGCCAAAGTGTCATGATGGAGAGAATGATATTAAGCAGAAGGAAGTTGATCTTCAAGAGGAAGAGCAAAATGGTAAAGTGGGTGAACCTTTGAGTGCTAGAGAGAAAAAATTGGAGATGAATAGAAGGCAAGGCCAAGGCATCATGGTTGGAACTGTTACTGCAGCCCTAGGTGCATCAGCATTGCTGGTGCAACATCAGGTATCTATTTTGTAGTATATAGTTGTTTGGTGTGTGTTGATATGGGTACGAGGTACTAGTATATGCTGACTTAGAATTGTTTGTTTTATTTGTTGCTTGGAGATCATAGTTAGTTGATATCTTCAAAACTTTAGATTATTTTTCCTAATCGCTATGGAGATATTGATTTTCATTTTTATCGGTGTATTTTTTTTTTCCTTTTTAACTTTCAAGCAGAAGAATGATCAAAGTGAAGAAGAGACCCCTAGTACATCAAATCAGAAAGGGTTTCTCTCAGGGGTACAGATAAAACTTGAGGACGAAGCACAGGAGAAAAACAGTAGTCTAGTAAGCAGCCTTGCCGAGAAGGCCATGTCTGTTGCTGGGCCTGTGGTCCCCACAAAAAGTGATGGGGAAGTTGATCATGAAAGGTACCTGTCATGTTTTATTGTTTTCTTTTTATCAGGCCTAGAATGCTGTTGGACATACATGCATAACAAAGTACAGCATGTTTTGCAACTACCTCAATTAAGACAAATGAAGCTTAGTACTGTACATTTCTCCCAACTTAATGCAAATGTGCATCATTAATGCTTTTGTTTTATTATTATTATTGAAGACTGGTTGCAGTTCTAGCTGAGCTGGGACAAAAAGGTGGGATTTTGAGGCTTGTAGGAAAGCTAGCTCTATTATGGGGAGGCATTCGTGGTGCGATGAGCCTCACAGATCGTCTCATCTCCTTCTTGCGTATTGGCGAACGCCCTTTGTTGCACAGGTCTGTCATCTTTTTGTCACCTCTCTAATATTTTTCTCCACTTTCAGGAGAGCTGGCAATGTGGTATGGGTTAGGCTGTCAATCTTTTATTACCAAAGAAAATCAGATCATGAATCTGAACCCAATACCACAGGTTGGTAGGGTGGGTTGTCTGACAGACAGGAGGAAAATTGAAATTTAGACCTGTTGATTCTGAAATTCCTTTAGGGCAAAAAAAAAGTCATATCCTATTTGTTTAGAAGAAAAACAGGAAAAACATTTTCATAATGGTTTGACAGAACAACAATTAGTTAGATATGTACATATTGCTGGAAAAAGCAAAGGATCAACAGGTCGAGTTTTGTTACAACTACTTGAAACATGTTTGGATAACATCATTTTGTCGTTTGGGTATGGCTTTGACCATTCCTGAAGCTGGACAATTGGTGAATCATATGATCCTTCATTGTAACGATTGGCACGTTTTCTTTTTATTGATAACTTTTTAGTAAAAAACTAATGAAACTTGAATTCTTTTATAAAAAGAGCAAGTAGTATATTAAACAGGTTCTGGTGAAGTATTCCCCATGTTGTGAAATATGTCTTTTAAATTTTGTATGTACTCGATTGTTAGGTTACTTGGATTTGTCTGCATGGCACTGTTGCTATGGTCCCCTGTGGTGATCCCGCTCTTGCCGACACTGGTGCAGAGCTGGTCCATCAAAGCCAAAACCGGAATTGTGGGATATGCATGTGTGGTTGGGCTTTATGCCACATTGACCATTCTTGTCATGCTTTGGGGCAAGAGAATTCGTGGATATGATGATCCAGTTGCTCGGTATGGACTTGATCTGACATCTGCCACCAGGGTATCTTTTCTGTTGCTTTTTCTTCTTCATTTTCATTAGTTCAAGACATTATATATTTGCCTATATGCCAGGCTCATGAAAGCTATATAGTCAATACATTAAGTAAAAAGTTGAAGAAGCCAAAACCGTAACTTGTGTTATTTTCAGCTTTTTCATAGTAGATGAACCCAGTGTATTTCCTTTCAGGTGCATGAATTTTTAAAAGGTCTGGCCGGTGGAGTCATGGTTGTGTTGTCAGTGCACTCAGTCAACACACTTCTAGGATATGTTCGCCTCTCTTGGCCTTTAAATCTCCCTGCCATCTCATCAGGTACTTTGGCTGTGCTAAAAGCATACGGAAACATGTTGGTCCTGGTGGCGAGGGGTCTGTTAACAGCTGCCGGTGTTTCATTGGTTGAGGAACTGCTTTTCCGTTCATGGCTCGTAGAAGAAATCACAGTTGATTATGGTTATTATCAAGCCATTCTGTTGTCTGCAATTGCCTTCTCTCTCATTCACAGGTATGTTTTATGTAACAGTAAGAGCAGGATGTGTGAGTTCAAGTTCACGAATCTCCTATCATTATTGGATTCCTTACTCAATATTTAGCATTCTATGTTGGATGTTGTTGGATGTTGTAGCAACGATATGTTAGAAAAATAATTCCCTGTGTGGCATAGTTTCAAGCTGAGCCCCAGTTTAACCCAATATTAGTCTTAATTTATGGAATAAATCTCCAACTAAATGCAACAAACCACGAACTATTAGAGCAGGAAGGGTTAGCTGTGAGCAGTACGTGTGAAGTGTTAATACCAATTTCTATTTCATGGTTTGAATGGTACTCCAATTTTTGATAAATTTTCAGGTCTGTGCATGCTATACCGGGTTTCTTGCTCTTGTCAATAGTTCTTTCTGGAATAAAGCAACGGTTCATGGGTAAACTAACTGCACCAATTGGCTTGCGAGCAGGAATAATGAGCACAAGCTATACCTTAAGCACGGGTGGTTTCATAGCATACAAACCAAACACTCCCTTTTGGTTCAATAATTCCCATCCTTTGCATCCATTCGATGGAGCCGTCGGTTTGGGCATTTGTTTGATGTTAGCCATCATCTTTTTCCCACACAAAGATTCTAAAAACGACGGTGAGAGCACATAAGCAAGAAAAAGATTGTTTATATGAAGGAAGATGATTGTATGAAGCGTAAAAAGGTATAGGGAAATGCCAATTTTTGTTCTAGGAAAGTTGTAAATACTCCAGTATATCAATTTTGTTCTTTTGAAGAGATGATGTTTATTGTAAGTATATGTATAGGCAAACGTTATTCAATAATAATATAATTTTATAATGGTTGTATTGTTCTGTGTTTCACTTGTAGCATTCTATCTCTGAGATAACATGTTGACCACTAAAAAGATGAACGCACCATGAGAAGAGCATTCCATGATAAGAGCAAGCTAAAAAATAATAAAAAGATGAACGCACCAAACTTCCATTTGTTGACCGCTAAACTTTATACTACAATAATTTCAAAATTATCAAACTTGATATGCAAACACCACTCATGAAACAAATTAATTTAAATTCATTGTCAAAAGCATATCTAACATAATTTTGAAATTAAGCTCATAATAGTTTAACTCTTGTTAGTAAAATATTAACTAACTATAAAATCATAATGCATTACTCATCTATACTTAACAGCCTAACATAATATAAAGTATAATGTTCTGATTCAAGAACAACATGTAACATAATATTAAGTATAAGATTCAGATTCAAGAACAACTTTTACAAAGCTTCTGGTTTACCTTTTATATTGTTGTTAAAAATTTAAAAAAAAAACTATCATACCCACAATTTCTATAACTAATTAATATTGGACAATACAAATATCCTCTGCAGAATGCAGAAAACGACCAACATTAATTAGTTGATTTTAAATGATTCTACTACAGATCTACTTTATGGATCAAATATTTTTCTATCAATGTAGTACTTGTTAATTTAGTATGTTTAGATTTTCTACGGTACATAAATCTCAATATCAATCCTAACATAATTTCTAGATGAATTAGACAATGGACATAACAATAACATCTTAAAACTTATTAAATTTTATTCAGTAATAATCTATAGGATTAATAGTTTTTTTTATTTTTCAACATAACCTACCTGGAATTAGCTCAAAGTTTGAAGATGACATATAATTAAGACGTACAATGCACAAATACAAATAGATCGATTGTACAACAGGTCAATCTGCTTACCAGAAAAAACTTGTGATTTGTGAGACGATCGATGCCATTCCCAAAATCAGTTAATGAGGAAATCTTCTATGTTGTAGCGATGTCGATTGGATGGGAACCCGTCGGAGGCCGAAGCGACTTCCTTTTCGTTCTCTGTCGATCATCTCTCACAATGAGGTAAAGGGAAAAGGAAAAAATGAGGTAAAGGAGAAGGAAAAGAGGAAAAGATAGCTTTGCTTAGGTCTTAAAAATAGTTAATAATGCTTGAACCGAGAGATATTAATTAACCTCTAAAGTTGGGATCTTTGGCTAAATAAAGTACCAGAATAATGGAGGCAATTCATGTTTCCAATGAGATCGATCCATTTTGCATAGGTTTTCTCTTCCATCTTTTTCCCCTTTTTGTTTGTTCTTTCCATTTAGTTCTTAAGTAAACAGCCATTAGTTGCATAGGTTCTCTCTTTTCTCATTTTCATTTTCTGTCTGAAATAAATTTAAAAATTATTGTTCTAAATTGGATTTTTGGCTAGTTCCACCTAGTTCTAGATCTTAAATAGTAACTTGAATTTTCTTTTTGAAATCGATTTGATAGGTTTTTTAATTAAGAATACCGAAGGATTTCGTGCTCCTATAAGCACGCTAAGTTTACTTTTATAATTACTCATTAAAATTAACAGGTAATTAATGCATAATGCATAAATACCGAATAAATTGATAGTTTATATAATTTAACTAAAAGATATAGCAAAACAATAAATATATTATTTTGAACACATCATGTAGATAGTCTTATTCCGCATAAATTACAGAAATATTGGTATTGAAAAAAATATTTTAACTGTCCATAAAAATCAGCATCACTCTCATTTTTTAGAACAATAAACAAAAAATATATTGATAGAATAACAATATCAATGACAATTCATCAACAAGCATGTTGAAACATTATCATTTGAAACTGGTGTTTATTATTTTTTTTCAATATGGATAAAAATAATTGGTTAATCTAAAAAAATTTCAACGATTTATAGGTACAAAGTGAAAAATAAATAAATTAGAAAGATAATTGATGATTTGCTACAATTGTATTTTTTATATCTTTATTTTTTGTTTTCTCTTTTCCCTCTCTCTTGCTGAATGTTAGAAGAAAGAAATAGAGTTGGGACTTGAGAACTTAGAAGTTGTTTCTCATGTCAAAACTTTGGTAGAAAAAACCTAAAAATATTTATAAGTCCTCTAAGTTACACACAACACAAAAACTAAACATTATTTATGAAAAAAAATATGGGGGTTATCTTAGAAAATTCTTGAAAAATGTATAGGGGTCATTTTTTATTATTCATAATATTTTTCAAAAGTATAGTAAATAAATAACATGCAAATACGAATACGACGTATTTAAATGTAATATAAAATTTATGCACCGAGAGCAATGGCTAAAAATTCACCAAGCATTGTTCACCTATATATGTTCGAGATTGAATAACTATAATAATGTAACAAACTAATTAATTAATTAACAAATTGAATACAGTTGTCTTACTTGGCTTTTTTTAGCCCGTGACCAACATACGCCACTCTCATCCTTGTGTACGTAATTTGGAATTTGCACCTCTTTCTTCATAATTTTAGTGGACCACTATATATAGCTTATGTATACTTATTTAGGAGTGTAAATGGAATGAATATTTATCCACTTCGTCTGTATGTGTGCCTATTCAAATATTATCCGTATCCGTAAATAAATTACTTATATTTGTATTTGTTTTGTATTCAAAAAAATGATGTGGATATATATATATATATATATAAATTTGATTTTGGGTTGTCAAATAAGCAGGATATTTGAATTATCCGAATCTGAAATAAAAATATATGGTACTTTTTTTTTCAGAATAGTATCAAAATGGCAAATTTTTATTTTTATATCTCAATTTCTAATTTTTTTTTCATTTCGTTGAAATTTTTTTATATTTTATATACAGTGCTATTTATTATGAACATTAATTAACAAATATATAGATTTTCTGTCATTTTTGTTTATTTGGAATATTTCTTTTCATATTCTGGATGTGCATTTGACTACTTTATATTTTTGTTAGTAACACTTATTAAATTTTATTTCATATCCGTATCCATTGAATATCAGCTCTATATTCGTCTCCGTTGAATATCAGCTCTGATTTTGAATTTGAATATTCGTTTAACATATGTATCTGTATTCATATCCGCTTCATAAGATGCAAATACGAATACGATTTCAGCACTATCTGTTTCGAATCCGCTCCGTTTACAGCCCCTATTTATATATATATACACACCTCTAGCTATAGCTGCAGTCTCCATGCAGAGATACATGAAGTGCATGTAGCCACAATAATTGGCTTCAACTTTCCACAAAAAAGAGCGTTAGCTAGCTCTCCTTGCTTATTTACCACCAACAATGAAATCTCCCAGCTGCATTGCCATTTTTGTACTCGTAGCTTTTCTCATTAGCCACCCACTTTCTCAATCTCAGGCGGAGTACATAGTTTACGGTGTCACTCGTAGTAACAGCCAGACATGTCACACAGGGGGGACTCAGTGCACGGCACTGCCCCCTGGCGCTTCATACACGAATAACAGGTGCAGTAGGTTTCATAAGTGCCCAGGTACTACAACACATGGCTACACAGATTTTATGTCTCCATAGTTGAGCCCAACTCATGGATGGAGCGCTAGCTCTATCTGAAACATTGTATTTCCTGCATGCTTGAATGTGATGTTGTTCTGTTTTTGTTTCGTCTTTTACATTATTTTCGGAAAATAAGAGAATTTGTTTGTGTTCCTCAGTTATTTGTATTGATCAATTTGATTATTACTGAGTAAGAAGATGGAATACAAGTCTGTATCTGGTGCATGTATGATATGTATTTAATTTTGGCACTGTATATTTTTCTCCAAAGATAATGTCGGTTTGTCTGGGATGTATTAATTTGACCTATGAAATTACATTGGAAGCAATATATGCCCACTTATCTTAAAATCTTTCCAAACATTAATCACTGACTTCCCAAGATGAATGTTGTGCACAAAGGAGGCACAATGTGAGTCAATTTAGGAGCTGATACATGGAGAAGTAATTGGTGAATTTGAGTAAACAGACAGCACTTATCTTAACATCTTTTATCTCAAGACTATGTTTAATAAAAGAAACTACGAAGTGAATCGTAGATTTAGTATAGCGATAATAGACGTTGCTTCTCTATGGAGAGATACACATGTTCAAATTCTGCAGAAAAATATTTGAAAAAAATAAATGTTAGAGTTAAGGGGAATCCTTAAATCTAAAAAAAAAAACAAAAAAGAAAGTGTGAACGTATAATATATCATTTAGTAATTTTTATCCTCATTTTCGCATGTTATACAGTAGAAATATAAATTATGAAAATAAAAGAATAATCCTTTATCACATACTCAGCAAAAGAAATATATATTATCTACATTACTTATCCTCCTATGAAATCCAGTGCTGCTCACACCAATTCTACATCTTCCTCGTATATATATGAAGTATAAACCTAACTATTTGACTTATGAGGTAATGATGATATTTTTATTCAATCATAACCGTTAATTTAATTTAATTTGGCGTCAGATCTCATCTCACTTTATAACAAAACTACCCTTTGATTATAAATCGGACGACTCACATCGAATCGGATCGGATCGGATCGGACAAAACGGACTGAGAAATAGGGGGCAGAAGACACATCGATCAGATGAGGTGATGATCTTTGATTTTATCCTCAACAAAAATCCATACAATGTAAATAAATAATTGCGAACATGATCTTTGCCAATATAATGAATTAGATTCCTCATAAGCTACATTTTTTTTTAAATAAGAGTTTTGTTAATTTCAATATTTATTTTTTTAATATTTATTACAAAACTTAAACTTACGTCTCTCCGTATAAAGACAAAATCTATCATTATTTGTGCTAAGCCTATTGTACTCCTTGTAAGCTACATAATTTTAATGTAATTGCACTGAGAAAAATAGAAAATAGTTACATAGTAGATAGGAAATTAACATAAATAATTCACAAATTGATTTCTTTTTGTAAGTTTAAAATGATATTCGGCCTTATTTAAATAGTGATGAGAATATCTACAATTTAAATCTGAAATTGTACATGGTAGCTGGCTGGATGTACATAATATACCGAAAAAGAAGAGAGAAATAAAATTTAAACCTTAAATTGAAATCTAAATTTGTCAAAAAAGAAACTATGAAAAAAATTCAAAAAAAGCTTCAGCTAGCTTTTAAGCATGTATGTTTTTTTTTTTGAAATAAAAATTTCCGTTAATCCCAACATTTATTTCTTTTCAAATATCTCTTACGAAATCTGAACCCACGTTTCTTTTTCTTAGAGAGACGAGACTTATATTAGATCTACAGTTCGTTTAAACATGTATATATGTTGTCTTCACTTCTCGCATTGCTCACACCAGTTATATATAGGATCAAAAGCGAATAAATATAATCTCAGCTAAAATAAGAAAATTAACAAACTCGGTTCAAAATAAAGCCATGCACTCAAGACGCACATTAATTCATCCAAACAAGACCTACATCTACAATAAATTAATGACATAGTAGAGATGGAAAAGATAAAAGAGTATTGCCAAAACCATATTTTTATAATGGATATGTGCCGCCTTATAATTAATGGAGGATCGCTACAACATTATATATATATATATATATATATATATATATATATATATTGGATAAAGATGGAGATCAAACTCATTAAAATTTAAATGTTTATAAAAAAATCTTTTATTCGGATTTCGAACTTGTAATTTCTCATATATAGAACATTATTTTTATCATTAGATCAAATATTAGTTCTCGTCAATATTTTTATTTTATAATTAATATAAAGCATAGGCGGATCTGGCTAGTAGGTAAAAATGGGATTAATGTCCTCCATTTTTATGTAATTTTGCATGTATATCTAGTATTTTTTTATATATTCCCATTGCTTAATTTAAAAACTTATGATTAACATGATTTTAAAAAAGTTATAGTTAGTGCCTTACTCCTCAGCCTTACTTTTTGGAAAACTTCAAATTTTTAGGTTTTGTAGCGTCAAAACTTCTCACCCTCCGTTTGACAAGTGAAGGAAAATTAAAACAGCGTACGTGTTAAATCACTCTAAAACATTGATGTTTGATAGTAGTGAAGTAAGTAGATTAAGTAGTGAGAGTAAAAAAATGTTAAAAACTATGAAATTTGGTGATTTAATTTTACTTCACCTCCATAAATATTTTAACTTACTCCAACTTAAATAATCTCCATTTAATGTATTAAAACGTTTTAAAATATTTAAATTACTTTTACTTCCCTTGTAGTTTTCACATTGTCCATTCACGTGCACCAAACACTTTATAATTTTAAAAAGAGTTCCTACACTCCACAAATTTGATTTTAGTAGTTTCTCATATTTTCATCTAATTATCTATGAATATTTATTTATCTGTCAACTGAAATTTGTAATTATTAATGATTATTTATGGAACAATTTTTTTTTATTTGTATTGATTTAAGTAGATTACGTAACATCTTTGTCATAAGCAATTATGTATTTTGAGTTGATAAATTGACAGCAAATTATTTACAAATGAAATTAAAGTGAAACAGCAACAAAGTTGATGGGCTTAAAATTTTCCTTTTAAGAACTTGATTTTGACAAAATTTGTACAATAATACATGCCAAACAGTATCATCAAAATAGGCCCTGAGCATAATAAGAAGTGAGAAAAATGACTTAAAAATTACATATTGTTGGACTAAAATAACAAGTATTATAAACATTCAAAATATAATATGACTAAAATTTTCTTATATCAGAAAAAACATATCATACTCATTAATATGTATTGTGAAGTAAAATTAAAAAAGCACATTTAATTGGCGATTGATTTTTTTTTCTTTTATTCTTTCTTAGCATAAAAAAAGATTGTATAAATGGAGGAAAGAGAATAAATAAATTCATAAAATTATTTTGTTGAATATATTAGAAGAAAGGGAGAAAAAAGATAATATAGGTAAAGGGGGAAAAGAGGGGAAGAGAAGGTTCACAAGGACATTTTGTTAAATATTTTCAAAGAGAGGATAATATGTTTCAAACTTTTCAAAAAAAAGGGCAAAATATAAAATTTCCCAAAAAAAAAATGTATGTAAAAGTTGTATATATATATATGACCTATGAAAGCTTATTGAGATAGGGTTCAATTTCAAAGAAATCCTTGCAAGAATAACTTTTATATTGCTTCTACATTTATATTGCTTCTATAATTAATGGACTTCTTTCACAAGTCTCTGATTGTGATGAGACATCCCATGATGAAGTAATTAATAATTAATCAGACTAATTCATGTTTGAATAATAATAAATCTAGTGCAATTGGATGTATTTAATATCCTTTCATAATTGGATAATCATCACTGGGATAGCAACTAGCATGGTCAAATTTATAACTGTATGGATAGCGGCGCATATATACACATACATGTTCAATGAAATTTTATTTATGACCTGAAAAGCAAGTCTAAATTAAACGAATCTGGTAAGAAGGTTTGATATTTTCAACTTACATGATTAGATTAATTAACTTGGACTTCTTTCTCTCTCATCTGAACTATTATTTTTCTAATTGAGTCATAATCTAGTAAGAATGTTTTTTTCAACTAGCAATTAATTCTCTTGTCAATTTCAACATTGCTTATGTAATTGACTAGATTAGATATAAATCTATATTCAACTCCATACAAAATAATTACAAATTATTTAATAGCTCAAGTTGTAGTTAATTAAAATGATCATCAGAAGGTGAAAATCGGGCATGGTTCAATGTCTATCGGATCAATTTTTGTGTTCGATGAGTAAAATAATCATTCGATTGCATCAAAATTCGCGTCGAAATTTCTCTCACATGCTTCAATAATTGTGCAAATATCAGATTTAACGATCGGACAGTTAAAAAAGCCCGTCGAACCGATCCGATGGGCATCGAACCTCCTCTCGTTCTCAGAAGATTATTGTTTAAACGTCCGTTGATATAAAAAAGAAGAATCTGAATCCTACCTTCATTCAAAAAAGAAAACAAAACCTCCATACAAGATAATTCAATATATGGATTTTCTTCAAATGATTAGTGCTATTGATTTTAAACGGCTCAAATTTAAATTATAAGAGATGTTTTTTTATTATTTTTTATTTCTTTAATTTTGCTTTCACTTATTATAAAGATAATGATAATAAATTATCATTACCAACTATAGCAAGATGTAAATTCTTATATTCACAAATAAAAGAACCTGAGGTGTTGTGAAAAAAGTATGATAAAAAATAATTGGACGAAGTAAATATGAAAATAAAAAAAAAATTAATCAGGTGCATTTCTAATTTCAGTCATTAATGTCCAGAGAAAACATGAACAAATTATCAATCACTTAGGTCCATTTCAACATGAACTCAATAATTCTATTTTGATCAGATCCATAAATAAAACAATTTGGGCCATTTTTACATTAAGGCCCATTTATTTTTAGAAAACTCAGGCTCATCATTCCTAGCAGCCTCTTCACATAATAATATATAGATCTGCATTTGTAAATTGAAAAACACTTGACATGGTTATTTTTGACAATTTTAATAATATGATTTTATATAAATTCAAAAAAAATTAAAAATGAAAATTTTGTATAGATATATTATTAAATTTATAGATTGATTTTGTTTCGAATTTCACATAATTTAAGTTACATTTAATATTTCATCAAAAAACTATTAAATATAAACCGTCGCAAACGGTATAAATTCTAATATTTTCTTAGCGAACTATCAAATAAAATTCAAACTACATAAAACTTAAAACATAATCAATCTATAAATCTCCTTTCATTTTTAAAATTCTTTTTAATTTACTTCAAATCCAATTATCAAAATTATCAAAAAAAAAAATACCTCCCTTTTTAACCTAACCCTTCAAATATTGAACGGTCAGAGCTCTTATCATTATCAAAACCGTGTAGACAGTAGACACAAAATCTGACCGCTTTGACCGTTCACATGGGATGAAGAATGGAAGACCTACAAAAAATAGAGAAATTAATTTAGGCGCGTGTGTGTGTCTACAACAACTCGGTCAGGAGCAAATTTCAATTGGCAGATTTATAATTCTAATTCTATTGATTGGTAGGTGACATCTTGTTGTACTATATTATTATAATATAATAAGATGAAATTTATAAAGTTGTACATGGATTCTGACTTTGTGTATTATCTAAGAGATATTTTTGACCTTTTTTTCTCACTGTGAATCCATCAGTAACACTGTGTGTGTATATATAAAAATATATATACATATATATATATATCATATATTTTGTGGCAATCATGTTTGAAATGATATTTCAAAGTTGTGAAAAATAGACGTCTAAACCTCTTAAAGTGCCAGCTCAGCTCCTACCCCACTTATCTGCTGACCTGGCACACTTCATTTTTCTTTTCTTGCTTTTACTCTAAATTTGACACTTTTTTAGATATTTTGGTTGCTTTTCAACGCCAAGTAGTGAGGTTAATTATTATAGTGAGGTTAATTATTATATTTATAATGCATATGCACATTGAGATAAGAGATATAGAAATAAAAAAAAAAAAGAATTGTTCATTTTCTTGTTCTATTATACAAAATAAGAAAATTGAACTTTATTTTTACTAATTGTTTCAATTAGTTTGAACTATCTCTTGTCTAATTAATAATTTAATTATCTCAGGCTTAATTATTCTGTCATTAAAATAGAACATGTTTGAAAGTTAGTTTAGCCTTCTGTCAAATAATTCATTTTTTTAATTTGAATTTAAAATAATTTCTCGATATATGATCTAACCAAAATTCTCATTATTTTAAATTTTATACATATCCTATCTAAGTGATAAAAAAAATATATCTGATTTTGATTTAATTTTTTAGTTCGAATAATAGTTTCTAAAATACTAAATCAACATATAATAAAAATTGAATGTACGCTATAGTTATCTAAAAAAATAATTAATGTTAACTAGAGTTTAGAATAATAGAATATTTGTTCCTTTTTTTGATAAAAAGATGATAATCAAATCCTCAAATTTTACGTACGAAATTTAACACCAGCTGTATTATTGTTACAAAGTCATAAAAGAAAAAAGGAAAAAGGAAACGAAATAAGAGGAAAAAAAATTGCTTTTTTTTATCCTGTTGTTGTAATATTAGAATAATAGAAACTGGTGATAAATCGGAAAAACAAAAAGAAATAAAAAAAAGTAAGTGCATGCATCTAATTAAAAATAACACATTCAACATTTGAAATGTCGACATCAACAAAATTAATAATGAAAAATTATTACCAATTAAAAGTTGGAGAGTAAAGAATTTTAGAGTTCAAAAAAAAGATAAATCATGTACAAAATTGCACTTGTCAGGCTAGATTTAGGCAATTTTCTTGGGATAATATATTATAAATGAGGAGAGATTTAATTTTCATAATTATCGGTATTACATTAATGATTATAAAATTAAATTTTAAATAATTATTTGTTAAACTCTTAAATAACAAAACTTGTGCAATTATCACTAGATCAAAAACCGATTTTTCACCGTTCCATATATATATATATATATATATATATATAATACAATAAAAAATGATGTTTGAATCAATTTTCGTTCAAATTCAATCCGACGGTTCATATTCATCGCAATAAAAAATACGATACAGCGAACCGTTGATGTGAAGCTTATTACACTCATTTACCTTCATTTTGTTTCCTTCTCTTATTATTCATTATTCATTTATTATGGAAATGAAAAATATTTGAGAGATATCATTATATGATATCATAATCGATACCAACTTTATTATTCATATAAAATGAATTATTACTCATATTAACAACCTTATTATATAACTTATTTTTTATAGTAGTTTTATTATTTAACTCTAATACCACTAATATGAATAATAGTTCGCTTAAGTTGAATAATAAAAATACTGTACAAATAAGTTACATAATAAAATTATTAATATAAATAATAACTCATTTAAGCTGAATAATAATGAATAATAAAATCGATATCATTGATGATATCTGTATATCAGTGATTTTGTGTAAATAAATAAGCCGTTGAAAATTGAAATATCTCAAAATTAGAAACCATTTAGAGAACAAATGTCGCCGATTCTTTGACTACATAAATTCAAACTAAAAATGTCACTAAAAATGATTAAATATTTATAGCTCACTAAGTATGGTGACACCTTACACTAACAAGTGTTCTCCCTTTTTATTTATTTATTTCATCATTTACATGTGCATGCACCAACTAAAAAATTGCCATTGCATGTGCAAGGCTAATTAATTCCAAATTAAGACTTTGATTTTTTTTTTCTTTCAAATTATTTTTTTTTCTTTTCTCAGAAAAAAATGGAGTTATTTTTTTTTTACCAAAATTTTTAAGTCTTATATAAGTCTGATAAAAATTATAATGTTATAAATAGCAAGAGATAATACTTTCATGAGGCTGATTTTAATCAGACAATCTAGAATAATTCAAATGAAATGATGAGACCGAATTTTATATTTGAATAATGATGTGCTTCAATTAAGATAATTCCTTTTTTTAAAAAAAAAAATTGGATAGCTAGCCATCATAAAAATAACATTTTTTTTATTTAAAGTGTATGAGCATATAGTGGTCCTATATATACATATAGTGACATTCATATATATTGCTTCCTCATATGAAACTAATTAATATATATGACAAGTGTGTTGTGACACAAATTGCAATATAAATATTGGCTCAAATTGATGTTGAGGAGTAAAATTTCAACTTATATATGATTATATTAACTTGAATGTTCTTTTTTTTTCTCTCATCAAAATATTTAATTAAGAAGTCACCATCAATTTTAGAATATTTTTTCTACAAGCAATCCTCTTGTTGATGTCGACATTATTATGTAATTGACTAGGTCATCTAAATCCAACTAACACAAAATATAAAAGATAAATATTGTGGATTTTTTTTCCAAATTATGAATGTCTTTGATATATGCATTAATTTTTTTTATGTCAAGTGTGGCAAGAAATACCCCACATTTATATATAGTTTTTGAAATCTAATTTATAGTTATCTAAAACTATGATGTTTTATTAAAAAATGTTATATAGTACAAGGTCCATATATATGTATATATACATATACATGTACTAGAACCAAGTATCTTACTTCATAAGTTCAGATAAAATGTGCATCTATATTTTCACTTACATTTTATGTGACACCTGTTATTAAATGAGAATTAATAAGAAAGCACAGCTTGTTTTAAATTCTAAAATTTATGTTGGTAAAAATGCATAAAAAATGGGATGAAGTGTTAATCTCCTAGATTATTATCTTAACTTCTTTAATTAAAATATTTTTTTCTTTTAAGATGATTTTTTTTAAAAACAATTGGTTGAAATTTTTGTTCCCTTATAAATAAAAAATCTCAAAAATTGAAAGAAATCGAAATATATATACAACTAAAAAATGTGAGTTATTTATATGCTACATTTAGTGATCATGTAGTTCAAAAGTATATCTTATTATCTTACACAAATTGGAGATGTTTGATCTTAAAATTAATAATATTATATTTTATTCTGATGGAGAATATGTCACGTCAGATAAAAAAAAAATTCTACATGATTCAAAAGAATATGCTAATTTATCTAGAAGATCTCTTTGCACATTTTATATTAAAAATCATCATGTTTGAAAAAAATGAACTATCATATTTGAATATTCTAATAATCCAAATATACCAAAGCAATTGTCAAGTTTGCCAAATTTTCTAAATTATTCTCTTGTAATTTCTATGAAATTAATTAATTTCAACATCAGCTAACAAGGACTCATACATATAAAAATGAAGAAAAACACTATACTAATATTATTACATCCAATTCATCAATTATACCAACTTAGCTGCTTGATATTTATTAATTTTAGAGACTCTTTGAAGGAAAAATAAACAAAATTGTCATCATTAAATATCAGTTGTAATATTTAAAATTTTCTTTTAAACCACACAAATAAAAGTGCTTGTTGCTTACCTCATTGACTCCAACAGTTTTAGTATATTTGTAGAGGAAACTGATATATAAATATTATCATTGATAGCGTACGTCATCATATCGATTTTGTTATTTAAAATGAATGAGTTATTATTTATGTTAACGATTTTATTATATAATTTATTTTGTATAGTATTTTTATTATTTAATTTAAGTGGGTTATTTATTCAAATTAGTGATATTTTTTTAAATTGCATAAAAAAAATAAATTGTTGCTGAGCAGAGCACCCATGTGGTATTTAATCCACATACATCCACAATTTAATTTCCCCAATTGATGGAAGTTTTGAAAATTTAAAATGTAAAATTGCGTCAAAACTTTTATCATTTATGTTACATGTTAAGTGCAAATTGCAAGCTGATAAATGAGAAGTCCATGCCCATGATATGATATGATAGATATGATATAGTACATGAGAATTTTTATTTTAATCAAAATTGGATTTGAAAGATAATTATTTCTTTAGAAAATATAATGATGGAAATTCAATTGCAATGAGGATGATTGATGTGTGTATATATATATATATATATATATATATATATATATATATATATATATATATATATATAAAGTTTGGTTAATATAAGCATTTCGGCTCGAAACACTTACGGTTAAATTTCAAAATTCCGTGTCTGAAATGTCGATTTAATTAGCTCAATAAATCCTTCATATCAAAATCTTGTAGAATACCAAAATTTATCATTTTTAGGATTTTGAAACTATTTTTAATGATTTTTTAAACATGACTATATATATATTTGATGTCTTCATTGCGCTTTCATTTTATAAATTTTAATAAATAAAAATATAAATTTCAAGTACATATTAAAACAAAACATTAGATATGATCTATGTCACCTTTATACACATAAAAATTATGACATTTCGACTTTATTTTGGTTGACAACAAGTACTTGTAAAAATTACGGACATGAAAAATTTCTAAATATTGATTTCTTAAGTTCTTAATTCCCATCACAGCAAAATCAAAATGCAATGATTTTTTCAAATGCATGCATAAAGAAAATAATAAAAACAAAAAAAATGTGATTTATTTTGTTGTTTAAGTTCTAATATTTTTATTATTAGGATTTAAAAGGTGGAGGATGATAAAGAAAAAATAAAGAAAATTTCATTCTCTTCTTCCGAAATATAGTAGTTGTTTTTCTCAAATCAAATTCTAATAGATTAATTTGGATATTATTTCTTTATATCCTCCAATATTTCTTTTGAATTACAAGATTCATGTCAAATAAAATTCAACAATAAAGATTTACAATTTATTATGTTGTCAATATAATAACTTCTTTATGTATATATATTACAGCCTTGCATGTTCAAAATTCAATTAAAAATTTCTTCAAAGATGAGAGATTTAAAATATTTATATCTAAAAACAAAATTATAGTGCCATATTATAAAGAATCAAACAAAACAAACTGCAATAATTGAGCATGTCCATATGCACAAAAATACAAAAAATGTTAGAAAAAAAACCCATGAAAATTGTCAATCAAAATCAATTAGAAATTCACAATTGTAACTTCATTATTTATTTGAGATATGAGTCATACATATATATATATATATACACACACACATATATGTGACGTGACGTGTGAATTTGTCCAAATTATATATATTGCTGCGTCTTTTTCGTTCTTGAACTTAACACATCAAAGTTATAAATATGTTACATGTGTTAACAGCTAACATCAATCAAACTTTGCAATATCATCACACATTGTCATGATATAATTAAAATGTTCTAGATATCTCTAATTGAAATGTTTAGAAGAATATATATAATTAATAATAAGGATAATTATAATGTATATTCATCTTACATTCAATTTTTATTTTATATATTTTTAAAAAATATTGTTCAAATTAAAAAAATAATGTAGATGTGTTTCTAATTATTTAGATAGAATATGTATCAGATTTAGGTCAATCTGAAAGATATTTTGTATTCCATCAAACTTTCAAATTTTTAATGGTGTAATTTAATGATTTTGTTGTGAATGACCAATCAAATTATAAATTGACTGAAAATTGATACACATTCTATCTAAGTATTCAGGAGTACAACTATAATTTTAATTTTTTAATTGAAATAATATTTTTCAAAAATATGTACTATAAAAATTAATTTTACGCTAAAATTATCCTAATAATATGAAAAATTACATATTTGCATGTCTAGTACCTGCAAAATAGGTCTACCATGCATTTTAGGCACACAAAAAATAACATGATATTTTGCCACATAATGCTCCCCTTTAACAAGTTGTATTGACAAAAAGTTGGTTCTACAATCATTCATTGATTACATGTAAAGGAAGTATATTTGTATTTAGTAATAATATGTATTCATTTAAAAAAATAAGAAAGAAAGAAAGAAAAATAAACACCCCCATTAATTGTTACTTGGTTGTTGAACTTTTTTTAAATAAGAAAGCAAATTTGAGGCTAATAAAAAACAAATTATAAAAATAAATCCAATGATTGTAATATTTATCCTTCCTTTATTTTTCCTTGTAGCATTGATCTATATCACACTTCATTTAAAAGCACTAATTCAGAGATTAAAAGGTTAATTAGCACATAAACAATTTCTACATTATTCAAGGCATTTGATTTTCTGAAATAAAATAATTTCCTAGGTTTGATAGAGATCACCGAATAATTTTAGAAACATTTAATTCATCAATTTATTTCTGCCCCATCCCCACATGCTTCCATTAATTCAACACAACAAATAAAAGGTATACAACAATCCAAAATTTTGGTTCACTTGCAAGATATTAATATATAATGCAAGAACCATTCAAATATTCTAAGTAGCATGAGAGGGGGTGGATATTAATACATAATGCATTAATTATGAGGAGTAATGAGTAATGACTGAGAAACGTAGGTCTAGTAAAGTAGTGATAGGTCTCATCTTTATATAAAGAGATACAAGTTTAAAACCCGCAAAAAATATTTGAAAAAAATAAATGTCGAGACTAACATAAACCCATATTTAAAAAAATGACAAATGACTGAGATAAAAAAAATCTACAAATTGTGTTATTTAGCAAAAAAAAAAAATATTAATATTATCTAAAATAATATTTTGTTTTTGTAATTTAAGTGAAGACAATTAATCCCAATTTCTTCAACCTTCCACTATCATTGATAATTAATGAAAATATCTAGAAAGATATATATTATAACCTTCCACTATTATACAATTCTTAGTATTAGTATACTACCAACCACCATGCACAGGATCTATGATGATATATATTATAACTAGTAATTAAATTAGATGTGTTCATGAAAGTTGAAACACTATATAATATAAGTAAGGATGCACATGATGTTTTGTAGATTTATAATTTACCTGACCCAATGGGTTGGGTTGATCCGATCCGATCGACTCAATTCCGACCCGACCTAAGAGAAGACGCATGGGTCAGGTATAGGTCAAAAAATTTTAATCCATCTCAGTTGATTCGACTCGAATAATTATATTTTTTAGATTTAATTTTGAAAATTTACACTATTTAAAATTTATTTATATATTAAATAAAGTTAATTACATATTAATTAAGATTAAATTATATAAAAATATAAAAAAATAATTATTAAATATTAATCAATTTACTCGGATTGAGTCAGATCAATCCGTAATCCGAATAGATCAAATACAGATCTAAAAATTTTAATCCGAGTTAAATCAAATCAGATCAATAAAAATTAATACTAACTCAACTCATTAACACCCCTAATTGAACTAAATTGAGGCTCTTAAATTAAAGAATAGAACCAAGGTGAGCAGGTCCATTAAAATTCTCAAAAGGAGATAAGGTTGGAAACCCTAGTTGAGGTGGTATTGGTGTCTAACCAAAAATGCCAGAAAACAAAAATATCTCATTCAATTGCTCTCTTTTTTCCCAACCTAATAATGTGTAGTAGGTTCATGCATCTTACAGAAGAGAGGAGGAAAACGACAAAACACGCACATATATATATATATATAAGAGACATACATGATATGTATATAATATATAGGCCTTTTTTTTATTATGGCTCTTTTGCAACTCTCACCTTCATAAAAATAATCATTCAAGTACCTATTAATTATGATATAATTGTTGCTTTTGTCCCCATGGTTTCCAATAGTGCTCAATTTTTTTTGGGAGAAACTAATTGTGTGCAATTTAATTTTAATAAAATTTTCTCTCATAAATCATTATGTACATTACATGTTTTTTTTCAATTTAAACTACAAATATTATCTACCGATTTATATTCTGGTGTATATTCCGAAGTTATCAAATCGAACCGACCTATACATATAAAATATTGGTTATGTAATTATGTAAAAATGAGGGACCAAGTGAGAAAAAATGCACACAAAAGTTTGATTACCATTTTGTAGAAGAATTGTTATGCAAAAAAAAAAAAAGTGGCTTTCTCTTCTCTGCTCATTTAATTTCCTGAGATGGAGGGACCAGAAGAGAGGGACTGATTTGGGTATTGGTTCAAAAAAGTTGACAATTTATTACACGTCACGTAAACTAAAATTTGGATATCCTCAAAGATATTTCCAAAAAGATATATATATATATATATATATATATATAAGCGCCGTACAAAGAGAAATATATGCTTGTTAGGAAACAAAGTAATATCCTCTCTTTCTTTCTCACATACAAAATTCTAACTATATATGTATATGACTATATGAGCTACAATTGATTGTGTTCATAATTCAATAATTTGATTTGAATTCATGTGAGTAGTTTTGTATATGATTTTCAAAATTATATGTCTGATAGTTTATTGAATTTGAATGAATTTCGAAAAAGGAAATTCACTTTATTTGTTGGATTTACGTATTAGTTTTGTATGTTTCGAATTCTAAATCTATTAAGAAATTTGTTAAATAATGATATCTTAAAATATGATTTGAGTTGTTTCGAGACTATGTGTATTATGCATGCTGAAAAATAATTAAATCATAATAGTCATAAATTAGTTCAATTGAAGTTATTATCCTTAGACCTTAGTTGATACATTTTGTAATACAAAATTACTATATTATGCATCTCATATTCAATAAAAAATGAAAATAATTTTTAGTCCTCCAACTATGGATGCAAAATTTAGTGAAATATGACTATAATGATATATATTCAATAAGATTTAGGCTGCGGTTTAGATCCAAAAGATACTGAAAATAATATGAAAAAAAAATGATAGAAAAGACCTTAAAAGTCTAATCCTATACACAAAGTTGAGACTTGAGAACTATATCTAATAAAATAATAGCTAGCTATTGACTTATAGACCATGAGACACATAGCATATTGGCCCATTTAGGGAAACAAATATCATGATGATGATATAAACTAGTATATCCAATGTTTATAAAAAAAAAAAAGGAGATAATCATATGCATGTTCCCCTCTTCACCATTGTTCTTCCAACCATGCTCAATCTCATTTCTTTCCTTTGTCTCCTTATCAAATCTATGAGAATTTTGAACAAAAAAGAAAATTTAACAAGGGTATATAATAATTTGGAAATCTTGTTGAAGAAATGATATCTAATTAATTAGTCATCTTTTCAGGGGTGAAAGGTATCAAGAAATGTGACCAAATTCATAGAAGAGAGTATTCCATTTTGTTGAATTAATGGAGAGGATGTTAATAGAGAAATTGAGTGCTTTTTTTCTGTATAAGCCCCACACAAATTGGCAAGTTGAAAGCTAAATAATATCTGTCTCTTTCATTCATCCCCCTCAATTGTTTCATTTTCAGATAACCAAAAAGTGCAGATAAAATTGAAGTGAGAAACAAAGAGTAGAGGGGCAGCATTGTAACATTTTTCACCTTTATTTCTGCTAGACATTTTCTAATGGGACAGATATAGATTCAATCATTAAGGATGAGCGTATAATTGGCAACTTGTTCAACACGATGCATTGAGTTGTGACTATTATTATTATTATTATTTTGATATGAGAGCTCAATTTAATTTCAACATTTATTTATTTTTAAATATTTTTTACGGGATTTAAATCTGCGTCTCTCTGTGAAAAAACAAGATTTATTACCACTATGCTAAACTTAACGGTTCACAACAAACTATTATTTATCATTATTATTGTTGTTGTTATTGTTGTTGTTGTTGTTATTTGTTGTTATTATATAAAATTGTGAGGGGACATAAAATTAATCTCCAAACTATTTCAGAAAATTTATATTGTGACTAGGGTTAAAATAGTTTTCATAGAACCAAGTTTATTTTCATTAAGATGGTTCAGTTATCTAATATTTAGTTTTATTTTGCTTTAAATAAAAAGATAATTCGGTTTTTTCACTTATGGTTTGATTTTGACAATTGAAAATCCAATAAGCTAAATAAATCAAACAAACTTAATTGTGAACTTATATACTTCTAAAGTAACAATTGAAAGTAATTCATAATTTATAATAACAATTAAAAACTATGGCACACCCACTGCCATAATTTTTAAACGGTCCGATTTGATTGAGACGGATCAAATTTAGCTATAGGGTGTTTTTTTTTATTTATAACTTATTGAACCCTCACTTATCAGTGACCCATAAAAATTATGGCACAATCTCACCATAAAAAAAAATATGACAGCAGATGTGAATATTCTTAAACCCCCCAACACACAAAACAAAAAAAAACAAAAAAAACCAAAAAAAAAAAGAAAGAAAGAAAAAGTGTTCTCGCCTTCAGTCCCCATCTCCCATACATTGCACTGTCAAGCAATGTTAGTTCCTATCTTGCTGCTTGCTGGTTTGATGGCGAGTTCTGCTTTGAATCCTTAGTGAATACCAAAATTTATATCCTTTTTTTTTTCTTTTTGGTGCTAAAGAAATTAAACTATATCCACACAAATTGGGAACTTGAGAACCAAAATGATATTAGTCTCTTTCATTCATCCAATCAGGCTGAATGATTTCATTTTCAGACCAAGTTCCAAAGAACAAAAAAGGTTTGAGATGAAATTGAAACAAAGAGAAGCATCCTAAATTTTTTTTCAGCTTTTCCATCACCTTCTTCATGTATGATGTCGATATATATACACTAAGGATGGGATCCTTTACCTAGCAACATATTTGCAAATAGTTTAAAAATATTTTTTTAAATTCTTAGAAATAGAAAATAAATTATAAACATATTTTTTAATTTATAGATTGATTTTGTTTCAATTTTCGTATAATTTAAGAGTCATTTGAATGGAGTCAATAAATTTAGATCGTTGCAAATTTCATGTAATTTTAATTATTTTTTTGGAAATATCAAATGATACTTAAGTTGTATGAAATTTGAAACACAATCAATTTACAAGTTCAAGAATGTCTATAAACTTTTTTTCTGTTTTTAAGATTTTTTTTTTTAATTATCTGAAAATTTGTTGTCAACAAAATTGTTATCAATATATCCCCACCAAAATAGTAATCTTGAATTTCCCATCATTGTTCAATAAGTTCACAATAATTTTACTAATCTTATGAAAGAACCCTTTCTTTAATGGGAAGGGATCCCTTGACAACTAATATTTTGACAACCTTGACAACCATTTTTCAAATACTTTCAAAATAAATATTAAAAATAGAAAAAAAATTACAAACATATTTTGTAATTTATAGATTAATTATGTTTCAAATTTCAAACAATTTAAGGGTAATTTGATGCTCCATCAAAATTACATAAAACTTTCAACGGTTTAAAATTTAATACAAATGATGGAATATCAAATAAATCTTAAATTGCATGAAATTTGAAACAGAATCAATCTGTAAATTACAAAATATGTTTGTAAATTTTTTTCTATTTTTAAAATTTTTTAACATTTATTTTAAAATTATCTAAAAAATAATTATCAAAATTATCAAAATATTAATTGTCAAGGATCCCCTCCCTTCTTTTAATTTTGTTTTCTCAAGCAGAGAGAAAATAAAAAAAAAAAGGTCTAGCTGGTTATGTTATTTCTGCCATTCCATGAATCCAAACATGCCAATATTATAGTTGGATCGTACTAAAATATTTCTCACCATTGTAAACAATTCCTATACTAGTGCTGTTTGAAAGGTTTGCTATATTTTCAGTAAAAAAAAAAGATAAAATAACGTGATGTCCGTATTTAATCCAAACTATATAAATGCGTACGGATGCACATATTTTGCCTTCATGTTAACCTTCTAACTTCAATTCTGAAGTTGAAACCATGGTTTTCTCAAATCCTTGACGCAATGGCCTACTAGTATCATTTAATTATTAGACCTAAAATGGCAAAACTTAAAAATATCTCTCTACCCACTTGGAAGTTTTATAATATCTTAATGCGTTTCAAACTACCAAGTAATTAGGTGTTGACAAAGTCAAACAGAGAATTCACAATTCCATTAAAAAAGAGCTGGAATCCACAAAATAATTTCAACCCCAACACACCAATCAGAGATCCCAGCTATCTAACAACATGCATCAAAATTAACGCACCAGAAATTCTAACACCAAATCCATCACCTCTAGATTGATGCATATCCTCCAACCAATAAGGGGGAGAAACCACCAAAAGAAGTGATAAGCATCTCTCTCACATAACAATACTACTACATAAAAGGTGCACACAGGTACACATGCCCCAGATGCCACACCGCTACAAACTTTTTATAAGGACAGCATATAAGGTCATATAGCCCACTTGCAAACACACAGTCATAAGTTCACGAGACAAATATAACATAACACAAAGGAGGTGCATCAACGGGGCCTAGAATAGTATATTATAATTTTTAAAAATAGCATTACAGAGTCCACAAGGTTCCAACAGTAACACAGGAGTAATAGGAATTGCTACTTCTCCATCTTTCCCCATCTTAGCATAGCGCCCTGAAAAGATCAAGAATCAACAAGTGAGAATTTCATACATAAGCTTCCGTACCAATAAATATCCACATAACTCTGACACAATAGATTTATGAGACTTGTTATAAGGAGCAAGATAAAAGAAATGATGTGGGACAATATTTATGTTTATTGAGGCTCCTAGTTATAATTCCTAGTTCGAACTTAATAATTTTTTTTTTATTTCGTTGCCATGGAAGGACATATCATTCAATTCCTCATGTCATGGAAGGAGATCACCATAATGATATAAACTTGAGAAGAATAAAAAGCATCTCCAAATATATAGTATTATACCTTGACTCCATATTTACAACAACACCGGTTGCAGAACTCAGTAGGAGCCCACACCAGGCACCACTGGCATGAGGTCATCAAAGCTCCACAGATCATTTCCCACTACATCCTGGGTGACATCACCACCGTCCAACAACTCATCACTCAGAAACCCATTAACAGATCCATCAGTAGATCCATCAGGGCTCCCATCCAGGTAAAATTTCAGATATGAACTGAGGTCAGACATGTCGTCAGAAAGGTCAGGGACAGTCTCATTTCCCATTGCTGGAGCCATGTTTTGTGTGGATCCAAACCCAGAGTTATAGCTGAATGAGTTGGCAAACTGGTTGGATGGGTACAGATTCATGTCTCCTGTTGGAACCACCTTTTCTTCCACAAAGTCGAGCTCGGGGAGGTAATTGTTGGGGGCCAACGGCAAAGAGACGGGGGAAGCCTTTGGGGCCTGAGAGATCATTGGATTGAAAAAGTTCTGAACTGCTGGTGGAGCCTGGTCATCAGGGAAGTTGACCTTGGCCTTCTCGCCACGGATCCTGCAAGCACAAGGGTAAACATTTTACAGATCTGTTGTATGTTTCTGGTACTGCTTAACCATAATTTACAGTACTGATATCAAGGTACAAGTAACAAAGAGTCATTAATAAACATTTAGATTGTTAGAACTGTTTCATTTTATTTTCTTTTTTAGTTTTTTTTTTACCTTTCTATTTGACTTTTACAGCTCCCACCTAAGAGTCGAATAGAGGTATAAAGTGTGCTAATAGAAGATGTCATGTCCCATCCAGCACACTCAGATGCCAACAAAAACTGATTCGTATAGGTGATGTCTAATCCCAGTTAGTGCTATCTACCAAATTTGTACCCAACCTAATTCAGTAAGTAATCATTTTGCTTTCTTCTTGTCCAACCTACTTTACACACTCAATTTCCTAAATCAGACTCTTCCTTTACCAATCCATTTCCAAAGCAATAAATTTTTTTCTGGTTTATTTTATTTTTTTATTTTTTTTGCAATATACGAGTTATCTATCTATACCTCCGGGCTTCAGCATCATAGGCACGAGCAGCCTCCTCAGCGGTGTTGAAGGTACCGAGCCAGACGCGAACACCCTTGCGCGGGTCCCGAATCTCAGCGGCCCACTTGCCCCACGGGCGCTGGCGAATGCCCCTGAACTTGTTCTTCCTCTTCTTCTTGGACTCTGCTGATTTCGCTGCCAGGCCAGAATACTCAACCTTCTTCTGAGCAGTAGGTCCACCTGTCAGTAAAACTGATAAGTAACTATAGCGGGGCTTGTTGTAGAAAGAGATCGAGGAGGTGCGGTTTCAAATTTTGTTTGTGTTATTATTTTTCATATTAAATTACAAATCTCAGGTCTGGTTCAATAAAAGAGGGGCTTCATAGTTGCTATTAGAGCGGCCTTGATAATTAATTGAACTGAGGATGTTCACACAACTGATCTCATCAACAATTGACGTGGTAGATGTGCTGTGCATATTTTGTCTTTCTCTCTCTAATTATAAGACATGCAAATACTAACATGACATAGATCAATTTTGGAAAAAAATTCACTAAGAAGTTGCAATTTTTTTATCACAGAACAGAATTTTTCTCTAAAGATTTTGCCTTTGAAAAGGATTTATCAAAGACAAGATTTTATTCTTCTTTTACAAACTTTCATCTCCTAACAAAAAAAAAAATCCGTTATTCTATTTTCTTTCGGACAAACGGAGAATGTAAGTACAGAATTTTCCATGTAGAGAACCTAAAGGTTCCAGGAATATAAACCTAATTCCACCACTAGGCACTAAGTGATAAAAATAATTAAAAAATTAAAAAAATCTACCTTGCTAAAGCTAAAAAAACTGAAAAATTCCTCTCTCACACCTCAGTCTACACTGATTACTGACAGTACAAAAAAAAAAAAGAGGAAATTTAGAATCAACCTCTAGAAATGCGGGGAGGAGAAGCGGAGAAGAAGAGAGACTTAGGATCGGCGATCTCCACCACATCATCCTCCTCCTCGTCGTCAGACTCGATCCCAGCCTCGTTGAACTCCCGGAAATCGGCCTCGAAATCGGCGTCGTCTTCGATCTCGACGGTCGATTTCTTCGCCTTCTTCGCCTTCTTCAGATCCGGCCAGAGGTAATCCGCCGTGAGCCGCCGTGACTTCGTCGTCGGGATGTAATCGCTGATGATCGCACCTCCACACATGGTGCCTCCTCGGTCGGTTTTACGTCACAATTTATTTGTTTGTTTTCTCTCTCGGTAGGTAGGTTAGAGGAGAGAATGGAGAAAAGAGAAAAGAGGAGAGGAGAGAAAGAGAGAGAGAAGGTTCGGTTTGGGTTTTATCGTGTGGTGACTTGCGAGAGTGATTTGAGGTGATAAACAGAGGAGAGCTGAGAGAAAGTTGGGTGAGGTTTTATAACTGAGAGAGAGAGAGAGAGAGAGAGAGGAGCAATTTATTTAAAAGAAAGAAAAAGAGAAGAGAGAGAGAGAGATGAGACTTGTTTCTTATATGTCCTTGAGAATTATAATATTTAGTTTTCAGTCTAAAATAATTATTTTTTTATCAACAAGTGTCAAATTAACGAGTTATTGTCATTGCCGACCTCTAACAAAATATCGTGGTTAATAAAATAATGAATAATATTAACTTTAGTAAGGTATAATTGAAAAACCAATAAAGCTACTTTTTTTTAAATTGTATTTTCTGGCTAGGTTTTTGGTTCCTTTTCCGTTACATCTTTTTTCCTTTTTTTTTATATAATTTCCTGGAAAAAAAATGCAAAAAAACAACGTTCCCAGTGCACAGAAATTTAACAATAATTTCCAGGTGTCCAAAGGAAACAGCAATTCCTACTTTTTTAAAGGGCTTATAAGAGAAACTGCCAGAAATCTAGCGCGTGAGAAGTGTACTGTAGCCCACTTGGTTCCAATGCAATCAAAAAAAGATCTAGTAAATCTAGGAAGATATATACTGAACCCAATGTGTCACTGTCGTGTGGGACCCAGCAAACAGCATGGATTCACTGCGGTCCGTCTGGCTCATGGTCCAAGTGCACGTGGAAAATCTTAGCGCTTCGAAAAATTGATTCGCTCTCTCTTCCTACAAGAGTCGCCTGACATAGAGGAGATGGATCTAGGGTTTTTCTTTTTCTTTTTTTTTTATGTGTCAAACAAAAATATAAATTTATTAATTTTACATGTGCATGTTGTGAAATAAGATAAAAGAAATATTGAGTGAAATTAATGTGTTTTTTAAAATATAGGGTTTTCGGTATTTTTAATTTAAAAATTTATTAAATTGATTTTAAATAAAAAATTCAAATTGCTTAATAAATTTTTTATATCAAAATCTTTTAAAATACCGAAATTTTTTATTTTTAGGATATCGAAAATTTTTTATTTTTAAGATTTTCTTACTATTTTTATGGATTTTTTAATTTGACTCTAACAATAATAAAAATAAAAATAAATAAATTTTTGTATATAAGAGAAATTAATAGTTAAAAAAACTCTAAAAATAGAAAATTTTAATATCCTATAAGATTTTAATATAAAAAATATATTAAGTAATTTGAATTTATCATTTGAAACTGATTCAACAGATTTTTGAATTAGAGTACCGAAAAATCCGGTATTCCAAGAAGCACGTGAGTAAAATATATATACAGCTTATTTTCTTAGGTTTTTATGCAGTCAAGTAAAAAAAAAATCTATAGACAATTATGCGTTTATCTTAATTTTTTATGCGAAATATAAATAATGACAACAAATAAAGTAGCTTTTAATCTATTCATTAACATCAATTGAAATATAATTATTTAGAAAATAAGATCAATATCTCATAATATAGCATTAAATAATTTAATGCTGTTCCAACCAAGTTTCACTTAACCACTTTCACTTTTAAATTTATATCTACTAATTGGTTATAAATATCTAGTATATAATAGTATAATATCTACTAATTGAAATACAATCATTCATATATATATATAGTAGAGCTACTGTTTCTTACTAATCAGTTTTTTTGTTAGGAGAAATTTATATTACATCATCAGTACAAATACAAATAGAGAAGTTTCTGTTAAAGAGGGATATCTTTACCAAGCATTAGTACACAAATATCAATCAATTTTGGAATTTGATAAGGAGATAAGATAATATTTATTGAGAATAATGATAAGAATTATCTTTCATCATTTTTAATTTATTTCTTTTATATATTATATTTAGAGTAAAGCTAGCGTGAGCTTAAGTTCACCAAGTTGTTTGATAATGTTAATTCAAAAAATCTATCGAATCGACTTTAAACGATAAATCCAAATTGCTTAATAAATTCTTCATATCAAAATCTTATAGAATACTGAAATTTTCTATTTTAAAAATTTTCTAACTATTTTTCAGATTTTTTTGAAAATGACATACTCTCATATAAAAACATTCATTAATTTATTATTATTTTAGAATCATTTTTAAAAATCCGAAAAAATAATTAGAAAACTCTAAAAATAAAAAATTTTGGTATCAGATTTATCGTTTGAAATCGTTTTGATCATTTTTTAAGCTAAATTTCTTGATGAGTTTAGATTCACCCTATCTTTACTCATTATATTTCATTAATAAATTAAACTTCAATTTTTTTTTCTGACAATATTGGCTGTGTTACAAGATGCCTCATACAATATACAAATATATTACATTAAAGCATCATGTATTTTAATTTACCCTTTTCCCTCCTCTTGACAATAATAACATATAATCCGGAAAATATGAATTGTATATCAATAATTAAGTAAAAATTACATGATTTCTAGTTTTTTTATTTTTCATTGATTGAACATAAAGTTTGAATATATGCTATGGTATTATGTATATATAACACTAATATACTAGTATTTTGTATTCATATTTTGAGTATTGAGATTCAAATGATCAATTCAAACTGTTCAATTTGATCTGCATATCGAAATTCCATAAGAAACCAAAATTTACATTATTTTTAAGATCCTTTTACTATTGTTTGGATCATAACAATTGTAAATTTTGGTTTTACAAAAGGTTTTCTAAATCTCTAATCAACAAATTGAGCAGTTAATCCACCTTTTAAATCCTAAAATTTAAAAACCAAGCTTGTAAATACAACCAAAATTCTATTTCACAAATGAAAAAAAAAAATTATATTTTTATAAAATTTCAGTGTGTTGATTAAATTGAGCCGTTACAATCAACCAATTAAAATCCTCTAATAATTTAAAGGTTAATATGGTAATAATACAAGAGAATAAGTGTACTACTTACCAGAAAACAGAGGCCAATCAGTGTACTACAATGACATCAGTACCATGAAACCAATAATTTCATGTTCTCTCCTTGGCACCTGTTCTGTCCAATTTAAGCATTTGATGATGAATGGGATCCTTAAAAAATATTAATTTGATATTTTTAATAATGGATTTTTAAGTAATTTCAAAATAATTAAAAAAAATTATAGATATATTTTTAAATTTAATTATAAACTGATTGTCTTTTTAAACTTTTAAGTTTAATGTAATTTAAGTATCAATTAATATTTTATCAAAGACTGTTATAAATATCATGTAATTTTAATGATTTTTGATGAAATACTATATAATATTTTAATTATATGAAAGTTAAAATATAATCAATTTATAAAGTTAGGGTCTATTTTTTTTATCGTACAGTACTAAGTTGTATAACGTATGAAAAAAATAAATTATAAAAAAATTTTAAAATTTATTTTATACGAATTTTAATTATAATCACATAAATAATATATTATGTTATATATAAATCGCCTAAAGTTGAGTGTACGACGTCAAAGGAAAAAAATGTACTACTAATTGGTAGGAAAAAAATATTTTATTTATTTATTGAACTTAGCTTGTCAGCACACATGTGACATGTTAAATACACTTTTCTCAAATTGGTGAGAAATTTGCATCAAAACCTCTGCCACATTTGTAAGCACTTAACGGGCTACCACTTGGAGTGATAATATTTAAATGGTTAATTAATTTTAGGCCTATTATTATTATTATTTTTGGGCCTAGAAGTTTTTTGATATCTCACTTTCCAAAATGGGAAATTGATACCAATTTTATTGTACTTAGCTTTTTCTTGTTCTCTTTTTGGATTTCTTGGTAAATACTATAAGGCAATAAATTATTATTATTATTTTATATAAAAAAAATTTAAGTCATTTAAATTTAAATATTTATAAATATTTTTTTATTTAAATTTTAAATCTGTAACCTCTCACATAAAAAATATTATCTTTGTGATCACAAGACAACAAAGTATGTTTATGTATATATTAGATATTATGAGTGATGGTATATCATGGTACAAATAAAACTAAATCATTATATGTCTAAAAGGAATACAATATACTATTCTCAAGACTTGTTAATAGTTTAAAATATCTTAAACAAACCATAGTTAGCATCAAGCCAATATAGATAGAATTTTACAAATAATGACAATAAAAGAACAAGCCAATAAAGATAGAATTTTGGGCTCTTCTTCTCTATTTCTTTTGGAAATAGAACAAAGCAAATATATATAATTTGTATTCCATTGTTCTTCTTCTTTCTTTCTTTTTTATATCATATTCTTCCATTACTGTTATTTCAAAAAAAAAATTAAAGAACCTAATTCTCAGTGTTTAATTACACCACGCCTAATTATTCTTCCAAATTGCAAATATTCCCCAATTAATTACCATACCAAGCTATGACATATCTTATCTTTTTATTTGGTACCTACTAGTGCCAATTTTAGTATTTCACATCTGTAAGATAAGAAGCATTGAATGCATGCATAAATGCAAAAACCAAGTAATGGACAAATTAACTTCAATGCTCATAAATCAATTCCACCTATTACAAAAATAATCTGAAAAAAAAAAACAAAACCTTCATATTCATATATCAAAAAATAAGAAAAAAAAAGAAAAAAAAAGAAACCAAAACTATGGGCTAATAATGCAACCAGGTGGTTTCAGCATATATAGTGGCATCAAATTATAGATATATAAAAATTTAATGAGATTGATATATACCTTGTAGTAGGCCCAGTGACCTGAATTAATTTGCCATTTTGCTAACCAACCTTACATAAACATGGAGTGTCCACATCTGCTGTTTGTTTCTTTTATCTATGATTATTTCTCAATGGAATCTGATGTATAGATACCGTCATTGACACATTTATCGATACCGATTTTATTTTTCAAATTAAATGAATTATTATTCATATTAGCGATTTTATTATTCAGTTTAAGTGAGTTATTGTTTAGATTAGTGATATTTGAGTTGAATAATAAAGTACTATACAAAATAATTTGCATAATAAAGTCATTAACATGAATAATAACTCATTTTATATGAATAATAAAATCGACATCGATAATGGTATACAATGGTATTTCCCAAACGTTTTCCTTTCTCAATTGCATTATAATTTATTTTAAAAAAAATTATGTGATTCAAGGTAAAAAATATAATCTATATCAACAATGAAAAAAATACCTAATATAACTTTATTGCAATGGCTTGGTATGTGATGCACTAATTGGTAAAATAACAATTAAATCAATAAGAACCGTTCATATTTTTTTAATTTCAAATATCAATTGTGAAAAAAAAAGTTTGCAAGTTGAAGGAAAATGAAAAATGGAGAATCTAACAACAAAAGAAGATCTGCAAATATCACCAATTGATATAGACAGTTTAATTAGTATCAATATATATATGGTAAAAAGGTTCCAATTGCTACTTAATTATTATTCTTCACCCCTTTCTTTTTTACATAATTTCAATTTTAAAATGACTCTGGACCATTTAATTTTTTTTTAATTTTTTTCCCACTAATGGTAGTTGCATAGCCTCCCAAACAATATCATATAATAGTAAAAAATGAATTAAAGTTTTAATTTTGAAATAGAGAAATGTAAGAGTTGGTATGTGCGCACTTGGATTTGTATTAAAAATGTAACACAGTCAATTCAAATAAAGTACATGTACACTAACCATGCACTACTTTTACCAGTTGACAAAGAAAGAAAATTATTGAGTGGGTTATTTATTTTTTTAATTATATTATTCATCATGTTAATTTGCTCGTAATTTACAATGTGGCTCCGTCATTGATATTTATCATTCTAAAATAATTTTTGACAAAAAAAATGTCATTAGAATTTAAATTAACACGCAGTAAATATATAAGTTTTATGTAGGACTTCATTCCAGTTCAAGAAATAACATAAAAAAGCATCAATTCTGTAATATATCACTTGATAAAAAAAAAACTCTGACCTCTATTTGTTTCAAATTAGATAAAAAAATGCAACAATAGTGCTGCATTAAATTTAGTTCTAGACCAAATTAAGCTTAATTAAATTTAAAGTTAGGATCTTAAACAATATAGGTCTCATTATAAAGATATATATACTATATAGTGAAGATGCAACTTAATTAGAAAAAAACAAAGTTCTTTTTTTATTTGTTCAACATGCTTGCTTGGAACATAATACTCAAATGGACACTCATTTCATATGTTTATAATATATACTTGAGAGAGAGTAATGCAAGACAGATTTGATACAACCTTCAGAAAACATAGCAAATATGTCATTTTCTTTCATGTATAGATCAACTGCTCCTCTTTGAACCTTTCTTTTATAAGTTGCATGAGCATTTAGAAAAAAGAAATATGACCTTTCCTTCATAGATCAATTTCTCTTCTTCGAAACCTTCTTTTATATATATGAAGCTCACATATTTCAATTAAATTTGAGAATATTTCATTAATTTGATCAAATGTTGAGTATCAGAAGGATGAAAATAGACTAAGCTTATCAATTCTTTCTTTTGATTTAACACATCATCAGAGTGTTTTTGTGCTTGATTGTGAGCTCTTTTTGGACCACCAATGTGCTCTACAAATTTCGCTTTCTTTCTGTTCAATTTCTGAAACCATTTTCTACAAAAGTGTCTCCACCATTATTGTCTTTTATCATCTGACAGAGAAAGATGCATCATATTGTAACAGTATAAACAACATGCTGCCTCTTTCTCCATACTATACTCTTTAACCATTATAGAAAATAATCAAACCAAGCTTTATTAAACCTTCGTAAATACTTACTAATATTCTTTTTTTTTGAATCGATCATTAGGAGAGGATGCACTTAAGGTGAAGCATTGAATGGGGTTAACTGATCCTCATCTTTATTTTTCAAAAGATTTTTATAATAATACTATAATATAAAGTATTTCAAATAAAAATGTTATTGGTACACTAAATTGATCCCATGCTCTTTTATAATTTTTTTTAATAATTTTTGTTGTTGTCTCCCATACATTTTATAAAAAAAAAGAAATACATCAACTGTGTGTATTGCATGCAATATATGTTAAAACTACGTTTGTACATTGACAGCATGCAATTCTGAAAGTACTGCAACTCTTCATGTATATCAACTTCAATCTTGCCTCCACCTCTCTTCCGACATATTTCTATTCCGGTCCACCTTCCGCACAAATCGGCGAAGTAGTCGGAGAAGAATACTGAAGATGTATCTTAACCTTTTTAAGCACAGCTTGATATCTCAATATTTCAATTATATTGATCAGGTAATACATCCATCAACAAACTCAGATAGTTGTATCTTAGCACGATCAAACAACCGCACTGAAGCAGTTGTTCGTCATTGACTCCGGCACAGCACAGCGGTGCTCTCGAGCTCTTCCCATCACAGCTCTTTATACAGAGAGCGGAGCACTCCTCGAAAATTACTTGTGAGACTAATAAAGTGCTACTCTGATTTTTAAACTTCAATTATGTAGAACTATTATTGTGAACTTTTTTCTAAAAAAGAATAAATTTCGTAAATTTTTTTAAAATGAAATAAATGCCTGGGCTAACGAAAGCCTTTATTTCTTAAAAAAAAAAGGAAAAATACTATATAGAACTATTATTGTGAACTTTTTTTCTGACGAAATATAAATCTCCAATTTCTTTGATTTAGGCCCATAGCCCATTCGTCCAACACTGAGATGTCAAGTAAATTCAAAAGTGGAATTTTTCTGTTTGATCGTTTAACTTGTACAAAATTTGGTTGGAATCTACATTGTGATGATAACCTTCCAATTCAACTTGTTAATTGTCTTTTAAGATTGTATATAACCTATTATAATTTTGAAGTTATTGTATGCATTGAATTTTATTTTGGGTTGTCCTTTTATTTTTTAATACAATATTCATATACCTTTATATAGGGTAGGGATTACTTGACAATAAATTTCATATAAATTAAAAAAATCATAAAAATAAAAAATATTATAGACATATTTTTGAACTTATAGATTGATTGTGTTTTAAATTTCATGCAATTTGAATTTTATTTGGTAGTTCATCAAAGGTCATTAAAATTTATACAATTTATAACGGTCAACATTTAACGGTCTTTGATGAAATATCAAATGTAATTTAAATTACTTGAAATTTGAAACGATCAATCTATAAGTTAAAAAATATGTATATATATATATATTTTAATTTATATGAAATCTCATTATTAAGATTATCAAAATAAGCATTGTTAAGTGATCCTTGCCATGCTTTTTATGGCGTGTTCGTTGTTAAACTCGATCTAGCGGAATATTTATAACATATATTCATGGATACATTATTAATTACAAATGCCCATTAATGTTCTTAAGTTATGATGTTGATGAGGTTTTCCAACAGTGCTCAAATTACGCACAAAAATAGACTCCAAAAAATTACATACAAGACCAAATCAAAATGAAAAGTTTGTCATTAACCAATAATATATAATGCCTGTGCAGCTTGATTTTAAACTTTGCACTGAATTATTTTAGGCGTGATTTACTATATAGTGTAAATTTAGATGTTTTTAATGACTTCTTCACGTGTCTAAGCATTGACTGAGCAGAGAATGCCACGTGCCTTCCTCAACAGTCCTGTTTCTGGTAAAGTGTAGGCCGAGAACTGAGAAGATACTGGTAAAGTATAGGCTGATTTGTCTTATTTGAAGAATATTTTGTCATAGACAATTGATGGAGGGGTATTTAGGGTATTCTTCTGTTATTACAGGATGATGAAATTTGCTTAAATTGCATCAGTAGCTTCAGTTGCATATATATACCAGAATCAAGCTTTACAGTAATATTAATTTGCTAATTAGAATAATAAGTTATTGTGTTAGGAAGGAAAAAGCCATCAAGAATTAAATTAAAAAGTAAGAACTCATGGCAACTTGTGTTCTATCTGTAATTCAGTAGTAGTTATCTAGTTGAAAAGAGTAACTTCTGATTCAAATTTCAAACAAAAAAAAAGTATTTTGTAAAACATATAATTAATTACAAAGCTCTCAATTTAACCAATAAATAGTTCCATGTAAAGATTGAGTTCATAAACATCTCAGAAGCAAGCAAATAGTTCCGTGTAGATATATACTATCTGTCAGAGCAATGAATTTAATTTATTCATTGAACCCCATAACAGCTTTTCTGTTGTGAGTTCTTTTCTTATTTTAATTGGCCTATATTAATTAAGAAAGTTGTTAATTTATTCATCCAAAAATATATATGATGATAATGATGCAGATCAAACTACATTTTATTTAACCAAGACACATTATATATAGTTAAATGAACTCCCAACTGATAAGCTTGAACTTATATTAATGCCTCTCCACAATAAAGATTTACAAATTACAATGATCCCATATAAGAATCCATTATATATTAAACCAGTCAAAAGTCAAAACATAATGCAACATGCAACTATTTTGTAACTTTAATTTGTGATCCAAACATCATGGAGCTGGGGAATCTTTTTTGGGAAGAAGAGCAGATGGGAAATGTTTTTATTTGTAATAATCGGTTTCTTTAATTTCTCCAGTCTTTCATAATTAACAACAGCTCATTATCTTGTTTTAAAAACTTGAGAGGTTCCATGCTTCAATGTATGAAATGGTTTTACTGTACAATTACAACAATATTAATTATCTGCACAAGTACTCCAATTCTAAAACTCTGGTAAGATAACTTCGATTAGTTAATTTTCCAATGAATGAAATGTTTTTATTTGTATATATGCATGTAATGTGTGTATCAGTGTATCAGTAGTGTATGGATAGCTGAAGTGTGTGCAACTGACTACTATTCCTTCCATATAATTAATACCATTTCCTTTCCAAATTTGCATTCTAAAATTCAGATCCCAAAAAAGGCCTACCTTGTCCCTTCCCTTGCTACTTAATTTGTATATATACATCTCTCTATAGATATACATTGCATGTGTCGTCACACATACATACATAACTGATCATAATATCATACACAACACCACACAGCTCAAAACTGAACCCATAAACTCCACTGGCAAGTTGTTGAAAATATAAACTTAATTAAAATTTTCTTAAAGTTTGTTGTCCAGTCAACAGAATTTAAGGCTGATTCATGAAGAATTTTGACAGAATATATGAACCTTGTTTTAGGTATATGAGCTATGGATTTAAAGCTATTTAAGTCTAGTTTTTAATGGTTCAAATTTCAAGTAGAATGAAGTTTTTTAGAGAAAGTTATGACTGTTTTAATAGAGATATGTCAGATTTGACTGGGCTGCTTAGTTTTCTGTTCTTGTATTTATTACGAATTTTAGAGTTTTCTTTTGATGTTTTGTCTCTATAAAAGGAGTTGTAATCTGTTACTTTGAAATATAATACAAGAAAGATAATATAATAGAGAATTATAAAGAGTTTTTAGAAAAGAACTTGTTTGTTTCATCCATCTCTTCTCTCTACCTCTATATGAATTGTATCCACTATTAAATCATACTCAACAAATTGGTATCAGAACCATGGCCAATAACAGTGCAGCCATTGGAGGTCTCGGACATGTATCATGCTTGCGACTTTCGAAGACCAACTACGATAATTGGAACATACACATGAAGGCGCTACTTGGCTCGCAAGATGCGTGGGAAGTTGTTGAGCTTGGCTATATCGTGTTAGATTTGTGTTCTAAAAGTTATCATTTGTTGATTATCTTTTATATATGTTATATTTATGAATTGAATGTGATTTACATTTTGTTCCATGAGTTTTATATTTATATTTAGAAGTGTTCAAGAAGATGTACTTGGTCTTGAACTGCAGGACTTTAAGTAAATAAATATACAACACTAAAATGTTCACAGGTCTTGCATATTAGCAGGAACACTAATATGACATATAAGACTGTTGTGTTGATTAAAAGTACGTTGTAGTTCTGCAAACGTTGATAAAATATTATCATTTAATAACACGAATATATGAAATGCTTCATATATTGAACAGACCTAATAGATGAAACATTATATGGATTGTGTTAGTGTCATTAATGTTTTCATCGTGTCTCTGATTTCAAGATTGAGACATTGTTTCCACATGAGGAATGTACAACGTAATTATTATTAAAAGCTATTTGCAAGAAATGGTGATAAAAATAATAGTTCTTTATATGTAACTTGTGTGGAAAAATGATATATGTCAATAGCATCATTGCCACTTATTAATAATGAGAAATGATATTTTGGGCCCCTTGATAAAGTAGAATTATAAATGGATCCAATATAACTGAAGTGTAGTTATAATTTTATAATTTGCTTAATAGAGATCATGAAATGATTATAATATAAAGATGACACAATCCTACTTTGTATATTAATCAGAATATCATAAGGCAAGAAATGAACACAAGTAATGACAAATGTTACATTTCTGTAAGGATCGCGTTTCGTAAAAGGATTACTAAACGTCTATGTTATTTGGGTAGCTGTAATGTATAGCTAGAATACCGCGTACAGTTTATGAAATTAAATATTTTATTTCATTGCCAACATAATATAGATCCTCAATATAAGTCACACCAACTGAACGGGAAACAAGAAATAAATATTATGTCACATGATGTGGCTGAATAGCAGGGAAATAAATATATATTGTAATGTGCATATTATGAGAATAATATTCATTGCACATATCATAATATGTGAATATTATGAAATATAAATTTATTTCAAGCCCAAGCCCAAGCCCAAAACATATTTTAGCAAATTGAGAAGAGAATAAGCCGAAACAAATATTGATTATGACCATTAAATTCGGATTACAAAATGGAAATATTTTAAGGCAACTTTGAATGAGCATTTGAATCATTCATTAACCAATTTGGGCGTATAATCTATGAATTCTATAGCCCTTCGAATCTAGAATCCAACGGTGAAAGTTTCAAGTTGTTTGGAACTCCTTACAGAAAGTTATGATAGTTTTAGTAACGAAAGGTCAGAATTTGATGTGCTGTTTCGAATTCTGTTCATGTTTTAATACAAATTTAAAGAGTCTAATTATATTTTTAATGGTTGTAAATAATAGAACAAAAGATATACATCATGAATGGCTTTTCTCTCTATCAAGTGAATTTAGAGTTTTTTCCTCCAAAATATTTTGCTAAAAAAATATATATCGATTGATTATACAATCGATTAATAGACGAGTGAAAAGCTAGACGCGGAAGAGAGTTCGCTAGCACGAATTCGATACCGTTCTTGTTTCAGATTCAAGGTGAACTTCAGAGGAATCAAGCTACGTTAAAAAAATCATAGGTATGATATAAAATTCCCTCTTGTAAGAATATGTATATGATTACGATATGGATAAATTAACAATAATGGAACGATCTTAGATGTTATCGGATTAAATTTTTTTTATTTTATCCGATTCGCATCATGAAATCCTTCATACCGAACATGCGACCTTGGAAAGCTTGACGAATAATCAAGTGAAAGAGTTGAAGGAGTCACGCAAGAAAGACAAAACCGCGCTCTACATGATGTATTAAGCGGTTGATGAGTCGGGTTTTGAGAAGATAGCCGGTGCGAAGATTTCAAAAGAAGCACGGGAGACTTTTGAAAAGGCATACAAAGGAGCGGACCGAGTGAAGCAAGTTCGCTTACAAACACTTAGAGGTGAGTTTGAAACTTTAAGAATGAAAGAGTCGGAAGGTGTGTCGGATCACAAGGGTAGAAATGGTGGTGAACCAACTCAAAAGAAATGGTGAAGAGATAAGTGAAAATAGAGTTGTAGAGAAAATATTAAGGTCCTTAACCAATGATTTTGAGAATGTTGTGTGTGCCATAGAAGAATCTAAAAACTTGGCAGAAATGACGGTGGATGAGCTTTCAAGTTCTTTGGAGGCTCATGAACAAAGAAAGAAGAAGAATAAGCAAGAGGTGTTAGAGGAAGCACTTCAAGCCAAGGCAACACTAAAAGAAGATAAGCCGGGCAACGGCGAAGGTGGTCGTGGAAGAGGCCGTGGTGGTTTTAGAGGCCGTGGTAGAGGACAAGAAGAGAACAAGGAAGAGAAGAACCAACCGAACTCATACGACGGAGGCCGAGGTCGAGGAAGAGGAAGGTCGAGTAAGTACAATGTTCAATGTTATTTTTGCAAAAAGTATGGTCATTACGCAGCGGAGTGTTATTATAATGAAAAGAAAGATGATGAGAAAAAAAAAGAGAAATGAGGTGATGGTGTGGTATTACTAGCAAGTAAGGAGGCTGATTCCAACAACGAGTCGGTGTGGTACTTGGACACCAGTGCAAGCAACCATATGTGTGGCTACAAGCACATGTTTATCGAGATAGAGGAGATTGTGGAAGGTTATGTGTCATTTGGAGATGCCTCAAAAGTGAAAGTTAAAGGTCAAGGTAAAATTCTTATTCATTGTAATAATGGAAATGAGAGCTTTATCTCGAATGTTTATTATGTGTCGGATATGAAGAGTAATATTTTGAGTTTGGGTCAATTGTTAGAATATAGTTACATAGTTTTTATGAAAGAAAGAACACTTTATTTGAGAGACCAAGATAACCGGTTGCTAGCCCAAGTAGAAATGACCAAAAACCGCATGTTTAAGTTGAATTTGGTGAATGTTCAAGCAAGGTGTGTAAAGGCATGTGTAGATGATATGACTTGGTTATGACATTTGCGGTTTGGACATCTTAATTTTGATGGTTTGAGGCAATTGGCAAATAAAAGAATGGTGAAAGGTATACCACACATAGACCATAGTGATAAATTTTGTGAAGGTTGCGTGTTAGGAAAGCACCTAAGAAACTCTTTTCTAAAAGAAGCAAGTTATCGTGCAAAGAAGGTGCTTGAATTAGTTCATACCGATATTTGTGGCTCAATAACCCTAATTCACTTGGTAAACACCGGTATTTTATTATTTTTATTGATGACTTTTCTCGAAGAACTTGGGTATATTTTTTAAAAGAGAAATCCGAAGCATTTTCTGTTTTTAAGAAGTTTAAGGTGCTTGTTGAAAACTTGAGTGGTGAGAGCATAAAAGCTTGGAGGTCTGATAGAGGTGGTGAATTTATATTAAAGGAGTTTGTGAATTTTTGTGAAGAGAAAGGTATTAGAAGGTTCTTAACAACCCCTTATTTACCTCAACAAAACGGAGTGGCAGAAAAGAAAAATCGGATCATACTCGACATGGTTCGAAGTATGTTAAAAAACAAAAATATGCCGAAGGAATTTTGGACCGAAGCGGTGAGGTGTGCGGTTTACTTGCAAAATCGATGTTCTACAACAAGTTTGGAGAATGTTACCCCACAAGAAGCATGGTGCGGTGTCAAGCCATCGGTAGCTCATTTAAAGGTGTTCGGAAGTGTGGCTTATGCTCATGTTCCAAATCAAAAATGCACAAAACTTGATGACAAGAGCAAGAAGCTGATTTTTATCGGCTATGATGAAAAATCTAAGGCCTACAATTTTTATGATCCGCTTACTAAAATGATACATGTGAGTTGTGATGTGTAGGTCAATGAAGAAAGCATGTGGAATTGGAGTTCTATGGAGGAGATGTCTCATGAGGAATAAAAAGAAGTGACATCGACAATTATCTCTACACCGACAAGCACAACTACATCGACAACATCACAAGCCAAACCATCTTCACCTTTATCCGATGAAGAAGATGAGCCAAGGACACCAAAGACAAGGAGTTTGCGAGAAATATATGAGACGACAAGTGAGTTGCATTTGGTGTGTCTTTTGGCGGATGCGGAGGACATCACATTCGAGCAAGCCGTGAAAGATGAGAAGTGGCAAGCCGTTATGCAAGAGGAGATGAAAGCAATCGAGAAGAACAACACTTGGGAACTTGCGACGTTGCCCAAGGGTCACAAGCTGATTGGTGTTAAATGGGTCTATAAGAAAAATATTAATGCACAAGGCGAGATTGAAAGATACAAGATGAGACTAGTGGCAAAAGGGTACAAACAAAAGGCGGGCATTGATTATGAAGAGGTGTTTGCCCCAGTAGCAAAAATGGAGACCATTCGATTACTAATTTCGTTGGCGGCTCAAAATAAATGGAGCATTTTTCAAATGGACATGAAATCGGCATTTCTAAATGGAGTGCTTGAAGAAGAGGGCTACATCGAGCAACCTCCCGGTTATGTGAAAGTTGGCAAAGAGCACAAGGTGTTGAAGTTAAAAAAGGCGTTGTATGGGTTGAAGCAAGCGCCAAGGGCATGGAACACTCGAATTGATGCATATATCAAGGAGCATGGGTTTGTGTAATGTCCATATGAGCATGTGCTATATTTGAAGGTACGAAAAGATGACATTTTATTTGTGGCCTTGTATGTAGATGATTTGATTTTTACAGGAAATAATAAAGATATGATTGAAAAGTTTAAGTTGGAAATGACAAAGGAGTTTGAGATGACCGATTTGGGTCTCATGTCTTATTTTTTGGGGTTAGAAGTGAGACAAGAAAATTCTGGAATTTTTGTATCATAAGAAGCATATGCAAAGGAGATTTTGAAGAAGTTTAAGATGGATGAGTGTAATCCCGTAAATACTCCGGTTGAGAGTGGTACGAAATTGTCTCGATATGATGAAGGCAAGAAGATTGACGCAACACTATATAGAAGCTTGGTTGGAAGCTTGTGTTATTTGACGTGCACAAGGCCGGATATTTCATATGGAGTTGGTTTGGTGAGCCGGTTTATGGAGATATTTCATATGGAGTTGGTTTGGTGAGCCAGTTTATGGAGGAGCCGGAAATGACGCATTGGAAAGCCATAAAGCGAATTCTTCGCTATGTCAAAGGTACATTATCTCATGACTTATTTTATTTTCATACTAATGAGTTTGATCTTGTTGGATATTCTGATAGTGATTGGAGTAGAGATGTAGATGATCGGAAGAGCACTTTGGGTTTTGTGTTTTTCATGGAAAACACGGCGTTTATATGGCTCTCTAAGAAGCAACCTATTGTTACTTTGTCAACATGTGAAGCGGAGTATGTTGCCGCATCTTCTTGCGTATGTCACTCTCTTTGGCTACGCAAGTTACTAAAAGAGATGAACTTTTTTCAAGAGAAGGCGACGAACATTCGAGTGGATAACAAGTCGGCAATTGAATTGGCGAAGAATCCGGTGCATCATGAAAGGAGCAAGCACATAGATGTGCGTTTTCACTTCATACGGGAGTATGTGAAGAATGACGATGTAGAGATGACTCATGTGGTGAGTCGTGATCAAGTAGCGGACATATTCACCAAACCACTACCGATAGAACTCTTCAACAAGTTTAAGAAGTTGCTCGGAATGCAAGCTAGAAATAATTAAGTTTAAGAGGGGATGTTGAAAATATAAACTTAATTAAAGTTTTCTTGAAGTTTGTTGTCCAGTTAACAAAATTTAAGACTGATTTATGAGAAATTTTGACAGACTATCCGAATCTTATTTTAGGTATATGAGCTATTGATTTAAAGCTCTTTAAGTCTAGTTTTTAATGGTTCAAATTTCAAGTAGAATGGAGTTTTCTAGAGAAAGTTATGATTATTTTAATAGAGATAGGTCAGATTTGACTGGGCTGTTTAGTTTTCTGTTTTTGTATTTATTACAAATTCTAGAGTTTTCTTTTGATGTTTTGTCTCTATAAAAGGAGTTATAATCTATTACTTTGAAAAATAATATAAGTGAAATAATATAATAGAGAATTATAAAGAGTTTTTAGAAAAGAATTTATTTGTTTCATCCATCTCTTCTCTCTACCTCTATATAAATTGTATTAACTATTAAATCATACTCAACATTCACTTCCCTTGCTACTTAATTTATATATATACATCTCTCTATAAATATACATTGCATGTGTCGTCACACATACATACATAACTGATCATAATATCATACACAACACCACACAGCTCAAAACTGAACCCATAAACTCCACTGGCAAGTTGTGATTAGCCAGCCCCTCTCCCTCTCTTGCTAGTTCCTTCTCTCCAACAAGGTCCATATATTTCTGTTGCTATATATAGCAAACTGGCTAGATAGCTCTTTGTGATGAATGATTCAATGGCATTATCATCTTCTCCGATCCAAGTTGTTGAACACCGAGGACATATCGAGCTCAACATTCACGAGCTTGAATGTGCTACTACTGCGAAGCCGGACGCTCCACGTCCCGATACCCCAAAGGTTGCTTAATTCTTTAATTATGTACCTTAGTTAATTCTCCTCATTTTGCGACTAGATATTACTAGCTCGTTGAATGTGTATGTATAAATATACATTGGTTGATCTATATTTCAATATTAATTGGACATATATATGTACGCAGCCATTATCTTCTCCTACAACTACAAATCTGACTAATCTGGTAATGGTGGTGGACAAGACCTTATCAATCACAGCCAACCCGACCCAACTGTTGCCGACGGGGACGGTTCTGGCCTTCGGGTCTCTGTCATCGCCATTCACTAACAACGGCATTTGCACCGTGTCGAACAAGTACTTGACGGCCCTTCTCATCTACTTTTGCCTTGTCTCCTGCATCATCCTCACATTCACCAACAGCCTTGTGGGCCAGGACGGGAAGCTCTACTACGGCCTCGTCACCTTCAAAAATTTCTACATCTTCAACTACACTGGCTCCAATGATGAGGCTGCTCGCACCTTTGGTGACCTCCAGAGGCTTCGGATCAGGTTTGTCAACTTCGTGCATGCCTTCTGCACGGCCGTCGTCTTCTTGTTTGTGGCCTTCAGTGACACCGGCATCAAAAATTGCTTCTTCTCATGTGCCGACCATGACATTTTACATTATGCACATCATTAATTAATTTGTTCTTGTTGGATTAATTGCAATTAATTAATTCTCGGTTCAAATTCAACTAGGGAGTTATAATTCATAACGAAGCATATATAGCAATTAATAAGATGTTGTAGTCATTTTATTTATTAACTTTTTTACAAGGAAAAATAAACACTAATTGTTCTGTTAATTCAAAACGTAGATTTGCTTCCTTTTCCATTTTAAAATTTAGTTTTGTCCAGTCACCTGTTTTAGATGTGGGTTTTGTACGTAATATAAGGAAAATTACAGGTTTGGATTTAAATACCCAATAATGAAAATTTCAGTCTCTCTGTTTTTTCCTTTAAAAATAAAGCATTCAACTTTGACCAAAATAAAAGAAAAAATAAAAAAGCGTAAATCACTTGTTCAAATTAATGTTACTACTCTTCTTAAGAGTTGTTAGACTTATATATATATTCCTCCTGTATAAACTACATATATATATTCTGCATTCTTGGTTAATTTGACTTGTTACTACATGTTGAATAATAAAGTACTGATCTCGGAGATAATTATTATCATCAAGATAATGGGAAATAATTAAGCACCAAACTTATCAAAGCAAGCATACGGATAATCAACAAAACATTAAAAATGCCAGAATTAACCATAAAAACAGTTGCAGAAAATCTAAATCAGATCCTTGTGCTTAACTATAATTACCATGCATATTAGCAATATTTTATGTACTGTAAAATGGATAATTAATAGCCAAACGGTAAAGAGGAGGACTTAGACTATAAATTAAATAAAGATGTACGTAGACAACATTATAAGACACAGAAATAATCAACAATTAACCAATGCTCTTAATTCATTTCAAAAACTTATTATGATATTAGAGCAGTAAAAAAGCCTCAGTTTAGGTCAAATCTGTCATTAATTGTAAAGGTAAAATCAGCTTATATATATATATATATATATATATATATATATATATACCTCACTCTAAAACTTATGAGCCAATTTAATTAGCATACCTCTCTCTCTCTCTCAGTGGCAAAGATAAAATTAAATCAGTCAAATTCCTAATTAATATAAAAAATCAAGAAGTCAACACACAAAACTGATCCAAAGCTGACATGCACAACTTATCCAAAGGCTCCTTCAGACTTTGGCAAACCTAATTAATTAGGCAATGTGAAACATCATGAGAAAATAAATTCCACTTCCATATACAGACATCCCTCCTATATGTAAAGGGAAAAAATGGATAATTTTTTTAGGAGGTCATGAAATTTTACCTTGAATTTATTTTGAGTTACTTAACTTTTATTTATTCATTTTTACTCATTGAACTTTAAATATTTATCTAAATTTGATCACTCTAGTAATTTTTTTTCATCAAAACTTAACGAAAAACTTATAACGTAACATCGTAAAAAATGAACACCGACTAAAAACGAATTTGAGCTAAAGCTTTACATCTAAGTTGTTCATTTTTTTTATGATGCTACGTACAATGTGTCTAATAAAACCCTAACTATATAAATAGTTGTTTCAACCTGAGACCAAATTGCGGCGCTCTCTATATAAGGCACCGAGCCACCGACCCTCCTCATAATCAACCCGGCCGCCGCTCCCTCCCAATGCACACACAAACAACAAAAGGAAACCCACCACCACCATTGCATCTATGTATACAAGCAACCTAACTACACACTGATGGCATAGAGAAAAAAATGCATTTTATTAGCTCTTTTATATTTTGGAAGTTGCAATTTGATTGGTATCGGTAGGTTACTCTTTGTTTCTTAATTGACGATCATGTAAGTTGATTTTTCATATTATGCCAATGTTAGATATCTTTTATTGATGTAGAAGGCTTACCTTTTGTTAAAATATACACATTTTTTAGTGTAAATAGGAAATTGAGACCTATTTTCAATTTTATTAAATAAGAAATAAGTTACAAAAAGGTAATGAAATTTTCCGAAAAAAATAAAGTAGAAATTAAATTAAAAAATACAGGTTCCATAAGACGAAATGAAATTAAAATAAGTCCACAGAAAAGGGCAAGTACATTAGAATTATCAAATTTAAAAGTAATGATGGATTTAGACAAGTAGCAAAGCATAGGCACAAAGGAAAAATTATCAAAATAAAAAAAATCACTTCTATTGGTCCTTAATTTTTAGTTGATGATTCTATTTTTTCTTTTGAAAAGTCCAAGCATAACAAAAGAAAGGCAAAAAAAATACTCCAACAAATTGCAAACTGAAGGCTAATTAAGGTCCAATATCATCCGAATCAATTGCAAAAAATGAGTTTTGTTCAAAATTTCAAGTCAATCCAAGTTCACTAAAATCTTTTAAAAAGAATGGTCCGAATTATTTAATTCAATTTTAGAAATTTACTGCATATTGATATATGATCATAAAAAGGAAGCAATTTTTAAATGTAAAATACGAGAGAAATATAATAGAAAGTTACATTATATTTTAAATTTTTTAGTTACATCTTTTATTTTTATTTCTATTTTGTACTGGTATTTGCATTTGGGTATTAGGGTTATAAAAAAAATTTCAGCCTGCTATTATTTGTAATATGGAGTAAATTTCTTTATTTACGTGAATTATGTTTATTGGTAACTTTATATTTATTTATGTGCACTAACTTTTTTGAAATAATATTTATTTGCACTATATTTTTCTGGCAATTCATCACCAAACAACTCTGGTAAAAAATAGAGAGAACTATGATAAGAGTACCACATAAAAGTACTAAGGAGAATAATTTAATATAAATTTATGATATTGATAAATGATAATTACTAATTAAAAACTAACATTACCCACCAAAATTGAAGCTAATCTTGGTAGAAAAAAGTAAATATTAAACTCTTACAAGAGATTAATTTCTTGACTTAATGTATTCAGTCAATAATATAGATTTAGGGTCTTAAACACAACCAGCCAGCAAAGAAAGAAAAATAAAGATCTAAAAGAACCTGTGGTTCTCATTCAACTTTTGTAAAATCAGTGTTATAGATTCTAGTTATTATTGAAACCCAATTAGATTTTCAATATTTAAATATTCATCCAATTCTCTTGGGCTTTTTTAAGTGTCTTATCAGTAGCAAATATTATAACAGGATTCTCCTGAAATAATTATTTGCTCATCCAAAATGGTCTAATTAAAGGCTCAGTTATTTTCAGCAAAGCAAGCCTAGCTACAAAACAACCCATTACAAACTTAAATTTATATGGTTGTTTGGACCTTGTAGAATGAAATAAAGTAGTTGGTAGTTATTTTTAATATCTAAGTCTGGACTTGTCCATACTTAGATTCATCTCATGGAAGTATTTTTTTTAATAATGCATACGATTAACTAGGAAATAAATTAGTTGTAGTGTGTATTACTAATAATTTCAAAGCTACATGCTTGATTCTAAGTACCTAATGCATTGGTATTGTACCATGAAATTTCAATTAAAATATGAGGAAGAGTAAAGTCATTTACTACAACTATTTATATTTATTTCAGAATATTTACACGCATATTAATTAGGTAGAATATATTTTTTTAATTTTAGAATTAAACATTGTTTTTTTGTTGTTTAATTTTGCAGGGTATTTTTTGTTGCCAAGGCTCACACTACTAAAAAAATAATTTAATTCAAGGGTAAAAAAAAGGTCAAAAACGAGGGTAAGTCGACGTATATAGACATATACGTGGGCGTACCCACGCTTCAGCACCGATGAAGTAGGTCTCCACGAAAATACCCTTTATATTCGTGGGGCCGACGAATATAGTGTACTTTGTGCGCGATCTCACATTAGGTTCGTGGACTTTTTCACGTTTAATTATTGTCCTAGTCAGCAAACTCTAGCATAATTTTCATGGATAAAGAGGAAATACTTTCGTGGGTATTATTTCGTAAGCCATTTCATCTCGTGATTGTATTTTTACTGCACTAGTATTTACATGTGTAGACTGATAATTTTGCTTTATTTTTAAAAATAAGATCATTATTTTATTTTGCATCGTCCACAATCATCATTAATCAACTCTATACCCATATGTCTCCACATCCAGAAGAAGTAAATTCCACAATTAACAACCAACAAAAAATTAGAAAGCAGTATATCACATACATATTAAAGTAAAATATCAAATTCATAATTAAGTCATTTACATTATATATTAAATTAAAACAAATTAGTCCCTACTAAGAGATCGAAATAATAACCAAAATATCACATACCAATTCACAAAAAGTATCCTCCCAACTTTGATTTCCCAAAATTATCCTCTAAACAAAAAATAATAATAAAAAAATGCAAGTTTATTCACTTTTATCATCTATTCCTCATGAAGGAAAAGTAGCTATGTACCACTTTCAAAATATAATATTGAAATCATAGTCGGTACTAGTAAATCATTGTGTGAGGCCTAGCTAGATGTTTGCATAGTTGTTTTCATTTACTTCATGGTCTTGACCTTCTTGTGTGTTGCCTTGTGGTTGTAGCAAATTGAAAGTTGTCCCTATATTCTAAACTAGCAAAAGTCATTTATTAATCTCTTATAAGCATAAGTTGAACATAGAAAATTTACTAATATGACCTCTAAAGTTCCCTCACTTGAACCAACAGAAGTAGAGCTTCTAATAGGCTATAGTGGTCAATTACCCATAAAATAAGATATAAAATTAGATTAACAATATGATTCAATTATCCATAAAATTGATGAAATTCTTTGACCCCCCAAGTAATTCTGTCCAATACAAACTTAGTGTAATCAATCTTTTTCTTGAACAATCTAAAATAAAAAAGGAATTGACAAATCAATCACCATCATG